>AP025063.1:13756201-13819278 GCA_036186865.1 Eustoma russellianum | reverse complement strand
ATCTTCATTCCTTGGAACTTTCTCTAGCTTTGTGTTACCCTGATAGGTAATCTCCTCTAGAGTCGGATACTTGATCACCACCTGCTTTTCTCGAAAAATAATCTGAGCATGATTCTTGGACAACCAATCTATGCCCAATATGACATCAAAGCCCCCTATTTGTATCGGAATCAGATTGGCAATTAACAGTTGTCCCTCTATCTCGATCTCACATTTCTGGTACAGATGATGAAGTGATGACATGATCGCCAATGGTCTAGACCCAGTAAGGCATCTACAACCTTAACAGACAAGTGTCAAGGTTCTTGGCGAAACTTTTGGAAACAAATGAGTGGCTAGCGCCACTATCATACAATATATTAGCCAGAATACGATGTACTAGTATCGCACCTGAGACAAGTTCATATTTACATGCAAAGTTCAAGTAATCATACTATGAAATCATTCAAAATGCATAGTTTACAAATACCTGTAGCTACGGTTGGCACATCTTGTGCCTTAGCATCGGCCATAACTTGCACTCTTGCATTCGCCCTCGACCTATTCCTCTGCTACGGCGCATCCCTATGGCCATCCTCCTCGGGTTCGGGCAATCCCAAAAAGATGTGTCCGGTCTGGCCGCAATTAAAACACGTTCTTGTCTTTCTCCAGGATTATCCTATATGGCGCCTCTCGCATGTGGAACAGAGAGGAAAAGTCATTTCTGCTCGGTCCGATTCTGCTGCTGACGTTGGGGCTGCTACTATGGTCAGGAAAAAATCTGTGTTGGGGCTTTAGCCCCTCTCTTGGATCGATCACCTCCTGTGTCTCTAGGCCTCTTACCCTGGCCTCCTCATCTCGTCACAATAGGTCTCCTCTACTTAGTAACTGACATCTAACAGCTCCTCGTAATTCCTTGGATTAGCATTCACGATCCATGTGCGAATGCGTTGATTCAGCCCTTTGTCGAGCATAATCATCTTAAGTGGCTCATCTGCCATAATAGAGGGCACATACCTCCCCAACGCCGTGAACTGGTAGGTGCTCTCCGCCACGGTCATGCCTAGCTCCTCCCTCAAAGACTCAAACCCTGCAAATTTGTCTTCCACTATTGGTTCGGCTCTCTAATCAGGATCAGACACTCCACTCGTGCCTTAATTTCTTCCAGCACCTGGATCAACTCAAAATTATTTTTGATGTTGTCAAGCCATCTCTCTGCCTTATCGGGGTCAGACCCCCTGGAAAGATCGGGGCACATGCTTTCTTCATCTCTCCATAATAAAAGCAGGTATCCACCTGCTACTGCCAGGGAGGATGTACAGCCTATGGAGGTGCTAGTTGATGGTGTCCCATGGCCTACCCTATCTATATAAAAGCATAAATAAAAGCTTGCAGGAGACCTCCCTGAGCGAGTCCCATTGGTGGTGGCACATGTTGTGATGCCGGTGCCTGTGTCGCCTCGTCAGGCCTAGCTCTCGCAGGACGACCACATGGACATGGAGGCATCCTATTGTGAATAAATAGATTAGTCATAAATAATCACTGATAATAAAAACTCTTAAGTCTGTCGCTTTTCTAACTTTTAGGTATGACTAACATTTTCCTTCCTATGTGTGCATACACCCTATTCCGTTCTATTTCGATTATTCTAAGGTTGTTATTCTGTCTAAGATCATTTCTAATATCTAAAATCATCACTTACTCCTAAGGCCTTTGTCTATATTACAATTCCGCCGTCGATCTAGAGACTAGGCTCAGATACCACTTGAAGCACCCTACCCAAGACTAGGGCCTCGACACAGTGCACCTGTCATATTCTACTAAGAGAAGCACAAGGCGTCGATACCAATCAAATGCACATCGCAATACAAAGCGTGGATTGATATAGCGGAAGCATCATAATATAAGCATGCATGAATAATATACAGATGTCTAAAATACAACTGAAATAAAAATAGAGTCTAACTACATGCATGAGTCTCCAAGTACATGTCCATCAAAACAAAATAGCTAAGTACGAGTCCAGATGCCTACGTCTCAAATCACAAATATCCTATCTCCGTCTCATCCTCTACGAACTTTGCACCCTAAAACTTATTATCTGCGAAGTATTTGTAACAACAAGTATGAGCGATAATCAAATCGCCCATCAAGTATACCCTATAGATCCTCCATAGGATCATACACACAGAGATAGTGTTGTAGGACCTGTAAGGCACCACTAGAAGGGGGGTCAAATAGTGGGTGTGGAAAATTTGGTTTTTAAAATGTTTTGACCCAAAAACAAAACTTCTAAAAACAGTTTCTGTATTCAGGTTCTATTTTACAACGTTTGAAAAACTAGGTTACAGGCCTTCAAAAATTATGAAATTTGGAGATATTGTACTCTCATATGTTTTGAGTATCTCATTAAAATTTCAAATCAAAATTCAACCTCTAACTGTTTGAAGAATTGTCTGTGGTCAGATTGTGCAAATCTACAAGAAACAGTAGTCTGATTTAAAAAACTTATTCCGATTAATCCGTAACTCCAAATGGTCTGAAAATTTAATGAAAAACCCCTTACTATATGTATTTAAATTGGTTGAAACAGTTTCTAAAAATTCTTTTGGGAAGTATGTGAAATAAGTTCAAGTTCGCAACCTTTGCAAGTTTGAAAATCAGATTGCACTAGTCTCAGAACTATTAACGTTTGAATGACTTATACTTGTCCGAATAAGTTGAAACTTGAGCCAAATGAAACATAAGAGGTGTGGCTATATTTATGCAAACCTTTACAATTTTTGAAATCCGTTTGCTATATTTAAGATTGCCATGAAGTGGATGCAGAATGCTGGAAACAGAAAATACTGTGCAGTAAAGTAAAGAACACAAGGATTTTTATACTGCTTCGGTTATATCATCCTACTCCAGTCTTCGAGGACCTTCCTCGGTTATCACTAAATAAAATTAACACCTTACGACAAGGGTTTCTGGAGTTACGTACCAACTCCAACCCTGTACAAACGATGCAAGCAATCACAACTATCACGAACACCACCACCGTGCGGATGAAGGTTTGATCACAACTTGATCAACCTTTTACAACAATGATGCATGCATGGTGGTATGAATAAAGCCTATTAAATATGTTTGAATATCGATACAATAGGCTTGAGAGAGAAGGAGAAGAAAAAAATGTAGAAGAAGACAGTAGAGAGTCTTTTTGCACCTTGGATATTGTAAGACTTGTCTTGCATTTGTTTGCTCTTCTTCTCCTCCTTTTATTTGAAGTTGGCCGCCTCCCTTAGGGCATCATCCCATCTTAAAAATTCTCTTTTAAGTCCTTGGAAGAATTCCTTGTATAGATGTGACATCAACTTGCTTACTTGGCACAACTTGATTTGATGATTGTCTTGATCTTGCTTACTCGGCACCTTGATTGGTTGAGATTTGTCATCACTTAATGACTGTAAAAATCTAACAATATCATCTAAAACATGTGCTAAAATAGTATTAAAAAAACACTTCTAAATATCATACAATCAATCCCTACTAATTTGGAAATTAAATTAGTCTCCATTAAGCCATAGAAATTGGGCAGCACCATTTGTAACACATGCTGAATTTTCAGCATGTGCAATAATCTCAAGACTTTGAAATTGTTACCATATTACTACACATTAATCCCTTGAATATTGAGAAACAAATTGGTCACAATTATGACACAAAATTTGGCCACATCAATTCACACATGCTGAATTTTCAGCATGTACTACATTTGTAACAATGTTTGAAATATTACCTTATGCAGCTTCCTCGATTATGTCATTAACCTTGTGTAGTCCATTCTTCACAAATCAAGATGCCAACTAAGCTCCACATAAGCTCCACCAAGGCTGAGTAAGCGTGTATATTCATCTTGAACATGTGCTGAATTTATTGTTGTAAACTTTGTAAAATAGTGCACAATAATTATACACATATGGTATATTCCAATCAGCCCTAATTTGAATATTCTAGAACACTTTAGTATGTATTGAATATGTAAAATGTGTCTAGATACATGTTACATGTCATGCCAAAAACGTTCCTTGTGTTGTGTTCGTAGAAAACCGAATTTTCGACTTTTGTCGATTACGCGATTTTTCTCCGATTAAATTCAAAATTTTTGCACATGTTATGTATATTATGTCACACATAATATACATAAAATAATTTGAATATTCAGCTCTTAATGGCTGATACAAATGGCGCCCACATGTGCTTAAAAGATGAATTTGGAATCTCCACAATTTGGCCTTAAGGGGTGATTTGTGTGTGCCAACATGGAATGATTTTATGGCTGAGTGTACCATGTAATCCATGAAATTTGTCACCATTTTTGAAGTGTAGGGGCTGGCCATCTATATATGGCAAGTACGTGACACGTTGGCGAAGTTTCGGTAGTCACCCGATACGATAATTTTCGGTTTACAACCTTGTAACGTGTCGTAATAATTTTGTCATCACCATGACTGATATCATATGATATAAGACCTGAATGTACTCAAAAATATGAGGTAAGTATAGTGGTATGACATTGACGTACGTTTTTAATATATGTAACGCGTCGGTAGTACGTCAGAATATCTTTGTATTGTGCCTTTTTATAAAAATCTGAATAATACATACATACATATATATATATATATATATATATATATACATTTCTTCCACAGCAAGGGGTCAAGCAGGGGGACCCTTTATCCCCTTTGCTTTTCATTCTGGCATCAGAGGGTGTCAGCAGAGGATTATCATCGTTAGTGGCTGCGGGCCACATTCAGCCATTTAGGCTTGGCCGTATTCCATTCGCCATATCTCATTTAGATTATGCAGATGATCTCCTTATTTTCCTGCAAGGCACACAGCGTAATATACGCCATTTTAAAAGGTTCTTAACGGAATATGAAACTGCTTCTGGTCAAAAGGTAAATTTTCAAAAGAGTAGTCTCATTCCATCGGCTCGCCTCTCCACACGACGAGTTTGAATCTTGACGGAAATACTCGGCATGCGACTTTCAGCATTACCATTTAGATACTTGGGTTCCTATCTTCACAAGGGTATTAATCGCTCTCGGTTTTGCACTACTCTGTTACAGCATTTCGATGACCGTTTACATGGTTGGCATTCCCATCTTCTCTCTTCCGCGGGTCGTTTAGTCATATTGCGCTCTGTACTTTCTGCGCTTCCCCTTTATGTCATGGCTGCAGGAGGATTGCCAAAGTCTGTCATTAAAATGATTCACAGAAAAATGACCACTTTTTATTGGGGGGATCGACACCACTGGGTTGCATGGTCCAAAATTACTTTGCCAGTTGAAGAAGGCGGCTTGGGGCTAAGGGATCTCAATGCATTACAGCAGGCATATCAATGCCGAATATGGTGGTTATATCATAAACAAGACACTTTATGGAGTCGTTATATGCATGCCAAATATGGACGGAGGGGAAATTTTCATCCACGCCTACCGGATTCGCCAGTTTGGAAGCTTATTTGTCGCATTAATAATGTATGTCTTTCGCACGCCACAGGCGCTAATACACATCTCACATGGCAACCCTCGCCCTCGGGAGAATTCACTCTAAAATCTGCTTACGATGTCTGTCGACCATCTAGACCAACATTGCTCTCATCTAAGTTCATTTGGTTTAAGCACCATTCACCATCCATCAAGTTATTTTTGTGGCGATTGTTCCATGCTGCCCTACCATTTGAAGATTATATTGGCAGTTATTCTGCAGCCCGTCCTATGCAATGCCCCTTTTTCAAGCAGCACTCAGCAACGGTTGATCATGTTTTCTTGTATTGTTCGCCAATTCGGCTATTATGGACGTTCTTTGCGGCAGAGTTGCAAGGCGTTTCTCTCACTTCTTTACCTCTACGCCAATATTTATTGTCTTGGTGGTATCAGTCTTCTTCTGCTTCGATATATGGGGTTCTCAAAATTGTTGTCCCTGGAATCTTAGTACATAACATATGGCGTTACTATGCTAGTTTAGTGTATGGGGACCAGACATGCTTTTCTATATTTGCACTCCGGGCTGCAATCCATTTTGATATAGACATGTGGGTTCATACACTCCACGGTTCCAAGCTAGTCGCAGGTCCTACCCCTCTGATATCGTGGATTCCAAAGGTTCGATCTCCGCGTCTCCAAGTGATCAAATGGCTCACTCCTCCATCAGGACGATTTAAACTTAATGTGGATGCAACTGTTGGACGCCACTATGCTGCAGCGGAGTCATCCTGCGTGACTCTAATGGCGCTTATGTGCGTGCCGTAGCATTCCACATGCCTCCATGTACGCCACTGTTGCCTGAAATTCAGGCAGCTCTATTTGGATTGCTATATTTTCTTCCTTTATATAGGACGCTTGTCATAGAGACAGACTGTGCTCACATACTGCAGCGTTTACGTCAGTGACAGCCAATCTTTGGCAACTTTCATCTCAGACTCCTACACATGTTGGTTATTCAAAATAACTTGGACATTAATCATGTATATCGTGAGGCCAATATGCTAGCACATTACCTTGCTCATCATGCAACGACGTCACCGCTCACTTCCTACTTTTCCTCCTCCAGTCTGCCTCCTATGGTTCGTGCTGCAGTCAATTTGGACCTCACGTCAGCGTCTTTGCGTATGCGGTAATCACTAAGTCTTCCGAATGGATTGGCGCACTTTCTTATCCTCTGCCTGTGCTCATGTGAGTGCAGGCAGACATGGGATTACACTTTGCGAGGGCTTGAGGATTATCATTGTATATGGCAGGTGCCACTCTACCCACATCTTCCACATGGATTGGCGTCTATATGTTGTCGCTGCCTGTGCTCTTGTCAGTGCAGGCAGCTTTGGTGAGATTAACATCTTGTCGTTACATTTTCTTAGTATGTATTTGCTGTGCATGATTGATGTACTTTTCGGTAATACTGCTGCATGGGCGTTTTTGCGTCTTCAACATTTCATGGTCGCTGCTCTCCTGAGTTTCCATATGCATTGGCTCATCTTTCGCTCCTCTTTCTGTGCCTCGGATGGTACAGGCAGACCGGGTATGTATTACATTCACTGGGTTGGTTTCTTTTTCTTATGCACCCAATACATGTTTCACGCATGCTTTTGTTTGCATGCTGCATGGACGGACGCAATGGATGCTTGTTTCCACGAGGATGCTATATGTACTGACAAAGGCAATTGGAAGCTTCTATGGCAACTTCATAATCTTCATCAAATGGTACAACTCAGGATGACGTATACAATCTCATGTAGTAAGCTTTACCACGCAATGGAGGTGCTTCTCACTTGGACGACAACACATACCATATCATTGTATTCAATATTTTACACATTTGATATCAATGACAGTCGTATAAATATGTACGCTTTTTCCTTCGCCAAGGTTTTATCCACAAGGGTGGTTTTACTTGGCAAGGTTTTAATGCGGCATATCATATACGACTGGAGATATATCATCCTTAGCTTTTTAATTCAATTATTTGCATATTCTGACACTTGTAATATGGTTTTCCTCTGCCAAAAGTGAGGCCTTATCCTAATAAAATTTCTCTTTTCAAAAAAAAAATATATATATATATATATAAGTGTATAACCAAGTGGAGAGGAGACTTTCCACGTTTCAATTTGTTGCCATCATGCCTTCTCCAAATATATCTCCATTTAATGAACTAGTTTAGTTCATTAATGGTGGCACCTTAAAATAGTTCAAACACAACAAATGTTTGCCATTTGATTTAAGCTTTAATGCTTCATGGCTTGTTAGTATGGCAACAATATATATAAAGCATATAAGGCATGTATATCACAAACACGTGTCACATAATAATTTTGTCATGCATTTCTTAAACACGTGGTATTTAAATCATGTATTTGTGAATCACTCAAACTCTTTTTCTCAACAAACTCCCCCTTTTGATGATTTACAAAATAATCTTAGTTCATGATTTAAATCTAATCGCTCCCCTCCAATCGTGCACAGATTAAAAACTCAAATTTTAAATTTCGAATTTTGAATTTTCTCCCCCTCGATTTTTGCAATCAATCACTCTCGCTCCTCCTTAAATCATGCACTCTCCCTCCCCCTTTATTTTTAGAAAGAAAATCAAAAGTGCATGTAAATATGGAAAGAAATATCGAATCAAAATAGCAGAAATCATGCTAATTTAGAGCGTAGATTTTCGTACGTGGCTTGATTTAGTGCCTTAGTGAATATGTCAGCTACTTGTGCCTCAGTGCGTACATGATCTATAACAATATCACCATTGTTCACGTGATCACGAAGGAAGTGATATCGTACTTCTATGTGCTTTGCCTTAGAGTGTAGTACGGAGTTTTTAGACAAGTTTATAGCACTCATACTATCACAATAGATTGGAATACGATTTACCATGATACCAAAATCAGAAAGTTTTTGTTTTAACCATAGTAGTTGTGTTCAACAAAGACTAAGTGCCATGTATACATCTTCGGTAGTAGATAATACCGCACTTGCTTGCTTTTTCGAAAACCAAGAAATTAATGAATTTCCTATAAATTGACAAGTGCCACTTGTGCTTTTTCTATCTATTTTACATCCACCGTAATTCACATCAGTATAAGCATGCAAGTCAAATTCACAACTTTTGTCATACCAAATTCCTAATGTTGGGGTATGCTTAATGTATCGAAATATTCTTTTCACAGCATTATAATGAGACGCTTTAGGTTGGCTTTGAAAACGTGCCCACGTACAAACACTAAACATGATATCAGGTATACTTGCAGTAAGATAAAGCAAAGAACCAATCATAAACATATATAAAGCATTATCAAAGTCTTCCATTTTCGTCTTTATCCAGTTTAGTGATGACACTCATAGGGGTGGGGGAAGGTTTCAAGTTCTCAAAATTGAACTTTTTAATCATGTGATTCACATATTTAACATGACTTATGTGTATACCTTTACTCATTTGTTTAATTTGCAAGCCAAGAAAAGAATTCAATTCACCAACCATTGACATTTTAAACTCGGATTTCATGCAAGTTTCAAATTCTTCAATAAGTTTATGAGATGTAGATCCAAAAATGATGTCATCAACATAAATTTGAATGATTAGTAAATCCGATTTATCTTGTTTGAAGAATAAGGTGCTATCTATGGTGCCTCTTTTAAATCCATTTTCTAAAAGAAAAGTGGCAAAACGATCATACCAAGCTCTAGGAGCTTGCTTTAAACCGTATAGTGCCTTCTTTAATTTGTACATGTGATCGGGATATTTCAAGTCATCAAAACTAGGTGGTTTCTTCATGTATACTTTTTCTTGTATAAAACCATTTAAAACACACTTTTTACGTCCATTTGATAGAGTTTAAAACCTTTCATGCAAGCAATAGCAAGTAAAAGTCGTATGGCTTCTAAACGTGCTACGTGTGCAAATGTTTCGTCGTAGTCTATTCCCTCTTCTTAATTATATCCTTGTGCTACAAGTCTTGCCTTGTTTCTAACAACTTTACCTTCTTCATTCATTTTATTTCTAAACACCCACTTGGTGCCTATTATTGTCTTATCTTGTGGTCGTGGCATTAAATCCCATACATCATTTCTTACGAATTGATTTAATTCATCAAGCATAGCATCAATCCAAGAAGAATAACCCAAAGCATCAAAAATGTTTTTAGGTTCAATTTTAGATATCATAGCATGAAATTGGTTTATTTCATCCGAAGTTATTCTTCTACGTGGTCTAACACCTTGAGTTATATCGCCTATGATAATATCATACGGGTGATTCCTATGCCATCTTGGTTGATTATTTTCTAAGTTCTCATGCATTTCTAAGTGATTATGCATTTCTAGGGTGTTCAATTCATCATGCACGCCACTCTCTTCTATGTCATCTAACACAGGCTTTAGTTCAAAATCATCGTCATATTCTTTATCTTTTTCAACCTCGCCAAATTCATTAAACTTCACACGAATGGATTCTAAAATTTGTCTAGTGATGGGATCATAACATCTATATGCTTTAGAATTCATAGAATATCCCAAAAATATGCATTCAATTGATTTGAATTCAAATTTATCTAAATTATCTTTTGTATTCAAAACAAAGCATTTACAACCAAACACACGAAGGTAATCAATTTTAGGCATGCGATTATTACTATCTCTCTAGCGCCTGGCACCCCGGCCTAGCTGGAATACAGTGCGCCCGCCGTACTTCACTACGGAGAGTACCAGGCGTCGATTCATAACATGTCGTAGTCCATAACAGAATATGTGGACCTTCTTGCTTACGCATCAACAAGTAAGCAAAACCGAGGCAGAATAAAAACTTTCAAAACAAAGAAATCTAAACATCCGTCATAAGTCTTACAACACGTTCACAACATGAGAAAATCCGAAAATCAAAGTTCCCAGCATAAGTTCATAAAAATTCCATCAAGCATAACCATCATGGCAAAAACCCTTAAGTCATCCTTCTTTCACTCTTCTACGGATAGAGAACCCTAGGCTCATCCTCGATCCACTCGGCCCTACTTCCTGCGGGTTCTGGGAGGAAAAAATAGGGCTGAGTGACAACGTCACCAGCAAGTAAACCATAAATAATCATGAATTAAATGGAAAGTACACACAAGAACAAAAACCCCAAAATTTTGGTTTTACAACATACCTAATCTTCAATACATTACCCATAAGGAAATAAGATCATAACTTGTACAATAAGAAATCACATTAAGATCATAGCTTAGGAGATATTAAATCATAACATCATAGCCTAAGTAACAGTGCATCAATCATAGTCATCAAGTTTATTCTCTTCGGGCTTGTACGGTCATAATCGTCATAATCAGGTCTATTCTCTCCGGGCTTGTACGGTCATAATCATCATAATCAGGTCTATTCTCTCCGGGCCTAAACGGTCATAATCATCATATCAATTAACCCCAGATCTGGAGCGGGTTAAGCTGGCCAGAAATAAATTGTACCAATGGAAAGCGTTCTTTTAAAAACTGAATCTTTTCTTTAAAAACGCTTTTTCATCATTCTTTGTCATAAAACCAGTTTCATAAATCATGTAAATGACGATGATGCAATGTATGACGTGCATTATGCAATTAATGACCAAATGCGTCACATACATACAGGTACGGTCTTATTCATTAAGCTGGAAAAATTTCCAGAATTAACATTCTGTTTGTGCGGCTTCAAAACCTCATAATTCGGCCCATTTTCATGATCTCATGACTTACGTATGCATAAGGGTATCTTGTCTACTTGTCATAAAAAATTACATAACGAGTCAAGAAGTAGAAAACCTTCAAATCATTAAATTACCAAACAGGGTACTGCTAAATTTAGCAGTGCAGTACCCTTCTTTTACCTTTCTTTTAAGCCCATTAAGTCTCATTTAATTTGGGCCAACACCTGAAAAATACTGCAGACATACTAGGAATTATTGCTCATAAGCCCAAACCATAAAAATAAGTCTAAGCCCACAAGAATAAAGCCTCACAACCAATTCCGTAATTCTGCCCAATTTCCCAGTTTAGTAATACCAACTTAACTTCGGTAGTTACCCCTTAAAATAATAATTCCAAGCTGATTAATTCTCATGGACATCCTCACCTATGTCCTAAGTAATTACCATAAAAATTACAAAGCATTATAATAACTTTGAAGGGGTCATTTACTCACTTCTCCAAAAACGGGTACATGCTGATTCTGGAGTGGCCAGTTTTACTACGAATTGTATTGTGATCAAACCGTAAGTGCTTTTTCAAAAGTTATAAGTCACAGACTTAGTAAACACATAAGGCTAGCATCCTACCAAAAATCAGCCCATTTGCATATTTCTAAGGTCCATTTTTGGTCAATCAACACGTCACTTAAATTCTGTCCAGTCCGGTAATTTCAGCTTGACCAGTTTTACTAAAAATTCCATTAAGGACAAACCATGACTTCTTTTACCAAAATTACAACTCCCATATTTACTACATACATAGGGCTAATGTCATGCCAAACATTAGCTTAATTGAATACTTCTAAGATCCATTTTCAGGTCATACAAAACGTCACATGAATCTGTTCTGTTCCAGTGATTTTTCCCTTTTGTCACTTTACTTACCAAAAGTGTTCCAACTTAAGTTATTCTTCAATAATGGCTCACTAACCATCAAATACACTTATTAACATAAACATTACAGATTCTAATACATTCTAAAGGTCACCTAAAAATCACTTCAAAAATGGTTTTGAAGGTTATTCATAGCACACCTTGATCTTGCACATTTTGTACAAAATAAAGTCTATTCACGGCACATCTAATTTGTATGTCCCATACCCCCAGAACAGCCTGTTTCATACACATGCAAGGGCTTATATTTCATTTTCATAATGAACATTTTACACCTAAGTCAGAAAACGTCCAAGCATACAATCTTATATGCATCCTTTTCCCCACAAGTCACATTCTTTCACAAGAATATTATTCACCCTCAACCTCTTCATCCAAACGTCCCCCTTACATATTAAAGAAGAGAGCTTTACCACATTCATATTAGACATGCATCATATTCATATTCAAAGGGAAAAAGAATCCATCTTTGAGGAAATCTCATACATGCAAGTCACTTTTCTTAAGGAATCCGAAATGCTTCAAGCTCAACATTTTCCATCTAAGATTAAATCTTATTAATAACTAGACATTCAAGCATATACTTTCACACACAAGTCAAGAATATTTATAGTGTACTTGCCTCTTCAAGCTCAAGCCTTTCCTTATCTTGGAATTTGGATGAAATGAAGTGAAGTCTCCCTCATCTTCAACATATACCCCACGGTTTTGGAGGAGGAAAAAGAACAAATATTAGTTATTATCTTAAGTGAAAGATAGAGCTAAATGGAGGCTAGATTGGCTTACCAAGATGAGGCTTGAATGGTGTTCAAACCTCTAAGAAGCTAGTACCACTTAAGAGCTTGAAAAACTTGAACCTAGTGACCATGGGGGTCATGGTTTTTGAGCAAGAAAAAGTAGCAATGTGAGCTTCACACTACGAATTATGTAATTTAACTAAGAAGCTAGACATTCCACTTACCTAGAGGATTCTTGAGGCTTGAAGATTTTGGTCTTCCTTGGCTCAAGTTGGTCGTATGAGATGGTGAAAAAGTCCTTGTGCCTTTTGTCTTTGTGAATTCTTGAGGGTTGAGATTAAGAGTGTTCTAGAGTTCTTGGAGAGAACTTTTCTTCAATAGGCTAAGTGTTTTTAGCCGTTGGGAGCAAGAGAGAAGAAGGAGGTTACCTTTGCATGGTTAGGCTAATTAACTTGAATTACTTTAACCAACTAAGGTTACTTTATTGCTAACTTGAGTTACTTTATCCAACTAGGGTTACTTTAATGCTAACTTGAGTTACTTTAGCATTGTGGTTAACATAAAATAACCATGTTAAAGTTTGAAATGCATCTTGGTTACTCCATAGAGGGATCCAGTGTTTTAAGGGCATTTAGTAGCCTTTACCATGCTTGAGTTACTTTTCAAGTGTGTTAATGGAAAGCTATTTGGTAGTTGCCCCCTTTTTCTTAATTAATTTCCCTTTTCTTGATTTTTCCTAATTAAAATGTAATTAGGAAAATCATGAATCCTCTTGGACTCAAGGGGCCGAATTTTAGTGAGGCTTGGGGAAAAATTGCCCCACTACTAAAAATGTAATAAGTTGAAGACATCTTCATTGGGGAAGAAGGGGATGGGGGCGGCACATAGGGGTCAAGGGACAAGGGTTCCCATGCTTGCTTAGAAAGAAAAGAGTCTTCTTGAGTCTTGTATTTGACCAAACCTTGTCTCCCATGCTTAGCTTTTCTTTTTTTTCTTTACTTTTTTATTTTATTCCAAGACAACTTATCTTGTCTTTTCTTTTGTTTATTTTATTTCATTTCTATAATAAGAATAGTATATATATATATATACTATGATGTATAATATGTATGTCACCTAAAACATGTATTATCATTTATGTGTATAATCATGTGTATATTTAGTTTCTAATATTTGTATAATGCATTCCTACTATATATATATATATATCATATTTCTACATACACATATATCATCCGTATGTGGTATGTATCGTGTACCTATATATATATATATATTACATTTTCTTATCTTAACATACATACCATTTATGTATATATATATACCTTTCATGTACCCATGCATATATATACATCTACATCTACATACACCTATATACACATATACATTATGTACACACATATTTTTTTTTATGAAACGGAATATTTTATTAAGCTGATCCCTCACTTATGGCGGAGGAAAACCATATTACAAAAGTCCGAGTATGCGAATAAAGGAATTAACGAACTAATAATCTCATATCTCCAGTCGTATATGATATGCCGCATTAAAACCTTGCCAAGTAAAACCACCCTTGTGGATAAAACCTTGGCGAAGGAAAAAGCGTACATATTTATACGGCTGTCATTGATATGATATAGATGGAACATTGTGTACAAATGAAAATGTGTTGCTGCAGGCGGATGTAGTAAGAATGTGAGGCTGCAGGCAGTGTAAACGCCAGCGGTTGATCTTAGCTGCCCTGTGTTGAACCGAGTCTCGAAATCTCCATGGAAAATTTGATGCCAACGTGACAGACGGATGAAAGGATGCGCTTGGCCGACGTATATGGTAGTTGCCACAGTTGTAATCTCTCGCGGATCGAAAGAACATATTAAAAGAGTATAAATTCCAAAAGTAATAATTATAAACAGAGCGCCAAAATTCATACCCAAGTCGCCTTGACTAGGTAGCCAAGGCGACAGTGTGTAGATGCCAGCAGTAAAAAATCTGTAAGTGTCTGCGTCGTGATGTAATCCTATGATCCAGCAGTATAGTCCTCCGATCACCAAGGCGAAAATGAATATGTGATAAATGCGCCAGGAGGATGTCCAAATCGCACCAATGAGACAAGATAGCATGTTATATTTATGTAAGAAACCGCGTAAGTCAGAGAAAAAGGGATGTGTAAACATACCGTGCCTGCCTGCAGCCCAATGGGCGCAGGCAGGAGAGGCCAAATAGCGCCAATCCATATGGAAGACCGTAAGTGTCAAGGAACTCGTAAATGGACCGATGTGAGATCTAAAGTGACAGCCGCCCTGACTAAAGATGGGAGAGTAGTCGAGGTATAATATGTCGTCCTTGGGTATAACATCGCCTGCTGTGCTAAGTAATGTGCCGCCATATTTGCTTCACGATAAATTTGACTGCTTGAGAGCCGTTGAGAATGAACTAAATGAAGAAGCCAACTAAGATGAGAATTCCCATGGATGGCATTGGAATGCATTAGCCGATCAGTGAGTTGGGCGCAATCTGACTCGAGGATAATTGAGCGGTAAAACGGAAGGAAATAAAGAAGACCAAAAAGTGCAGCTTGGATCTCCGCATGAAGTGGAGTGCATTGCGGGAGCCGGAATGAGATGGCTCCTAGACATAAGCCAGTATGAGTACGTAATATGGCACCTCCTGCTGCAAAGTGCTGCCCCACTGCAGCATCCACATTGAGTTTCAATCGGCCCGACGGTGGTGTAATCCATCGAACTACGACTGGTCGAGGTGGTCTAGGGGGAGGAAGCCAACTGAAAATCTGCCTTGGATAGGTAGCAAGTTTAGAACCTCCTATTCTTTTGTGCCACAGAGTAATATCATAATGGATGGATGATCGTAGGGAAACTGTTGTAAAAGTTGTTTTGTCCCCATATACCATTGAAGTATAAGCACACCAAGTGTTGTAGACAATGATGGCAGGAATCACTATTTTATAAACCCCAATAAGAGAAGAAAGAGATGACCGATACCACCATGCAAGAAGATACTGACGTAGTTGTAACGAAGAAGGAAGGGGACAATGCAACTCACTTGCAAAATAATACCATACAGGGTGAACGTAAGAGCAAGATAAGAAAACATGATCTGTTGTGGCCGAATGGCACTTGCAGAAAGGGCATTGTGTTGGTTGCGCCGCAATGTATCGTCCAATATAATTCTGAAAAGGCAATGCTGAATGAAATATACGCCATAAGAACAGTCTGATAGAGGGAGAATGATGCTTGGACCAAATAAAAGAGGCTGACAGCACGGTTGGAGAGGAGGTTCTGCAGATGTCATAGGCACTCTTGAGTGAAAATTCTCCCAGCGTCGTGGGTAACCATGTGAGGTGATCATCCTGTCTCACTGTGTGCATTAAGCAGAAAGAATGAATCCGACAGATAGTCTTCCAGATAGGTGAATCTGTTAGCCGAGGAAGATAGTCAAGTCGCTGACCGTATTTTGCATGCATGAATCTGCTCCATAAAGTTGAGTGCTGTTGATAAGACCACCAAATACGACAATGATATGCCTTTTGTAAAATATTTAAATCCCGTAGGCCTAATCCTCCCTCAGCTTGTGGCTTGGTAATATTTGTCCAGGAGACCCAATGATGTCGTCGACCCCAATAAAACGCAGCCATCTTGCGATGAATTATCTTTATGACAGACTTTGGTATGCCACCCGCCGCCATAACATGAAGAGGTAACGCAGCAATTACAGATTGTAACAACACAAGTCGGCCTGCAGCAGATAATAATTTGGAGTGTCACCCTTGAAGTCTGTCGTCTATATGCTGTAGCAGCGAGACACAGTGATGAGAACGAGAGATACCCTTGTGTAAAAAAGATCCAAGATATCGAAATGGAAGAGTTGAGAGACGCATGCCCAGAGTATTGATAAAAAGTTGACGTTGCTGTGGAGTAACAGCAGCCGAAGGAATAATACTACTTTTTTGGAAGTTCACTTTCTGGCCTGAAGCAGTTTCATATTGCGTAAGAAATGTATGAAAGTGGCGCAAGTTTCGCTGTGTACCTCGAAGGAATATCAGAAGGTCGTCCGCATAAGCCAAGTGCGTGATTGGAAACGGTATACGTCCCAGACGGAACGGCTGTACAACACCTGCTGCTGTCAAAGCATTTAAGCCTCTGCTAAAACCTTCTGCTGCTAAAATAAATAATAAAGGAGATAATGGATCTCCTTGCTTTACTCCTCTAAATGGGCGAAAAGAAGGAGATGGCTGACCATTGATCAAGACTGCAAACGTGGTAGCACTCAAATGATTCAGAATAATACGTGTGAAAAAACCTGAAAATCCGAAGGCCTGAAGGATTAATTCCAAATATTCCCAGCTAACTATGTCAAAAGCTTTCATCATATCCAACTTAAGACAGAGTTGTGAACCCCCTCGATCAAGCATATGAATCATCTCACGGGCCAATAAAACTGAAGTTGAAATGTCCATACCCGGAAGAAAGCCCTTTTGTTCTGGAGATATCAAACGTGGTAATAACTTACTCAAACGACTAGCAACAATTCTGGTACAGACTTTACTGATGAAGTTAGTGAGACATATAGGACGATAATCACTGAAGGTAGTAGGAGAAGCTTTCTTTGGAATTAATGTAATCAATGCACTAGCCATAACTTTGGGCTGCGGAACGCCAAGAAAAAATTCCTGAACTTATAAGACAACATCCGTGTGTATTATACACGCATATACATATCACATACATACATATATACACTTTTATATACACGCATATACATGTTATATACGTACATATGTATATCATACAAAAGATCCTTCTTTGTTAAAAACGTACATGCTGAACATTGCAAATTTCCATATAGTGTCTAAGAAAAATACTTGCCTTTGCTCTTGGATGATTAATTCTTAGTGACTCGTATAATAAGAGTCGGCGGTATAGACGAATTCATGTGGGGTATAACATTATTCCCTCCTTAAACCGCTTTATACGATTCTCAGTATATACCGATTTTCGCGGGGTACAACAGTTGACATACTAACAAGTCATGAAGCGTTAAAACTTACATCATATGGCAAACGTTTGTTGTCTTTGAACTATTTTCAGGTGCCATAATTAATGAACTAAACTAGTTCATTAAGTGAAGTACTTAAGTTAATGAACTAACTAGTTCATTAGATGGAGATATATTTGCACAAAGATTTACGGCAACAAATTTGGAAATGGAAAGTCTCCCTCCTACTCCTCTTACATGCCTAAATATATATATATTACATATATATTCAGATTTTTTTAAAAATGCACAATACATATATTCCAACGTACTACCGACACGTTGCATATATTACAAACGTACGTCAACGTAACACCACTAATAATTACCTCATATTTATGAGTATATTCATGCCTTATATCATATGATATAAGTCATGGTGATGACAAAATTATAACGACACGCTACAAGGTTATAAACCGAAAATTGTCGTATCGGATGACTACCAAAACTTTGTCAACGTGTCCCGTACATACATTGTAAAGATGTCCAGCCCATATAATTCAAAAGTATCCAAAAAATTCGTGGCTCATATGTTAAAATCAGCCATGAAATTGTTCTATCCTGGCACACACAAATCACCCACAATTAAGGCCAAATTATGGAAATCTCAAATTCAACTTTTTTTATCACATAGGGCGACTATATATCAGCCATTATAGCTGAATATTTAATTTATTTTATGTATATTATGTGTGACATAATATATATAAGATGTGCAAAAATTTTGAATTTATTCGGAGAAAAAGCGCGTAATCGACGAAAGTCGAAAAGTCGGTTTTCTACGAGCACACAATACATGGAAAGTTTTTGGCATGACTTGTAACATGTATCTAGACACTTTTTACACATTCAAGACATGTTAAAGTGTTCTAGAAAATTCAAATTAGGGCTGATTGCAATGTACCATATATGTGTAAATATTGTGCATTATTTGACAAAGATTGCCAAAATAAATTTCAGCACATGTGCAGCCTTTTTGCAGGCCTTCTACATCAATATTGGAGCTTAGATGTAGCTTATTTAGCACTTTAATTTGTGGAAAATAAGCCACACATGATTGGTGACATTGAAGAAGGCATTACACAAGGAAACAATTCAAAATACAACACATGCTGAAATTTCAGCACATGTTGTTTATTATGGACGAATTTTGGTGCATTTTTGTCTTCGATTTTATTCCAAAATTGAAGGGGATTAATGTGTGATTGTATGTTAATGTTTTGACTACTATTTGGCACATGTTTTATGAGTTTTATTTAGATTTTTACAGCACATTAAAGGATGCCAAGTTGGACCAATCATCAAGTGACAAGCAAGCAACGCAAAGTCATCCATCCAATTAAAATGTGCCAAGTGAGCAAGGTGGTGTCATATCTGCACAAGGAAATCTACCAAGGACATTAAAGATAATTCTCAAGAAACCCTAAGGGGGCAGCCAACATGACATAAAAGAAGGAGAAGTAGTGTAAAGTGAAGCCAAGCAATTCTCATTGTCTCTCAAGTGCAGAAGGATCCACTATTCTCTCCTTCTTCATTTCTTTCTTCTTCTTCTTCTCTCAAGGTTATTGTTCTTATATTCAACATATTAAATAGGCTTTGATTATACCACCATACACATTCCATTTTGTTTTAAAAGGTTGATCAAGGTGTGATCAAACCTTCATCCGTTCGGTGGTGGTGTTAAAGATTCGTGTGATTTATTGTACTATTTGTGAAAGGATGGAGTTGGTGTGTAACTCCAGCAATCGTTGTGGTAAGGTGTTTTTTTTGTTTTTAATGATGACCGAGGAAGGTGTCCTCGAAGATAGGAGTAGGTTGTGTTAACCGAACCAGTATAAAATTCTTGATGTTCTTACTTTTCAGCACTTTACTTTCAGTTTCAAGTTTTTGCATCCATTTCGTTACAATCTTAAAAATAGCAAACAAATTTACAAAATAGTAAAATTTTTCAGAAACATAACCACACCTCTTATCTTTCATTGGACGTAATTTGTAACCCATTTGGATAAGTATAAGTCCATCAAATGTTAGTAGTTCTGAGACTAGTGCAATCTGATTTTCAGACTGGCAAAGGTTGAGAACATCAACGTATTTGACATATTTACCAAAGGAATTTTGAAACGTTGTTTCAACCCATTAAAATAAATATATTAAGGGATTTATCATTAAATTTTCAGACCATTTAGAATCACGAATTAGTCAGAATAAAATTTTCAAATCAGAGTACTGTTTTTGGCAGATTTGCGCAATCTGACCACAAACGTATTTTTAAAAGGTTAGGAGTTGAATTTTAATCTGAAATTTTAAGGAGATACTCAGAACATCTGAGAGTAGAATCTCTCCAAATTTCATAATTTTTGAAGGTCTGAAACTAGGTCTTTTGAATATTTCAAATCAAGATCTGAAAACAGAAATTGTTTTTAGAAGTGAGGTTTTTGGTTCAAAACTTTTTAAAAACCAAATTTTCCGCACCCACTATTCAATCCCCCTTCTAGTGGTGCTATATAGGTCCTACAAGTGGTATCAGAGTGCAGACACACTCATGACCAGAAGATATAATAGTCTTTGTGAGATAGCATCCACTAGCCAGAAAACCGAACAAGAAGGTATGTCAAGCCAAAGGCCTCCATTTTTTGATAATGAGGTAAATTCTGATTCTGATTCAGATTCTGAACTATCTTATGATGATTAGTATTTGAATATCTTGAATTACATAAGTTTGCTAGGACTCTTGCAAAAGAAAATAAACGCTTAATTGAAGACAAGAAATTATTAGAATCTTCTAACACGAATCTTGTATCTCAATTAAACGATTCAAAAGAAGAGTTGTCTTGCATAATAAATTCATTAAAGTCTGAAATTAAATATTTGACAATGGAGAATAATGAAATGAAAGCCGAGATCTAATATGAGATCAAGAAACGAAGATCTAGAAAAGACGATAAAACAATTCGATTTGGGTACGAGTATGATAGATCGTCTTATTTATTCCTAAAAGCATGAAAATGATAAAACCGGATTAGGGTACGGGGAAGATAATAAAGTAAAAAATAAGTCTACCAACTTTATTTTATCTAAGAAACCGCATGCACTCAAGAAAACTCACGCAGACTAAGAAGATGTCTAGTGCACAACATATTGTATCTCATCATACTTCTTCTTTTTCATCACATACAAAGTATAATCATGTACCATATAGAGATGAAAGAAAATCATTGATGCATACGCGACATTCATATGAGACTAATGCATATAGATCACAAACTATTCATAGAAACCAAAATGTATATCGAAAACAAAAAAACATACCATTTGCATGATGGGATTCTCGGCCAAAGGCCAAACAGATTTGCACCGAACATCTATTACATTGCTTCTTCATCTCTTTTCTTACATTTTGGAAGACCTAGGAAGGTCACCCAAGTTTGGGTACCAAAAGGTACACTTGCAAACGGTTGAATTAATAACCCTTAGGAACGTACTACAAATGCATGATTTCTATATGCTATAAATTGCTATTTCTTTACATTCTTTACATGCACTTTTCATATTATTTACAAAATAAAGGGGGAGAGAGATTGCATGATTTAAGGGGGAGAGAGAGAGCATGATTGCACAATTTAAGGGGGAGCACAATGATACGAGATTCAAATTCAAAATTCAAATTTGTGCCTAATTGGAGGGGGAGCAATTATATTTATATCATGAACCAGTGTTATTTTGCAAATCATCAAAAGAGGGAGATTGTTGAGAAAAAAATGTTTGAATGATTTATAAATGCATGATTTAAATAGTACGAGTTTGCAAAATGCATGACAAAATTATTACTTGACACGTTTTTGTGATATACATGTCTCATATGCTTTATATATATTGTTGACATACTAACAAGCCATGAAGCATTAAAGCTTACATCATATGGCAGACTTTTGTTTTCTTTGAACTATTTTCAGGTGCCATAATTAATGAACTAAACTAGTTCATTAAGTGAAGTACTTAAGTTAATGAACAAACTAGTTCATTAGTTAGAGATATATTCGGACAAAGCTTTACGGCAACAAATTTGGATATGGAAAGTCTTCCTCTTACTCCCCTCACACGCCTACATATATATATATATATAACATATATATTCAGATTTTTTCAAAAAGGCACAATACACATATATTCCGACGTACTACCGACACATTGTATATATTACGAACGTACGTCAATGTCACACCACTATACTTACGACATATTTATGAGTATATTCAGGTCTTATATCATATGATATAAGTCATGGTGATGAAAAAATTATAACGACATGCTACAAGGTTATAAACCGAAAATTGTCGTATCGGGTGACTACCGAAACTTCGCCAACGTGTCACCTACTTGTCATATAAGATGTCCAGCCCATATAATTCAAAAGTAGCCAAAAGTTTTGTTGCTCACATGTTAAAATCAGCCATAAAATCATTTCATCTTGGCACACACAAATCACCCACAATTAAGGCCAAATTGTGGAGATTTCAAATTCAACTTTTTGTTGTAAAAGGTTGATCAAAGTGTGATCAAACCTTCATCTGTTCGGTGGTGGTGTTCGTAATTCGTGTGATTGATTGTACTGTTCGTGAAAGGGTGGTGTTGGTGAGTAACTCCAGCAACCCTTGTGGTGAGGTGTTTTTTTTGTGTTTACTAATAACCGAGGAAGGTGTCTTCGAAGACTGGTGTAGGTTGTGTTAACTGAACCAGTATAAAATTCTTGGTGTTCTTACTTTTCAGCACTTTACTTTCAGTTTCCAGTTTTTGCATCCATTTCGTTGCAATCTTAAAAATAGCAAACGAATTTAAAAAATAGTAGAATTTTGCAGAAACATAACCACACCTCATAGCTTTCATTTGGCCCAATTTTTAACCCATTTGGATAAGTATAAGTGTAGCGCCCCGCACCCCGGCCCATTCGGATACGGTGCACCCGCCGTACTTCACTACGGAGAGTACCAGGCGTCGATCCATAACATGTCGTAGTCCATGATAAAATACATAGACTTTCATGCTTACGCGTCAACAAGTAAGCAAAACCGTGGTAGAATAAAAACTTTAAATTAAAAACGTCTACGATATCATCCTCAGTTTTACATCCCAAATCATAAAGTACGGAAATTCTCAAAAGTAAATGTTTCCATCACAAATACATAAAAAGATCATCGGTCAAAACCAGCTCGTCATGTCTCCTAAGCCATCCATCTCTCGCACGTCTTATGGGTAAGGAACCCTTTGTTCATCTTCAATCCATTCTACTTTATTCCCTGCAGCCTCTGGGAGGAAAAATAGGGGTGAGTGACAGAGTCACCAGCAAGTAAACTATAAATAACCGTGAATTAAATGGAAAGTACATACAAGAACTGAACCCCAAAAAATTCGGTTTAGAAACACACCTGACTTCCATCCAATACCCGTCAGTAATCAACTCATAATGCATCAAGATCATAACTTAACCAAGATCGTCACTTATTAAAGAATATAACTTATAAAAGATCGTAACTTAACAAGATTGTCACTAAATAAGATCATAACTTAGGAGCTACCAAGTCATAACAACTTAGTCTAAGTATCACGTACCATTATTTGATGACTCATTAAATGCAACATCATGAGTATGCACGTGTGAATGCATCATGATAAAATAAAGATAAGATCTTTTGTTCTTTTCTTTCAAAACATCATCGTCAAGAAACAATAGAGTGTTCAGATCTATTCACCCGGATCTGAGGCGGTCACTTCTTCCCTTCGAACCTATTATTTACGGATTTGGAGCGGTAACGTCCTCACTTATCAGGTCTATTCTCTCCCGGCCTAAACGATCGATATTAGGTCTATTCTCTCCGGGCTTGAACGGTCCATATCATCAGATCAATTAACCCCGAATATGGAGCGGGTCCTTACTGGCCAAGAAACACACACACGGTACTGGTGGGAAGCATTCTTTGAAAAACATGATCTTTTCTTTAAAAACGCTTTTTCATATTTCTTTCATACAAATCAGTTTCCGTAAATCATCTAAATGACGATGATGCAATGTATGACATGTACTATGCAATTCATGATGTAATGCGTTACATATACACATACGTACAACGTATTCCTTAGGCTGGAAAAATTTCCAGAATTATCAATCCATACACACGGCCTCAATCCCTCGTGGTTTAGGCCCACTATCATGAGTTTTTGTCATACATATGCATAAGAGTGTCTTATCTATTCGTAATATAATTTTTGTGACGACACGAGACATGTAAGACACTTAATTTATTTTATTTACGAAACAAGGACTGTTGAATTTCAGCAGTGCAGTGCCCTGTCTTTTACCTTTCACATAAGCCCATTTAAGCTTCATTTAATTTGGGCCAACTTTGGGAAACTGCTGTAGGCATGCCAAAAATTGGTGATCATAAGCCCAAACCCTCTTACTAAGCCTAAGCCCATTAAATCAAAGCATTACAGCGAGTTTCTTAATTCTGCCCAATTTCCAGCTTAGTAACGCTAAATTATCCTTGGTGATTACCCCTTAAAATAACCATGTTAAGTTAAGTGGTTTACATATAAACACTCACATATGTCTTAAGTTTTGTCATAAAAGTTTCGCGGAATTATAATTTTGTTTAAGGGGTCATTTATTCTTTTTCCCATAACGATTACGTACTGAATTCTGGAATGACCAATTTTACTACGAATTACATTGTGACCAATCCATACGTGATTTTTCGAAAATTCCAACTCACACACTTAGAAAAACACATAGGTCTAGAATCCTACCAGAAATTAGCCCAATTGCATATTTCTAAGGTCCATTTCTTGGTCAATCATTATGTCATATAAAATCTGTTTAGTCCAGTAATTTTCCAACATGACCAGTTTTAGTAAAAATTCTGTTAAAAATAATCCGTAACTCTTTTTAATGAAATTCCAACTCTCATATTTACTATAAACATAGGGCTAGTGTTATGCCAAAAATTAACTAAATTGAATACCTCTAAGGTCTCTTTTCAGGTCCTACAAAACGGCCTAAAAATCTGCCCTGCTCCATGAATTTCAACTTTTGTCACATTTCCTTTCTAAAAAGTCCTAACTTGCATTGTTTGACTTAAAATTTTTATTAAACATCAAACACACCTTTAACATGAGAATTTACAGATTCAACACATTACAAACATCATATACACATCCCTTCAAAACAGCTTGAATGCCACACATATCATTCTTTGGGCCATGCACATCATGTTCATACTAAAATCAAGCCTTGTGTAATTGGTGCATACGCACCCTAACCCCTAAACCAGCCCGTTCAAATGCATGCAAGGGCAAAACTAATAACTCCATAATAAACATAGTATGTTTATCACATAAAGCACCCATCTTATTCACATTTTATCCCACAAGTTACCATTCTTACAAAAACTACCTTTGTTTTCCCCTCTCTCCATCTAACCGTCCCCTATCCATGTAAAAGACAAGATCTTTGTCACATTCATCATAGGTTTACCACACATCCATACTTATAATAACAAAAATTCCACCCTTGGAGCAAAGTTCATACATGCAAGCCATATTACCCTAGGGCCGAATGTTTCATGCATCAACTTGGCATTTCACATCTAAGATTAAATCTTAAAGACATCTAGACATTCAAGCATGCACTTTCACATTCAAGCCACAAGTATGTATAGTGTACTTGCCTTCATGGTCCTTAGATCTTGCTTGAACTTGTTGGCACAAGAAACACCTCCTCCCACCTTTTCCTATTACACACGGTTTAGGGTGGGAAATATTTGTTAGCCACTTCTTAAATTATATAATACAAGAAGTATTCCTCCCATTCCCTCAAGGTAACAGGCTGAGCATTGAGCCAAGAGGTCCAAGAACCACTTCAAACTCAAGTCTTGTCTAGGTAAGACAAACATTAATAATCTTTAGTAAGTTCACACTTTAAAGGATGAAGCTCATATGGCATCTTCTTCCTTGACAAAACCATGAACATCACGGCTCTAGGTGGAGGTTTTCAAGACATATATATATATATATATATATATATATATATATATATATATATGAGTCCATATATGCATGGTGCTCTACACATACAAATGTGTCATGTAACTTACTCTCCACCAAGTTGAATTTGTTAGACCCTAAAAGTTGCTATGGTTAAATGATAAAGTTCCTCTTGTCTTCCTTTAAGAGGGTATCGAGCGGTCATAATGGTGATGGAAGGATAAAACACCATTATGACATTCATTTAAGGCTTAATTATGCCTAACTTTTATATGAGGAAATCTTAACCCACTAGTTGTTCCTTAAGACCTCATGGCCGAAAATATATGTGTATGTATTTAATTCAATTGCATCTTATCCATGATTCCTAGCTTACCAATTTTTCCATCTTAATACACACATATACACGCATGTTTGTGTACTTTTAATTGTTGTCCTTTGAGTGCATTTTCCATTGAACCATAATCCTTTAAACCACTTATTACATTATAGCAAAAAATGTAACGTATACGTATATATATTTTTTTGTTAAAAAGCTCTTTTATAAATAACCTCGCTTATGGTGGAGGGAAAACCTTATTACAAGAAATCAAAGAAATCATCGTATCAAAATAAATGAATCAAAGAGCTAAGCAGGGTATATCTCCAGTCGTATACGATATGCCGCATTAAAACCTTGCCAAGAAAAACCACCCTTATGGATAAAACCTTGGCGAAGGAAAAAGCGTACATATTTATACGACTTTCATTGACATATATGTAATACAAGCATAAATTCCAAGGAAGAAAGATTGTATGATTTGGGCAAATGTGGACACTGCAGTGTTGGAGTGCCATCGAAAGAGTCCTGCAGCTGAAGCCATGCATGTCCAATGTATGTGATCGTGTATTTGGGTAAATAAGTTGCGTTGACCTCGTGAGGTATAAATGCCACAACGTCCACCACCAAAAAAGAAACACAGATGTGAGTTGAAGATAGCGAAATGAAGATATAAGTGGAGCGAATGTCTGAGGAGTGGATAAAGTAAACGCACTAATGTTGCCTGTGTTAAAGAACACGGACAACAGCCAACGAAAAATTACCATCTCTGGAAATTGAAGTCGATAAGTTATGCTCCAGTATGTCTCATCCACCACGTATGAATAGCACATCCAATGTAAAAAGCCAAGCAATGCATATGGTAAGAAAGAAGCAGCATGAATATGTGCAATGACACACCATGACAAATAGAACAAAAATGAGATAGTAGGCGTACCAAGCCTGCCTGTGTCCAATAGGACACAGGCAGAGATTTGATAGTCGTGCCAATCCATATGGAAGACCTGATTAAATGACACGCAACTGAGCTGTAGAAAGATCCAAAGTAATGACACCACGTACTAATGGCAGAAGCGTCAGATGCGTATAGGTATGCGTACGGGGATGCAACATAGCATGTTGTGCAAGATAATGGGCAACCATGTTCGCCTCGCGATATATGTGTAAAGTATCTAGTCGATGAAGGTGTGTCAAATTATGAAGCATGCATAGATAATAATTGCCATAAACCGAATTTGGCCACACATGACGAGATATCAGCTGCAAACAATCCGTCTCCAGGATGATTGAGCGATGCTGTGGTAAGAAACATAATAAGCCAAAAAGGGCAGCTTGGATCTCAGCACTTAGTGGTGTACTGGTGGGTAGACGGAAGGAAATTGCCTCCACACAAAAACCGTTCTGATCTCGCAAAATAGCACCACCTGCACTATATTGTCTTCCAACTGCTGCGTCTATATTTAACTTGAATCGTCCTGGTGGTAGTGTAAGCCAACGCACAAAAATAAGTCACTGTGGCTGAGGAGATGGAAACCAAACAAATTGCGGCAGTGGACCAGACGCTATTTTAGTTCGTGCTATTGATTTGCTCCACATTGCAATATCATAATTAATGGTCTGGCAGAGTGATGAAGTTGAAAAATTGCTTGCGTCTCCATATGTTAAAGCCGAGTATGCACGCCAAATATTATAAAGAATAATTGCCGGAATAACAACTTTTAACACACTAGTGATTGAGGAAAAAGAAGAACGAAACCACCAGGATAATATGTATTGACGGAGAGGCAGCGCAGACGGTGGAGGACAAAGCAGTTCCCCCGCAAAATAATTCCAAACTGAGCAAACATGTGGGCAGGTGATAAATAGATGATTTATTGTGGCAGAAGCGGACTTACAGAAAGGGCACTGTGAGGGTCTAACAGTAATATAGCTACCAATAAAGTCCTCAAAAGGTAAAGCCGAACAGAATAGGCGCCATAGAAATATTTGTATGACAGTAGAGTGATGCTTGAACCAAATAAACTTTGCCGTGAGCAGAGTAGGATTGGAACAGCGACATATGTCATAAGCTGATCGTAAGGTAAATTCCCCAGATGCCGTATGAGTCCAACTTAGGTGGATCGCTTGGCCCTCAGTCTGGGCAATACAAACCGAATGAATTCGACAAATAAGCTTCCATATAGGCGAGTCATATAAGCGAGGGGTGTAATCGTCTCGGTGACCATATTTGGCATGCATGTATTTACTCCAGTGTGTGGAATGCTGCTGGTAGGACCACCATATTCTGCAGTGGTAGGCCTGCTGAAGCGCATTGAGATCGCGAAGGCCTAGTCCGCCTTCATCTCGAGGTCTAGTAATCTTGTTCCATGCAACCCAATGATGTCGATCTGCCCAGAAAAATGCTGCCATCTTTCTATTTATTATTTTGATCACTGATCTTGAAAGTGATCCTGCTGCCATAATATGTAACGGAATTGCTACGAGGACTGAGCGTAAAAGAACTAACCTACCAGCTGAAGAGAGCAGGCGAGAATGACAGCCTAGAAGTCGTGCGTCAACATGTTGTAATAATGAGGTACAATACCGTGCTCTGTTGATACCTTTATGTAAATATGATCCTAGAATATCCGAATGGTAGACTTGAGCATTACATGTTTAGCATCTGAGCATATTTGCGGCACTGAGGAGACGAAACCGCAGAAGATGGAATAATGTTGCTTTTTTGATAATTCACCTTTTGGCCGGAAGCCTCTTCGTATTGTGTTAGGAAGACATGAAAACGCTACAAGTTTCGCTGTGTTCCCTTTTAGAATATTAAAAGATCATCCGCATAAGCCAAGTGCGTGATAGTGAAAGGGACTCTGCCGAGATGAAAGGGCTGGATTGTGCCCGATGTAAATCATTTAGCAGGCGCTGGATTCAAGCCCCTGCTAAATCCTTCTGAGGCGAGAATGAAGAGGAGGGGGGATAAGGGATCTCCCTGCTTTACTCCTCTTTTTGGCCAAAATGTAGCAGATGGTTGACCATTAATTAAAACAGCCAATGTTGTTGGGCTCAAATGATTTAATATTAGCCTACTAAAGAATCCAGAAAAACCGAATCTGAGCAAAAGAAGTTTCAAATATTCTCAGTTGACCCTATCAAACGCCTTCATCATATCAAGCTTCAAACATAGTTGCGAGCCTCCCTTTCCAAACCTGGCAAGAAACCCGTCTGCTCGGGTGATATCAGCCGTGGCAAGAGAACACTGAGACGAGTTGCAACTATTCTTGTGCAGACTTTACTCAAAAAATTTGTTAAGCATATTGGCCGATAGTCACTAAACGTTACCGGAGATTGTTTCTTGGGAATTAGGGTGATAAGTGCACTTGCCATTATTGCCGGCTGCGGAGCGCCAAGAAAAAATTCTTGTACTGCCATAATAACATCCGGTTGTATGATAGTCCATCAGGAACGAAAAAGGTCACCATTAAATCCATCTGGGCCTGCTGCGCTGTGAGGGTCCAATTGCCAAACTGCCTTTTTTACTTCATCCGCCGTTGGCAGTTGGACGAGTTGAGCATTATCATCATCACAAACTAATCGGGGGATATGACGTAAGATAGATTCATGGTTTGTCGTTACCTCACTCGTAAATAAAACAGTGTAATAGGATACCGCTTCATTCATGATGGACTCAGGAGTGATACATTAGACTCCAAAAAGTGAATTTATCTGCTTTATACGTTGGTGCATTCTCCTGCCTTTGACAATAGAATGATAGAAGCGTGTGTTTGCATCTCCTTCTTTTAGCCATTTAACACGTGCTTTTTGTTTCCAAAAATGAAGTTCATATATTGATGCCTGTTGATATTCAGCTTTTGCTTTTTGAAATGCTGTACGAGTTTCATCCGAAGGCTGAGAGTCCCAATGATTTTCAGCACGAGTTAGGTTTGTTTCTGCTTGCATGAGATTGCTAAATATATTGCCGAATATTTCTTTATTCCAACGTTGAATATCCTTCTTCAGACGAGATAACTTAGTATAGAAACCATACATACCACCTGTGGTAGGATAGGAAGTCCAAGCTTGTTGCATGTAAGAATGGAAATCAGGATGCAATAACCAAGGATCCAAAAAGCGAAATGGGCGACGGCCTTGGAATAACTATTGTCTACAAATGAATAATAGTGGAGAGTGATCAGAGGAGGCTCTCGATAGATGTGTAAGCTTCAACTCTTCAAAAATATCATTAAAAGAAGAATTAACAAAAAGCCAATCAAGTCTCCTGCGAACACGGCCAAGCCCCCTGCCGTCTACCCAGGTGAACCGAGAACGAATAAATTGAGGCGCCATCAAAGAACAAGATTCTATGCACTCATTAAAATCTTGTAACGAAGTGAGTGATGGATGAGAACGGCTGTCATGATCCTCGAGGGAATGAAAAGAGTTGAAATCACCACCTACAATCCAAGGCAATCCGGTATTGTCCGAAAATGTACATAAAGAGTTCCATAAATTACGACGTAAAATGCAAGGGCCGAAAAAGTATAGTGAAATGCACCACTTGTTCCTATTGAGAGGAGTAATATTGTGAAAACCCGAGGTTTAAAGCAAAACACGTGATACTGGAGGGAGAGTGTTTTGGTTCTAACAGTGCAAGTAAATGTATATGATGATCACGGAGCAAATGATGCAGTCTAGGCATAGAGGCTCGCATGCCTCTAATGTTCCATATTGACATATTCATTGAGAAAGGGTAGAATCACTTTCCTGAATGGCACGAGACGCACTTCTAGTAAGAATCGTTGACGGTGGCAATGGAGGTAAGTCTTTTTTTGCACGACGCTTGTGGCGAGGAACCACTTGAAGAAATGATGTATCCTCAGGGGGCTCTGGCAACCGGGACAACAGAATAGCCACCTCAGGGGATGGAGGAAGTAATGTAATCTTTCTAGCCACATCGTCCTGCATAATTGTCAGTTCCGAAGAAACATCAGCCGCAGGTATATCTGTATCAGAAGAGTGGCCAAAATCACAATGTTCCAGATTGTCTTGAGGTGTAGGATCAATACTTCCATCAGCCATCTCAGCATGCAAAGATGGAGGTTGAGTCTCAAACTTGTCGGACGACGGGATATCCTCCTGGCCAGCACTGACATCGCACAAATTGTCAGATGTATTCTGTGCATCAGAAGGGTCTTCATTAGGAGGCATCACAGAACTCATCCTGAGTATGGTCTTCGTAAGCATTATCATGTGGCAGCGTAACATTATCCAGTTGTAATGTGTCATTTTCTGTGGCACAGAGATCATCTTGAGCACTTGTTGGCTCAACAGTCTGCAGCGATGCATGCGCAGTGTGGTCAACATTATCTTCTCCAGTGGCGCTTTGCTCCTACGCCGGGGGTTGTACAAATGATTTTCGCTTAATTGGAGTCCAGCGTGTTTTGGCCTAACGAGCCAGAGGAGGCGGAGGAGGCAGAGGAGGTATGTTGGATGTTTTGTTAGGAGGGCATGCAGTGGTTGCATGTCCCAGTCTACGGCAGGAAGTGCAGAATAATGGCAAGTCTTCATAGACTACTGTTTGCAATATTAATCTTCCTTTTGCTTGTACATATATCTTTTGTGGCAATTCTTGAGAAACATCGATCTCCACACATACACGAGCCACGGATGGTCGCAGCCCTTCCGAGGTTGCAACATCAAGTTTGATCGACAGTCCAATAGGTCGTACGATTTCAAATAGGGCTTCCCGGCGATGGAGGTGAATGGGCAACGCAAGGAGGGCAATCCAAACCAGTACAATAGGAACATCTGATGAAGGATCAAAATCAACAGTCCACTTCGTAACCCTCATGTGGCACCCAGATATATGCCAAGAACGTCAATAAAAACATCTCAGATAATCGGCCTTATTGCGAAAATTTAGCAAAATATGTGTTTGATCAATCAGTGTAATACGGAGATCATGTTGAAATCAAATTTTGTCAAAAACGTCTCGTATAATTTTTAAAGGTGGTCGACCATACCAAAAAGTGCCAACTAGGGAATATCTGAAAGGAGCAGCAAGAGCATCAATCTCCGAATCAAGGAAGGAAACCATAGGGATACCTTTGTAGCATGTAGCCGTTTTTGGTGAAATTGAAATAGTGTTGGAGGCATTAGTGCCCGGCAACGACTGCAGCGAAAGTTGGTGCAGCTGCCATATCAAGCAGGTAAATTGCGAAAAGAAAGCGGCTTTGATGATGCGCCAGAACAGAGAGTCTGAACCGCCGGTGGCGGTGTTAACAAGCAGCGAGCGACAGCAGCCTGTGGCGGCGGCGGCTAATGCTGCCAAATTGCGTGATCGCCGGACCGCATAGAGTTTTTCCTATATAATCTACATATATGTATACATATATATATAAATATATATGTACGCATCTATATACGTCCAATACCACACATATATATATGAATGTATCATGTAAGACTACTCTTTATCAAGTTTGAAGTTGCTAGCCCAAAGGTAGGTAGAATTAATGATAAAGTTCCCTTGTTAATTCTTAAGTCAACTACTATTGTGGTTAAAAGAGTACCATGGACTAACCATGGGTTTAAACCCGATGGTTAGGGTGTCATTAGTGCCCTCCTAGGGCTTGAGTTACTTTTTAGGAGATTTAATGAGAAAGCTACTAGGAGATAATTCTTCATACCATCTTGATCCCTAATCCATCCTTCCATGTCTCTTACGGTTTCTGAGGAAATTTTAAGGGTTTACATATTCTTTTTAACAACATCACGTTGTGATTACATTATGCATACTATCTTGTGTAATTGCTTTTGTAAGTAATTAAGAGGTGTAGCTACCTTTTTCTAGTGATAAAAGGCCTCTTAATGTCCTCCTTTACCCGACGACTAGAAAGGGGGAGGGGTGATTTTTCCTCTTTTCATATTTTAAACCCTTAATTAGTAAAACCTTTAAATGCTTAGAATAACTCTCCATGGTTTCTAACAAGGGTTTGTGGCTTGTAGTAAAAGTAAACTCCACTTAATATTCCCAACCTTATAGGCCGAATTTCAAGTACACTAAAAATATTTCAGCAACTCACTTGCGTCCTAGTTCATACTTTGGAGTAATATGCTGTTCTCCTTCAATGGTGAAATAAATGTGAGTAAGGCTAAAATATTCTCCATTCGAAATATCCTTCTATCGCGTGGACTCACCCTAGCCATAGATACCATCTTAATTTAGGTGGGGTACAACAATAAGTCCATCAAACGTTAATAGTTCTGAGACTAGTGCAATCTGATTTTCAGACTTGCAAAGGTTGAGAACATCAACGTATTTGACATACTTACCAAAGGAATTTTGAAACATTGTTTCAACCAATTAAAATACGTATATTAAGGGGTTTGTCATTGAATTTTCAGACCATTTGGAGTCACGAATTAGTCAGAATAAAATTTTCAAATCAGAGTACTGTTTCTGGCGGATTTGTGCAATCTGACCACAGACGTATTTTTAAGCCTTAGGAGTTGAATTTTAATCTGAAATTTTAAAGAGATACTCAGAACATATGAGGGTAGAATCTCTCCAAATTTCATAATTTTTGGAGGTCTGCAACTAGGTCTTTCAAATATTTCACATCAGGATCTGAAAACAGAAACTGTTTTCAAAAGTGAGGTTTTTGGTTCAAAACTTTTTAAAAACCAAATTTTCCGCACCCACTATTCAACCCCCATTCTAGTGGTGCTATACAGGCCCCACACATGTATGGTTGTCGTTTTTGATATGTTCTTGTGTTTGTGTGCATAGTGCGTGATCTAGATACATGGAATGAATGTCGTGTATGCATTAATGGTTTCTTCTCATATCTATACGGCGCATAATTATATCTTGTATGATATGCAGAAGTAGTATGATGAGATGAAGGGAGAGGGGGTCTAGGCATCTTCTTAGGTGTCATATATGTCTTGGGTATATCTATTTTCTTAGACAAAATAAATTTGGTTGGTTTACTTAATATCTCATTTTTCTCAATGTATCCTAATCCAATTTTATCACTGTCATGATTTTTTGATGAAATGATGCGATCTAGCATGTTAATTCCTGTGTCAAATTGTTTCACCATTTTCTCTAAATCCGTATTCTTTGATTTCAAATTTGAAATCTCAGATTTCATTTCATTATTATATGTAGTTAATGATGAGATCTCTGATTTTAATGCGTTTATGATGCAAGGCGACTCTTCTTCTGAATCGTTTAATTGAGAAAAAAAGATTCGTGTTTAGAAGATTCTAACAACTTCTTGTCTTCAATTAATCGTTTCTTTTCTTTTGCGAGAGTCTTGGTGAATTTGTGCAATTCTAAACATTGACTAAAAAGATAATCATATGAAGGTTCAGAATCAGAGTCAAAATTGGAAGATACTTCATTTGATGCTTTGGATACAAAGCATACTTGGGCCATCTCTTCTTCGGTATCAGTCTCAGAGTCGGATGGGTCACTCTAAGTGGAGGCCTTGAGAGCTCTTCTCCTTTGTTTAGGTTTTAAGACGAGTCTAGTTTTGGTCCGATCCTTGTCAAGGTGTTTGTTTGTTTGTCCTTGTTAGGGCAGTCATAAGATAAATGTCCAAGTTTTCCACATTCATAGCACTTTACGTCCTTGTCATTTGTTTTATTTTTATTTCTTTTAGTGGACGTAGCCTTAGGTTTGTTTCTAAATGACTTTCTCATGAATTTTCTCAAACATTAGGCAATAGTATTATTACGTCATTGTTTGATTCAGAATCACTATCATCTACGTGATCGGAAGAAGTAGAGACGTATTCATTTGATTTAAAAGAAATAGTCTTACCTTGTTTTGACGTTGATTCTGATTTCCTTAATGTAAGTTTGTTTTTGTAAACCTTTAGAGATCCGATTAGTTCCACCTTTTTTATTGATTTTGTTTCTTTACTCTCCTCTATTTCTGTCACTTTAGGTCCTATTCGGATGGAAGACTTCGTAGTACCTTTTGGACCTTTTCATGTGTAGAGAAAGCTTTGCCAAGAGACTCAATAGAATTAGATATGTTAGTCAATCGTAGATCCATATCAACAATACACTCATTAGGCATAATTTGAAGGACTCAAGTGTGGACATAAGCATATTAATCTTAGACTCCCTTACTTGGCTAGTCCCTTCATGTGTCATTTCAATAATTCTCCACATTTCTTGAGCACTAGAGCAATTAGATACGTAACTAGATTCACTTTTACTTAGCCTGTTTAAAAGTAATTGCATGGCTCTAGCATTCATACTAAGTCTCTTTTTGTCATCACTAGTGTATTCTTGTTTTGGTTTTACAACCTCTAGTGTGACACTATCTACAGTAGATAATTTAGAGAGAACAAATGGACCGTCTTCTATAATAGACCATAGATCAATATAAATAGCCATAAGAAAAGTTTCATTCTAAGTTTCCATTGAATAAAGGATTCACCATCAGAAAGAAGAGGCCCTTCACTCGACATGCCTTCTTGTTCAGTTTTGAAGCTAGTGGTTGCCATCTCACTTAGATCGTTGGATCTTCTTGTTGTGAGTGTGCCTGCTCTCTGATACCATTTGTAGGACCTGTAAGGCACCACTAGAAGGGGGGTTTTGTTGTACCCAACGGAAAATCATATCGTACTTGAACATCGTACAAGTGAATTATGAAAGTTGCATCCTTCAAGTAAATTATTACTAAGTTTTATTATTGCTTCTTTTATTAAATTTTGATAAAGAAAATATTATATAATCATTCAAGCATGAGTTATGGACCATGTGAAATGGCCAACTCACCCCAAGGACCTAAGAGATTTCGGCCACAAGGCTTAAAAAGGGTCTTAGAAGTTTTTCAAAATTATAAGAAGGCTAATCTTAAGGCCCTTCTTAAAACAAGCCCAAATAACAATTAGGAGTTTTAAGTAGTGGGGCAATTTTTTCCCAACCCTCACTAAAATTTGGCCCCATGAGTCCAAGAGGATTCATGATTTTCCAATTACATTTTAAATCAAGAAAAAGGAATTAATTAAGAAAAGGGGCAACTACCAAATAGCTTTCCATTAAACACACTTGAAAAGTAACTCAAGCATGGTAAAGGCTACTAAATGCCTTAAACCCGCCGGATTCCTCTATGGAGTAACCAAGATGCATTTCAAACTTCACCATGGTTACTTTATGTTAACCACAATGCTAAAGTAACTCAAGTTAGCATTAAAGTAACCCTAGTTGAATAAAGTAACTCAAGTTAGCAATAAAGTAACCCTAGTTGGCTAAAGTAATTCAAGTTAAGTAACTCTAATTAGCCTAACCATGCAAAGGTAATCTCCTTCTTCTCTCTTGCTCCCCAACGGCTAGAACACTTAGCCTAGTGAAGAAAATTTCTCTCCAAGAACTCTAGAACACTCTTAATCTCAACCCTCAAGAATTCACAAAGAGAAAAAGGGACAAGGACTTTTTCACCATTTCACACGGCCAACTTGAGCCAAGGAAGAACAAAATCTTCAAGCCTCAAGAATCCTCTAGGTAAGTAGAATGTCTAGCTTTTTAGTTACATTACATAATTCATAGAGTGAAGCTCACAGTACTACTTTTTCTTGCTCAAAAATCGTGACCCCCATGGTCACTAGGTTCAAGCTTTCAAGCTCTTAAGTGGTACTAGCTTCTTAGAGGTTTGAACACCATTCAAGCCTCATCTTGGTAAGCCAATCTAGCCTCCATTTAGTTCTATCTTTCACTTAAGATAATAACTAATATTTGTTCTTTTTCCTCCATTCAAAACCGTGGGGTATATGTTGAAGAGGAGGGAGACTTCATTTCATTTCATCCAAATTCCAAGCAAAGGAAAGGTTTAAGCTTGAAGAGGCAAGTACACTATAAATATTCTTGACTTGTGTGTGAAAGTATATACTTGAATGTCTAGCTATTACTAAGATTTAATCTTAGATGTAAAATGTTGAGCTTGAAGCATGAAAATTTCAGATTCCTTAAGAAAAGTGACTTGCATGTATGAGATTTCTTCAAAGATGGATTCTTTGCCCCTTTGGAATATGAATATGATGCAAGTCTAAGATGAATATGGTAAAGCTCTCTTCTTTAACATGTAAGGGGGGCGGTTGGATGAAGAGTTTGGTGTGAATAACATTTCGCGTAAGAGAATATTACTTGTGGAGTAAAGGATGCATAGAGGTTGTATGTTTAGATGTTTTTATGACTTAGGTGCGAGATGTTCATTATGAAGATGAAATATAAGCCCTTGCATGTGTATGAAACGGGCTGTTTTGGGGGTATGGGACATACAAGTTAGATGTGCCATGAATAGACTTTATTTTGTACAAAATGTGCAAGATCAAGATGTGCTATGTGTAACCTTCAAAACCGTTTTTGAAGTGATTTGTAGGTGACCTTTAGAATGTATTAGAATCTATAATGTTCATGTTAAAAAAATGTATTTGATGGTTAGTGAGCCATTCTTGAAGAATAACTTAAGTTGGAACACTTTTAGTAAGTAAAGTGACAAAAGGGAAAAATCACTGGAACATGACAGATTCGTGTGACGTTTTGTATGACCAGAAAAGGGATCTTAAAAGATTCAATTAAGCTAATTTTTGGCATGACCTTAGCCCTATGTATGTAGTAAATATTTGGAATTTTGGTAAAATAAGTTATGGTTTGTCCTTAATGGAATTTGTAGTAAAACTGGCCGAGCTGAAATTACTGGACTGGACAGAATTTAAGTGACGTGTTGATTGACCCAAAAATGGACCTTAGAAACATGAAAATGGGCTTATTTTTGGTAGGATGCTAGCTTTATGTGTTTACTAAGTCTGTGGTTTGGAAGTTTTGAAAAAGAACTTACGATTTGGTCATAATAAAATTTGAAGTAAAACTGGTCGCTCCAGAATCAGCATGTACCCGTTTTCGGGGAAGTGAGTAAATGACCCCTTTAAAGTTATTATAATGCTTCGAAATTCTTATGGTAATTACTTAGGACATAAGTGAGCATGTCCATGTAAATCAATTATCTTGGAATCATTAGTTTAAGGGGTAACTACCGAAGTTAAGTTGGTATTACTAATCTGGAAAAATGGGCAGAATTACGGAATTGGTTGTGAGGCTTTATTCTTGTGGGCTTAGACTTATTTGTATGGTTAGGGCTTATGAGCAATGATTCCTGCTATGTCTGCAGTATTTTCCAGGTGTTGGTCCAAATTAAATGAGGCTTAATGGGCTTAAAAGAAAGTTAAAAGAAGGGTACTGCACTTCTGAATTCAGCAGTACCCTGTTTGGCAATTTAACGATTTGAAGTTTTTCTACGTCTGGACTCGTTACGTAATTTTTATGACAAGTAGACAAGATACCCTTATGCATACATATGTCATGAGATCATGAAAATGGGCCACATGATGAGGTTTTGAAGCCGCGCAAACAGAACGTTAATTCTGGAAATTTTTCCAGCTTAATGAATAAGACTGTACCTGTATGTATGTGAGTGGTCACGAATTGCATAATGCATGTCATGCATTGCATCATCGTCATTTACATGATTATGAATCTTATTTTATGACAAAGAATGATGAAAAAGCGTTTTTTAAAGAAAAGATTCAGTTCTGAAAAGAACGCCTTCCATTGGTACCATTTATTTCTGGCCAGCTTAACCCGCTCCAGATCCGAGATTAACTGATCTGATGATTATGAACGTTCAGGCCCAGAGAGAATAGACCTGATTATGATGATTATGACCGTACAAGCACAGAGAGAATAGACCTGATTATGACGATTGTGACCGTACAGGCCCGGAGAGAATAGACCTGATGACCATGATTGATGATATGACCGTTTTCGGATCCGAAAGTAATAGATTCGATGGAATGAGAATGACCGCCTCAGATCCAGATATAATAGATCTGAACACTCTCTTGTTTTTATTGATGATGATGTTTTGCAAGAAAGAACGAACGAACTTATCCTCATTTTTGTCATGATGCATCACATGTGCATAATCATGCATACTGTATTTCATAGCTAGTCGGATGTTAGATGCACTGTTACTTACGCTATGATGTTATGATTTAATATCTCCTAACCTATGATCTTATTGTGATTTCTTGTCTTATAACTTATGAACTTATTCTTCCTTACGGGTAATGGATTGAAGGTCAGGTATGTTATGAAACCAAAATTCTGGGGTTTTGGTTCTTGTGTGTACTTTCCATTTAATTAATGATTATTTATGGTTTACTTGCTGGTGACGTTGTCACTCACCCCTTATTTTTCCTGCCAGAACCCGCAGAAAATAGGGTCGAATGGATCGAGGACGAGCCTGAGGTTCCTTATCCGTAGATTAGCGAAAGGCGGATGACTTAAGGGTTTTTGTCGTGATGGTCATGATTCATGAACTTTTTATGAACTTATGTTGGAAGCATTGACTTTTGGATTTCTGTATTTTGTGAACATGTTTGTAAGACTTATGATTAGGGATGTCAAACGGATAAAACGAATACGGTAACACAGAATCCGTATTCGAATTCGTTTTTGTCTAACGATCTCCGAATTCGTATCCGAATCCGGACGGATATTTAGGAAGTCATCCGAATTCGAATTTGTTCGGATTCGAATTCGGTGCCGGATATCCGAATCCGTATTATATCTATTTCAAATTTGGTTGAATATCCGAATCCGGATATCCGAATTCGAAATCAGCAAATTTACAACAGTGGTATAGCGGCCGTATACATATTTTCATATATATTTTTTTAAAATTTCAAAAATAAATATTTTTACATATTTTTTTACATATTATTATATATTTTATTATATATTTTTAATTAGTTTTAAAAATATCTATTCGGATACGGTAATGACTATACCATATTCGTATTTGTTTTTCTAATACTATTCGGATACGAATTCAAATACGATGAAACGAATGTACAGCTCTTACCATATTCGATTCGGACAGCTGAATTTGAATTCGGATGTCGGATACCTGGTAAGTTTTGACAGGCCTACTTATGATGGATGTTTAGACGCTTTTATTTTAAAAGTTTTTATTCTGCCTCAGTTTCGCTTACTTGTTGATGTGTAAGCATGAAAGTCCACATATTTTGTTATGGACTAAGACATGTTATGGATTGACGTCTGGTACTCTCTGTAGTGAAGTACAGCAGGCGCACCGTATCCGGCTAGGCCGGGGTGCGGGGAGCTACAGGTGGTATCAAAGCCGAGGCTCTAGATTCGGGCGGAATATAGAATTAACTTATGATTTTAGAAATCTAAGTTTGATCTTAGATCTAAGTCATGATCTTAGATGAGAGTTGACCTTAGACTAAGATGACTTAGACTGGAAATTAGAGCCACGACTTAATCACGAAAATCCTAGTCTATGAAATTTTATATCCTCTTGAGCTATTCATTTAAACTTCTATTGGATTGTGAATAAAATTCTGCCACTTATTACGACATTCCAACCTTGAATAAAACTCCGATACTTCATAGTGCAGATGGCACGACCACGAGGCTGACCTGCCAGGGCCAGACAAGAGGTGCAGGAGCCTATTCCTCTTCTACCTGCTCAGGTCCCTCCACTACCGCCACCACAAGATCAAAATCCGCCCCCGACTCATAATATTCCCCCACCCCAGGGGCCTTTGCCACAAATGATTCTAGACATTAATGCTTTCCAGAATTTATGTCAGACCGTAACCCAAATCGGTCAAGTAATGTTGCAGCAGAATGCCCCTCAGCCTCACGAGCCAGTCAGGGATGCTCAATACTATTTTGAAAATTTGAAAAGAGCCAATGTTCCGCCCTTCGAAGGAAAATCAGACTCGGATGCCACTGAGAAGTGACTGGACGAAGTGGAAAATTGTTTTGAGTTGATCTGAGCACCTGAACAAGTAAAGACTCAAGCTGTCAGGCCGTTTCTACTGGGGGAAGCGAACCAGTGGTGGAAGGACAATATGCAATCCCTGTCAAGGCCGATTCCATTGGAAAGATTCCTTCAAGAATTCAACAAATTTTACATACCACCTTCCGTTAAATTGCAAAAGAGGCATGAGTTTGAATCCCTAGTACAAGAGCAAGGACTGACGGTTGCGGAGTATGCCAATAAGTTCATAGCATTGGGCAGATTTCAGCCATCTACTATTAACGATGAGGAGACGAAAATGTTGAAGTTTGAGAGAGGGTTAAACCCTAAGATCAGGACCTGGTTGGTCAATCCAAACCCAACCAATTTTGGTACACTGTTGGATGCTTGCTACCGAATAGAGAGGGATATTATTCGTCGTGATGAGATAGGGCAGAATAGAGGAAGGAAAACATCAGGGAATAGAGGGTCCTGCAAAGCCGCAAAACAGAACTCAAGGGGCCCAGGACGATAAGGAAAGAATCGGTTTCAACGCCGTTCTCAGAAAAATCAGACAAAGAAACAGGGCCAATAGCCAGCGATACCAACATGCTCCCACTGCAAGAAGCGCCATGTTTGGGAATGCTATATCTAAGCAGGAAAATGTTTGGGTGTGGTAAGGTGGGCCATATCCTTAAAGGTTGTCCGGATAAGGGGACTACCTGCTTCAGATGCAGAAAAGCTGGACACATGGTCAAAGACTGCCTAAAGAAAGGGGCCCTACAGCAGCAACAACCTAAGAATCAGCATCAGCATACAAACGCGAGAGTCCATGCTATGACAGACGCAACTGTTGAAGAGGCTAATGATGTAGTGGCAGGTATATTTTAAAGTTTATGCAATACTTAGATTTTTGCAAATACTATTGCCCTGCTGTTGCTTAGTAAATCTTGCATATCCAGGAGCTATTTTTGTATGCTCAGTGCCTGCTAATTTACTATTTGATAGTGGCGCTAGCCGCTCATTTATCTCAAAGACATTCACAAAGAATATTGATCACACCCCAACCTATAGTGACACGCCCTATAGAGTTCAAGCAGCTGGGGATCAGGTGCTTGTGTCTCATCACATTTTAAGAAATTGCAAACATGAGTTCGATGATTACCGGTTTGACGCCGACTTAATTCCCATACCCATGATGGATTTCGATGTGATTCTTGGGATGGATTGGCTTTCCAAGAATTTTGCCCACATCGATTGCAGTGAAAAGCGTGTTACTATTAAGGACACCACATGTAAGGAAGTAAATTTTCAGGGAGGTTCAAAATTAAAGAAGTGTCCCAAGAATGTTTATGTAAATGCGATCTGCGCTAGTAAGGCATTAAAGAAAGGACACGAAGGGTTTCTCGTTTATGCAATAAACATCGATCAAGCACCCTCTGACCTTTCTCAAGTCTCGATGGTCCTAGAATATCCAGATGTTTTTCCAGAAGAATTACTGGGTCTTTCTCCGGATCGAGAAATATCTTTTGAAATTAATCTAATTCCGGGAGCTGAGCCAATATCGAAGGCTCCCTATCGAATGGCACCTACGGAATTAAAAGAGTTGAAGGAATAGTTACGTGAATTTTTAGAGAAGAAACTTATTTGCCCAAGTGTTTCACCTTGGGGTGCCCCCGTATTGTTTGTAAAGAAGAAGGATGGAAGTATGCGGTTATGTATTGATTATCGAGAACTCAACAAGATCACGATAAAGAACAAGTACCCATTGCCTAGGATCGACGACCTGTTCGATCAGCTTAGGGTAAGGGACTCAAAGTTTTTTATTTCAATGATAAGTCTATTATGAACACTACCTAAAAATATCGTGATGAAGGGGGCACAGATTTTCAGTAAGATTGATCTTCGCTCGGGATACTTCCAATTGAAGATCAAAGCTGAGGATATTCCAAAAATTGCATTCAAAGCACGTTATGGACATTACGAATTTCTTGTAATGCCATTCAGACTGACCAACGCCCCCGCGGCGTTTATGGATCTGATGAATCGAGTATTTCAAGAACAACTAGACAAATTTGTTGTGGTTTTTATCGACAATATCTTGATCTACTCACCGGATGAAGAGTCCCATATGGTCCATATAAGAATCGTCCTTGACATCTTATGAAGAAAACAACTATATGCCAAATTTAGTAAATGCGAATTTTGGCTACGTAGTGTAGCATTTCTAGGACAAGTGATATCTGAAGATGGTATATCCGTAGATCCCAAGAAAATCGAGGCAATCACAGAGTGGCCAAGGCCGACCAACGTTACAGAAGTACGGAGTTTTCTCGGTCTCACCGGCTACTATCGTAAGTTTGTTGAGGGGTTTTCTTGAATTGCTATGCCTCTCACCCGTTTGACACAGAAAAAGACCAAGTTCGAATGGACCACAGACTGCGAAAGGGGTTCTACCGAACTAAAAGAAAAGTTGACTTCTGCTCCATTATTGGCACAACCTATTTCTGGTGAAAGTTTTGTGGTGTATAGTGATGTCTCTGAGAATGGACTTGGATGTGTGCTAATGCAAAAAGATCGAGTGATTACGTATGCATCTAGACAGCTGAAGCCATTTGAACAAAACTACCTGGTACATGATCTTGAGCTCGCAGCTGTTGTCTTTGCCCTAAAGATATAGAGACATTATTTGTACGGTGAAAAGTGTTAAATCTTCACAGATCACAAGAGCCTTAAGTACCTCTTCACCCACAAGGAATTAAATATGCGTCAGCGTAGATGGCTAGAGTTGATGAAGGACTACGATCTCTCTATTAAGTATCATCCGGGAAAAGCCAATAAAGTTGCTGATGCCTTGAGTCGAAAGACAAGCCACCCACGTCAACCATCCTTGCAGCGTGATATGGAAGAATTTGATCTCGAGGTGGTTGATTCCATTAATAGCGTGCTTGCTAAGTTGTTATTAGATCCTTCACTGATTCACAAGATTAAAGAGGGTCAAGAAAGAGATGAAACTTTGAAGAAAATTAAGGACAAGTTGAAAACGAAACAATCTGAGGATTTTGAGATCAGAAATGATGATAGCTTGTGGTTTAGAGAACGACTGTGCGTACCCAATGACAATGATATAAAGAATGAAGTTCTTCATGAAGCTCATAACTCTCTTTTGTCTATCCATCCTGGAGCCAACAAAATGTTTCAAGATCTAAAACAGAGATTCTAGTGGCAGGGCATGAAGAGGCAAATTGCAGAATTTGTACAGAAATGCCTTGATTGTCAGAAAGTGAAAGCGGAACATCAGAAACCCGCAGGTTTATTACAGCCTCTTGAAGTCCCCGAGTGGAAGTGGGACCACATTGCTATGGATTTTGTAACTGACCTGCCAAGGACGAAGAACGGACACGACGCCATTTGGGTAGTCGTTGATCGTTTAACAAAATCTGCTCATTTCATGGCTATTACCATCAAATCCTCTACAGAGAAGTTGGCGAAGACGTATGTTCATCAGATTGTGAGCCTTCATGGAGTACCCATGAGCATTGTATATGACCGCGACTCTTGCTTTACATCACGATTTTGGGCAACTTCTCAAAAAGCGATGGGCACCGAGATACGAATGAGCTCTGCATTTCACCCTTAGACGGATGGTCAATTAGAGAGGACCATCCAAACGCTGGAAGACATGTTGAGAGCTTGTACGCTTGATTTTGGAGGGAGTTGGGATAACAATCTCAAATTAGTGGAGTTTTCTTATAACAACAGTTATCATTGATCTATTGGGATGGCTCTGTATGAAGCACTTTACGGAAGAAAGTGTCGTTCTCCACTTTACTGGGACGAAATCAGAGATAAGATTTTCATAGGACCTGATCTAGTAGAACGGACTTGAGAGAAAATAATGATCATAAAGAAAAGGTTACAAGCGGCCCAAGATAGAAATAAGATTTGGGCAGACGAGAAACGGCGGCCATTGGAATTCCAAGCAGGAGAAAAGGTGTTCTTGAAAGTGTCGCCATCAAAAGGAGTTAAGAGGTTTGGTGTCGAAGGAAAGTTAAGCCCCAGGTTTATTGGACCATACGAGATTATTGAAAGAATTGGAGAAGTCGCTTATCGGCTAGCACTACCGCCATCGCTATCTCAATTGCACGATGTATTTCACGTATCACAACTTTGTCGGTATGTTCACGAGCCTAGCCATATCATCGATTAGCAGCCCTTGAAAGTTGAGACCGACGCGACATACGTAGAAGAACCGAAAAGGATTGTTGATCGTAAGGAAAAGACATTAAGGAAACGATCCATACCTATGGTTAAGGTGCAATGGAAGCACCATTCGATTGATGAAGCTACTTGGGAGATGCAAGAAAACATGAAGAACTTGTACCCTCACCTTTTTGATTAGTGCTCTTAAGTTTCAAGGACAAAACTTGAAATAAGGGGGGAGGATATTGTACCCAACGGAAAATCATATTGTACTTGAACATCGTACAAGTGAATTAATGAAAGTTGCATCCTTCAAGTACATTATTACTAAGTTTTATTATTGCTTCTTTTATTAAATTTTGATAAAGTAAATATTATATAATCATTCAAGCATGAATTATGGACCATGTGAAATGGCCAACTCACCCCAAGGACCTAAGAGATTTCAGCCACAAGGCTTAAAAAGGGCCTTAGAAGTTTTTCAAAATTATAAGAAGGCTAATCTTAAGGGCCTTCTTAAAACAAGCCCAAATAGCAATTAGGAGTTTTAAGTAGTGGGACAATTTTTCCCCAACCCTCACTAAAATTCAGCCCTATGAGTTCAAGAGGATTCATGATTTCCTAATTACATTTTAAATCAAGAAAAGGAATTAATTAAGAAAAAGGGGCAACTACCAAATAGCTTTCCATTAAACACACTTGAAAAGTAACTCAAGCATGGTAAAGGCTACTAAATGCCTTAAACCCGCCGAATTCCTCTATGGAGTAACCAAGATGCATTTTCAAACTTCACCATGGTTACTTTATGTTAACCACAATGCTAAAGTAACTCAAGTTAGCATTAAAGTAACCCTAATTGAATAAGTAACTCAAGTTAGCAATAAAGTAACCCTAATTGGCTAAAGTAATTCAAGTTAATTAACTCTAATTAGCCTAACCATGCAAAGGTAATCTCCTTCTTCTCTCTTGCTCCGCAATGGCTAGAACACTTAGCCTAGTGAAGAAAATTTCTCTCCAAGAACTCTAGAACACTCTTAATCTCAACCCTCAAGAATTCACAAAGAGAAAAAGGGACAAGGACTTTTTCACCATTTCACACGGCCAACTTGAGCCAAGGAAGACCAAAATCTTCAAGCCTCAAGAATCCTCTAGGTAAGTAGAATGTCTAGCTTCTTAGTTACATTACATAATTCATAGAGTGAATCTCACATTACTACTTTTTCTTGCTCAAAAACCGTGACCCCCATGGTCACTAGGTTCAAGATTTCAAGCTCTTAAGTGATACTAGCTTCTTAGAGGTTTGAACACCATTCAAACTCATCTTGGTAAGCCAATCTAGCCTCCATTTAGTTCTATCTTTCACTTAAGATAATAACTAATATTTGTTCTTTTTCCTCCTCCAAAACTATGGGGTATATGTTGAAGAGGAGGGAGACTTCACTTCATTTCGTCCAAATTCCAAGCAAAGGAAAGGTTTAAGCTTGAAGAGGCAAGTACACTATAAATATTCTTGACTTGTGTGAAAGTATATGCCTGAATGTCTAGCTATTACTAAGATTTAATCTTAGATGGAAAATGTTGAGCTTGTAGCATGAAAATTTCGGATTCCTTAAGAAAAATGACTTGCATGTATGAGATTTCTTCAAAGATGGATTCTTTGCCCCTTTGGAATATGAATATGATGCATGTCTAAGATGAATGTGGTAAAGCTATCTTCTTTAACATGTAAGGGGGTGGTTGGATGAAGAGGGTGGGGTGAATAACATTTCGCATAAGAGAATATGACTTGTGGAGTAAATGATGCATAAAGCTTGTATTTTTAGATGTTTTTATGACTTAGGTGTAAGATGTTCATTATGAAAATGAAATATAAGCCCTTGCATGTGTATGAAACGGTCTGTTATGGGGGTACAGGACATACAAATTAAATGTGCCATGAATAGACTTTATTTTGTACAAAATGTGCAAGATCAAGGTGTGCTATGTGTAACCTTCAAAACCGTTTTTGAAGTGATTTGTAGGTGACCTTTAGAATGTATTAGAATCTGTAATGTTCATGTTAAAAAAATGTATTGATGGTTAGTGAGCCATTTTTGAAGAATAACTTAAGTTGGAACACCTTTAGTAATTAAAGTGACAAAAGAGAAAAATCACTGGAACAGAACAGATTCATGTGACGTTATGTATGACCTGAAAAGGGATCTTAGAAGTATTCAATTAAGCTAATTTTTGGCATGACCTTAGCCCTATGTATGTAGTAAATATGAGAGTTGGAATTTTGGTAAAAGAAGTTATGGTTTGTCCTTAATGAAATTTTTAGTAAAATTGTTCAAGCTGAAATTACTGGACTGGACAGAATTTAAGTGACGTGTTGATTGACCTGAAAATGGACCTTAGAAATATGCAAATGGGCTGATTTTTGGTAGGATGCTAGCCTTATGCGTTTACTAAGTCTGTTTGGTCATAATAAAATGGGTAGTAAAACTGGCTGCTCTAGAATCAGCATGTACCCGTTTTTGGGGAAGTGAGTAAATGACCCCTTTAAAGTTATTATAATGCTTTGACATTTTTATGGTAATTACTTAGGACATAAGTGAGCATGTCCATGTAAATAAATTAGCTTGGAATCATTTTTTTAAGGGGTAACTACCGAAGTTAAGTTGGTATTACTAATCTGGAAAATTGGACAGAATTACGGAATCGGTTGTGAGGCTTTATTCTTGTGGGCTTAGACTTATTTGTATGGTTTGGGCTTATGAGAAATAATTCATGCTATGTCTGCAGTATTTTCTAGGTGTTGGCCCAAATTAGATGAGACTTAATAGGCTTAAAAGAAAGATAAAAGAAGGGTACTGCACTGCTGAATTCAGCAGTACCCTGTTTGGTAATTTAATGATTTGAAGTTTTTCTACGTCTGGACTCGTTACGTATTTTTTACGACAAGTAGACAAAATACCCTTATGCATACGTATGTCATGAGATCATGAAAATGGGCCAAATGATGAGGTTTTGAAGCCGTGCAATCAAAACGTTAATTCATGAAAATTTTCCAGCTTAATGAATAAGACCGTACATGTATGTGTGTGACGCATTTGGTCACAAATTGCATAATGCACGTCATGCATTGCATCATCGTCATTTATATGATTTATGAAACTGATTTTATGACAAAGAATGATGAAAAAGTATTTTTTAAAGAAAAGATTCAGTTCTGAAAAGAATGCTTTCCATTGTTACCATTTATTTCTTGCCAGCTTAACCCGCTCCAGATCCGAGGTTAATTGATCTGATGATTATGACTGTTCAGGCCTGGAGAGAATAGACCTGATTATCACGATTATGACCGTACATGCCCAGAGAAAATAGACCTGATTATGACGATTATGACCGTACAGGCCCGGAGAGAATAGACTTGATGACTATGATTGATGATATGAAAGTTTCGGATCCGGAAAAAAATAGATTCAAAGGGACGAGCATGACAGCCTCAGATCCGGATATGATAGATCTGAACACTCTCTTGTTTCTATTGACAATGATGTTTTGCAAGTGATGCGATTCAAGGAGCCCTAAACATACAAACTTCACAAACAAGGGCCTTGAACGTACTAACTCCACAAACAAGAAGCATTTGCACAAATAGAAGATGTAAACTAAAGAGCTTCTTGTTCAAACATGTGCAAGATGAGCCAAGGAATGTATACGCATGATTTTCTATGTTTATTGAGGCCATGATTTGATTGTCCTTGAGTTTATTGCATATCATATGATGTAAGGGTTGGTGGGAGGACAGGATGGCCATTTCATGTGTGTCGTTGTAATATCGAGTCTAGTTGTTTGCGTTGTCTTTGTTTTAGGTCTAGGATATTTTATAGAGTCTTGTAATATGTATTTATAGTACTAATTACAGTTTTTGAGTGTTTTCTAAGGTGGACAAGGCTAAATAAGAAAAGTGGCTTAGAGAATCCCTATTTTTCAGGAAGGCAGCCGAACACAGTTCGGTATTTTTGATGCACAGGTCAGAAAACATGTTCAAATGAGTTCAAACCACTTGGAGGGCGTTAGCAAAACTCAATTTCGGACAATTTTTATGTTTTACAATTTTTCTAATTCGGGATACAAGGTGGACCGAAATCAGGTGGAAGTTGGGAGTCTAGAATGGAAAGTATTAAAGTTCACTGGTGGATACCTAGTCTTTGGAAGGCCGTATCTCTGTCAAGAAGAGTCCACATGAGGTGTTTCAAAAGCCCAAATTCAAAATAATTACATGATCTACAACTTTGCTGAAGAGTGTAAACCCTAATTCTGCGTCTAGAAGCCGGTAAAATCCAATAACCGACAGTGTGTAATTCCAGAGCGAGATTTTAGGGATTTGAATTATGTAATCTTCCTTGATTAGCTTTGACTTATCTTTTATGTAAATTTGATTTAGATTGATAGGTATTGATCTGAGAACTTTGATTGATTATGTAGCGCCCCGCACCTGGGCCTCGTCCGGATACGGTTGCACCCGCCGTACTTCACTAAGGAGAGTACAAAGCGTCATGCGTAACATGTGAAAATCCATAACATACGTCGTGGACTCCCATGCTAACATTCAACATGGTAGTAAAATTTAGGCAGAATTAAAAATTTTCAAATTAAACACGAAATAACTAAGTCCCCAAAGTAGCAGTCTCACAAAACATCATAGTCAAATTTCCAAAGAGTTTAAACATAGTCATAATACAACCATCTCGGCAGCACAAAAGTCCTTAAGCCCTAGCCCTCTTCATATCTCCTCGCCTATGGATATGGTACCCTCGGCTCATCTTCGATCCATTTTATCTTGGCATTATCTGGGGGGAAAAATAAAGTGTGAGTGATAAAAATCACCCAGCAAGAATACAATAAACGACCATGAAATACATAAAGAGTCATAACATGAATGTATTACCCCAAAAACCTCAAATAATTGTAATTCATACCTGATCTTAAATCCTGAGCTTGCTTGACGTTCGGCTTAAGCATGTTTTTAGGTAATGCTATATCAATAGTAACTTATAAACATCAACTGTAACATGCAACATGTCCTCATGATCGTGAGTTATGCAATATGCAATGCATGATGTCATGTCATTCCATGTCAAACATCATTTTGGTCACATACAATAACGTGTCATAAAAACAGAGTGTCAGATCAATTAACCCCGATCTGAGCGGGTCCAGAACAGATATCAGATCAATTAACCCCGGATCTGAGTGTGTCCAGAACAGATATCAGATCAATTAACCCTGGATCTGAGCGGGTCCAGAACAAATATCAGATCAATTAACCCAGATCTGAGCGGGTCCAGAACATATCATGTCATTAGACCAATTAACCCCGGGTCTGGAGTCGGGTTAGTCGCATGCTTGGCCGGCAAAGGAATCATGAAGCTTTCTTTAAAAACATGGGACCGTAAAAACCTTTCATGCATAACTGAAAACACTTTTCACTTGAAAAGACTTGCTTGCATAAAATTCATAAAATCGGTTTCATGATCATGCATGATACATGCAGTGATATGCAATGCAAGTCATGACATGAATAACATATTAACTTGCATGGCTCGGACTTAGGGAAACCCTAAATTCCTATGTCAATACTCATAAGCGGACAAATTAACCCTATTTAATGTATTTCCTTGTTCAGCCTAAATTTCAGCTTTAGTATATCAACTTTGCATCCGTGATTACCCTCCAAACGTTAGGGTTATCCTAACTAACTTTCGTGACTTATTCCTATGTGTCTTGGGGATTTGTCATAAAATTTTCAGATTAGATTGATAACCATAAGGGCTCATTTAATTACTTTTCTGAAAACGGTTTAAGCACAGAAACGGATCTGACCAACTTTACTAAAAATTTAAATGCGGCGAATCTGTTATTCGTTTTCCAGAAAATTCCAACTCGCTCAAGTCATAAACATGTGGAACTAGTATCCCTAGCGAAATTTAGCCCATTTGCATATCTCTAAGTCCCCTCTCTGAGGCCTAGAAAGTCGTTACTAATTCCAGGTTGGCTCCAGTAATTAAGTTGAGCAGTTTACCAAATAATTCACTAAAACTTAACCATAGCTCATTTTACCAAACTTCTATGCTGGCGTCTCTACTACCCTCATGGGGCTAGGTTTATGCCAAAAAATAAGATTTATTGAAGGTCCACCAGGTCCTCTTTTAATTCGTTGAAGTCAGTGGTCAATTCTGCCTCAGCGCCAGAATTTTCTACTAGAGCAGGTTTACTGCGTAATTTCTTAAAAATAATCCTTAGCCTATTTTAACAAAATTCCAACTCATACATGTCATAAACATGTAAGACTAGCATCCTGCCGAAAACCAGCCCATTTTCATGTCCCTAAGATTTATTTTTGAGTCCATTAACTCGTTACTTAATTTCGTTCTATTCCAGTACTTCCCATTGAGCAGTGTTACCCAATTAAATCATTACAATTAATCCAAAACCCTGTTTTACCATGATTCCAGCTGGAGTATTCACTGCACACTTGGTATTGTCATCATGCCAAAATCAGCTTTATTGAATCACTACAAGGTCCTTTTTCGAGTTCAATCAAAAAGAGATGCAGTTCTGCTCAGTTCCAGACTTTTCAGTCTGAGCAGCTTGTACCAAATATTTTATTAAAAATATTCCACAACTCCTTTTACCAAAATTCCAACTTTCACATTTTCTATACACAAGGCTATCCCCACACCGAAAATCAGCTTTATTGAATATCTACAAGATCTCTTTTCAAGCCATTCAACGCTACTCTATTCTGTCATGTTCCAGAATTTTCAGCCTGAGCAGTCTCACCAATTATTTTATTAAAAATTAACCATAACTTATTTTACCAAATTCCAACTCTCCTCTGCTATGCACATGGGGCTAGCCTGTGCCAAAAACCAGATTTATTGAAGGTCTAAAAGGTCCGGTTTTAATCCGTTGAAAATAGTGCTCATTCTGCCCAGCTCCAGAATTTCCAACTGGAGCAGTTTACTAAATATTTTATTAAAAATAATCTGTAACTTATTTTAACAAATTCCAACTCTCACTTGTGCTACACTCATAAGGCTAACTTGGTACCAAAAATTAGCTTCATTGAAGGTCTGTAAGGTCAGTTCTTAGGCCGTTGAAGATACCATCCCATTCTACCTAGCTCCAGTAGTTTGATATCTTGTCATTGGTTCAAATCAAAGGTCCACCATTCATCTTGTTCTTATGAGATATTATTGATTACCACTTACATCTTAAATCATCTCAAAACAGCCTTGTAACTAAATGCATGTAATAAAAGATTCCATCTTTGAGAGAATAAGCCACATGCAATGCATTGTTCTTAAGAAATCTATAAGATATAATCTCAAACTTAGGATATTCAACTAAAGATTAAATCTTAAGAACTTCTAGTCATTCAAGTCACAAACGCTTTAAATAAATCATGAGAGATTCGTATACTTGCCTCTTTTAAGCTAGAAACCTCCCTCTAGCTTGAATCTTGGATGAAATGAAGTGAAGTCTCCCTCCACTTCATCATACCCCACGGTTTTTGGAGGAGAAAAAGAAGAAATGTTAGCTATTATGTTAAGTGAAGAATAGAGCTAAATTGAGGCTAGATTTGCTTACCAAGATGAGTCTTGAATGGAGGTTGAAATGAATCCAACCCACCAAGAAGTTGGCTTCTCTTAATAGCTTGAAGGATCTTCACCTAGTGACCACTTGAAGGTCACGTTTTTAGCAAGAAAAGAAGGATACCAATGTAAGCTTCATCCTTTGAAATATAGGACTTACATAGAAGATTCAACATTCAACTTACCTAGATGAGTTCTTGGAGCTTGAAGATAAGAATAGTCTTGACACTCCTAAGCTTCAATGGGGCCGAAATTTGGAGAAATGTTGTAAGTGTGCACAAGCTTCTACTTAAAATAAAACTTGAGAATGTTGTAGGGGTGAATGATGGTAGTCTTGTAGAATAAATTGAAGGAATCTCCAAGATGGGGAGACACATCCCACGGTTTCTTGAGTCAAAAATGGGACAAGAAGATTCCCATGTGTGCTATGATGCTTCTTGGTGTCTTGAGCCCTCCTTTTTTACTCATTCCAAGGAATTCTAATATTCTCTAAGGGTGATAAATGGTCTTCTTAAGACTTTAAGAATTTGTACTACAGAATTTGAGAAATTTTGTAGTACCAAGAGGGGTGGGGCGGTTTTGGTCCAATAGAGGGAGGGGAGACAAAACTTTGTCAAAAGTTGGGGAAAGATGGTCTTGCATGCTCCCTTTTCTTCTTTATTTTATTATTTGTTTTGCATGCCTTGTCTCCTTTTCCTTTTATTTAATTAGTTTATTGCATGCATGTCTTATTTAAATTAGTCTAGGGTTTAGGTGGCTTCTAGAAGCCCTTGGCCGAAAATTTGGGTTTTGGGAGGGGTTCTTTGGACAATTTTGATTTTTCTTGTATTTTTTCTTTAATTCATGTGTTATATTGTTTCCTTTAATTTATTGTATTCCAAGATTAGCATATATATACATTAAAATGTGCAATATGCATGTCACCTAAAACAAGTACCATGTATCCGCATATATATATATATATATATATATATATATATATATATATACCTATTACATATATATACTCGCCCATATGTACATATTATGTATATATATACCTTCTTATGTACACGCATATATATATATATATATATATATGCGCCCATATGTGTATATACTATATATATACGCCCTTTCTATGTGCACGTATGTATGTATATATACATTTTCTACGCATATACCCTATACACACACATACCTATATATTGGTATGTATTGTTCATATAACTATATTCTTCATGTATCACTTTTCTTGAAATCCCCTTATTTAATTATTTAGTGTCATCTTAAGTATTTAAAGTAAAGAGAGTTAAGCTAGCTAAGTAACACCGCTTAAGGAAATTATCGCTTTCATTCCGTCACTTGTTCATAGTCCACAGTACATGTCGTTGGGGTACAACACTCCTCCGCCCTTATCATAAGTTTCGTCCTCGAAACTTCACAACTAGTCGAATAAATGGGGATATCTACTCATCACGTTGTCTTCCGTTTCCCATGTGCTTCTTCTTTAGGTACTAAGATCGCATAAAGCGTCTATTTAGTTCCCCTCCGAACAGCTTTGTTCCATTCATCTTAGAGGTCTCATCAGAACTTATTCTAATTCTCGAAAGGTTTTATCGTAACCTATCTCATATCAAGCACTCGCAACCTTGATACTATGTACTTGACAATGAAAATCCATTCCGTGTAATCATGACCTAGCAGGCTTATAATTTCCTCTTACATAGAAATGAACAACTAGGCAGAGATCATTAACTCTGGGGTGTAGACCATTAGCTCTTTTCTATAAACATCCTTTCAGTGATCATGTAACGGTCATTCCTATTTACAAAATAGCTTCCAAAGACACCCGGGATAATTCCCATAAGGTACACATACCAAGCTCTTCATAAGGTTTGGTCCCGTATTCATCTGTCTTGCTGATTGCCTTATTACGTACTAACTCTTACCCCTTTTTGCGATCATTTCATAGAATCGAACTAGAAGTTGTGGTTCTCCTTTGAAACTTATGTTCCCTTTATGACATTTCAAATCATCCTAAGGTGGCCCGTTCTCTTAAAACATGGTTTTCATAGTCATGACCTATTCCCCGCATAGTGCAATAAAACGGGTACAAGTGCTAATAGTGACGCATCATGACGAGGACCCTGCGTCCCATACACAGTGTCATACTTAGTAATGTTATCACTAATAACCTTACCTACTCGCTTGTGGTCTACTAATCATAACTCAAGGAAACTATCATAATCACTCCTACTTGGTTAATAGGAAGTAAGCAGAGGACATAGGTACTTTACACTTATTAGGCGTATCTTGGTTGTTTCTTGTCATCCGCATAGACTAGCCTTATATGGTTACGGTTTCCACCTTCTATTCGTTTGCTTGTTAAATCGTTTCTTTCATTCTTTCGTCTCCTTATCATCGCATTCCGCTCCATAGCGGCCCTCCAATAATTCACCAAAGGTCCTTGAATACGACTTAACTTAGCCTAATTTGATCTGGTGGTCTAAACATTTCATCTCTTATAATCAAAGGAACATACTGTCCCAAAGTAATGAATGAGTATGGAAATGCCTGGCCCTTGTCTTAGTGAGTTAAATTCCGACAACGATATTCCTTCAGGGTTAGTATGATGTAATTGACCTATCATGATTATGTACTATTGGAGTTTCCTTCTTTTCATGACAGAGGTCCTTAAGTCCTGACTGTGATCCATACGCTTTCCTTCGATAAACATCCTTCTGTATCCATGCGTTAGCCATAAAAGCGTTTCCATCGGTGTTAGAAATTTCTTCCTAAAATACATATATGATGACTCGTACCTTAGTCTGAGATTGTACTCTTATAGAATGGTGAAACCCCAATCTTTCGCCAAGTCCTACCTGACTCATCCGTTTCGTCGACATGCCAATCCCGTAATGATCGAACCTAGGGTCGAAGTTCTTCCTTGGAATTTATGACGTTTCGTGGTGTTCTTGTTTCTTACAAAATCTATGTTTTCTTTTCCAAATCACAAGGGTATTCTCATTTGCTTTGTCCTCATAGATTACTTTGATTATGCTATGCAAGATTTCGTCACATCATATTGTTACTATATGTTAGCTAGAGTGGGTTAGATAATCCCGACTTATAATAGTCAGGGAAGGAATTTAACCGTCTTACTGAATTGTCCTTAAGATGCCAAACTCGTAAAGTCTATAACGTGTCAGGACGTTTGTCAATCCTAATAGTTTTTTGGGGATGTCTATGATTCGCCTTGTACACATTCCATGTTCTTCTCAGCTTGCTTGGTTCTCTCGTTGGAAATAGTCAGTTTGCAATTCAGTTTTGTTAACACTTGTGTTTCCCGAAGTGGTCAAACAAATCATTGATCCTAGGCAACTGGTATTTATCTTCCATGGAAACCTTATTGAGCTCCGACTATTATGGTACTAATCCAACCATTAAGAGCAATTTGATAACTTATTCTAGTTTTTTACGCTTTAGTTGGGTTACTTTATCGCATTGCTCTAATGACCGTTTATACCTGGCTAAAGGACATAATAGAACATAGGTACTTCAGTTTTAAATTAAGCAGTTGGGCGTACCTGTTACGGGTTTTGATGTTTCAGGGATTTCTGCATTAAGCACTCTTTTGGTCTAGGTTAGTGTTTTTGGTTAACTCCTTGTTCAAAAACGTCAGATATTCTGTACCTTTTTTTTATATATATCCTATTCGGTATCTGTATCGTCATGAAGTTATCTTCAACTTTACTTAACCATCTTTCTGCCTACTATGAAACTAAATTCCTTGCTAAACCTTGGAATACGTTGTTCTTACTAACTATCGCTAGTAAAGTTTTACTGCCTACTGGGGCGGATAGTGATGATGTCATTTTACTGAATTGTGGTGCCATCTGCACTACGAAGTGTCTGAGTCTCACTTAAGGCATAAATATTCAGAGTACCGACAAAATTTAATTTGTAATCCTGATACGATCTTAAGGTCTTGCAAGCAGGCATGATTACAATCCATGGATGGCCATCGACTAGGGTTTTATCATCCGGTCAAAACCCTAATTTTCCAGTCTAAGTCATCCTAGTCTAAGGTCAACTCTCATCTAGGATCAGGACTTAGATCTAAGATCAAACTTAGTTGACTACGATCATAACTTAGTTCTATATTCTGCCCTGATCTAGAGCCTTGGCTCTGTTACCATATGTAGCGTCCCGCAACCCGGGCCTCGTCCGGATACGGTGCACCCGCCGTACTTCACTAAGGAGAGTACAAAGCGTCATGCGTAACATGTGAAAATCCATAACATACGTCGTGGACTCCCATGCTAAAATTCAACATGGTAGAAAAATTTAGACAGAATTAAAACTTTTCAAATTAAACACGAAATAACTAAGTCCCCAAAGTAGCAGTCTCACAAAACATCATAGTCAAATTTCCAAAGAGTTTAAAACATAGTCATAATACAACCATCTCGGCAGCACAAAAGTCCTTAAGCTTAGCCCTCTTCATATCTCCTCGCCTAGGATATGGTACCCTCGGCTCATCTTCGATCCATTTTATCTTGGCATTATCTGGGGGGAAAAATAAAGTGTGAGTGATAAAAAATCACCCAGCAAGAATACAATAAACGACCCATGAAATACATAAAGAGTCATAACATGAATGTATTACCCCAAAAACCTCAAATAATCGTAACTCATACCTGATCTTAAATCCTGAGCTTGCTTAACGAATAAAACGACCATGAAATACATAAAGAGTCATAACATGAATGTATTACCCCAAAAACCTCAAATAATTGTAATTCATACCTGATCTTAAATCCTGAGCTTGCTTGACGTTCGGCTTAAGCATGTTTTTAGGTAATGCTATATCAATAGTAACTTATAAACATCAACTGTAACATGCAACATGTCCTCATGATCGTGAGTTATGCAATATGCCATGCATGATGTCATGTCATGCCATGTCAAAACATCATTTTGGTCCCATACAATAACGTGTCATAAAAAACAGAGTGTCAGATCAATTAACCCGGATCTGAGCGGGTCCAGAACAGATATCAGATCAATTAACCTGGATCTTAGCGGGTCCAGAACAGATATCAGATCAATTAACCTCGGATCTGAGCGGGTCCAGAACAGATATCAGATCAATAACCCCCGGATCTGAGCGGGTCCAGAACATATCATGTCATTAGACCAATTAACACCGGGTCTGGAGTCGGGTTAGTCGCATGCCTTGGCCGGCAAAGGAATCATGAAGCTTTCTTTAAAAACATGGGACCGTAAAAACCTTTCATGCATAACTGAAAACACTTTTCACTTGAAAAGACTTGCTTGCATAAAATTCATAAAATCGGTTTCATGATCATGCATGATACATGCAGTGATATGCAATGCAAGTCATGGCATGAATAACATATTAACATGCATGGCTCGGACTTAGGGAAACCCTAAATTCCTATGTCATACTCATAAGTGGACAAATTAACCCCTATTTAATGTATTTCCTTGTTCAGCCTAAATTTCAGCTTTAGTATATCAACTTTGCATCCGTGATTACCCTCCAAAACGTTAGGATTATCCTAACTAACTTTCGTGACTTATTCCTATGTGTCTTGGGGATTTGTCATAAAATTTTCAGATTAGATTGATAACCATAAGGGCTCATTTAATTACTTTTTTGAAACGGTTTAAGCACTGAAACGGATCTGACCAACTTTACTAAACATTTAATTGCGGCGAATCTGTGATTCATTTTCCAGAAATTCCAACTCGCCCAGTCATAAACATGTGGAACTAGTATCCTAGCGAAATTTAGCCATTTGCATATCTCTAAGTCCCCTCTCTGAGGCCTGGAAAGTCGTTACTAATTCCAGGTTGGCTCCAGTAATTTCAGTTGAGCAGTTTTACCAAATAATTCATTAAAAATTAAACAACAGCTCATTTTACCAAACTTCCAGCTGGCGTCTCTACTACCCCTCACGGGGCTAGGTTTATGCCAAAAATAAGATTTATTGAAGGTCCCACAAGGTCCTCTTTTAATTCGTTGAAGTCAGGGTCAATTCTGCTCAGCGCCAGAATTTTCTACTGGAGCAGTTTTACCGCGTAATTTCTTAAAAGTAATCCTTAGCCTATTTTAACAAAATTCCAACTAGTACATGTCATAAACATATACGACTAGCATCCTACCGAAAACCAGCCCATTTTCATGTTCCCTAAGATTTAATTTTTGAGTCCATTAATTCGTTACTTAATTTCTGCTCTGTTCCAGTACTTCCCATTGAGCCAGTGTTACCAATTAAATCATTACAATTAATCCACAACTTGTTTTACCATGATTCTAGCTGGAGTATTCACTGCACACTTGGTATTGTTATCATGCCAAAAATCAGCTTTATTGAACCACTACAAGGTCCTTTTTCGAGTCAATCAAAAAGAGATGCAGTTCTGCTCAGTTCCAGACTTTTCAGTCTGAGCAGCTTTACCAAATATTTTATTCTCCAAAATTGGTAGGATTTGCATTTACCAGCCACGTCCTAATCCTCGGATTCAGACCTCTTTCAAACTTTAGCATTTTCGTCTCTTCGTCATTCATCGTAATGGGCTGGAACCTCCCAGTGCAATGAACTTATTGCGTACTCCGCTACTGTCATGCCCGTCTCTTGCTTCAAAGATTCGAATTCATGTCTCTTTTGTAATTTGACGGATGGGGGAATATAGAACTTATGGAATTCTTGTAGAAATCTCTCCCAGGCAATCGGTCTGGGCAAAGGCTGCAGATTTGTCTTCCACCATTGATTGGCCTCACCGATCAAGAAAGGTCGGATGGCCTAAGCTTTCATCTCCTTTGGGGCTTGAATTAGCTCAAAAAAGTTTTCAACTTCATCTAGCCACTTTTCTGCGATATCAGGGTCTGGCTTTCCTTCAAACGGGGGTACGTTAGCCCTCTTGAGCTTCTCAAAATAGTATTGGGCATCCCTACTGACTGATGTGGCTGAGGTGGAGCATTCTAATGAATTAAGCCTTGTCCTATCTGAATAACAACTTGGCAAAAGGCCTGAAAAGCATTCATGTCTGGGATGACCGGAGGAACAAGTGCCTGTGGAGCTGGTGGTGGAGGATTCTGGTTTGGCTGCGGTGGCGGCAGAACCTGTGCTGGTGGCGGTGGAATGGGCTCCTGAGCAGCTGGTAGTGCTCTCAGAGGTCTGCCACGTGGCCTCACCATCTACACTTATGGGTATAGCATCTATATAGAATATCAGAATAAAATCAATTGAATTTGACTAAGGACCAAAATCGAAAACTCTTAATTAAAGGAGGATAAAAGGGCACGTCTTATGTCATAGACTTAGCTTTCATAGTTTAGGATTAGTTATTAAATTACATCCTAAACCCGGTCTAAGTGGTCCTATTCTAAGGTCATCACTCATCTAAGATCATGACTTAGGTCTAAGATCAAACTTAGATTGCTAAGATCATAACTTAGTCCTACGTTCTGCCCAAAATCTAGAGCCTGGGCTCTGATACCACCTGTAGAGCCCTGCACCCGGGCCTCGTCCGGATACGGTACACCCGCCGTACTTTACTAAGGAGAGTACAAAGCGTCGTGCATAACATGCGAAAATCCATAACATAAGCCATGGACTCCCATGCTGACATTTAACATGGTAGTAAAATTTAGGCAGAATTAAAACTTTTCAAATTAAACATGCATTACGAAATAACTAAGTCCCCAAAGTAGCAGTCTCACAAAACATCATAGTCAAATCCGACAGAGTTCAAACATAATCATAATACAAACATATCAGCAGCACAAAAGTCCTTAAGCTTAGCTCTCTTCATATCTCCACGCCTATGGATATGGTACCCTCGGCTCATCTTCGATCCATTCTATCTTGGCATTATCTGGGGAAAAAAATAAAGTGTGAGTGATAAAAATCACCCAGCAAGAATACAATAAACGACCATGAAATACATAAAGAATTATAATATGAATGTAGTAACGTGAAACTTTAAAAATTAACTCATACCTGTCTTAAGTCCTAAAGTCAACTGACGGTATAGCCTAAGCATAATTCTAGATACTGCTAACCACTATTAGCTTATTAAGTCCTTAACTGTATCATACAATAGGTTAGTGTGATCATGAGTTATGCAATATGCAATGCATGATGTCATGTCATGTCAAAACATCATTTTGGTCCCATAAAATAACGTGTCATAAAAACAGAGTGTCAGATCAATTAACCCCGGATCTGAGCGGGTCCAGAACAGATATCAGATCAATTAACCCTGGATCTGAGCGGGTCCAGAACAGATATCAGATCAATTAACCCTGGATCTGAGCGGGTCCAGAACAGATATCAGATCAATTAACCCCGAATCTGAGCGGGTCCAGAACATATCATGTCAATAGGACCAATTAACCCCGGGTCTAGAGTCGGTTTAGTCGCATGCTTGGCCGGCAAAGGAATCATGAAGCTTTTAAAACATGGGGCCGTAAAATTTTCATGCATAACAAAAACATAGTCGCTTTTTAAAACTTGCTTGCATAAGTAGAATCCATAAAATCGGTTTCATGATCATGCATGATACATGCAGTGATATACAATGCAAGTCATGGCATGAAATAACATACTAACCTGCATGGTTCGGACTTAGGGAATCCCTAAATTCCTGTGTCATACTCATAAGCGGATAAATTAACCCCCTTTAATGTATTTCCTTGTTCAGCCTATATTTCAGCTTTAGTATACCAACTTTGCGTCCGTGATTACCCTCAAAAACGTTAGGGTTATCCTAACTAACTTTTGTGACTTATTCCTATGTGTCTCGGGGATTTGTTATAAATTTTCTGATTAAGTTGATAACCATAAGGGCTCATTTAATTACTTTTCTAAAACGGTTTAAGTGCTGAAACGGATCTGACCAATTTTACTAAAAATTTAATTGCGACGAATCCGTAATTCATTTTCCAGAAATTCCAACTCGCCCAAGTTATAAACATGTGAGACTAGTATCCTACCGAAATTTAGCCCATTTTCATATCTCTAAGTCTCCTTTCTGAGGCCTGGAAAGTCGTTACTAATTTCAGGTTGGCTCCAGTAATTTCAGTTGAGCAGTTTTACCAAATAATTCATTAAACAAAATACATAACTTTATCAAGATTCCAGATGCGTGTCTACTACACTCATAGGATTATTACCATGCCAAAAATCAGCTTTATTGGTCGTCTACAAGGTCCTTTTTGGAGTCAATCGAAAAGATGTCCTGTTCTGCTCAGTTCCAGGCTTTCCAGCCTGAGCAGCTTTACTAATTATTTTATTAAAAATATTCCACAATTTCTTTTACCAAAATTCTAACTTTCACATTTTCTATACACACAAGGCTATGCCCACACCGAAAATCAGCTTTATTGAACATCTACAAGATCTCTTTTCAAGCCATTCAAAACGTTACACCATTCTGTCATGTTCCAGAATTTACAGCCTGAGCAGTCTCACCAATTATTTTATTAACAATTAACCATAACTTATTTTACCACAACTCCAACTCTCAACTCTGATATACACATGGGGCTAGCTCTGTGCCAAAATCAGATTTATTGAAGGTCCACAAGGTCCTCTTTTAATTCGTTGAAATCAGTGGTCAATTCTGCCCAGCTCCAGAATTTTCTATTGGAGCAGTTTTACCGCGTAATTGCTTAAAAATAATCCTTAGCTTATTTTAACGAAATTCCAACTCTCACTTGTGCTGCATTCATAAGGCTAACTGTGTGCCAAAAATTAGCTTCATTGAAGGTCTGCAAGTTTAGTTCTAAGGTCGTTGAAAATGTCATTCCATTCTACCCAGTTCAAGTAGTTTGCTATTTTGTCATTTATTCAAGTCAAATGTCCACCATTCATCTTGTTCTTATGAAATATATTATTGATTACCACTTATCTTGCCTAGACTCACTTAGTTGCACCTTACATCATCTTCAAACATCCTTGTGACATAATGCATGTAATAAAAGATTCCATCTTTGAGAGAATAAGCCACATGCAATGCATTGTTCTTAAGGAATCACTAAGATAAAATCTTAAACTTAAGACATTCAACTAAAGATCATATCCTAAGAACCT
>AP025063.1:13711522-13756191 GCA_036186865.1 Eustoma russellianum | reverse complement strand
CTTTCTTTCATGCATGCATGTCTTCTTTTCCTTTAGTTTATTCTTTGCATGCTTTGTCTTGCATGCTTATTATTTATTCAATTGATAATCAATTTTGTTATTTTAAATTCTAAGAAGGAATTGAGAAGTTAAAGAGAATTCTATACTTGCTTTGGGGTAGTAGCCGAAAGTTAGGGGGGTTCCTTGAGGGTTTTGGTTATTTCTTATATTTTGTATTTCATGTATTCGATTGTTTTATTTATTTTATTCTATTCTATGATTATCATATATATGTATTTTGTGGGAGGTACAATGTGTAAGTCTCTTAAACATGTATAAATGTTCATGTATACATATGTAACCACGCCTATGTGTACATTAGGTAATAGTATATATATATATATATACATATGCTTCTTTATACATGCATATTTATACGCATACATGATAACATATATGTATATATGGGTCCATACGTGTATATCTTAGACGTATATATATATGTATGTATCTTCGTATGCACACGCATACATATATGTTTCACACCCTTATATACACATGTATATATATTTTAGTGTGTATAGTTCCTATAACTATATATATATTCCATGTGTCACTTTCTGGAAGTCCCTTTATTTAATTATTCAGTCTCATCTCAAAAGTATTTGAGTAGAGAGGGTTAAGTAACATGCGCTTTAAAGAAATTTTCGTTTCCATTCCGTCACTTATTCATAGTTTTCAAGTACATGTCGTTGGGGTACAACATCTATTCTCTCCGGGCCCTGTACGGTCATAATCATCATAATCAGGTATATTCTCTCCGGGCCTGTACGGTCATAATCATCAGACAATTAACCCCGGATCTGGAACGGGTAAGCTGGCCAGAAATAAATGGTACCAATGGAAAGCGTTCTTTTCAAAACCGAAACTTTTCTTTTAAAACACTTTTTCATCATTCTTTGTCATAAAATCAGTTTCATGAATCATGTAAGTGACGATGATGCAATGTATGACATGCACTATGCAATTTGTAACAATATGCATGACATACATACAAATACGATCTTATTCTTTAGGCTGGAAAATTTCCAGAATTATCGTTCCATTTGCGCAGCCTCAAAACCTCACATTTTAGGCCAATTATCATGATTTCTTGACATACATATGCATAAGGGTGTCTTTTCTACTTGCCATAAAATTTTTGTAACATTTCGAGACAAGTAAGACCCTTAAACTATTAAACTACCAAACAGGGTACTGTTGAATTCAGCAGTGCAGTATCCCACTTTTTACCTTTCTTTGAAGCCCAATAAGTCTTACTTTATTTGGGCCAAACCTGGAAAATACTTCAAACATGCCAAGAATTAATATTCATAAGCCCAAGCCGTTCGAGCAAGTCTAAACCACAAGAACAAAGTCTCCCAACTAGTCCTGTAATTCGGCCCAGTTTTCTAGTTTAGTAGTGCTCACTTAATTTCAGTAGTTACCCCTTAAATAATAATTTCAAGATGAATAATTTACATGGATATTCTCATTTATGTCCTAAGTAATTGTCATAAAATTTCCAGGAGTAATATAATAACGTTTAAGGGGTCACTTAATCACTTTTCTAAAAACGGGTAAATGCTGATTCTGGAGTGGCCAGTTTTGCTACGAATTTTATTGTGACCAAACCGTAAGTCCTTTTTCACAAATTCCAACTCACAGACTTAGTAAACACATAGGGATAACAGCCTACCAAAAATCAGCCCCATTTTCGTATTTCTAAGGTCCATTTTCGGGTCAATCAATACGTCACTTAAATTCTGTCCAGTCCAGTAATTTCAGCTTGAACAGTATTACTAAAAATTCCATTAAGGATAAACCATAACATCTTTTACCAAAATTCCAGCTCTCATATTTACTACATACATAGAGCTAATATCATGCCAAAACTTAGCATAATTTAATACTTCGAAGATCCCTTTCCAGGTCCTACAACGTCACATGACATCTGTCCTGTTCCAGTGATTTTCCCCCTTTTGTCACTTTATTTACTAAAAGTGTTCCAGCTTAAGCTATTCTAAAAAATGGCTTACTAATCATCAAATACACTTTTTAGCATAAACTTTACATGTTCTAATACATTCGAAAGGTCACCTACAAATCACTTCAAAGACGATTTTGAAGTGTACACATAGCACACCTGGGAATTTGCATATTTTGGTACATAGTAAAGTCTATTTCATGGCACATCTAGTTTGTGTGTGCCCATAACCCCAAAACAGCATGTTTCATTCGCATGCAAGGGCTTAAATTTTATTTTCATAATGAACGTTTTACACCCTAAGTCATAAAGCATACAACTTATATGCCTCTTTTACCCCCACAAGTCAAAATCTTTACAAGAACAATATTTACCCCACACTTTTCATCCAACCGTCCCCCTTACGTATCAAAGAAGAGAGCTTTACCACATTCATCTTAAACACACATCATATTCATATTCAAAGGGGCAAAGAATCCATCTTTGAAAGAATCTTATATATGCAAGCCACTTTTCCTAAGAAATCCAAAATTTTCATGCTTCAACCTTAACATTTTCCATCTAAAATTAAATCTTAGTAACATCTAAACATTCAAGCATATACTTCCACACAGAAGTCAAGAATATTTATACTGCACTTGCCTTTTCAAGCTCAAACCTTTCCTTAGCTTGGAACTTGTACAATAATGAAGTGAAGTCTCCCTCCTCTTCAACATATACCCTTTGGAGGAGGAAAGAGAAAAAATGTTAGTTATTATCTTAAGTGAAAGATATAACCAAATGGAGGCTAGATTGGCTTACCGAGATGAGGTTTGGATGGTGTTCAAACCCCTAAGAAGCTAGTAACACTTAAGAGCTTGAAAGCTTGAACCTAGTGAACATGGAGGTCACGGTTTTTGAACAAGAAATAGTAACAATGTGAGCTTTCACTCTATGAAAGATATAAAATTCTCTTAAAGAGTTAAGAATGTACTTACCTAGACCAAGTTTAACTTGGATGAGTCCTAAATCTTCTTGGTTCAACTTGGTCGTGTGCCTTGAGGACAAGAGTGGGAAGGACCCTTGTTCTTTGGTAAACCTCTTGGGTAGTAAATAGGTTAAGAATGTATTAAGAGGCTTCTTGTTGAAAGAAGATGAGAAGAAGCCTTCTTGGTTAGGCATAGCCGGCGGCCTAATCAATGAAGGGAGGGAAGGCTTCTCATGTGCATGGTCCTCATTAAGAAACTCATTTAAAGCTTAACCATAATTCACTTATTAGGGTTCGTGAAGAGTCTTGAAGCCACTATTTGCTCAATAAGGCCTCATGGCAGAAAGTATAGTTGTGTGTGCACTTATACATATATGAGTTCAATTCTATTCATGTTGTCAATGATCATAGCTTACACATTTTCCTATCTTAATTACATATACTATACATATATGCTTGTTTAAAGTGTATTTTCAACTATTATCCTTTAAATACACTTTTCATGGCGCTAAAATCCTTTAGGCCACTCTTACATCATAGGACAAAATCTATAAATATGACATATATCTATATACATATATATCCAATACTACGCATATAATTATGTATCTATATGAACATATAATGTAAACATACTTTCCAAAAAATTGAAGTTGCTAGACCAAAAGTGACTAGGATTAATGATGAAGTTTTCTTGGCTCACCCGAGAGGATAGTCGGCGGTTAAGGGGTCTTCCCCAAGTTCATTTACTCCTTAATTGTTTCATTCTCTCTTACTCCTTAAGTTAGTTACTAATGTGGTTTAAGGAGTTACCATGGACTACCCATGGGTTTATATTGTGTCTAGGGTGTATTTAGTAGGCTCCATCATGTTTGAACACTTTTAAGAATGTTTAATGAGAAGCTACTAGGTAGTTGGAGGAACAGGAAATATTCATAGTACAATCTTGATCCCTAATTCTTGCTTCCGTGTGTTTCACCGTTTCCTAAGGAAATTGGTGAGTTACATATCCTTATAATAACATCTCATTTTGACTACATCATGCATAACTATTTCGTATTATTGCTTTAGTAAGCAATTAAGGTGTGTAGTTAGCCTTTTTAGCAAAAAGGTGGTCTCCTACTCATTACCTCTGTAGGATCTTCAAGGCACCACTAGAAGGAGGGGTTGAATAGTGGGTGCGGAAAATGTGGTTTTTAAAATTTGTTTAAAACCAACCAACTCAACTTCTGAAACAGTTTCTGTTTTCAGGACCCGTTTTAAAACGTTTTGAAAACTAGGTTTCAGGTCTTCAAAAATTCTGCAATTTTGAGAGAACTTAGCCACAGATGTTATGAGGGTCCCCCTAAAAATTTCAAATTAAAATTCAACCTTTAACCCCTTCAAAAACCGTTGATGATCAGATAACACTTAAAACATGTGCCCAAAATCATCACAAAATAATTACCATAATTCATAAGATTATCACCCAAATCAAGCAAGATAATTTTCTCACAAAAATCATGAAAAATTCGGCCATACCATGCTGAAAATTCAGCATGTGCATCATTTCCATTTCATTCAAAATAATGCCAAGTTTACTTTAATTTAATTCTTGAAAATGAATCACCATTTAGTAGACAACATTTTCATCATTTTTGGAATAAAAATTAGTCACTAATAAGGCCTTAAAAACGCCTAGATGCATTGCACACATGCTGAAATTTTCAGCATGTGTGATATCCAAGAATATCACTTTCTTTATTCCATAAAATATTTAAAAACACTTCCAAATTTTCTTCTAATTAATTCACTTAATTCAAGAAGTTAAATATACCTCATAAATAGGTAAAAATCGCCCACCCTTAAACACACATGCTGAAATTTTCCGCATGTGTCACAATTGTGACAAAATTTGAATTGTTACCTTTTGTAGCTTCTCTCTTTAAGTCACCAACTTTGTGTGGTTGATTCTTGACAAATCAATATGCCAACAAGGCTCCACATATGCTCCATCTCAGCTGTAGGTGGCGTGTATACATGTATATGCATGTGCTGAATTTTATTTTTGCTAACTTTGTAAAAATAGTGCACATTTAATAATACACACTGTTATATTGCCAATCAACCCTTAATTTAATTTCTAGAACACTTTAAGATGTATAACATATGTAAAAAGTGTCTAGATACATGTCATATGATGTACCAAAAATGTTCCATGTGTTGTGTGCGAGAAAACCGAATTTTCGATATTTATCGATTACCCGATTTTCTCTAATTAAATTCAAAATTCTTGCACATGTTATATATATTATGTTACACATAATAGATATAATATATACTTTAAATCTCAGCACTTGGCTGGTTTAAAGTGGCGCCATTTATCATGTGTCAAAATTTAAAATTGGAATCTTCACATTTTGGTCTTAATGTGGGATGAATGTGTGTGCCAGCATGGAAAGTATTTTTGCTGAATAATATAGTCATGTGCACGAAAGTTTTATGAAATTTTGAAGTATAGGGGCTGGCCATCTATTTATGGCAAGTACGTGACACATTGGCAAAGTTTCTGTATTCGCCTGATACGACAATTTAGGTTTAGAACCTTTTATCGTGTCGTATTACTTTTTCATCACCATGACTTATATCATATGATATAAGACCTGAATATGCTCATAAATATGAGTTAATTATGGTGGTGTGACGGTAACGTACGTAAAATATATAACGTGTCGGTAGTACGTTGGAATTTATGTGATGTGCCTTTTTCAAAAACTCTGAAAATATATATAACTATATATATGTAGGCGTGTATATGTGATGTAAATGAGGAGGAGGAGACTTTCCTTTCTTAGCCTTGTTGCCTTTGTGCCTTGTTCAAATATAGCTTCCTTTAATGAACTACTTAGTTTAATTAACTAAGTACTTCACTTAATGAACTTGTTTAGTTCATTAATGGTGGCACCTGAAAATAGTATAAACACAACAAATGTTTGCCATTTGATGTAAGCTTTGTAGCTTCATGGATCGTTAGTATGGCAACATAATATATGAACTATATAAGGCAAGTAATAAGCAATATATCATGCAACATTTATCTTATGCTCGTTTTTGTGCTCATTTAAATCATGTATTTGAAAATCACTCAAATCCCTTTTCTCTACAATCTCCCCCTTTTGATGATTTTCAAAATAACCTATACTCATGATTTAAATCCTATCACTCCCCCCTTCAATCATGCAAATATCAAAACTTGAATTTTAAATTCCGAGTCGCTCCCCTTAATATATGCAATTAGTATCTCTCTCCCCCTTAAATCATGCTATCTCTCCCCCTTTATTTTGAAAAGTGAATCAAAAGATGCCTGTAAGATGAGAAGAAAAAAATCATGCATTTCATATAACATGCATTCGTAAGGGTTATTTATTCAACCCCTTTGAAAATGTTCCTTTTGGTACCCAGATTTGGGTGACCCTTCTAGGTCTTCCAAAAGGTAAGAGAGGTGATGAGAACGCAACATAATATATGTTAGGGGTAAATGCGTTTGGGCCTTTGGCCAAGAATCCCATCATGCATATAGTATGGTTTTGTTTTTGATATGCATTTCGGTTTGCATGCACGGGACATGATCTAGATGCATTTTTGTGATATGAGTGTCTCGTATGCATCACTTGTTTCTTCTCATATCTATATGGTACAAAATTGTATTTCGCACGATATGACGAAGAAGTGGGGCGTGATGAGGGAAGAGGTCTTTGCGTCATCTTAGATGCCGTTTTTGGCTTTGAGGTGTCTACCTTCTTAGACACAACGAACTTAGTTGGTTTGGTGGATGCTTCATTTGTCTCAACGTATCCCAAACCTGTTTTGTCACTATCATGCTTTGTGATAAGATAATACGATGCAGCATGTTAGATCCCATGTCAAATTGTTTCACCTTTTTCTCTACATCCACATTCCTTGATTTCAAGTTTGAAATCTTGGATTTCAATTCAGTGTTCTCAGATGTCAATGATGAAATTTCAGACTTAATGAATTTATAATGCACGACGACTCTTTTTTTTGAATCGTTTAATTGAGACACAAGATCTTTGTTAGAAGATTCTAACAATTTCTTGTCTTTAATTAACCGTTTCTTTTGTTAGCAAGAGTTCTAGAAAACTTATGTAATTCAAGATATTCAACATATAAATCATCATAAGATAGTTCAGAATCCGAGTTAGAATCAGAATTTACCTCATTTTCAAATATTGGAGGCATTTGGCTGACATACCTTCTTGCTCGGTTTTTGTCGCTAGTGGTTGCCATCTCACTAAGATCGTTGGATCCTTTTGTTGTGAGTGTTCCTGCACTCTGATACAATTGTAGGATCTGCAAGGCACCACTAGAAGGGGGTGTTGAATAGTGGGTGCGGAAAATGTGGTTTTTAAATTTGTTTAAACCAACCGACTCAACTTCTTAAAACAGTTTCTGTTTTCAGGACCAGTTTTAAAACATTTTAAAAACTAGGTTTCAGGTCTTCAAAATTCTGAAATTTTGAGAGAACTTATCCTCGGATGTTATGAGGGTCTCCTAAAAATTTCAAATTAGAATTCAACCTTTAACCCCTTCAAAAACCGTTGATGATCAGATTGCGCGAATCTTCCAGAAACGGTAGACGGTTTTGAAAACTTTATTCCTATGTGTGTGTAAGTCCAAATGCTCTAAAAATGTAACCACTAACTCCTTATGTATTATATTTAAGTGGGTAGAACAGTTTTGCAAAATTCTTTTGGGAAATAGGTCAATTACAATCAAAGTCTGAACCTTTGCAAGTCTGAAAATCAGACTGCACTAGTCTCAGAACTTTTGATGTTTGATCGACTTATACTTGTCCAAAAGGTTGAAACTAGTGCCACATTAACCCTAGAACATGTGAATATGTTACTGGAAATTGTCTTGATTTTTGAAAGTCGTTTACTATTTTTCTAACAAAAGAGTAAACTGTGCAGTAACAGACAAGTAAAGGCTGAAAGTAAATGGCACTAAGAATTTTATACTGGTTCGGTTATAAACAACCTACTCTAGTCTTCAAGGAACACCTTCCTTGGTTACACTAATCACACAACTCAAAAACCACCTATCCACAGGGTTGATGGAGTTACACACCAACTCCAACCCTTTACAAACCTTGTATGTTCAATACAATGCACAACGAAACCACCACCTTGCAAGATTTAAGATTGATCACACGCTTGATCAATCTTTTACAAAGATAAAGAGTATGTGGTGGTATAATCAAAGCCTATTCAAGGATAAGAATATAAGTAAATAGGCTTTCAAGAGAAGAAAGAAAGATAGAAGAATAAGGCTAGAACACTTTTGATCTTTCAATTTGCAACACTTGTTCTTGTTCTTGTTTTGCTCTTCTTCCTTCCTTTTTAATCATCATGGCCGCCCCCTTAGGAGTCCTTCTCCTCTTGAAAATTGTCTTCTAAGTCCTTTGGAGAATGTGTGGCATCATTGTGACATGATCTTGCTTACTTGGCATGTTCTCATTGGATGATCATTAAGCTCTTGCTTACTTGGCACTCATTGATTGATTGAATGTTGTCATCATTTGATGACTAGGAAAATCTGAGAATAACACTTAAAACATGTGCCAAAATCATCACAAAATAATTAACATAATTCATAAGATTATCACCCAAATCAAGCAAGATAATTTCTCACAAAAATCATGAAAAATTCAGCCATACCATGCAGAAAATTCAGCATGTGCATCATTTCCATTTCATTCAAAATAATGCCAAGTTTACTTTAATTTATTTCTTTAAAATGAATCACCATTTAGTAGACAACATTTTCATCATTTTTGGAATAAAAATTAGTCACTAATAAGGCCTTAAAAACGCCTAGATGCATTGCACACATGCTGAAATTTTCAGCATGTGTGATATCCAAGAATATCACTTTCTTTATTCCATAAAATATTTAAAACACTTCCAAATTTTCTTCTAATTAATTCACTTAATTCAAGAAGTTAAATATACCTCATAAATAGGTAAAAATCGCCCACCCTTAAACACACATGCTGAAATTTTCCGCATGTGTCACAATTGTGACAAAATTTGAATTGTTACCTTTTGTAGCTTCTCTCTTTAAGTCACCAACTTTGTGTGATTGATTCTTGACAAATCAATATGCCAACAAGGCTCCACATATGCTCCATCTCAGCTGTAGGTGGCGTGTATACATGTATATGCATGTGCTGAATTTTATTTTTGCTAACTTTGTCAAATAGTGCACATTTAATAATACACACATGTTATATTCCAATCAACCCTTAATTTAATTTTCTAGAACACTTTAAGATTATAACATATGTAAAAAGTGTCTATATACATGTCATATGATGTACCAAATATGTTCCATGTGTTGTGTGCGAGAAAACCGAATTTTCGATATTTATCGATTACCTGATTATTCTCTAATTAAATTCAAACTTCTTGCACATGTTATATATTATGTTACACATAATAGATATAGTATATACTTTAAATCTCAGCACTTGGCTGGTTTAAAGTGGTGCCATTTATCATGTGTCAAAATTAAAATTGGAATCTTCACATTTTGCTCTTAATGTGGGATGAATTGTGTGTGCCAGGATGGAAAGTATTTTTGGCTGAATATATAGTCATGTGCATGAAAGTTTTATGAAATTTTGAAGTATAGGGGCTGGCCATCTATTTATGGCAAGTACGTGACACGTTGGCGAAGTTTCTGTATTCGCCTGATACGACATTTTCGGTTTAGAACGTTTTATCGTGTCGTATTTAATTTGTCATCACCATGACTTATATCATATGATATAAGACCTGAATATGCTCATAAATATGAGTTAAGTATGGTGGTGTGACGTTAACGTACGTAAAATATATAACGTGTCGGTAGTACGTTGGAATTTATGTGTATGTGCCTTTTTCAAAAAATCTGAAAATGTATATTACTATATATATGTAGGCGTGTATATGTGATGTAAATGAGGAGGAGGAGACTTTCCTTTCTTAGCCTTGTTGCCTTTGTGCCTTGTTCAAATGTAGCTTCCTTTAATGAACTACTTAGTTTAATTAACTAAGTACTTCACTTAATGAACTAGTTTAGTTCATTAATGGTGGCACCTGAAAATAGTATAAACACAACAAATGTTTGCCATTTGATGTAAGCTTTGTAGCTTCATGGCTGGTTAGTACGGCAACATAATATATGAACTATATAAGGCAAGTAATAAGCAATATATCATGCACATTTATCTTATGCTCGTTTTTGTGCACATTTAAATCATGTATTTGAAAATCACTCAAACCCCTTTTTCTCTACAACCTCTACCCGGCGGCTTTAATGGGGGAAAAGAGATACTTTTCCCCTTTTTTACTTTCTAAATCTCATTTAGTAGGATACTAAATGCTAGAATAACTTCCCATGCTTTCTTTCACCAATACTACAAAGGGTTTATCGCTTGTAATACACAAAACTCCACTTTTATCTCCCCAATCTCTAGGCCGAGAGTTATGAGTAATTTTGGGAGGGAAAGCTATCAACTTACATGCTTCATAGTTCATACTTGGGGTAGTATACTATTTTCCTTTAATATTGAATAAACGTTGGTAAAGCTTAAAATATTCTCCTTCAGAAATATCGTTCTACTGCATCACTTCATACTAACCCCGGATACAGTACTATTTTTGGTGGGGTACAACAGGAGGCCTCATGAACAGAACGTAAATTCTGGAAGATTTTCAGCTCATGGGATTATGCCTATGTCATGTCCTAAGTAATTTTTAAGATGATTCATGCCATGACTTGCATTGCATTTCATCCCATGTATCACGCATGATCATGTGCATCATGAATCTGATTTTCTAAGGTTTTTTCATATGCAAGCAAGTTTTTCGTTATGCAAGTAAGTTGTTTATGGTCCTATGATTTTCAAAAGAAATGCTCTATGACTTCCTTGCTGGCTAAGCATGCTCATAACCCGAGCCAGACCGTGGGTTAATAGGTTTGATGTCACGACATGTTCTAGAACCGTTCCAAACCCAGGGTTAATTGGTCGGATGACATGTTCTGGACCCGACCAAGGCCCGGGGTTAATCAGCCTCATGATACGTTCTGGACCCGTCCTAGACCCGGAGTTAATTGGTCTGATGATATGTTCTGGACCCGTCCCAGACCCGGGGTTAATTGGTCTAATGATATGTTCTGGACCCGCTCAGATCTGGGGTTAATTAATCTGACTCTCTGTTTTTTATGCTTTCTTTATGGGACCAAAGGATGATTTTTGCCATGACATCACGTCATGCATTGCATCTTGCATATTCCATGTGCACATTGCATGTTAGGATGTGTAAGTTCCGAAAGGGTATGATAATGTAAAAATGGTACTACTTAAGTTATGATTAGGTCATACCTTCAGCGGATCAAGGATTAAAGGCCAGATATGAATTAACGTTTGAGGTTCATGGGGTTTCCCATTCATGTTATGATTCTTTATTTATTTCATGACAGTTTATTATATGCTTATTGGGTGATTTGTATTATGATCTATGTTGAAACTTTTGGGATTTTGGTTTTATCTTGTTTTGCTGGACTAATGTTTTGGGACTGAATATTTCAGTATGCATGTTTATTTCAAAGTTTTAATTTTGCCTAAATTTTGCTACCATGTTAAATGTTAACATGAGAGTCTATGACTTAAGTTATGGATTTTCACATGTTATGCATGACACTTTGTACTCTATGTAGTAAAGTACGGCGGGTGCACCGCATTCGGATAAGGTCCGGTGCAGGGCGCTACAAATTTGGTTGCAATCTGACTAGTTTTGAGAAAACTTGAATTTATTTAATCAAGAATTGTTTAAGGTCAGGGCATTTTGGAAATATAAACTAGTTATCCTAAGGAGTGGTTTGACATAAAAATCAACCTTTTTGGTTGAGTATTCAAAGAGAACACGTTTTGGAATTCCAACAACATTATATTAATAAACAGGATGGTACTGTTTGTGACAAAGTGCAGGCCATACAGCATGAAGTCGTAACCTTCTTTGAGAGGTTATTTGCTGCGGAGCCCACTTATTGTTGTACCTAACGGAAATCACTCGGTATCTCCGACTCTTATGAAGTGATTTAATAAGATATCAGTCCTTCCAAGTGCATTTTATTAAGTTTCAATATTTCTTCTTCAATTAAATTTGCTTAAAGTAAATATTATAATAAATGGAAACATTATATGTCTCATGAAGCAAGTGAAATGACAATTATACCCTCCCAACTTTTTTTTAGAAAAATCCGGCCTACGTGGAGTCTTGGAGACTCTAGAACAATCTCACTCCTTAAAAGCCAACTAACCACTTTATTAGTCTTCTTAAAATAATTCTAAAAGGCTTACACATGTAGTAAATAGCCTCATGAATATGCTACAAGATTTTTGAAGAATTTCCCTCCTCTTTTCCCCTAAGAACTGCCGGCTACAACATGGGGATCCATGAGATTTCCTTTATCCTTAATACCCCAATTAACCACTTTAGTAACTTTTTCTTAAAACAATCCTCAAAAGCAACCAAGTAGTAAATAGTTCAACACCCTAAATACCTTTCATGATTATGCCCCATGCACATGAAGAGTCTCTCTTCTCCCCTTTATCTCAAGACCGCCGGGTACCTTTTCTTTGTACTCTACGAAACCTTCTTCAAGATTATCCTAGAAGCTTCATTTCATTCCTACCTCACAATACTCTCGAGGGTTCATCCCAAGCTAATCACTAAAGGCCTCTTGCACACTTAGGCTACTCTTCAATCATCTCATTTCATACGACAAGCTTGGGCAAAAGGGACTCAAGACCATCTTCATCTTAAGCTCTAAGTCTCATCTAGGTGAGTTGCATTCTAACTTCCAAAGTGAATTCCAAATTTCAAATTGTAAAGCTCACCTTGTACCTTCTTCTCCCTATGAAAACCGTGACCCTCTAATGGTCACTAGGTGAAGGTCTTTCAAGCTATTAGGTGATGCTAGCATCTTGGTGGTTGGATCTCTTTCAATCCCCATTTGAGCTCTATTTTAGTATGGAAATGTAGCATCAATCTAGCTCTTTTATTCATTTAAATGGTAGCTAATGTTCACCTATATTTCCCCTCCAAAACCATATCTTCCTTAGTGAAGTTGGAGGAAACTTCAATCCATTGCAACCAAGGCTCAAGCTAGGGAAAGTTTCGAAGCTCAGAAGAGGAAAGTATACTCTAGAAATTCTTGACTATTGGAGAAATTGTATGCTTGAATGTCTAGTTATTTTAATTCATGAATCTTAGTTAAAGTACTAAGTGTAAAGCATGAGAAATTGGTTATTTTATGAGGGAAAGTGTTGTCTTGTTGAGTGATTTTCTCTATGGTTATGTTATATTCCAAACTTAAACATGATATGAGACCTATTCTTCTTAATGAGGGGTGGTTTTGGAGACTAGTTGAATAGTGAACTAATTCTTGCTAGGAATAGACTTTATGAGGCATAAAATGTATGAAAATGTTATGTCTATGAGTAGTTACGGGGCTGTTTGGCGTGGGGTATTGTGTAGCATAAAGAATACCATGAGACCTGAAATGTTCATGTTAAAATGTGTACTTGGTGGTTAGAAAGCTATTTTAGGAGTTGAATTTGGTTTAAGAAATGTTTGAAGAATAATAGTGAGGAAATGTAATATTCTCTGAAACCAAACAGTTTTGGTAGCAGCTTTTTTGACCTTAAAACGAACCTTAGGAATGTGAAATTGAGCTAAATTTTGGTGTTCTGGTATCTTGATATGTGTAGTGAATTTGTATGGTGGAAATTCGGTAAAAGAGCTTGTGGTTTGGCCTCAATGGAATTTTTAGCAAGCACAGGTCACTGCAGATTCTGCAGGTACCTAGACTGAGAAAAATAATTAATTGACCCCTTTAAACATGTCAGATTGCTTTGAGATTTTTATGGTATTTACCTAAGGCATAGATGCACACGTCTATATAAGAAAATTGACTTGAACCACTGTTTTGAAGGTTAACAACTGAGATGAAGTTAGTGGTTCAGAATTGGGGAAACAGGACATATTTATGGCGCTTATTGTGAGGCCTTGATCTTGTTTATTTAGACTTATGTGTGATGTTTGGGAATGTGAATATTGTTCCTTAGTATGTTGGCTATGTTTTCCAGGCAATAGTCCTAATGTAATATTGTTTTATGACCCTTGGAGGTGAGGTAAGGCAGGTACTGCGCTGCAGAATTCTACAGTACCCCTTGATAGTAACTTAATGTTTTGAGGACCTTAGACATCTCGGAATGTTACAAAATTTTTATGGCATGTATCTAAAAATCCCTTTGTGCATGTTTGTGGCAAGAAGTTCTTGAAATAGGCTCTGAATTGGTAAGTTTGAGGCCGTGTGAACAGGGCATTGCTGCTGGACTATTTTCAAGCTTAAGAGCAAGTCCGTATATGCTTTTTATGATGTATTTAGTCATGAATTGCATGTTGCATGTCATGCATTGCATTGTCCATGTTCATGCGACTTGTGAGACTGATTTTTATGTCAAATAATCGTAAGAAAGCTCTTTTGAATATAAGTTTTCAGTTTAAGAAAGATTCCTATGGTACCATTACTTTCTGGCCAGCATAACCCGCTCCAGATCCGGGGTTAATTGATCTGATGATGATTATGACAGTCTAGTCCCGGAGATAATAGACATGAGGATTATGATTATGATCGTCCTGGCCCGGAGATAATAGACCTGATGATGATGATTATGACCGCCCAGGCCCGGAGATAATAGACCTGATGATGATGATTCATGACCGTCCAGGCCTGAATATAATAGACATGATGATGATGATTGATTGTATGACCGTTTTAAGATCTGGAAATAATAGATCTGAAGGGAATGGTATGACCTTTTCAGATCCAGAGATAATAGATCTGAACCCTCTATATTCTTCGTTTTATGACGATTATGTTTTGATAGTAAGAGTGACCGAAATTGGTTTTCATCTTATCATGTTGCATTACATTTGCATATTCATAGCATCTCATATAATTGTGAATTAGGATGCTTAGTCTATTGTCACTTAATTTATGATCTTATTACCTTTGCGGCTATTGGGTTGAAGGTCAGGTATGTTGGGAAAGTTGAGATTTTTGGGGATTTGGTTCTTGTGTACAGTTTCCATTTAATTCATGATTGTTTATGGTATACTTGCTGGTGACTTTTTCACTCACCCTTTTATTTTGCCCTCCAGAGCCTGCAGGGAATGGTGTAGAATGGATTGAGATGAGCCTCGAGTTTCGTATCCGTAGACGTGAAAGTGGATTGTAGCTTAAGGACTTTTATGATTGGATTATGTTTTGTGGACTTATTTTGGGGACATTAATTTTGGATTTATCTTTATTTTGCGGAATTGGTTGTAAACTCTATGTCGGATATTCGGGAAGTTTTCTTTGAAGGTTTTTATTCTGCCTACATTTTGCTTACCTGTTGAGATGATGACATTATAGTTCATGACTTTGTCGTGGTCTGTGACATGTTATGCATAGACGCCTGCTACTTTCCGTAGCAAAGTACGGCAGGTGCACCATACCCGGGCGGCCAAGTACGGGGCGCTACAGGTGGTATCAGAGCCCAGGCTCTACATTCGGGCAGAATGCAGAACTAAGTCATGATTCTAAAAATCTAAAATTCATTTTAGACATAAGTCATGATCTTAGAAGAGTTTTGACTTTAGACTAGGATGACTTAGACTGGAATTAGGACCTTAACCTAATGATTAAATCATAGTCGATAAGATTCTAAATGCCTCAAAATCTAATCTGAATCTTATCTCCTCTCATATTTGTTTAAGTTTCCTTTAAATTATCCTGAAATTTCAACTCTGAATAAATTCCAACGCTCCGTAGTGCAGATGGCTCGACCTCGTGGCAAACCCGCTAGAGCCCGACCCACTGCACAGGAGCCAGTCCCTCCACGGCCTTAAGAGCCCGTTTATCCTCCATCTGCTCAGGTCCCTCTACCACCACCACCGCACGATCAAAACCCACCTCCTGCTCAGAACAACCCTCCACCTCAGGGGCCCTTACCTCAGATGATTCTTGATATCCATGCTTTTCAGACTTTCTGCCAGACTGTGACTCAGATTGGCCAGGTTATGATGCAGCAGAATGCCCCTCCTCAACCGCATGAACCAGTTAGAGATGTACAATATTATTTTGAAAAACTGAAGAGAGCTAATGTGCCACCATTTGAAGGAAAATCAGATCCTAATATTGCAGAAAAGTGGCTTGATGAAGTGGAGAACTGCTTTGAATTGATCTGTGCACCCGAAGAAAAGAAAACACAAGCTGTTAAACCATTTTTACTTGGAGAAACAAGTCAGTGGTGGAAAGCTGATCTGAAATCTTTGCCAAGACCGATATCGTGGGAGAGATTCCTACAAGAGATCAATAAGTTCTACATTCCCCCTTCAGTTAAGCTGCAAAAGAGACATGAGTTTGAGTCATTGAAACAAGAGCAAGGGATGACCGTTGCTGATTATGCAATTAAGTTTATAGCCCTAGGGAGGTTTCAGCCATCGATGATGAATGATGAAGAGACAAAGATGTTGAAATTTGAAAGAGGGTTAAATCCGAGGATCAGGACTTGGCTTGTTAATGCAAATCCCGTAAATTTTGGAGCGTTGCTTGATGCCTGCTACAGGATTGAGAGAGACATCATCCGACGTGATGAGATTGGTCAGAAGAGGGGAAGAGAAGCATCTGGTAGTGGGGGATCTCGTAAGGTAGCGAAGAAAAATTTTAGAGGACCCAGTCGCCAGGGAAAGAATTAGAATCGCTTTCAGCATCGCCCACAGCAACAAATTTTCAGCAAAAGAATCAGACAAGAAACCAGGGTCAACAACAGCCAGCTATTCCAGTTTGCCCGCATTGCCAAAAGAACCATGTGGGAGAATGTTTTATTTAGGCAGGGAAATGTTTTGGTTGTGGTAAGGTGCGCCATGTGCTTAAGAATTGTCCAGACAAGGGAACTACATGTTTTGGATATGGAAAAGTCAGCCATTTAATCAAAGATTGTTCGGAAAAAGTAGCCCAGCAGCAGCAGCAACCAAGGAACCAGCGTCATCAGACAAATGCAAGGGTCCACATCATGACCGATGCTGCTGTTGATGAAGCCAATGATGTTGTATTGGAACTATCTTAGTATGTAGAATGCCTACAAGTGTATTATTTCATAGTGGCACTAGCCTCTCACTTATCTCAAGCAAGTTTGTGAAGAATATTGATCATAGCCCCGTCCATCTTGGGACGCCATACAGAGTTTAAGCAGCTGGTGATCAGGTGCTTGTTTCTCACCAATTATACAAGGGCTGTGAGATTGAGTTCGACGAGCAACGGTTTGCAGCAGATTTGATTCCTATAACTATGAGCGACTTCAACATTATTCTTGGAATGGATTGGCTCTCCAAGAATTGCGAGCACATTGATTGTGATGAAAGACGAGTTACCATTAAGGACCCAACACATGAAGAAGTAACTTTTCATGGAGGCTCAAAATTGAAGAGATTCCCTAAGAATGTCTATGTTAATACGGCCCGTGCCCGTAGGGCGTTTAAGAAAGGACATGAAGGATTCTTAGTTTATGCTTTAAGTGACGATCAGCACCATCTGATCTTTCTCAAGTCCCGGTAATTCAGGAGTATCCTGATGTTTTTCCAGGGGAATTACCGCCTTCCTCCAGATCGAGAGATCACATTTGAAATCAATCTAATTCTGGGAGCCGAGCCTATATCAAAGGCACCTTACCTAATGGCGCCTGCTAAATTGAAGGAACTAAAAGAGCAGTTGCGTGAGCTATTAGAGAAGAAACTTATCCGCCCAAGTGTCTCGCCTTGGGGTGCTCCCATGCTATTTGTAAAGAAAAGGATGGAGGCATGCGTCTGTGCATAGATTATAGATAGATCAACAAGAATCGATAATCTTTTTGACTAGCTTCGGGTAAGCTATTAATAAGTTTCCTTTCGATAAAAATTCTTTTTTGAACCCTGTCTAAAGGCATCTTGGTACAGGGAGCACGAGTCTTTAGTAAAGTGGATCTGTGCACTGGATATTTCAATTGAAGATCAAAGCCGAGGATATTCCAAAAACCGTGTTCAAGACGCGTTATGGGCATTACGAATTCCTTTTGATGCCATTCGTATTGACAAACGCCCCTGCGGCATTCATGGACCTTATGAATTGAGTATTTCAGGAACAACTAGGTACATTCGTTATGGTTTTTATTGATGATATCCTGATCTATTTGCCAGATGTAGAGTCCCATGTAGCCCATTTGAGGATCGTTTTTGATATCTTACGTAAGAACCAGTTGTACGCCAAATTTAGTAAATGCAAATTTTGGGTGCATAGCGTATCATTTCTTGGCCATGTCATATCTGAGGATGGGATATCAGTGGATCCCAAAAAGATTGAAGCTATCACAGAATGGCCAAGGCCAACGAATGTTACAGAAATGCGGAGCTTTCTTGGTCTCGCTGGCTACTATGGCAAATTCGTTGAAGGATTTTCCAGGATTGCTATGCCTCTCACCCGACTAACGTAGAAGAAGACAAAGTTCAAATGGAATTCGCACTACGAAAGGAGCTTTGCAGAGTTGAAAGAGAACTTGACATCTGCTCCAGTTTTGGCTCAACCTGTCCCTGGTGAGAGTTTTGCGGTATATAGCGATGCCTCGAAAAACGGTCTTGGATGTATGTTAATGTAGAATGATCGAGTGATTGCATATGCATCTCGTTAGCTAAAGCCGTTTGAACAGAAATATCAAGTCCATAACCTTGAGCTTGCAGCCGTAGTTTTCGCTCTAATGATATGGAGGCATTATTTATAAGGTGAAAAGTGCCAAACCTTCACCGATCACAAAAGCCTTAAGTACCTTTTCACCCAGAAAGAGTTAAATATGTGCCAACACCTATGGCTAGAGCTGATAAAGGATTCTGATCTCTCAATCCAGTACCATCTAGCAAAAGCTAATAGAGTTGCTGACGCTTTGAGTCGAAAAACAAGCCATCCGCATCAACTGCCTTTACATCGCGATATGGAAGGGTTTGACCTTGAAGCAATTGATTCCATTAATGATGTTCTTGCTAAGTTGGTCTTAATTCCTTCATTAATCGATAAAATTAAAGAGACTTAAGGAAAGGATGAAGCTTTGAAGAAGATCAAGGATATTTTGAAAATGAAGTTATCTGAAGATTTTGAGGTCCGCAGTGATGACACATTTGGTTCAAGGGTCGGTTATATGTACCCAATGATGACGTCATAAAGAACGAAGTCCCTTAGGAAGCTCATAGTTCCCACCTATCCATTCATCCAGGAGCCAACAAGATGTATCAAGACTTAAAGCAGAAGTTTTGGTTGCCTGGCATGAAGAAACAAATTGTTGAAATTATGGAGAAATGTCTCATTTGCCAAAAGGTGAAAGTGGAGCACCAAAGACCAGCAGGATTATTGCAGCCCCTTGAAGTTCTTGAGGGAATGGGATCATGGCACTATAGACTTTTTGACTGACCTACCAAGGACAAAGAATGGATATGATGCTATTTGGGTTGTGGTTGATCGTTTGACGAAGTCTGCCCATTTCATGGCCATGTCGATCAAAGCCTCTATGGAGAAATTGGCTTCCATGTATATTGATCAGATTGTATGCTTGCACGGGTACCCATGAGTATAGTTTGTGACCGCGACCCTCGCTTCACTTCTAGATTTTGGACAGCCTTCCAGAAAGCGATGGGCACAGAAATTCGGATGAGTTCTGTGTTTCATCCTCAGACTGATGGTCAATCAGAAAGAACAATCCAAACACCTGAAGACATGTTACGAGCTTGTATCCTTGATTTTAGAGGAAGTTGGGACAAAAGTCTTAAGTTGGTTGAGTTTTCCTATAATAATAGCTATCATCGATCCATTAGAATGGCCCCTTATAAAGCATTGTATGGAAAAGTGCCGATCTCCACTTTATTGGGATGAAATTAGAGACAAGGTTTTTACAGGACCCGACCTAGTGGAGAAAACCCGAGAGAAAGTGGTGATTGTCAAGCAAATGTTAAAGGTGGTCCAAGATAGAAGCAAAGTTTGGGCCGACGAAAGGCGTCGACCATTGGAATTCCAGTCAGGTGAGAAAGTGTTTTTGAAGGTTTTGCCATCGAAAGGCGTAAAAAGATTTGGCATAAAAGGTAAACTGAGTCCAAGATTCATCAGGCCATATGAAGTTTTTGAAAAGATTGGAGAAGTTGCCTACCGGTTAGCACTACCACCATCGCTGTCTCAGTTGCACGATGTATTTTGCGTATCGCAGCTGCGCCGGTACGTGCATGAACCCAACCATGTCATCGAGCAGCAACTGTTGAAGATTGAAGCTGATGCATCTTATGAAGAAGAGCCTAAGAGGATTATCGATCGGAAGGAAAAGGCCCTAAGAAAGCGATCTATTCCCATGGTTAAGGGGAAATGGAACCGTCACTCTGTTGATGAAGCCACTTATGAGACTGAAGAAAGCATGAGAAGGTCATACCCACATCTCTTCGACTAGTGCTCATAAGTTTCAAGGACAAAACTTGTGATAGGGGGAGGATGTTGTACCCAACAGAAATCACTTTGTATCTCCGACTCTTATGAAGTGATTTAATAAGATATCAGTCCTTCCAAGTGCATTTTATTAAGTTTCATTATTTCTTCTTGAATTAAATTTCCTTAAAGTAAATATTATAAGAAATGGTATAATTATATGTCTCATGAAGCAAGTGAAATGACAGTTATACTCTCCCAACTTTTTTAGAAAACTCCGGCCTACATGGATTGTTGGAGACTCTAGAATAATCTCACTCCTTAAAAGGCAACTAACTACTTTATTAGTGTTCTTAAAATAATTATAAAAGGCTTACACATGAGTAAATACCCTCATGAACATGCTACAAGATTTTTGAAGAATTTCCGTTCTCTTTTCCCCTAAGAACCGCTGGCTATAGCTTAGGGGATCCATGAGATCTCCTTTATCCTTAATACCCCAACTAACCACTTTAGTAAATGGCTCAACACACTAAATACCCTTCATAATTATGCCCCATGCATATGAAGAGTCTCTCTTCTTCCCCTTTATCTCAAGACCGCCGGGTACCTTTTCTTTGTACCCAATGAAACCTTCTTCAAGATTATCCTAGAAGCTTCATTTCATTCCTACCTCACAATACTCTCAAGGGTTCATTCCAAGCTAATCACTAAAGGCCTCTTGCACACTTAGGCTACTTTGCAATCATCTCATTTCATACGGCAAGCTTGGGCTAAGGGGACTCAAAACCATCTTCATCTTAATCTCTAAGTCTCATCTAGGTGAGCTGCATTCTAACTTCCAAAGTGAATTCCAAATTTGAAATTGTAAAGATCACCTTGTACCTTTTTCTCCCTATGAAAACCGTGAGCCTCTAATGGTCACGAGGTGAAGATCTTTCAAGCCATTAGGTGATGCTAGCATCTTAGTGGTTGGATCTCATTCAATCCCCATTTGATCTCCATTTTGGTAAGGAAATGTAGCCTCAATCTAGCTCTTTTATTGATTTAAATGGTAGCTAATTTTCACCTATATTTCCCCTCCTAAACCGTATATTCCTTAGTGAAGTTGGAGGAAACTTCAATCCATTGCAACCAATTCTCAAGCTAGGGAAAGTTTCTAAGCTCAAAAGAGGCAAGTATACTCTAGACATTCTTGACTTATTTGAGAAATTGTATGCTTGAATGTCTAGTTATTTTAAGTCATGAATCTTAGTTGAAGTACTAAGTGCAAAGAATTCCATGAGACCTGAAATGTTCATGAATCTTAATTGGCTTGTTGAGCGATTTTCTCTATGGATATGTTATGTGCCAAACTTAAAACATGATATGAGACCTGTTCTTCACAATGAGGGGTGGTTTTGGATATTAGTTGAATAGTGAACTAATTCTTGCTAGGAATAGACTTTATGAGGCATAAAATGTATGAAAATGTCATGTCTATGGGTAGTTACGGGGCTGTTTGGCGTCGGGTATTGTGTAGCTTAAAGAATACCATGAGACCTGAAATGTTCATGTTAAAATGTGTAATTGGTGGTTAGCAAGCTATTTAGGAGTTGAAGTTGGTTTGAGAAATGTTTGAAGAACAATAGTGATGAAATAAAATGTTCTCTGAAACAGGACAATTTTGGTAGCAACTTGTCTGACCTTAAAACGAACCTTAGGAATGTGAAATTAGGCTAAATTTTGGTGTTCTGGTAGCTTGATATGTGTAGTGAATTTGTGTGGTAGGCATTCCGTAAAAGAGCTTGTGGTTTGGCCTCAATGGAATTTTTAGTAAGAACAGGTCACCGCAGATTCTGCAGGTATCTGGACTGAGAAAAACAATTCATTGACCCCTTTAAACATGTCGGATTTCTTTGAAATTTTTATGGTATTTACCTAAGGCAGATGCACACGTCTATGTAAGGAAATTGGCTTGAACCACTGTTTTAAGGATTAACAACTAAGATGAAGTTAGTTGTACAGAACTAGGGAAACAGGACAGTTTGATGGCGTGTATTGTGAGGCCTTGATCTTGTTTATTTAGACTTATGTGTGATGTTTGTGTTGTGCCCAACAAAAATCATATTGTACTTGAGACTTGTATAAAGTGGATTAATGAAAGGTTGGATCTTTCAAGTGCATTTTATTGTTTTATTATTGCTTCTTTATTTAAATTTCCTTAAAGTAAATATTATAATAATTTATACAATTATACAAGCATGTCTTATGGAGCATGTGAAATGACAAAAATACCCTCCCCAACTGATGAGGATCAAGGGTCGGATGAGGATCAAGGGTCCCATCAAGAGGTCAAGGGCCCTGTGACAAGAAGGAGGGCAAGAGAACTTTGTCATCAAGTTGCCACCTTCTTGTACAAGCATGTTCAAGATGAACCTAAGACTCCTTGGGTTCATTTCCTTGAACCTTCACCTTGAGCGTGTATAAGCATGCATGTCTACGTTCTTTGTTTTTGAATTTTGTCTTCTTTATTGTGATCTTCGTTTTATGGTTTTCTTTGTAGGTAACTTAGGTAGATGGAAGATCCATAAAGTGGAGAACCCAAAAAGGAGGTTCTAGCAGTGTGTTGCAACATGTGAGACAAAAGGAATGTTGTCTTGAAGAGCATGTTTGTCTCCACAAAGACAAATTCAAATATGTAAAAGATGGAATCTTTTGTTGAAATTGAAATCAAAAATCATCTCCAAAACACAACAAGGGGCCGGCCATTTTGAAGCAAAAGGATGATTATCAATTTGAATTTAAATTCAAAGTTAAACTTGAATTTAAATTCAACCTTGATTTGAATTCAAGTTTCAACCAAATTGAGACTTAAAATTCAAGATGAATTCAGCCAAAATAGGCAGCCATCCACACGCCATTTTGAAGAGAAAGAAAGAGATAGATCACAATTCAAATTGAATCCAAGTTTGATTTCAAATTCAAACTCAAATTTGAATTCAAACTTCAACCATCTTTTGAATTCAACTCCAACCATATCATCATCAAATCAGATTTCAAGACATCTCTTGGGTTGTTAGACACGGCCGAAAGGAGGAGGGAGGATATCCAACAATCAAATTCAAAGTGCACTCAAATTCAAATTCAAATTCAACTTGAATTCAAATTTCACCCAACTTTTGAATTCAAGTTCAGCTCCATCCTACTCATCAAATCAGCTCCCCAAGGCCTCATTTTCTGACCAAATACACGCCCAAACAAGGGAGTATTCAACTGGATTTCAGCTAGGAATTTTCAAGTTATTTTTGAATTCAAATAATTAGCAATTTCAAGTTCAATTCAAATGTTTTTCTAGCTATTTCTTTTAGATAATATCTGATTATTTTAAGTGTCTTAGGCATCTATAAATAGGCCTTTTGGACGATTTGTAAAGCACAAGTTTGATGAATAAGAATTCTTGAGATTTCCTTCACTTTGTGTGAGACTTTGTTTTCTTGGTTTTGCATTAAAAACTAAGTTAAGATCCTTCAAAGTTGAGCATTTTGAAGGTGTTGCCATTGCTAAAAGGTGCCGTCCAGGAGGGCTATATTGGTTTACCTGATCAATGACCATCTTGAAGTGTTGGTCTTGCTCGTTTGATCCACACGTTTTTGTCACTAAGGAAGCAAGGGGAAGTCTTCTTCCTTGTGCTAACCCTTTGTGAAGGACGTTTGGAAGGTGGAGATCATTGTGATTTGGAGACGCATTGGCAATACATTTTCTTATTGGTTACTTTGAGCCTTCTTAACTTCAGGTTATCCAAGAACCCAAGTGGTAGGGAGTGGAAGAAGAGAAGAGTAGCGTTCATAGTTTAATTTTTACTAATCACTTAACGTTTGCTTGTCTTTGTGTTAGTTTGCTTCTTTTCTTCTCTTTTCCTTTTTATTTGATCACTTTAGGTAAAACATGGATAGCAGCACTCACTCCGCATCTAGCAAGTCAAAAGAGGCCAAAACTGTTGACAACACGCAACAACAATGCTGGAGATTCTTAAGAAACTCATGCATGACAATGAGGTAATCAAGCATCGATTGGAAGACGTTTGAACGAAGCTACAAAACGAGTGCTGACCAAGGTACAAGCAAGGCCGTTCCCTACCACAACCAAGGCACCACCCCCGGAAGAAGTTGAGGATGACAACCTTAGACCACCACACATTGAGGCAAAGAAGGTTTGTTCCCCCAACACAACCAAGAAGGTACGCTCCAAGAAGGTACAATGATGATTACATTCCGTATGAGCATGATGATTATGACTTTGATGACCACCCTCCCCATGGTTATCAAAGATGCCAAAACCCCCTTTTCCCACAAGACAAACAATTTTCTCAAAACCAAAATAAATATTCCCACGTTTTATTGTAAAAGTAATGCGGAGGAATATTTAGAATGGGAAACAAAAGTGGATTTAATCTTTTCTTGTACCAGTTATAGTGAATTACAAAACGTGAGGTACGCTTCTATTGAGTTTTCTGGTTATGCACTAAATTGGTGGACAAATTTGTGTCGAAATAGAACTAAGACAAGGCAACCTCAATTGCCACTTGGGAAGAAATAAAGTTTTAAATGATACAAATTTTATTCCAAAAAAATTTGAGAGTTCTATTTTCACAAGTTTGCAAAATTTATGACAAGGTTCCAAAAGTGTAGACGAGTATTACAAAGAGTTAGAAATTTTGTTGGAAGGTCTAACTTGCAGGAACCAGAGGAAGCCACCAAGGCTCGTTTCTTACATGGGCTAAACCGGGAGATTGCGCAAAGGGTTGAGCTTCAACCTTACCTCGACCTCACAACCATGGTCCATATGGCTGAAAGATTGAACACCAATTAAAGGTACGTAGTTCCTCCAATTTCAATTCCACATATCGTACTAATCAGTCTTCATCAAGGTTTTCCAGCAAGCCTTCAGGAACGGGAAGTTCACGGCCTACAGGAGGCCAAACAAGTGACCAAGGTGCGTCACAAAGAATGGACAACCGTATGCAGTCCACACAAACGGCGTGATGACCGCACCCAACACAAGACTCCCACCGGAAATTCTTTTGATCCCTCAAACAGGTTTAGAGACATTAAATGTTATAAGTGTCAAGGACGTGGTCACATAGGAAAAGAGTGTCCTGATGCAAAACGAATCAAGTAATTGAGGAGACAAACGAATACGTGTCTGAGTCCGAGCATGAAAACGAGTCTGAGCATGATAGTGAAATTGAACTGAAGAGGATCTAGGCGCATTAGATGATTTTGACACTAAGGAGTTTCTTGTTGTGCGTAGAGCTTTAAATGCATATCCGAAAATTAGATGATCACGAACAACATAGAGAAAATATCTTCCATATTCATTGCATGATAAACGGAAGGTGTGTACCATGATCATTGATTCCGGTTCTTGTGCGAATGTAGCTAGTATCGAATTCGTAAGAAAACTTAATTTGCCTATGACTAATCATCCGCATCCTTACAAACTTGCATAGTTAAATGATTGCGGTGAGTTAGCGTAAGTAAACAGTTTTGATTTCTCTAAGCATTGTCAGTTAAAAGATTATGTTTTATGTGATGTTGCACCAATGCATGCTAGTCATATCTTACTGGTAGGCCATGGCAATTTGATCGGCATGTGACATATGATGGTTATTTGAATCGTTATTCTTTCAAATTGAATAGCAAACTGTGCAAATTGCATGCCTTCCACCACACAAAGTCCACGAGGATCACCAACACATGTCTAAGTCTAGGGCGATCCTAAGGAGAAAGAAGCTGAGAGACAATTCGTGGAATGCATGAAAGTGAGAATGAAAACAAGAGAGCAAGGGAAAAGAGGTAGTGCCCATAAGTGTCAACAAATCCAAAAAGAAGTGTTGGTATTTCGCAAAGAAAAGAGAGGTCACATGAGCCCTTTATAGCAACCAAACTGTCCTCATCATCATTCCTAAGTCGTGTCACCTTTCCCTAGAAGAACTCCCACCAAGCGTACCTACATCTGTTGTATCCCTTATCCAAGACTACGAAGTTCTATTTCCCTTTGAGCCACCATCCGGATTACCACCGATTAGAGTAATAGAACACCAAATCAATTTTGTCCCAGGAGCCATGTTACCAAATCGCCCAACCTATTGAGCCAACCCCGAAGAAACCAAGGAAATCCAAAGGCAAGTAGAGGAGCTCCTAGCGAGTGGACAAGTCCGAGAGAGCCTAAGCCCATCTGCCGTCCCAGTCATTTCAGTACCCAAAAAGGATGGAAAGTGGAGAATGTGTACCGATTGCCGAGCCATAAACAAAATTACTGTCAAGTATAGGTACTCCATACCTAGGCTAGATAATATGCTGGACATGTTTCACGGATCTAAATTCTTCACAAAAATCGACCTTAAGCAAGGGTACTTCCAGGTACGCATTAGAGAAGGGGACAAATGGAAGACTGCATTCAAAGCCAAGTTGGGCCCTATGAGTCGTTAGTGATGCCCTTCGGGATCACCAACACCCCTAGCACCTTTATGCGGCTGATGAATGAAGTCTTACGAGCATTCATAGGCCGATTTGTTGTTGTTTATTTCGATGATATCCTAATCTATTCCCAAACCATAGAAGATCATCTTGACCACATTAGGGCCGTTTTTGAGAAGCTTAAGCAAGAACAACTTTACGCCAACTTTAAGAAGTGGTCTTTTTGTTTAGAACACGTAGTTTTCCTAGGCTTTGTCATTTCGGCTGAGGGAGTAGAAATGGATGAGGAAAAGGTTAGGTAAATTATGGAGGGGCCTATACCTAAGACTGTACGGGAAGTTCCCAGTTTCCGTGGACTTACAAGTTTTTATAGACGCTTTGTCAAAGATTTTTTCTTCCATAGCTGCACCCCTAAATGAAATTGTTAAAAAAGATGTGCCTTTTAGGTTGGAAGAGCCACAACAACATGCATTCGATGAGCTTAAACATAGGCTGACCACTGCACACATACTTAGGCTATCAAATTTTGACGAGACCTTTGAGATCGAGTGTGATGCAAGTGGAGTGGGTATAGGCGCAGTGTTGACCCAAGGTAAAAAAACCCATAGCCTACTTTAGTGAAAGTTGAAAGGCACTGCATTGAATTACTCTACCTATGATAAGGAACTTTATGCCCTCGTGAGATCCCTACAAACTTGTCAACACTATCTTCAACCTAAAGAGTTTTTTAATCCACACTGACCACGAAAGCCTTAAGTATCTAAAAGGGCAGGGAAAGTTAAACAAAAGACATGCCAAATGGGTAGAGTACACAGAACAATTCCCTTACGTGATATGTACAAACAAGGAAAGGATAATATAGTTGCTGATTGCCCTCTCTAGGAGATACACGTTAGTGACTACATTTTCTTCACGCTTCTTAGGATTCGAATCACTTAAGGAATTGTACCCAAATGACCATGAATTTGACACCATTTTTGAGGCTTGTAATGACGCACCCTTTGGGAAATTTTACATACATGAGGGTTATCTTTTCAAAGAACATAAGTTGTGTGTTCCCCAAACATCCCTACGAGAAGCATTCACTAGAGAAGCCCATAGGGGAGGTTTAATGGGTCATTTTGGAGTGTTCAAAACCCTTGAAACTCTTAAGGAACATTTCTATTGGCCCCACATAAGAGTAGACATCGAGAGGTTGTGTGGTAGTCGCATCACATGCAAACAAGCCAAATCCAAATCCCAACCACATGGCCTTTACACGCCTTTACCCGTCCCTGATTCCCCTTGGATTGACATTTCCATGGACTTGTTTTAGGTTTTCCTAGGTCTCGAGGAGGGCGCGATAGTATTTATGTTGTGGTTGATCGATTTTCAAAAATGACACATTTATTGCATGTAGGAAAGTTGATGACGCCACACATGTTGCTGATTTGTTCTTCAAAGAAATTGTGAGCTTGCATTGCATGCCACGTACCAATTGTAAGTGATAGAGATACAAAATTTTTGAGTCATTTTTGGCATGATTTGTGGGCTAAACTTGGTACACAATTGTTGTTTTCAACCACCCCACACCCACAAATGGATGGACAAACTGAAGTCGTTAATCGTTCTCTTTCTCAACTTTTGTGTGCCATTTTGCGAAAATATATTTAACATTGGGAAGATTGTTTACCATATATAGAATTTGCATACAATAGGAGTGTCCATCACGGTACCTTGCATAGTCCATTTGAAATCGTGTATGGCTTTAATCCCTTGTCTCCCCTTGATTTGATCCCTATTCCCGTGCATGAACGTTCAAGCCTTGATGGTAAACAAAAAGCAGAAAAGATAAAGAAACTGCATGAAGAAGTTAAAACACAACTTGAAAGAAAAACAAAGCTTATGAAAGACGAGCAAACAAACATCGAAAACGAGTTGTGTTTAAACCTAGAGATTTAGTGTGGTTACATTTGCGCAAAGAAAGATTTCCCAATGAGAGAAAGTCAAACTGTTACCTTGAGGAGATGGACCTTTCAAAGTTTTGAAACGCATAGGTGACAATGCATACATCCTTGATCTTCTTGAAAGGTATGGTTCAATTCGCCTACGTTTAGTGTTGCTGACCTCACCCCTTTCACTGATGACCTTTTTGATTCGAGGACGAATCCTTTTGAGGAGGGGGGATTGATGAGGATCAAGGGTCCGATGAGGATCAAGGGTCCCATCAAGAGGTCAAGGGCCCTGTGACAAGGAGGGTAAGAGAACTTTGTCATCAAGTTGTCACCTTCTTGTACAAGCATGTTCAAGATGAACCTAAGACTCCTTGGGTTCATTTCGTTGAACCTTCACCTTGAGCGTGTATAAGAATGCATGTCTACGTTCTTTGCTTTTGAATTTTGTCTTGTTTTTTGTGATCTTCATTTTATGGTTTTCTTTGTAGGTAACTTAGGTCGATGGAAGATCCAAATAAAATGGAGGCCCAAAAAGGGTTGTAGCCGTGTGTTGCAACATGTGAGACAAAAGGAATGTTGTCTTAAAGAGAATGTTTGTCTCCACAAAGACAAATTCAAATATGTCCAGGATGGAATCTCTTCTTCAAATTGAAATAAAAAATCATCTCTAAACACAACAAGGGCCAGCCATTTTGAAGCAAAAGGATGATTATCAAATAGATTTTAAATTCAAAGTTAAACTTGAATTTAAATTCAACCTTGATTTGAATTCAAGTTTCAACCAAATTGAGGCTTAAAATTCAAGATGAATTCAGCCAAAATAGGTAGCCATCTACACGCCATTTTGAAGAGAAAGAAGGAGATAGATCATAATTCAAATTGAATCCAAGTTTGAATTCAAATTCAAACTCAATTTTGAATTCAAACTTCAACCATCTTTTGAATTCAACTCCAACCATATCATCATCATCAAATCAGATTTCAAGACATCTCTTGGGCTTGTTAAACACGGCTGAAAGGAGGAGGGAGGATATCCAACAATTAAATTCAAAGTGCACTCAAATTCAAATTCAAATTCAACTTGAATGCAAATTTCACCCAACTTTTGAATTCAAGTTCATATCCATCCTACTCATCAAATCAGCTCCCCAAGGCCTCATTTTCTGACCAAATACATGCCCAAACAAGGGAGGATTCAACCGGATTTTAGCTAGGACTTTTCAAGTTATTTTTGAATTCAATAATTAGGAATTTCAAGTTCAATTCAAATGTTTTTCTAGCTATTCTTTTAGATAATATCTGATTATTTTAAGTGTCTTAGGCATCTATAATAGACCCTTTGGCCGATTTGTAAAGCACAAGTTTGATGAATAAGAATTCTTGAGATTTCCTTCACTTTGTGTGATACTTTCTTTTCTTGGTTTTGCATTAAAAACCTAAGTTAAGATCCTTCAAAGTTGATCATTTTGAAGGTGTTGCCATTGTTAAAAGGTGCCGTCCAGGAGGGCTATATTGGTTTGCCTGATCAATGACCATCTTGAAGTGTTAGTCTTGCTCGTTTGATCCACACATTTTTATCACTAATGAAGCAAGGGGAAGTCATCTTCCTGTGCCTAACCCTTTGTGAAGGACGTTTGGAAGGTGGAATTGTTAGGGACCACGACTTGCACGCATCACCAACCCTTCAAGAATTCGGCCAACATGAGAAGGGATTCTAGAAGTCTCCTTAGTCTTCAATTGTCTATTTAACTTTTGAAGACCAAATAAAATAGGAGAAAAATTCTAAGCATGGGGGACAAAAGGGGTCAAAGGGACAAGACACAAGAAGTGCTCTCTTCTTCCTAAGCACACATGAGAATCTTCTACCCCCTCTTTTTGACCCAACCGCCGGATTCCCCCTCCCCTTCTACCCATGAAGCTTTCTTCAATTTAATTAGAAGCCTCTCCTCCATCTCCAACATTCAACATTCTCAAGAGTTGCCCAAGCAAACAACTAGAAACTCATTGAACACTAAGAGAATCTCTCCATCATCCTCAACCCACACAGCTAAGAGTGAGCTAGGAGACTCAAGATGATCTCTATTTTCAAGCTCCAAAGACTCCTCTAGGTAAGTTGCATGTTGAATTCCCTAAGTGAATTCCATATTTCAAATGGTAAAACTCACATTCTACCTCTCTTTTCCATGCCAAAACCATGGCCTTCAAAGTGCCACTAGGTGAAGATTCTTCAAATTACTAAGTGGTGCTAACATCTTGGTGGTTTAAATTCATTTCAACCTCCATCCAAGCCTCATTTTGGTGAGCTAATCTAACCTCAAACTAGCTCCATTATGACTTTTAATAGTAGCTAAATATTTACTCCAACCCCTCCTTCAAAAACGTATGTCATAGGGGAAACTTGGAGGAAACTCTACTCTATTTCAACCAAGGCACAAGCTAGAGAAACATCTAAGCTCAAAGGGGCAAGTACACTTTAAGAAACCTTGACTTATTTGTGAAGTGTATGCTTGAATGACAAGCTTTCTAAGTTATGAATCTTAGTTGAAGATTCTAAGTTCAAGCGTGAGAAATTAGTTGTTCATAAGGGAAAGGTGTTTGCATGTGGGTAATTTCCTCTATGGATATTTTGCATGCCTATTGTAAACATAGGGTGAGACATTCGTCTCACCATGGGGGGACAGCTTTAAGGGCTAGTAGGATAGAATACTAATTCTTGTTAGGAATATACTTTGTGAAGCATGAAAGGCATGAAAATGGCGTGTGCTATGTGCAACTTTTCAAGGCTATTTAGGCATGATTCATGTATAGCCTAAAGAATGTTATGAAACCTGGAATGTCTATGTTAAAGTGTGTATTTTGTGGTTAGTAAGTTATTTTAAGGAATGAAGTTGGTTGGAAAATGCTTGAACAATAAAAAGTGTGGCAATGCTGGAATTACTGGAACTGGACAGTTTTGAGTAGAGAATTGTTTGGTCTGAAAACGAACCTTAGGAGTGTGCAAATGAGGTTTGACCTTAATGTAATGTTTAGTGAGAACTGGTCACTACAGATTCTGCATGTACCTAGCCTTAGGAAAATAATTAAATGACCATCTTAAACATATTGGATTGCATTGAAATTTTTATGGTAGTTACCTAAGACATATATGAACATGTCCATGTAAATAAATCAGCTTGGAACCATTGTTTTGAGGGTTAACAATTGAACTGAAGTTTGTGTTACAAAACTGGAAAACAGGACAGATTTATGGCATGAGTTGGGAGACCTTGATCTTGTTGATTTAGACTTGTATGTGCTGTTTGGACATATGAGTATTATTCGTTGGTGTGTTTACTATGTTTTCCAGGTGATGACCCAAATTAAATAAGATTTTATGGCCTTGAAATTAAGGTAAAGGTGGTTACTGCACTGCTGGATTTAGCAGTACTCTTTTTAGTAACTTAAAGTTTTGAGGGTTTTATCTACCTCGTAATGTTACGGAATTTTTATGGCATGTAGACAAGGCTCCATTATGCATAAGTGTGGCATAGGTTTATGAAAATATGCCTGATTTTATATGTTTGAGGCCGCATGAACAGAGTGTTAATGCTGGAATTGTTTCCAGCTTAAAGAACAAGATCATATATTGGTGTTATGTGATGCATTTAGTCATGAGTTGCATATTGCACACCATGCATAGCATTGTCTCCATTTACATGATTTTTGAGACTGATTTTATGTCAAAGATATTATGAAAAGCTCTTTTAAGGAAAATATTTCAGTTTTGAAAGAAAGACTCCTATTGGTACCATAAATTTCTGACTTACACAACCCGCTCTATGTCCGGGGTTAATTGATCTAATGATGAGTATGACCGTTAAGGCTTGGAGAGAATAGACCTGATTATGATGATTATAACTGTTCAGGCCCAGAGTGAATAGACCTGATGATGATGATTCATGACTGTTCTGGTCCGGAGAGAATAGACCTGATGACGATGATTGATTGTATGACCGTTTTTAGATCTGGAAATAATATATCTAAGGGGAATGGTATAACCGCCTCATATCTGGATATAATAGATCTGAACACTCTCTACTCCTCGTTTTTATGAGGATGATGTTTTGAATGAAAGAAAGATCGAATTAATTCTCATTTTTATCACGTTGCATCACACTTGCATATTCATACACATTGCATTTAATTGCTAGTCGAATACTTGATGTATTATTACTTAGGATATGATGTTATTATTTATTGTCTCCTAAGTTATTACATTATTATTTCTTGCCCCATAAGTTATGATCTTATTTCCTGGTCGTTAATGGAGTGAAGGTCAAGTATGGTGTGAATCCAAATTCTTGGGATTTGGTTCTTGTGTATACTTTCCATTTAATTCTTGATTGTTTATGGTGTACTTGCTGGTGACTTTGTCACTCACTCCCTTATTTTTCCTCCCAGAGCCTGCAGGGAACGGGGTAGAGTGGATTGATGACGAGCCTAGAGTTCCCTATCTGTAGACGTGCGAGAAGGTGATAGCTTAAGGACTTTCTTATGATGGGTTATGTTTTGATGAACTTATGTTGGAGACTTTAATTTGGGACTTTCCTTTATTTTGCGGACATGGTTGTAAACCTAATGTTGGATATTCGGAGTGTTTTATTTAAACATTTTTATTCTGCCTAAGTTTTGCTTACTTGTTGATATGTAAGAATGGAAGTCCATGCATTTCGTTATTGAGTACGACACATCATGCATTCATGCCTGGTATTCTCCGTAGTGAAGTATGGCGGGCGCACCGTACGCGGGCAGGTCGGTGCGGGGCGCTACAGGTGGTATCATAGCCCAGGCTCTAGATTTGTTCAGAATATAGAATTAATGTATGATTTTAGAAAATCTAAGTTTGACCTTAGACCTAAGTCATGATCTTGGACGAGTGTTGGCCTTAGACTAGGTTGACTTAGACATGAATTAGGACCTTAACCTAATGATTAAATCCTAGTCAATGAGGTTTAAATCTGAATCTTATCTCTTTTTTTCTCGTTGTTCGAGATTCCTTTAAATTAAGAATTTATTTCCGTCATATATTCTGATTATTCAACTACGAATAAATTTTGATGCCCATAGTTCAGATGGCTCGACCTCGAGGTAGACCCGCTAGAGCCTGGCCCGTTGCACAAAAGCCAGTGCCTCCACAGCCCCAGGAGCCCGTTCGTCCTCCACCCGCTCAGGTTCCTCCACCACCACCACCGCAGGATCAGAACCCACCTCTTGTTCAGAATAATCCTCCACCTCAGGGGCCTTTACCTCATATGATTCCAGACATGCATACTTTCTAGGATTTCTGCCAGACTGTGACTCAGATTGGTCAGGTGATGATGCAGTAGAATGCCCCTCCTCAGCCACATGAGCCAGTTAAGGATGCACAGTACTATTTTGAGAAACTGGAGAGAGCCAATGTACCACCATTCGAAGGAAAATCAGATTCTGATGCAGCGGAAAAGTGGCTAGATGAAGAAGAGAACTGTTTTGAGTTAAATCATGCACCTGAATAGATGAAAACCCATGCTGTAAGACCATTCTTACTTGGAGAAGCAAATCAATGGTGGAAGGAAAATTTGCAATCTTTACCGAGACCGATACCATGGGAGAGATTCCTAAAGGAGTTCTGCAAGTTTTACAAACCTCCTTCTGTGAAGCTACAAAAAAAACATGAGTTTGAGTCGTTGAAGCAAGAGCAAGGAATGACCGTTGCAAACTATGCAAACAAGTTTATAGCTTAGGGGAGATTTCAGCCATCAACTATGAATGACGAGGAGACTAAGATGCTAAAGTTTGAAAGAGGATTGAATCCAAGGATTAGGACCTGGTTAGTTAATGCAAATCCAGCAAACTTTGGAGCATTGCTTGATGCTTGTTATAGAATTGAGAGAGACATCATCCGTCAGGATGAGATTGGACAAAAGAGAGGAAGGGAAGTGTCTGGAAGCGGAGGATCCCGTAAAGTACCCAAACAGAATATCAGAGGACCCAAACGACAAGGAAAGAATCAGAATCGTTTCCAATGCTGTTCACAACAAAAGAATCAGCCAAGAAATCAGGGTCAGTAGTAGCCAGCTATTCCGAATTGTCCTCACAGTCAGAAGCATCACGTGGGAGAATGTTTCAATCAGGCAGGGAAGTGTTTTGGATGTGGCAAGGTGGGCGACGTACTCAAGAAATGTCCAGACAAGGGGACCACTTGCTTTGGATGTGGGAAAGTAGGCCACATGATCAAAGACTGCCCAGATAAATGAGCCCAGCAATAGCAGCAACCAAGGAACCAGCGTCAGCGCGCAAACACAAGAGTTCATGTTATGACTGATGCCGCTATTTGATGAAGCTAACGACGTTATGACTGGTATGTTTTAAGATTTAGCAATGTTTAAATTTTTGCAAGATATTGTTGCTTTGTTGTTGCTTAGTCAATCTTGCATAATTCAGGAGCTATCTTAGTGTGATCTGTGCCTGCAAATGTGTTGTTTGATAGTGGCACTAGCCACTCATTTATCCCGAGGAAATTTGCAAAGAATATTGATCATAGTCCAGTCCATCTTGGGACGCCAAATAGAGTTCAAGCAGCTGTTTCCCATAAATTATACAAGAGCTGCGAGATTGAGTTTGATGAACAACGGTTTGTAGCAGATTTGATCCCAATAAACATGAGCGACTTCGACATAATTCTTGGAATGGATTGGATCTCCAAGAATCACGCACTCATTGATTGCAGTGAAAGGCGGGTTACTATTAAGGACCCAACACGTGAGGAAGTAACTATTTGTGGAGGATCGAAATTGAGGAAGTTTCCTAAGAATATTTATGTGAATGCGATCCGTGCCCAAAAGGCATTGAAGAAAGGACACGAAGGATTCCTAGTTTATGCGCTAAGTGTCAATCAAGCGCCATCCGATCTTTCTCAAGTTCGAGTAGTTTAGGAGTATCCTGATATCTTTCCAGAAGAATTACTGGGCCTTCCCCTGGATCGAGAGATCTCATTTGAAATCAATCTAATTCTAGGAGCTGAGCCGATATCAAAGGCTCCTTATCGAATTGCGCCTGCTGAGTTGAAGGAACTAAAAGAACAGTTGCGTGAGCTCTTAGAAAAGAAACTTATATGCCCAAGCGTCTCGCCTTGGGGTGCTCCAGTGTTATTCGTAAAGAAAAAGTACCCACTGCATGAGGTACAGGTTCCAAGCGGCAACAAAGACGAGGCAAGTCGAGGACAAGAGACAAGAAGTATGACAAAGAGTTTGAGCCAAGCAGTTGATGCATTCTTGTTCAGACATGTGCAAGACGAGCCTGTAAACAAAGAGTGTTGTTGGGTTCACTTACTTGAGCTCAATCTTTGAGTTTTTATGTGTTGTAACATATATGAGTCGTTCGTATTATTTCTTTCATTCATTGAGTCGTTTGCTTAAAGTTTCTTGTTTGTAAAGGTTGTTCTTTCGGTCTTGCATGACCAAACCTTGAGTCTTTTAGCTTGTTAGGCCTTTAGGGTTGTTTATTATGTTTCTATATTTATTATAATTATTTTAAGGACTTGTAAGGTTGCTGGAGACGTTTGAAGACCAAAGGAGTTGAAGAGAAGCAAGCCCATTTCAGAATGTAATTTTCTGGCAGAACAAATTTTCGTAAAACAGGCGTATCTCTTCAACCACAAGGGAAAATCAAGTGATTCAAGTTTCGTTGGAAACACAAGACAAAGACCTAGCACATTCATGTTTCGCACATTTCCAAGATCTGTCGTTATAATGGCCAAAAACAGCAATTGAAGTTCAAGTATTGTTTCTGCCGAATTCTGTGACACATGTTTAGTAACTTGGACTTATCTCTTTAATGGATGGGCCAAATTCAGAGAACTGCATATGTTTATTTTTCTACACTCAATTGACTACAATTCTCTAAGAGGAGTCAAGGACTAATTCAAGCTGCAAGTGATCCAAAAATAGGCCACCATTCATACAAGTTTTCAGGAGCCCGTACAGAAAGCATGCAGGACACCCAAACTTTGGAGGGCCATATCTAACTCGATCCCATATCCAAATGAGGTGATTCAAAAGCCCAAATTCAATTTTAAAACGTGATCTACAATGCTCAAGAAGTAACAAAGACCAGAATCTGCTTCTAGAAGGGAGTCAAACCGTTTGTCAACAGATTACACATTTTTAGCCTTTTTTGTAGCCTTTTGACTAGCCTTTTCTTTAGCTTTGTAGACTAGACTTTTTTGTTCTTCTTGGCCCTATTTAAAGGAGTCATGCACATCCAAAACAGAGTAAGAAAGCTGGAAATTTGATTCATAAGAATTTCTTGGGCAAAATTAGCCTATTTTCTCTTCATAAACACTTGTGAGTTTTGTTTGTTTTTGATTCTTCTTAAGAACAAGTTGAGTGTTTTCTTTGTTTCTTTGAAGATCAAAGTTAGAATCCAATCAAGGAGTGAGCAACCTTGTGGGGGATATCCAAAATCAAAGGTGTGGCCGTCCAAGAGGGTGCAAACTTGCTTGGGAAACGGGTAACTTTTGAAGGAGGAAGGCTCAAACAAAAACCTTGGTGAATCAACGGCTAGGAGGGAGTTAAACTCTTGCCTACAACCGTTAAGGATCCAAGTGTTAAAGGAGACGATCCGTACGAGGCGTGACAACCGCGCATCAGTTTGGTATCAGAGCAAAGGTTCTCCTTTAATCTATCATTCATTTCGTGTCATTCTTTTTTTTGTCTTCATTTTTTTTGTGTCATCAAAAAAAAATCCTGTTCCAAAAAAAAAATCAGCCTTAAAACTTTCATCCAACTTGATATATTATCAAAAAAAATAACAACCTATCTTTCTGGACTTGACAATATCAATACCTTGACATATTGAACAAAGGACCGAAATTTCCTTGACATATTGGACTATTGGACACTTTGTACCTATTTGACATATTGGACCTATTGGACACCTTGGACCTATTGGACTATATTGGACAATTTGGACAATTGGACAGGACCAAATACCGAAATCTTTGGACATTTGACAAAGGACTGTGACCTATTGGAGATACCTTGACAAGGACCCTATACAAGGACAAGGACAATCTTTAAAACATCTTAAAACATTCAAAAGATTGCATCTTTGTTGTTGTTCACAACTATTTTCATTTGGGTTACTTTGTCTTGTATCCACTCTTGCTTGAATACATACTTGGGTATTAGGATCGTTGCATAGATAGCTTTCATTTCAGCCACACTTATATTGCTTCTACTAGCCTAAAAAGCTACCGTTGTTAACTTTAAATCTTGTTGCTATTTGAAGCTCTTAGTCATGCTTGGATTTATGCATCTTACTTGCATTGTATGTTGTGTTTATTGATGCATACAAGTGATCCATACTCATACAATCCTTACACTACAAAAGATTGAGTCTCTTTTCACAAGAGCATCTTTAAACATCCTTTTGTACAAAATTCGCCTTAGAACAAAAAAAAATTGAAGCAAGAAGGTTGTTGTGTTCTTTGATTAATCCTTTGGTTACTTTGAATTTCTTGTATTTCAGCCCAAAAAAAAAGAACATCAAAAAAAAAGAGGAGCGTTACAAAAAAAAAGAGGAACACAAAATAGCCGTTATTCAAAAGAGGCTATTTGAATTGCTTGAAACGGTCTCCTTGCACAATCAAAACACAAAAACTTCCTACAACACCTACGACCAAAACAAAACACCCTTTTATATACAACTTCGGACACTTCTTCCTTTATGCATCTTGGACATTGCATACGTGTGATTAAGTGCATTGAGTCTAAGTGTGGTTAAGGATTGCCCAAGGCAACCCCTTAGCAATTCATTGTCTCAGCCCTTTACATCACATTTGGTTTCATAATTTTCTTGAATCTTAGAGTTTGTCCAAGTGTGTTTTGTGTCCTTTGCTCGGTATCTATTCTTACTTCGGTGATACTAACCCCGTTTTTGAAGATTGTACAAGCTGCTGAAGACCTCCACATTGTTGCTCGTCTTGGTTGCTTCTAGCCCACGATTGGATTAGAGGCACAAGAAAAGAGAGGTAAAAGGCTTGTAAGGGCTTGAAAGGACTTAAAGAGGGGAGGTAAAAGCCTTGAGTGTCAAAATACGAGTAAGAAAGGACAAGCACAAGTTGAAATTCTCTTTGCACTAACGTAACAAATCTTCTTTACTCTTTGTGTTAGTTTTCCTTTTTTTGTGTTCTTTTAATTTTTTTCAGGTTTAGATGGATGAGACACCGTTTAAAAATTCCAATACTCCCCCACCTTTGGAGGATATGAGGAATTCCGTACGGAAGAGAATGTACTTGGAATGCTTAGAAGGATTACTGAGAGGTTAGACCTACTGGAGGCTGAAAGATCTAACCCCCGCCACCAAACATCTCAACCAGGAACCATCGAAGGAAATGGCTCCATGATTAGAAACATGGCTACCCAATTTGAGGGTCCAAGTCGTATTCCAGTTGATCCACCACGGCAAGCCATTCGTGGTCAAATGATGGGACAAAGAGGACGAGGTAGAGGAGTCCTACAACACGCCCCAGTGTACATGCCACCATTAGAAGAGAGGTATCCTGAGGATGATCCACATATCCATGATGGTCAACGGGGAAGAGATTATGAGGAACCGTTTGATGTTGAAACCCGTAACTTTCAACGTCAAAACCGTGACTATGATGTTCCTAATCGTGGGTACTATCCTAGGCACAATCAGCATGATGATGATTCCGATAAGATCAAGATGAACATTCCTCCATTTCAGGGGCGAAGTGATCCGAAGCATACCTCGAATGGGAAAGAAAGGTAGAACTCATTTACTCTTGTACTTCCTTTTCTGAAACTAAGTAAAGTGCGTTTTGCAGCCATTGAGTTTACAGAATATGCACTTCTTTGGTGGGATCAAACGTTAAGTTCAAGAAGAAGGAGTGGAGAAGGTCCCATTCAAACATGGGAGGAGATGAAAAGAGAAATGAGAAAAAGGTTTGTGCCTCAATTTTATGAAAGAACTATGATTCAAAGACTAACCCAACTCAAGCAGGGAAATAGAACTGTTGATGAATACTATAAAGAAATGGAGTTGTTGATGATGAGAGCACAGATTGATGAAAGAGAAGATGCTACCATGGCAAGGTTTCTAGAAGGACTGAACAAAGAAATTGCCCTTCCTGTGGAGTTGCAATCTTGTGCAACCTTAGCATCGATGGTACACTTGGCAGAAAAGGATGGAAAGACAGTTGAGGAGGCCTTCAACACAAGGTAATATTCGTCCCTCTACCCAACCCATGAATAGGTTTAGCACACGACAGAATCCATTGTTTACACGGTCAAGCCAAGCTCCACACCGTCCACCATCCACCATTTCAAGGCCGTATGCAGCAGCCACTACACCGTCCACCTCAGCAGCAAGATCGTACACAACAAGCTCCCTCCCGAATCGACAAAGGCAAACAAAAGGTTGGTGAACAAGCTCAAGGTAAATCTTCTAACTCTTCTAGCAGATCTAGGGACATTAAATGCTTTAGATGTCAGGGTTTAGGTCATATTGCATCTGAATGTCCTAATGTTAAACGTATCATGTACATAGAGGAGAGTGGAGAGTATTATTCTGATTCTGAGCATGAAGAGGAAGAGCATGTTGACGAGGGAGTAGAAGAGAATGAGGTTGAGGAATGCACTATTGAGGAAGAACTTGTATCTAGTGAGCTTTTAGTTGTTAAGAGATCACTTAACGCACAAACTAAAGTAGATGAGCATGAACAAGAGAGGGAGAACATATTTCATACACATTGCATGATAAAAGGAAAAGTGTGCACCATGATTGTAGATGCAGGATCTTGTACTAATGTTGCTAGTGCAGAATTAGTTCGGAAACTTGACTTACCCATGATTAAACATCCGCGACCTTATAGTTTGACATGGCTTAATGAATGTGGTGAAATTAAAGTGAGTAAGCAAGTTTTGGTTTCATTGTCCATCGGTAATTATAAGGATGACATACTTTGTGACGTTGCACCCATGCATGCTAGTCATATTCTCTTGGGACGACCATGGCAATTTGATAGAAGAGTCATTCATGATGGTTACCTTAATACATATTCATTTAAGATGGATAATAAGACGTATAGATTGCGTGCATTGCCCCCGCACAAAGTCTATGAGGATCAAAAACGCCTTGCGCAAAAGCGTTCAGATCCTACTGAAAGAGAGGCTGAAAAGAAGTTTCTTGAAAGCCTCAAGCAAGAAAAGACTTGGCTCGATTCCCGTAAGGGCTTGGCCAAGGAGGGGACAACAAAAGAGGGTTCGGCCAAGGCTGAATCTTCGGTGAAGAAAAACTTAGTCAAGCAAGAAAAGAAGCATGCATTCTTTGCTAGTCATTCTGAGGTTTCACATGCTTTATATGATCGAAAGACTGTTTATATGATGCTTTACAAAGAATCATTGTTTTCTGTAAGTGACTTACCATCTACATTGCCTAGTGGAGTTGTATCTTTGCTTGAAGAGTTTTCAGATTTGTTTCCTGAGGAGGAACCTGCTGGATTGCCACCTTTGCGCGGGATAGAGCACCAAATTGATTTCATACCCGGTGCTACATTGCCTAACAGACCAGCCTATAGGGCGAATCCCGAGGAGACAAAGGAGATCCAACGCCAAGTAGAGGAGCTACTAGCCAAGGGCAAGGTGAGGGAGAGCATGAGCCCATGTGCTGTACCAGTGATTGTCGTGCCCAAAAAGGATGGCTCATGGAGAATGTGCATTGATTGTCGCGCTATTAATAAGATCACGGTAAAGTATCGGTACCCTATTCCTAGACTCGATGACATGTTAGACGAATTGCATGGAGCTAAATACTTTACTAAAATTGATTTGAAAAGTGGGTACTTTCAAGTGCGCATCAAAGAGGGAGATGAATGGAAGACTGCATTTAAGACTAAGTTTGGTTTGTATGAGTGGTTAGTAATGCCTTTTGGTTTAACTAATGCACCTAGTACATTCATGAGGTTAATGAACGAAGTCTTACGTGCATTCATTGGGCAGTTTGTTGTTGTCTATTTCGATGATATCTTGATATATTCTAAGACATTGCATGAACATATAGGACACTTAAGAGCTGTTTTTGAGACTTTACAGAAAGAACAACTATATGCTAATTTTAAAAAGTGTTCCTTTTGCTTGGACAAAGTGATATTCTTAGGATATGTTGTTAGTGAAAATGGCATTGAAATGGACCAAGAAAAGGTGAAGTCAATCCTTGAGTGGCCTATCCCAAAACAGTTGGTGAAGTTAGAAGTTTTCATGGCTTAGCCAGCTTTTATAGGCGGTTTGTTAAGGATTTTTCATCTATTGCTTCCCCTTTAAATGAGATTGTAAAGAAAGATGTTGGATTTCATTGGGGGGAGGCACAACAATTGGCGTTTAATGAGCTTAAAAGAAGATTAACGACAGCACCTATTCTTAAACTACCAAGCTTTGAAGAAACATTTGAGATTGAATGTGATGCTAGTGGTATAGGAATTGGAGCCGTGTTAACACAAGCTAAACGTCCCATTGCATACTTCAGTGAGAAATTAAAAGGTCCTCAATTGAATTATTCTACATATGATAAAGAGTTGTATGCATTGGTAAGATCTTTGCAAACTTGGCAGCATTACTTGCAACCTAAGGAATTTGTGATTCACACGGATCATGAATCTCTTAAGTATCTTAAAGGCCAAGGTAAGTTGAATAAAAGACATGCTAAGTGGGTGGAATTCATTGAACAATTTCCTTATGTGATTAAATATAAGCAAGGAAAAGATAACGTAGTAGCTGATGCATTGTCTAGGAGATATTCCTTGATTACTACATTGTCTTCTCGTTTGCTTGGATTTGAACTAATTAAGGAGTTATATGCTAGTGATCATGATTTTCATTCTATCTATGCAGCATGTGCTAATCATCTTTTGGTAAGTTCTACATTCATGATGGATTCTTGTTTAAGGAAGGTAAGTTGTGCATACCACAATCATCTTTGCGTGAATTACTTGTTAAGGAGGCACATGGAGGCGGCCTTATGGGTCACTTTGGTGTCTTTAAGACTTTTGAGGCATTGCGTGAGCATTTTTTTGGCCCCACATGCGTGCAGATGTAGAAAAGATTTGTGCTCATTGCATTACGTGTAAGCAAGCAAAGTCTAAGTTGCATCCACATGGTTTATATCATCCACTACCCGTACCCCTTTCACCTTGGGTTGATGTTAGTATGGATTTCGTTCTAGGACTGCCTAGATCAAAGACGGGTAAGGATAGTATTTTTGTTGTTGTGGATCGTTTCTCTAAGATGGCTCACTTCATATCATGCAGAAAAGTTGATGATGCATCCCATGTTGCTGACTTGTTCTTTAAGGAAGTTGTTCGTTTGCATGGTATGCCTAGAACTATTGTTAGTGATAAGGATACAAAATTTTTGAGTCACTTTTGGCGTGTCCTTTGGGGTAAGTTGGGTACTACGCTCTTATTTCTACTACTGCTCATCCACAGACTGACGGTCAAACCGAAGTAGTAAATAGGACGTTGTCTCAACTTTTACGTTCTCTAATTCAGAAGAACTTAAAGAATTGGGAAGATTGTTTGCCACATATTGAGTTTGCATATAATAGGAGTGTGCATAGTGGTACTTTGTATTCTCCTTTTGAAATTGTTTATGGCTTCAATCCCCTTTCCCCACTTGATTTATTGCCTATACCTACAAATGAAAAATTAAACCTAGATGGTAAGGCAAAGGCTGAATTGGTGAAGAAGTTACATGCCAAAGTGAGACTACAAATTGAAAAGAAGAACAAGCAGTATGCTAAGCAAGCCAACAAAGGAAGGAAGAGAGTTGTCTTTGAGTCAGGCGACTTAGTGTGGTTGCACTTGCGCAAAGAGCGGTTTCCTAATGAAAGGAAATCCAAATTGATGCCAAGAGGTGATGGTCCTTTCAAGGTGCTTGAGAGGATCAATGACAATGCCTACATCATTGACCTCCCGCAAGGTAAGTATGGTTCTGTCTCAAATACTTTTAATGTTTCTGATCTATCTCCTTTTAGTGATGCTTTAGATTCGAGGTCGAATCCTTTTGAGGAGCGGGGGAATGATGAGGTACAGGTGCCAAGCGGCAACAAAAACGAGGCAAGCGAGGACAAGAGACAAGAAGTATGACAAAGAGTTTGAGCCAAGCAGTTGATGCATTCTTGTTCAGACATGTGCAAGACGAGCCTGTAAACAAAGAGTGTTGTTGGGTTCACTTACTTGAGCTCAATCTTTGAGTTTTTATGTGTTGTAACATATATGAGTCGTTCGTATTATTTCTTTCATTCATTGAGTCGTTTGCTTAAAGTTTCTTGTTTGTAAAGGTTGTTCTTTCGGTCTTGCATGACCAAACCTTGAGTCTTTTAGCTTGTTAGGCCTTTAGGGTTGTTTATTATGTTTCTATATTTATTATAATTATTTTAAGGACTTGTAAGGTTGCTGGAGACGTTTGAAGACCAAAGGAGTTGAAGAGAAGCAAGCCCATTTCAGAATGTAATTTTCTGGCAGAACAAGTTTTCGTAAAACAGGCGTATCTCTTCAACCACAAGGGAAAATCAAGTGATTCAAGTTTCGTTGGAAACACAAGACAAAGACCTAGCACATTCATGTTTCGCACATTTCCAAGATCTGTCGTTATAATGGCCAAAAACAGCAATGAAGT
>AP025063.1:13457774-13711512 GCA_036186865.1 Eustoma russellianum | reverse complement strand
ATTGTTTCTGCCGAATTCTGTGACACATGTTTAGTAACTTGGACTTATCTCTTTAATGGATGGGCCAAATTCAGAGAACTGCATATGTTTATTTTTTACACTCAATTGACTACAATTCTCTAAGAGGAGTCAAGGACTAATTCAAGCTGCAAGTGATCCAAAAACAGGCCACCATTCATACAAGTTTTCAGGAGCCCGTACAGAAAGCATTCAGGACACCCAAACTTTGGAGGGCCATATCTAACTCATCCCATATCCAAATGAGGTGATTCAAAAGCCCAAATTAAATTTTAAAACGTGATCTACAATTCTCAAGAAGTAACAAAGACCAGAATCTGCTTCTAGAAGGAGTAAAACCGTTTGTCAACAGATTACACATTTTTAGCCTTTTTTGTAGCCTTTTGACTAGCCTTTTCTTTAGCTTTGTAGACTAGACTTTTTTTGTTCTTTTTGGCCTATTTAAAGGAGTCATGCACGTCCAAAACAGAGTAAGAAAGCTGGAAATTTGATTCATAAGAATTTCTTGGGCAAAATTAGCCTATTTTCTCTTCATAAACACTTGTGAGTTTTGTTTGTTTTTGATTCTTCTTAAGAACAAGTTGAGTGTTTTCTTTGTTTCTTTGAAGATCAAAGTTAGAATCCAATCAAGGAGTGAGCAACCTTGTAGGGGATATCCAAAATCAAAGGTGTGGCCGTCCAAGAGGGTACAAACTTGCTTGGGAAACGGGTAACTTTTGAAGGAGGAAGGCTCAAACAAAAACCTTGGTGAATCAACGGCTAGGAGGGAGTTAAACTCTTGCCTATAACCGTTAAGGATCCAAGTGTTAAAGGAGACGATCCGTACGAGGCGTGACAACCGCGCATCAGACGATCTGTTCGATAAGCTTCGGGTAAGCAATTAAAATTTTTATTTCAATGATAGTTCTGTTTTGGACCCTGTGTAAAGGTATCTTGGTACAGGGAGCACGAGTTTTCAGTAAAATTGATCTTCGTTCTAGATATTTTCAATTGAAGATCAAAGCCAAAGATATTCTGAAAACCGCGTTCAGGACGCATTATGGGCATTATGACTTCCTTGTGATGCCATTTGAATTGACGAACGCCTCCGTGTCATTCATGGACCTTGTAAATCGGGTATTTCAAGAGCAATTGGACAAGTTTGTTGTGGTTTTCATTGATGATATCTTGATTTACTTACCAGACAAAGAGTCTCACGTGGCACATTTAAGGATCGTCCTTGACATCCTACGGAAGAAGAAATTGTACGCAAAATTCAGTAAATGTGAATTTTGGTTGCACAGTGTAGCATTTCCGGGCCATTACAGATTCTGCTTGTAATTTTTAGTGAGAACTAGTCATTACAGATTCTGCTTGTACCTAGCCTCAGAAAAATAATTAAATCACCATCTTAAACATATTGGATTGCCTTGAAATTTTTATGGTAGTTATCTAAGACATATATGAACCTGTCCATGTAAATAAATCAGCTTGGAACCATTGTTTTGAGGGTTAAAAACTGAATTGATGTTTGTGTTACAAAACTGGAAAATAGGACAGATTTGTGGCATGAGTAGGGAGACCTTGATCTTGTTGATTTGGACTTGTATGTGCTGTTTGGGCATATGAGTATTATTCGTTGGTGTGTTTACTATGTTTTCCAGGTGATGACCCAAATTAAATAAGATTTTATGGCCTTGAAATTAAGGTAAATGTGGGTACTGCACTGCTGGATTCAGTAGTACCCTTTTTATTAACTTAAAGATTTGAGGGTTTTATCTACCTCGTAATGTTACGGATTTTTTATGGCATGTAGACAAGGCTCCATTATGCATATGTGTGGCATAGGTTTATGAAAATATGCCTGATTTTATATGTTTGAGGCCGCATGAACAGAGTGTTAATGCTGGAATAGTTTCCAACTTAAAGAACAAGATCATATATTGGTGTTATGTGATGCATTTAGTCATGAGTTGCATATTGCACACCATGCATTGCATTGTCTCCATTTACATGATTTTTGAGACTGATTTTATGTCAAAGAAATTATGAAAAGCTCTTTTAAGGAAAAGATTTCAGTTTTGAAAGAAAGACTCCTATTGGTACCATAAATTTCTGGCCAACACAACCCGCTCCAGATCCAAGGTTAATGGATCTGATGATGAGTATGATCGTTCAGGCCCGGAGAGAATAAACATAATTATGATGATTATGACCGTTCAGACCCGGAGAGAATAGACTTGATGATGATGATTCATGACCGTTCAGGTCTGGAGAGTATAGACCTGATGACGATGATTGATTGTATGACCGTTTTTTCAGATCTGGAAATAATAGATCTGAAGGGAATGCTTGATGTACTGTTATTTAGGATATGATGTTATTATTTATTGTCTCCTAAGTTATGATATTATTATTTCTTGCCCCATAAGTTATGATCTTATTTCATGGTGGTTAATGGATTGAAGGTCATGTACGTTGTGGATCCAAATTCTTGGGATTTGGTTCTTGTGTATACTTTCCATTTAATTCCTGATTGTTTATGGTGTACTTGCTGGTGACTTCGTCACTCACCCTCTTATGTTTCCTCCTAGAGCCTGCAGGGAACGGGTTAGAGTGGATGATGACGAGCCTAGAGTTCCCTATGCATAGACATGCAAGAAGATGACAACCTAAGGACTTTTCATGATGGGTTATGTTTTGATGAACTTATGTTGGAGACTTTAATTTAGGACTTTCCTTTATTTCATGGACATGGTTGTAAACCTAATGTTGCATATTCGGAGTGTTTTATTTAAAAATTTTTATTCTGCCTAAGTTTTTCTTACTTATTGATATGTAAGCATGGAAGTCCATACATTTCGTTATGGACTACGATACGTTTTGCATTGACGCCTAGTACACTCCGTAGTGAAGTACGGTGGGTGCACCGTATGCGAACAGGCCGGTGCGGGGTGCTACATTTTGGGCATATGAATATTATTCCTTAGTATGTTGGCTATGTTTTCCAAGTGATAGTCCTAATGGAATATTGTTTTATGACCCATTGAACTGAGGTAAGGCGGGTACTGCGCTGCAGAATTCTGCAGTACCCCTTAATGGTAACTTAATGTTTTGAGGACCTTGGACATCTCGGAATGTTACAAAAGTTTTATGGCATGTATTTAAGATCCCATTATGCATGTTTGTGGCAAATGTTTCTGGAAGTAGGCTCTGAATTGGTTAAATTTGAGGCCGTGAGAACAAGGCATTGTTGCTGGACTGTTTTCCAGCTTAAGAGACAAGTTTGTATATGCTTTTTATGATGTATTTAGTCATGAATTGCATGTTTTATATCATGCATTGCATTTTTCATGTTCATGCGATATCATGCATAAGACTGATATTTATGCCAAAGAATCGTAAGAAAGCTCTTTTGAATATAAGTTTTCATTTTAAGAAAGATTCCTCGGGTATATTACTTTCTGGCCAGCATAACCCGCTCCAGATCCGGGGTTAATTGATCTGATGATGATTATGACTGTCCAAGGCCGGAGATAATAGACCTGAGGATGATGATTATGACCATCTAGGCCTGAAGATAATAGACCTGAAATGATGATTATGACCGTCCAGGCCCGGAGATAATAAACCTGATGATGTTGTTTTATGATCGTCCAGGCCCAGAGATAATAGACCTGATGATGATGATTGATTGTATTACCGTTTTCAGATTCAAAAATAATATATCTGAAGAGAATGGTATGACCGTTTCAGATCCGAAGATAATAGATCTGAATGCTCTCTATTCTTCGTTTTATGACAATTATGTTTTGAAAGTAAGAATGATCGAAATTGGTTTTCATCCTATCATGTTGCGTTACATTTGCATATTCATACGCATTGCATAATATTGTGAATAGGATGCTTAGTCTATTGTCACTTAAGTTATGATCTTATTACCTTTGCGGCTATTAGGTTGAAGGTCAGGTATGTCGAGAAAGTTGAGATTTTTGGGGATTTGGTTCTTGTGTACAGTTTCCATTTAATTCATCATTGTTTATGGTATACTTTCTGCTGACTTTCTCACTCACCCGTTTATTTTTCCCCCTAGAGCCTGCAGGGGATGGTGTAGAATGGATTGACAATGAGCCTCGAGTTCCGTATCTGTAGACGTGAGAGTGGATTGCAGCTTAGGGACTTTTATGATGGGATTATGTTTTGTGGACTTATTTTAGGGACATTGATTTTGGATTTATCTTTATTTTGCACACTTGGTTGTAAACTCTATGTCGGATATTCTTGAAGTTTTCTTTGAAAGTTTTTATTCTGCCTAAATTTTGCTTACTTGTTGAGATGATGACATTGTAGTTCATGAATTTGTCATGGACTGTGACATGTTATGCGTTGACGCCTGGTACTTTCCGTAGCGAAGTACGACGGGTGCACCGTACCCGGGGAGGCCGAGTACGGGGTGCTACACTTATGATCATGAAATCTTATTACAAAATATACCGCAGATCTTGACAGATGAAGATAATCACCGTTTGTCAGTGATGCCGTTGATTGACGAGGTCCGACAAGCTGTATGGCAGTTAAGTCCTTCCAGTGCGTCGAGACAGATGGTTTTCCAGGTTCTTTTTACTGTCACTTCTGGGATGCTATACATTTAGATGTTTTACTGCCGTACAAGAGTTCTTCTTAGGCTTCCGAGTGCCTAAGACGATGGCATCATCTTTGCTATGTCTGATCCCAAAGGTTTTTAATCCTTCCACTTTTGGCGATTATCGTCCTATTTGTTTAACAAATTTTCTTTCTAAAGTTATTACAAGAATTCTTTCCACTCGGGTTAATGAGCTATTTCCTAGTCTTATTTCCAATGAACAATCCGGTTTATGCCTGGCCAAGGTGTTACTGAATAGATATTGATGGCAAAGGAAATGGTGCACATATTCGATCGAAAGTTCCAAGGAGGACAAGTACTTATTAAATTGGATATGGCTAAGGCTTTTGATCGTGTCTCATGGCAGTATTTGGAGCTTTTGTTATTGCGATTTGGCTTTCATCCTTGCTTTATTTGCCTCATTATGAATAATTTGTCTGCTACATGCTGTTCTATGTTAATAAATTGAAAGCCTTGTGGATTTCATTATCCTTCCAGAGGAGTTAAACAAGGTGACCCGCTGCTGCCTATTCTTTTTCTACTAGCATCTGAGGGGTTTTCTAGAGGGTTAAATGCCTTATTTTGATCGGGTATGCTAAGGGGTTTTGCCAGTGGTCGTTGTTGAGAAAAAGGGGTTTGAGTGATTTCAAAATGCATGATTTAAATAACGTGAACTAAAGAAATGCATGACTTGATTTATAACATGACACGTTTTTGAATGAAAGTTGCCTTATATAGTTCATATATAATGTTGCCGTACTAACGAGCCATGAAGCTTTAAAGCTTACATCAAATGGCAAACATTTGTTGTGTTTGAACTATTTTCAGGTGCAACCATTAATGAACTAAACTAGTTCATTAAGTGAAGTACTTAGTTAATTAAACTAAGTAGTTCATTAAAGGAAGCAACAATTGGACAAGGCACAAAGGCAACAAGATTAAGAAAGGAAAGTCTCCTCATCCTCCTTCACCACATATATACACGCATATATATACATAAATATATATATTTTCAGATTTTTCGAAAAAGGCACATACACATGTATTCCAACGTACTACCGACACGTTATATATTTTACGTACGTACGTTAACGTCACACCATCATACTTAACTCATATTTATGAGTATATTCATGTCTTATATCATATGATATAAGTCATGGTGATGACAAATTAAATACGACACGTTAAAAGGTTCTAAACCGAAAATTGTCGTATCGGACGAATACCGAAACTTCGCCAACGTGTCACGTACTTGCCATAAATAGATGGCCAGCCCCTACACTTCCAAAATACTCAAAAATTTCGTGGGTATGATATTAAGTGCAGCCATAAAATCATTTCATGTTGGCACACACAAATTACCCCACATTAAGGTCAAATTGTGGAGATTCCAATTTCAATTTTGTCACATGTCTAGGCACCACTTTAATCATCCTTATGAGCTGAATATTAAATTTTAATTTATGTATATTTTGTTAACATAATATATATAACATGTGCAAAAAGTTGGAATTTAATTAGAGAAAAATCGGGTAATTGATAAACATCGAAAATTCGGTTTTCTACATACACAACACATGGAACGTTTTTGGCACATCATACAACATGTATCTAGACACCTTTTACATATGTCATACATCTCAAAGTGTTTTATTAAATATGCACTATTTTACAAAGTTTGCAAAAATAAAATTCAGCACATGCTTATACAATCATACATGCCTATTCCAGCTGACATGGAGCAGATGTGGAGCCTTGTTGGCATATTGATTGGTCAAGAATCAATCATACAATGTTGGTGATTTAAAGAAAAGAAGCTACAAAAGGTAATGTTTCAAATTTTATCCCATTTGAAACACATGCTGGAAATTTCACAATGTGTATTGAGTGCTGGCCGATTTTCATCTTCATGAGGCTATATTTTGTGCATTGAAACATGTGATTATTTGGAAGACAAATTGGAATTAATTTGAATAAGATATGAAAGTGAAATTGTGATATCTTGAATACCACCATACTTTTAAATAAAAGCAATAAATAAAATAAAGATCATAATATTAAAGAACTCAAAAATAAAAGAATTCAATTCATACCATAAATATTTCTTCAAAATATGGAGTTACAATTATTGTTGAAGATGGGAGATCTTCAGGGTTATTGGCTTCAAGATTATTGAAGATATTCAAGAACAAATAATGTGTTCTTTGGTTGGAAGGATATTGAAGAAAGGATGGGAAAATATTGGATGGAAATGGAGAGCGAGAATGAAGAGAGTGAAACCTGAATATTTTAATATTTTTTTGAATTCATGTTATATCAGAGATATAACAAGGAGTATATCAAACAAATATTACATCAATATTACAAATATTACAATGATCAATTTATTCTATTGAATCAATGTCTTCGTCAACTGCATTCGTCGATCCTGAAGATGATGATGGTTTTGCTTCTTGTAATAGAGGAGCAAATTTTATCAAAATATTCTGCATTTCTTCAGGGTCCTTCGCCATTGCAATCTGAGATTGCATCCTTGATTTATGTAATAAAAATTGTTCATGTCTGGGCTTTACCGATGTAGTTATTGTCTTTCTATTATTCGCAAATTGCTTCTGTGCATTCCATATTTTTATTTGTTCCATAACTCTGTAAGGGTTAATGGAATCTGGAATATTGAATGCTGTCCACCATTTGATATAAAATTTTCTTTTTATTACTGGTGCTTTTGTATTTGAAGTATATTCTGTTTTCCATTGGAATACTCATGGTAAGTAGAACTTCATATGAAATATTAACATTTCTAAAAATATCTTCTCTTCATCTGTTGCAGAATACATCTTCGTAAATATTTGCAGTGATGGTTTTACTGTGTCATCCAAATATTCTGTACAAGACCCAAAATGATCCCACCAAGCAGCGAACCAGTATGGAATAGTTTTAGTCGTTATTTTCCTGGTATCATAAAAATATCAACCAGGTGTGTGAATCCCTGGAGTTTTTAAAATATAGGGAATTATACCAAGCTTGTTGGTAATCCCAATAAATAAAAGAGACATTTGAAAATAAATTTGAATTATATCATGCAGGAAAATCAATTTCCTCGGATAAAGATCCAAATTTTTTTGCCATTGCTCCGGTGTCATTATAGACACTATTTTAAAGTTGGAGAAGGCATACTCTATATTTGTTTTATTAAAATGATGTTTTATTTCAACAAAATTTGTCATTATCAATAAATGTTGATAATATTCTGTTGTTTTTGCAATATTCCATGATTTATAGAAAAAATCTTTTCCAAAATAGTTTTGTAAGGAAAATAGGGGATTAGTATAATAATATGATTTTTCTATAGTAGTAATATATTGATATAAGGATTTTTTCCACAAACTACGTTGTTTGCATAGCCTTTTTATATGTAGGCATTTTGCTTGTCACCTCTGTGGATTGGGGTTTGAAGACTTTATTTGGTTTTTGGGTTATTAAAGTGGATGGCTGAGATTTAGATATTTCTACGGATGATTGTGTTTTGGTTATTTCTGCGGTTTTTGGTATATTGAATTTTTCAAGCAAATGCTTGAAATTCTGTACTATTGGATAGGCTTTCAATAAGGGATTTGGTGTTTTATTAGGAGATATTTGCGTAATTGAAACTGCGGCTATTGGGGTTTTTTGAAGAAGTTCTCCATCTTCTTTGACTTTATCTGCCCACGTTTTCTGTGGGATAGTATTGTCGTTATTGGCCGGAAGCTTTCCTTTGTCTTTTGTCTTCCTCGGCATTATGTCTGTTTTGGAGGAATTCTTTGGTCAGAAAGCCGGGAACAAAATTTGTATCTCCTTTTATATATTCAATATCAAAATCATAAATACTTATGCAGGTAGAGCCGGGGGTCTCACTGGAAGCAGACTCTCTATTCCTTGGGATAGAGGTATTGTCTGCCTACCACTTACCCTCCCCAGACCCCAACGATAGTTTTGCTATCGTTGGGATATACTGGGCCCGGATGATGATGATGATGATGATCTAGCAAATATTTGTTTTGAAGCTAAATTTTTAACATCCTTTTGCAAATTTGCAATTAATACGTAAAAGAAATTTCTTATTTAACAAATCACTTTTAAATTTATTAATACATGATACAATACTCAAAATTTCTTTTTTAATAATAGAATAAGATTTTTGGGTATCATCCCAATGACCAGAAGTATATTCAACTATAGACTCTTTTCTATTTTTAATTGTTTTAATACTCCATCATATCCAATATCTGATGCATCCGTTTCAACTATTTTAAATAGATTCGGATCTGCTATACATATGCAGGTATATCAGATACTAAAATTCTTATTTTCTTAACAACTGAAGTATGTTCTCCGGTCCATATTGGTGGATTTGTCTTTAATCTATTATGTAATGGTTTTGCTATTATTATGATATTTGGAATAAAATCAACAACGTAATTTAAAGATTCAAGAAATCTTTGTAGGTGATTTTTATCCAATATTTTATCTGGAAATTTGGAAGCAAATTGTAAAGATCTTTCTATTGGTAAAATTGTACCTTGGGATAAATGATGTCCTAAGAATCTTATTTTAGTCTGAAATAAAGACATTTTAGATTTAGATATTACCAAGCCATTTTTCTTTGCTGTATAAACAAAAGTTTTTATGTGTTTAAAATGTTCTTCTATTGTTGTACCCCGCAAAAATCGTACTATACTAGAAACCATATGATGCGACGTAGTGAATGAGCTCTTCATGTTGCATTTTATTAAGCTACGTTAGTGATTCTGTATCTAAAAATCCCTTTGAGATAGGCGCGATATAATTATACAAACGGATGTCGTGGAGCGCGTGAAATGACCACTTAGCCCTCCAAGACTCAGTAAATTTGGTCATTGGGCCTTGGACGATCTTGGAATAATTTTCATTCTATAAGAAGATTAGCCCAAGTGGTTTTCCTCAAAGCAAGACTCACAACCTACACTATAAATTGGATGTTAGGAGCAATATCATATTTATATGAATAAATCAATGAGTGAAAAGACAATAATGACCTCTAAGCCCTTGTAATTTCGGCCACCAGACATTGATGAACATTAGAATATTTTCCTTCTTACAAAAAGACTAACCTAAATAAGTCCTCATAAAAGTAAACCTAAAAGCCTACTTAATAACTAGATATTATAAGTTATGGTGTAAATATGCAATGATGTACTATAAAAGGTGTGAAAGGACAAACATGCCCTCCCAATAGCCCAAGAATTCGGCCAAGAGGCCTTGATCAACCTCGGAATAAATTCTTTTTTATAATAATGCAAACGTGAATGATCCTCACGAAGCAAGATTAAAATCATAATTAGATGAAATAAATAATATCATAAATTATATAAGGATGAGATATGATAAACGTGAAAATACCAAAATGCCCCCAAAGGCCCCCAAAATTTCGGCCAAGGCATGGAAGGTCTCTAGAACTCTCTAGCCATTTCTATTCTTTAAAATAATTACTTAAATTATAATTATATAATTAAGATAGAAATTGGCAAGCAAGACAAAAGCTTGCTATTTTACAAACCCAATACTCCTTTTCCAACTTTTCATGGAACTTGTCCCTTCTCTCTTCCCCCATAAGCCGGCCACCCCCCTTTTCCCCTACACCCCTTAGATTTCTTTTAAGCAAGACACCTCCTTCTTTCCATTTTGGACTTCCCAAGCCAAGACAACACTTAGAAAAATTCTCCATCTTCTCCCAACCATAATTTTCGTCCCTTCTTCTTGAGGCTAGGAGGCTCAACCCAACTTACATTCTCAAGCTCAATAAGACACCTAGGTAAGTTATACTTCAAGTTCCTCTAGTGGATTCTTATTCTCAAGGAATGAATCTCATGGGTTCTCTTGTCTCTACCCCCAACCCGTGACCTTCATGGTCACTAGGTGCTACGATTTCAACCTCTTAGGTGGTGCAATCTTTGGATAGTTGAAGCTTCATTCAAGGTCTCACTTGGGTAAGATGACCTAACCTCAAACTAATTCTATGTTCACTTTAGAATGAAGACTAACATTCTTCCTTCTTTTTTCTTCAAAACCGTGTGCTCAAGAAGTGAAGGAGGAGGAAGATTCAAACTTATCCTATCCAAAATCCAAGCTAAGAAAAGAGATTTAGCTTGAAGAGGCAAGTATACACTAAACTCTCATGATTTATTGAAAGAATTAATTGCTTGAATGGTTAGATGTTCCTAAGATGTGATCTTTAGTTGAATATATTAAGTTCAAGATTGTATCTTAGTGATTTCTTAAGAACAATGCCTTGCATGTGATTAATTCTTTCAAATATGGAATCTTTTATTACATGCAATGTGTTATAAGACTGTTTTAGGATGAATTAAAGTTCAACTAAGTTACCCTAGGCAATAATGGCTCTTGGATGAAATTTAAGAATCATCAAAGTGACACGCAAGTGCTAGTCGTAATTTTACAAGTTTACTTGGTAGGATTTAAAATGAACTAGCATGTGAAGGTGTTGAATGTCTAAATAAATGTTGAAAATGTGTGTATGACCTCTGAAAACTTTTGGCCATAAGGGTGACTATGATAGTAAACATGAAAACCAAGAAAAGAGTCTATCTTGTGAACTTTAGGATGTGTGGGAGTCGCTTGTTAAGTGATTTATTACATGAGTGTGTTGTGCTCAAAATTTTCAATGTAACATGGATATATTGACACATGCACACGACCAAGAAGGAGGAAGAATAATGTACAACTTAGTTGTACCAAGAGTGGACTTAATAATGTGCAAAATGGGCAAACATGATGAGTGTTGTGTACAAGACTCTCACTGTTTTAAATTGATTCAAAAGTGACTCAATAAAAAGCATGGAATCTGGATATTCATGTTACAAATGGGTGTGTGTGGTGACCAATAAGCTATTTCATAAGAACAAGACAAATCGTGGACATTTGACTTGAAAGAATGGCAAAACATCAAACCACTGGAACTGGGCAGAGTTGAAAAACGTTTTTGAGTGGCTTAAAAGTGGACCTTGTAGACCTTAAATAAAGCTGATTTTTGGTACAAAGTTAGTCTTATGTGTGTAGCAAATAGGAGAGTTGGAATTTCGATAAAACAAGCTACGGATTATTTTAAATAAAATATTTGGTGGAACTGCTCAGGCTGGAAATTCTGGAACTTGGCAGAATTGTATAACGTTTTGAATGACTTGAAAATGGATCTTGTAGATGTTCAATAAAGCTGATTTTTGGTATGGTGACAACCATCGGTGTGTAGTAAATATGAAAGTTGGAATTTCGGTAAAATAAGTTATGGATTATTTTTAAAGAATTAGTTGATAAAACTGTTCCACCTGAAATCACTAGAACAGGGCAGAGATGAGTAACGTGTTGTTTGACTCAAAAACGGACATTAGAAATATGAAAATAGGCTAAATTTCAGTGGGATGCTAGTCCGGTATGTTTATGACGTCTATGAGTTGGAATTTAGGTAAAAAGAATTATGGTTTTGCCACAATAGAATTTTTAGTAAAAGTGGTCAGTCCAGTAACAGCATGTGACCTATTTCGGAAAAATATTTAAATGAGCCCTTTAAGGTTATTAGATTGATCTGGAAATTTATGTTAATCACCTAAGACATAGAGGAGCACGACCATGTAAATTAATCAAGTTTGTATTAACGTTTTAGTGGGTAATTACGGACATAAAGTTGGTGTATTAAAACTGGAAAATCGGGCAGAACAGGGGATTAAGTTAAAAGGGCCCAATTTGATGGTTTGGGACCTATATACACGGTTTGGGCTCATGAGTGTTAATCCTTAGGGAGTTTATTATATTTTTCAGGTTGTGGTCCAAATAATTCAGGCTTTAAGGCCTCAAAAGCTAAGGCAATGTTGGTTATTATACCGTAGAATTCAGGAAATACACGTGATAATGGTTTGATGACTTAAGGGCTTTATTCGTCTTAGAGAGTTATGAAAATTTTATGTCATGTAAAGAAGACCCCACTAAACACATGTAGGATAAAAGATTATGAAAATGGGTCTGTTTGGTTAATTTAGCCGCCCCTTGAACATGAAGTAAAATCAGGAAATTCTTAGTTTCCGAAACCATACATGTTGACATGTTATAAGGAATGCATACGATTATTCACATCATGACTTGCATTGAGCATCACTTCATGTATCATGCATAATCATATGCCACATGAATCTGATTTTATGAATTTTACTCATGCTAGCAAGTCTTTCCAAGTAACTATGTTTTTCGTTATGCATGAAAGTTTTTATGGTCCCATGTTTTAAAGAAAGCTTTATGATTCCTCTGCCAGCCAAGCATGCGACTAACCCGACTCCAGACCTGGGGTTAATTGGTCTGTTGACATGATATGTTCTGGACCCGTTCAGATTCGGGGTTAATTGATTTGATACATGTTCTGGACCCGTTCAGATCTGGGGTTAATTGATTTGATACATGTTCTGGACCCATTCAGATCCGGGGTTAATTGATCTCATACATGTTCTGGACCCATCCCAGACCCAGGGTTAATTGGTCTGCTGATATGTTCTGGACCCGCTCAGATCCGGGGTTGATTGATCTGACATTCTGTTTTCGGACAAGTCATTTTATGGGACCAAAATGATGTTTTGACACGACATGACATCATGCATTGCATTTTGCATAACTCATGAGTATGTTGACATGTTGCATGTTACAGTTAATGGTTAATAAGATATTATTGGTATAGCATTACCTAAAATTATGCTTAAGCGATAACGTCAAGCAAATTCAGGATTAAAGACTGGGTATGAATTATTATTTGAGGTTCCTGGGGTATTACATTAAAGTTATAATTCTTTATTTATTTCATGGTGGTTTATTGTATTCTTGATGGTTGATTTTTATCACTCACACTTTTATTTTTCCCCAGAGCCAGATAATGCTAAGATTGAGTGGATCGAGGATGAGCCGAGAGTACCATATCCGTAGGCAAGGAAATTTGAAGAAGGCAAAGCTTAAGGACTTTTGTGCGGCCATGATGTTTGTATTAAGAAATATGTTAAACTCTTTGGGGTATTGTTGATGTGTTTTGTGGACTATTACTTTATGAGACTTAGTACTTTTGTAATGCATGTTTATTTTGAAAAGTTTTAATTCTGTCTAAATTTTACTACCATGTTAAATGTTAGCATGGGAGTCCATGGCTTAAGTTATGGATTTTCGCATGTTATGCATGACGCTTTGTATTCTCCTTAGTGAAGTACGGCGGGTGCACCATATTCGGACGAAGTCCGGGTGCGGGGCTCTACAGGTGGTATCAGAGACCAGGATCTAGATTTCGGGCAGAATGTAGAACTAAGTTATGATCTTAGCAATCTAAGTTTGATCTTAGACCTAAGTCATGATCTTAGACGAGAGTCGACCTTAGACTAGGACGACTTAGAAGGGAAATTAGGGTCATGACTTGATAACAAAGCCCAAGTCGATGAAGGTTGTACATGTTATAGAATTTAATTCGTATTTTATTTCATGAATAACCATTGAATTGGATTATAAATTAAATATTATCGCCAATATAGCTATTCTAGCATTGAATAAAATCTTGATGCTCCGTAGTGCAGATGGCATCACGGACTAATGAACAAGCATTATCACTTTCACCCCTGGGTAGCACTTGTAGAATCTGCAAGGCACCACTAGAAAGGGGGCGGGGTTGAATACTGGGTGCGAAAAATGTGGTTTTTAAAAATTAGTTTGAACCAAAAACCCAACTTCTAAAAACAGTTTCTGTTTTCAGGACCAGTTTTAAAACTTTTTTAAAACTAGGTTCTAGGTCTTTAAAAATTTTGACATTTTGAGAGAACTTATCCTCAGATGTTATGAGTGTCTCCTAAAAATTTCAGATTTAAATTCAACCTCTAACCCCTTCAAAAATCGTTGGTGGTCAGATTGCGTGAAAAATTAATTCCTATTTGTACGTAACTCCAAATGCTCTGAAATTTTAACCACTAACCCCTTTTTAGTTATATTTAAATGGGTTGAAACCTTTTTGAAAAATTCTTTTGGGAAGTTAGTCAAATACGATCAAAGTCTCAACCTTTGCAAGCCTGAAAATCAGATTGCACTAGTCTCAAAACTTTGGCCGTTTGAGTGACTTATACTTGTCCAAAAGGGTTGAAACTTATGCCAAATTAACCTTAAGATGTGTGGCTATGATTCTGGAAAGTTTTGTAATTTTTGAAAAACTTTTACTATTTTTACGAACGTAATCAAACATGATAAACAGTGCTGAAACAGAATATAAGTGCTGAAAGTAAATGACACCAAGAATTTTATACTGGTTCAGTTATAAACAACCTACTCCATTCTTTGAGGAACACCTTCATCGGTTCACACTAATCACACAACACAGAAACACCTTACCACAGGGTTGATGGACTTACACACCAACTCCAACCCTTCACAAACCTTGTATGATGAATACAATGCACACGAACACCACCACCTTGCAAGATTGAAGATTGATCACACCTTGATCAATCTTTTACAAAGATAAAGAATATGTGGTGGTCTAAGAGAAGCCTATTCAAGTATATGAATGTAAGTACAATAGGCTTTTAGGAAGAAGAAAGAAAGAGAGAGTAGAATAGAAGGCTAGAACACGTTTTGATCTTTGAATTTGCAACTCTTGTTCTTGTTTTTGTTTTGCTCTTCTTCCTTCCTTTTTATCACATTGTTCGCCGCCCCCTATGCTCTTCTCCTCTTGGAAATTATCTTCTAAGTCCTTGGCAGAATATGTGGCATCATTGTGACATATTCTTGCTTACATGACACCTTCTCATTGGATGATCATTTAACTCTTGCTCTTGGCACTCATTGATTGATTGAATGTTGTCATCATTTGATGACTAGAAACAATTACCATAACTTCCAAGATCATCACACAAATTAAGCAAGACATTATTTCTCCAAAAAGATGCAAAATTTCGGCCATAAAGGAACTTTACATGCTGAAATTTCAGCATGTGATACATGGGTATTCTTTTCAAAATGTTGCCAAGTTTTCTTTGATTTATCTCTTAAAAATGAATCATCATTTAGTAAAAGATATATTCATCTTTTATGGGATATAAACTAGACAATAACAAGGCCTCAAAAACGCCTAGATGCATTGCAAACATGCTGAAATTTTCAGCATGTGTGATATTCAAGAATATCACTTTCTTTATTCCATAAAATATTTAAAACACTTCCAAATTGTCTTCTAATTAATCTACCTGTTTCAAGACACAAAATATCCATCATAATGTTACAAAAATCGGCCAGCCTATAATGCACATGCTGAAATTTTCAACATGTCTTACAAATGAGACATAAGTTTGAATTGTTACCTTGTGTGGATCCTTCCTTTATGTCATCAACATTGTATGCTTGATTCTTGACCAATCAATATGCCAACAAGGCTTCATCAAGCTGGTATAGGCGTGTATAATGTGTAGATACATGTGCTGAATTTTATTTTTGCAAACTTTGTAAAATAGTGCACATTTAATAATACACACATGGTATATTTCAATCTGCCCTTAATTTTTCTAGAACACTTTGAGATGTATGACATATGTAAAAAGTGTCTAGATACATGTTGTATGATGTGCCAAAAACGTTCCATGTGTTGTATACGTAGAAAACCAAATTTTCGATGTTTATCGATTACCCGATTTTTCTCTAATTAAATTCCAAATTTTTGCACATGTTATATATATTATGTTACACATAATACACATAAATTAAACTTTAATATTCAGCTCATAAGGCTGATTAAAGTGGCGCCTAGACATGTGACAAAATTGAAATTGGAATCTCCACAATTTGGCCTTAATGTGGGGTGATTTGTGTGTGCCAACATGGAATGATTTTATGGTTGCAATTATCATCATACCCACGAAATTTATGAGTATTTTTGAAGTGTAGGGACTGGCAATCTATTTATGGCAAGTACGTGATACGTTGCGAAGTTTCGATATTCGCCCGATACGATAATTTTCGGTTTAGAACCTTTTAACGTGTCGTATTTAATTTGTCATCACCATGACATATATCATATGATATAAGACCTGAATATACTTAAAAATATGAGTTAAGTATGGTGGTGTAACGTTAACGTACGTACGTAAAATATATAACGTGTCGGTAGTACGTTGGAATAAATGTGTATGTGTCTTTTTAAAATAAATTGAAAATATATATATATAAGTGTATATATGGCGTGTATATTTGATGAGAGGAGGAGGAGGAGACTTTCCTTTATTAATCTTGTTGCCTTTGTGCCTTGTCCCAATGCTGCTTCCTTTAATGAACTACTTAGTTTAATTAGCTAAGTACTTCACTTAATAAACTAGTTTAGTTCATTAATGGTGGCACCTGAAGATAGTACAAACACAAAAAATGCTTGCCATTTGATGTAAGCTTTAACGCTTCATGGCTCGTTAGTACGACAACATTATATATGAACTATATAAGGCAAGTTATATGCAATATGTCATGCACACTTATGTCATGCATGTTTTTATGCACATTTAAATCATACATTTTGAAATCACTCAAACCCCTTTTTTTTTACAATCTCCCCCTTTTGATGATTTTTAAAATAACTTACTTTTATGATTTAAATCCTATCGCTCCCCTTCAATCATGTATAAATTAAAATTTTGAATTTTAAATTTCAAATCCGCTCCCCCTTGATTTATGCAATGCAATCAGTATCTCTCTCCCCCTTAAATCATGCTTTCTCTCCCCCTTTATTTTGGAAAGTCAATCAAAATATGCCTGTAAATAAGGAAAGAGAATCAAATCAAATCAGCAGAAATCATGCCTAATTTAGAACGCAGATTTTCATATGTGGCTTGATTTAAGGCTTTAGTAAAGATATCAGCTACTTGTGCTTCTGTGCGTACGTGATCTATGATGATATCACCATTATTTACGCGATCACGAAGAAAGTGATGGCGTACTTGTATATGCTTGGCCTTAGAATGTAATACGGGGTTCTTAGAAAGATTAATTGCACTCATACTATCCAATATATAGGAATTTTATTTACGGTAATTTTAAAGTCCAAAAGTTGTTGTTTTATCCATAACAACTGTGTGCAGCAAAGGCTAAGTGCCATGTACTCAGCCTCAGTAGTGGACAAAGCAATGCTTGCTTGCTTTTTGGAAAACCATGAAATGAGTGAGTTTTTTATAAATTGGCAAGTGCCGCTTGTGCTTTTTCTATCTATCTTACATCCATCGTAATCTGCATCAGTATAAGCATGTAAGTTAAATTCACAATCTTTATTATACCAAATTCCTAAGGTGGGCGTGTGCTTAATATAGCGGAATATTCTTTTTACCGTATTATAGTGAGACACCTTAGGTTAACTTTGAAAACGTGCACACATGCATACACTGAACATGATATCAGGCCTACTAGCAGTAAGATATAACAAAGAACCAATCATAGATCTATATAAGACATTATCAAAATCTTTACCATGTTTTATCCAATTTAGTGGTGACACTCATAGGGGTGGGGGATGGTTTTAGATTTTCAAAGTTGAACTTTTTAATCATGTCATATACATATTTAGCTTGGCTTATGTGAATGCCTTTACTCGTTTTCTTAATCTACAAGCCAAGAAAATAGTTAAGTTCGCCAACCATAGACATTTCAAATTCGGATTTCAAACAATTTTCAAAATCTTCAACAAGTTTATGTGAGGTAGAACCGAAAATAATGTCATCAACGTAGATTTGAATAATAAGTAAATTCGATTTATCTTGTTTCAAAAATAATGTACTATCTATAGTACCTCGTTTAAAACCATTTTCTAAAAGAAAAGTAGCAAAACGATCATACCATGCTCTAGGTGCTTGCTTTAGTCCGTATAGTGCCTTCTTTAGTTTGTACACGTGATCGGGATGTTTCAAATCTTCAAAACCGGGTGGTTGCTTCACGTATATCTCTTCTTGTATAAATCCATTTAGGAATGCACTTTTTACGTCCATTTGATAAAGATTGAAATCTTTCATGCAAGCAATGGCAAGTAAAAGTCGTATAGCTTCTAGACGTGCTACGGGTGCAAATGTTTCATCATAGTCAATTCCTTTTTCTTGATTATAGCCTTGTGCTACAAGTCTAGCTTTATTTCTAACGACCTTTCCTTCTTCATTCATTTTATATCTAAAGACCCACTTTATGCCTATTATGGTCTTATCTTGTGGTCGTGTCACTAAATCCAATACATCATTTCTAACAAATTGATTAAGGTAATCATGCATAACATCAATCTAAGAAGAATCACTCAAAGCATCATGCACATTTTTGGGTTCAATTTCGGAAATCATAGCATCAAATTGATTTATTTTATCCGAAGTTATTCTTCTACGTGACCGCACACCGTGAGTGATATCGCCTATAATGAGATCATGTGGGTGATCTCTATGCCATCTTGGTTGATTATTTTCTATGTTATCATGCATTTCTAAGTTATCATGCATTTCTAGTGTATCATGCATATCATGCATATCAAACGTACCATCATCTTTATTCAACACGGGTTTCAATTCAAAATCATCATCATATTCTTTATCTTTATTAATCTCACCAAATTCATTGAACTTCACATGAATAGATTCTATAATTTGTCTAGTGAGAGGATCATAACATCTATATGCTTTTGAATTTACAGAATATCCAACAAAGATGCATTCAATTGATTTAGACTCAAATTTATCTAAATTATCTTTTGTATTTAAAACAAAGCATTTGCATCCAAACATACGAAAATAGTCAATTTTATGCATGCGATCATTTAATATTTCATAAGGCGTCTTGTTTATTTTCTTTCTAATGGATAGGCGATTCACTATATAGCATGCACAGTTTACGGCTTCCGTCCATAGAAATCTAGGAAATTTATTTTCGCACTTGTAATGTTCTATTCTTTCTTTCTACTACTCCATTTAATTATGGAGTTCTAGGTGGTGAAAACTCATGCTTGATTCCCTTTTCTTCGCAAAATGAAATCTTTTCCTTGGTCTTAAATTCACCGCCTCTATCGTTTCTTATCTTTTTCACATTGAAACCGTATTGATTTTCAAGTTGTTTGATTAATTTCGCAATCTCAGTGGCACTATCATCCTTATGTGCAAGAAATAAAGTCCAAGTATAACAAGAAAAATCATCAACAATTACGCATGCATAGTGATGCCCACCAAGGCTTGTAGTGCGACTAGGACCAAACAAATCAATGTGTAGTAATTCTAAAACTCTAGTCGTGCTTATTTCATTCTTAGGTTTAAGTGACTCGCGTGCTTGTTTTCCTTTTATGCCAGATGTATCTTTTGATGTGTGAGCTCCCTGCAATGTACAAGAATAGTTTAGGTACCCTTTTAATTTTGGGTCCTTGCGAGTTAGTTATTCACCTCTTGGTAAAAGTACCTTTCGGTACCCATACTTGGGTGATCCTTCTCGGTCTAGCAAATGGCAAGAATGTAGATGAAGGTGCAATGTAGAAAACATGTGGTGAATGCACTTCGGGCCTTTGGCCAAGAACTCCTTTATACTCATTGTATGTAGGACGTTTTTGATATGTCCTTGTGTTTGTGTGCATAGTGCGTGATCTAGATGAATGAAATGGATGACATGTATGCATTACTTGTTTCTTCTCATATCTGTATGGCACAAAATTGTATTTCGCATGATATGAGGAAGAATTGGGGCGTGAGGAGGGGAGAGAGGATCTTTGCGTCATCTTAGACGCCGTTTTTGGTTTTGGGGTGTCTACTTTCTTATACACTACGAACATAGTTGGTTTGATGGATACTTCATTTTTTTCAACGTATCCCAAGCCCGTTTTATCACTGTCATGCTTTTGTTATAAGATAATACGATGCAGCATGTTAGATCCCGTATCAAACTGTTTCATCATTTTCTCTAAGTTTGTATTCCTTGATTTCAAACTTGAAATCTCGGATTTTATTTCATTGTTTTGCTTGGTCAATGATGAAATCTCTGTCTTTAATGCATTGATGATGCATGATGACTCTTCTTTAGAATCGTTTAATTGAGTGACAAGATTTTCGTTAGAAGATTCTAACATCTTCTTGTCTTCAATTAATCGCTTCTTTTCTTTAGCGAGAGTCTTAGTGAATTTATGCAGTTCTAAGTACTGACTAAAAAGATCATCATAAGAAGGCTCAGAGTCAGATGATACCTCATTCGATGATTTGGACACAAAGCATACTTGTGCAGTCTCCTCTTTGGTTTAAGTCTCGGAATCCGATGTATCACTCCAAGTGGAGGCTTTGAGAGCTCGTTTCCTTTGCTTAGGTTTTGAGACGAGTCTATTCTTGCTCCGTTCCTTGTCAGGGTATTTATTTGTTTGCTTTTCCTTATTAGGGCAGTCATATGATAGATGTCCAAGTTTGTTACATTCATAACATTTAACATCTTTATCGTTTGTCTTGTTCTTATTTCTTTTAGTCGAATTACCCTTATTTTTGTTTCTAAATGGCTTTCTCATAAATTTTCTTAAACCTTTAGCCAATAGAATTAAGTCATCGTTATCCGATTCAGAATCACTATCATCTACGTGATTGGAAGAAGTAGAGACGTATTCATTTGATTTAAATGCAATAGCTTTACCTTGTTTTGATGATTCCGATTTCCGTACGGTGAGTTTATTCTCATAAACCTTAAGTGATCAAATTAATTCTTCCATCTTTATTGAGTTCGTTTCTTTGCTTTCTTCTATTGCGGTCACTTTAGAGTCCCACTCGGATGGAAGGCTTCGCCAGACTTTCTATACCTTTTCCTGCATGGTAAAGGCTTTATCAAGAGACTCAAGAGAATTGTAGATGTTAGTCAAGCGAAGATCCATATCATCAATAGATTCATTAGGCAATAATTTAAACGACTCGAGTGTGGACATAAGCATATTTATCTTGGACTCTTTTACTTGACTAGTGCCTTCGTGTTTCATTTCGAGTATTCTCCACATTTCTTGTGCACTAGAACAGTTTGAGACATAACTAGACTCACTCTTACTTAATCCATTTAAAAGTAATTGCATAGCCCTAGCATTCATGCTCAGTCTCTTTTTATCCTCACTTGTATATTCTTGTCTAGATTTAACGACTTCTAGTGTGACTCCATCTACGATGGATAACTTAGATGGAACAAAAGGACCATCTTCTATAATCGACCAAAGATCAATATCTAATGCATAAGAAAAAGCTTCATTCTTAATTTCCATTGAATGAAAGACTCACTGTCAAAGAGAGGATGCCTTTGGTTTGACATACCTTCTTGTTCGGTTTTGAGATTTGTGGTTGCCATCTCACTAAATCGTTGAATCCTTTGAAGTGAGTGTTCCTGCTCTCTGATACCACTTGTAGGATCTGCAAGGGACCATTAGAAGGGGGGTTGAATAGTTGGTGCGGAAAGTGTGGTTTTTAAAATTGTTTTGACTCAAGAACTCAACTTCTGAAAACAGTTTCTGTTTTCATGTTTTAAAACGTTTTTAAACTAGGTTGTAGGTATTCAAAAATTCTGAAATTTTGAGAGAACTTAGCCTCAGATGTTATGAGTGTCTCCTAAAAATTTTAGATTTAAATTCAACCTTTAACCCCTTCAAAAATCGTTGGTGGTCAGATTGCGCGAATTTGCTAGAAACGATAGACTGATTTGAAAAATTTATTCCTATTTGTACGTAACTCCAAATGCTCTGAAATTTTAACTACTAACCCCTTATAAGTTTTATTTAAATGGGTTGAAACAGTTTTTAAAAATTCTTTTGTGAAGTTAGTCAAATATGATCAAAGTCTCCACCTTTGCAATCCAGAAAATCAGACTGCACTAGTCTCAGAACTTTGGATGTTTGATTGACATATACTTGTCCAAAAGGGTTGAAACTTCTGCCAAATTAACCTTAAGACGTGTGGCTATGATTCGGGAAAGTTTCGTAATTTTTGAAAAACCTTTTATTATTTTTATGAACGTAATAAAAAAAGATAAACAGTGTTGAAACAGAATATAAGTGCTGAAAGTAAATGAACCAAGAATTTTATACTGGTTCGGTTATAAACAACCTACTCCAGTTTTCGAGGAACACCTTCCTCGGTTCACACTAATCACACAACGCAAAAACACCTTACCACAGGGTTGATGGAGTTACACACCAACTCCAACCCTTTACAAACCTTGTATGATGAATACAATGCACACGAACACCACCACCTTGCAAGATTGAAGATTGATCACACCTTGATCAATATTTTACAAAGATAAACAATGTGTGGTGGTCTAAGAGAAGCCTATTCAAGTATATGAATGTAAGTACAATAGGCTTTTAGGAAGAAGAAAGAAAGAGAGTGTAGAAGAAGGGGATGTAGGCGTTTTTAGCTTCAAGATTGCATTGCTTTTTCTTGTCTTTGTTTTGCTTTTCTTCCTTTCCTTTTAATCTTGATTTGGCCGCCCCCCTTGGTGCTATTACTCCTCTTGAAAATTATCTTCTAAGTCCTTGGGAGAATATGTGGCATCATTGTGACATATTCTTGCTTACTTGTCACCTCCTCGTTGGATGATCATTTAACTCTTGCTTACTTGGCACTTATTGATTGGTTGAATGTTGTCATCACTTGATGACTAGGAAAATCTGAGAATTCCACTAAAAACATGTGCCAAAATCTCCATAAAACAATAACCATAACTTCCAAAATAATCACATAAATTAAGCAAGATAATATTTCTCCAAACATGGTGAAAAAATCGGCCATTACTAAGACTTGACATGCTGAAATTTCAGCATGTGATACATGGGTGTTCATTTCAAATTGTTACCAAGTTTTCTATGATTTTTCTCTTAAAAATAAATCACCAATTAGTAGACAATATTCTCATCAATTTTGGGAATAAAATTGGACACTCACATGGCCAAAAATCGGCCTAGGTTCATTCACACACATGCTGAAATTTTCAGCATGTGTGACATTCAAAATATCACAATTATAATTTCATATCTTATTCAGATTGCTTCCAAATTGTCTTCCAATTAATCTCATGTTTCAAGACACAAAATATAGCCTCATAATGGATGAAATTCAGCCAGCTCTTAATACACATGCTGAAATTTTCAGCATGTGTTATAAATGAGATATAAGTTTGAATTGTTACCTTCTGTGACTCCTTCCTTTATGTCATCAACATTGTATGCTTGATTCTTAACCAATCAATATACCAACAAGGCTCCACATAGGCTCCATCAAGCTGGTATAGGTGTGTATAATATGTATATACATGTGCTGAATGTTATTTTTGCAAACTTTGTAAAATAGTGCACATTTAATAATACACACATAGTATATTCCAATCAGCCCTTAATTTAACTTTCTAGAACACTTTAAGATGTATGACATATGTAAAACGTGTCTAGATACATGTCGTATGATGTGCCAAAAACATTCCATGCGTTGTGTACTTAGAAAACCGAATTTTCGATCTTTATCGATTACCCGATTTTTCTCTAATTAAATTCCAAATTTTTGCACATGTTATATTATGTTACAGATAATATACATAAATTAAACTTTAATATTCAGCACTTGGCTGGTCTTAAAGTGGCGCCATATACATGTGACAAAATTGAAATTGGAATCTCCACAATTTGGCCTTAATGTGGGGCGATTTGTGTATGCCAACATGGAATGATTTTATGGCGGGAAATAACATCAAACCCACAAAAATTATAGAGATTTTTGAGGTGTAGGGGCTGGCCATCTATTTATAGCAAGTACGTGACACGTTGGCGACATTTCGGTATTCGTCCGACACGACAATTTTCGTTTTAGAACCTTCTAACATGTCGCACTTAATTTGTCATCACCATGACTTATATCATATGATATAAGACCTGAATATACTCATAAATGTGAGTTAAGTATGGTGGTGTGACGTTAACGTACGTACGTAAAATATATAACGTGTTGGTAGTACGTTGGAATAATTGTGTATGTGCCTTTTTCAAAAAATCTGAAAATATATGTGTGTGTGTGTATATATATATATATATGCGTGTATATATGTGAGAGGAGAAGGAATAGAATGTTGGCCGAAACGCTCTGGAACCCTGCGATCCCCGCCGACGGCGGCGCTCCTCGCCGCTGTTGACGCTCCCTCTGTATTCACGCTTCATCCACATCATTGCTAACACCATTGTAATTTTCCTATGCGCTAATGGCTGAACCTGCAATGGCTGCTGCTACAGCCGTTACGCCGCCGCCACCATAAAAAACGTATGCATCTCTTTTTTCTTCATCATCAACTCCCATTCCTCCAAAACCTATTCAAATATACAAAGGAGGACCAATGATCTCATTCACAGCTCAAGAAATCAAATCTTTGGCGGAACCCTACAAGCTCACCATGGTTGGAACATTCTGGTTTGGTAGGCCTCCTCTAGCAACCATTTGATCATCAGTGGATCGCATTGGTTTTACAGGCTCGGTAAAGATTGGACTTTTGGACATAAAGCATGTTCTTTTGCACTTTGATCATGAACAGGATTACTTACGTTGCTTTTCATGACAAAGCTGGACTATATCTTGCAAGCATATGAGAGTCACGAAGTGGACGCCAGATTACGATCCCTCTATTGAAGTACCCATCGTTCCAATTTGGGTCTCTTTTCCAGGACTTCCAATCCATTATCACAGAAAAGATGCACTTTTTCAGATTGCAACCATGATAGGCACGCCCATGAAGATGGACGCTGCCATAACCGCTGTTAGCCGCCCTTCGGTTGCACGACTATGTGTCGAATTGGATGTTTCTAAACAGTTACCTCAGCGAATATATATTCAAGGGCCAACAATGATCATCACACAAAATGTGGAGTATGAGGAATTACCATCTAATTGTGGTACTTGTTTTCGGCTAGGCCATGAGAAGGATGATTGTGGTAAAGAGAAAATTCATGTGCCACTGCTAATAACAAAACCTCAGCGCCAATCGACAAAGGACCAAAAGCAACGATGGACACCAAAGAAAATCAACCCAGATGCCCTACCTACGCATGAGATTCACAGCATCACTGCACCGGAGACCCAGCCGGAAGCTTATCTCTTACAACCAGTGAGAACTGCAACAGCAAAACCCTCTTTGTCAGTGGCAAATCTTAACTCCCCAGATGTATACCTACACGGTGTAATATCTTCTTCGCAGGACATATCTTGTCTCAAAGGGGTGGATGATTGTATCATTCGTGATTTAGCGCAACAGCATGAATTCTCATCGTTATCGGATAGTGAGCTTCTCTTACCATTGCATGTTAATCACTTTGATGCACAGGACAGGGAAATTCTAGAAGAAATGACAAACGGCTTCCAATCTGTATATTTGGATACTAGTTGTGAAAACACAGAGAATATACCAACCGAAACAACCACGGTAACCTCTCCGCCAAGATTATTGTGGCGTCCACCATAGGCTGCCACCGTTTCGCCAAGAATTACCAGGTTACGTGCAACCCAACTCTTTAACTCTTTTGACATAATGAAGTTACTTATTTGGAATGTTAGAGGTCTTCATACCTCTGAAATAAGAGTTACCTCACTAATTAGACGCTACAAACTGCATGGATTAGTAATAATTGAGCCAAGATCAAGAATTACAAGTTTTGTGACATATTGTTTACGTTTTGGTTTCTCAAAGGCAGTTTCAGTCTGTGATGATCATATCTGGTTTTTTGAAAGGATTCTATTATTTCTTTGGAAGAGACGCGCTATGGTAACCAAAATTGCTCGTTTAAATTTTCGTGGTTGGCTTTGGGGGATCAATTTTGGTTCACTGCTGTATACGTGCTACACAAAATAGCTGCTCGAAAATCATTATGGGCAAACTTAAGGATTCTACGTGATCATATCCAATTACCATGGTTGGTGGGAGGGGATTTTAACACTTTCCATACACTTGATGAGCATCATGGTCGATCCTCCCCCACCTTACGTCAACTACAAGATTTCAACAATTGCATTTCAGATTGTAATTTTTAGGAAATACCTTTTCAAGGATCTTTATATACGTGGAGCGATGGCCAAGGATTAGGTTGGGTTTGTCGTCGTCTAGATCGTTATCTATGCAACTCAGCGTTTACAGACTTATATCCATCCTCTCTTTGTCAGCATTTATCCAGGGCAACGTCGGATCATTGTCCATTATTCCTTCAATGTGATCAGACAGACACCCGAATGCCATCTACATTTAGATATCTGGATGTTTGGACCACTCATTCGGATTTTGACTCTTTTGTTCAACATCAATGGCAGTCATTTTCAACTGTAGGCGGCATGTGAGGACTATGTGAAAAGCTACGTCTTCTAAAAAAAGCAAATAATACAGTGGAATAAAGAGGTCTTCGGAAATATATTTGATGCCGTGGCTATGGCAGAAGAAGAGGCAATTAAACATGGAAAGGCTTATGATGAATTGCACACAGATGAAGCTCGAGAAAAACTCAGCCGAAGTAAAGCTCAGTTAAAAATGGCACAAAAAAGAGCTTTTCTATATTGGAAGCAAAAGGCGAATATTAAATGGTTAAATGAAGGGGATGCCAATACTACGTACTATCATCAAATTGTTAAAGATAGACGTATGCGTCAGATGGTCTGGAGCATCCAGCGTGCTGATGGAGTAGAATGTGTGCAACCCGCTGACATTGAATCCGAAGAAATTCGGTATTTCTCTACGTTGTTTGCATTTGAGCCTACTCATGAGGAGGAATCCATTTTGCAGTACATTCCCTCGATTATAACTGCTGACGATAACACAAAACTGCAAAGCATGCCAACCTTGCAAGAGATATGTTCTGTAGTTTGGGACCTTAGTCCCGACAGTGCTGCAGGACCGAATGGGTATCCAAGATCTTTTTATCGACATTTTTGGCATATTATATATATGGATGTGCAAAAAGCAGTACAAGAATTCTTTCTTGGAGTAATCGTCCCAAAGAAGATGGCAGCTGCGACTATTGTTCTCATACCAAAAGTGCAAGTACCTCGGACGTTTGTAGATTATAGACCAATATGTTTGACAAATTTCATCTCAAAAGTTATTACTCGGTTGATCTCCACTAGGCTGTCACCCATGCTGCCAAAACTCATTTCGCCTGAATAATCAGGCTTCATGCAGGGAAGAAGCATTACTGAGCAAATATTAATGGCACAAGAAATGGTGCACGTAATAGACAAGAAAACCAGCGGGGGTCATGTCATGGTAAAATTGGACATGGCAAAAGCGTTTGACCAGGTAATTGGCATTATTTGGAACTGCTTCTGCAGAAACTAGGCTTTCACCAGAGACTTGTTTGCTTGATCATAAATAACTTCCATTCCACGCAATGCTCCATACTGTTTAATGGTAAGCAAGTTGGTTTCTTCCCTATTGGGCGAGGAGTGAAACAAGGTGACCCTATCGCCGCTTTTGTTTATTATTTCATCAGAAGGATTCTCGCGTGGGTTTAATGCACTTATTTCCCAGAAAAAAATAAAGGGTTTTCATGCGGGCCGTACACCGTGTGTTTCACACTTAGGTTTTGCAGATGATTTGCTGATTTTTCTCAACAGCTCAATGGCTAACTTGGAAAAATTTCGTGCTTTCTTGGAACTATATCAGGCAGCATCTGGCCAATTGGTTAATTATCATAAGAGTCAAGTTGTTGTGGGCGATAGCATATCTGGGGTGGCGGCAACTCAGGCATTTGGAATGAGATTAACATCTCTGCCTATAAAATATCTGGGATCTTACTTACATAAAGGAATAAATCATAAAATATCTGGGATCTTACTTACATAAAGGAATAAATCCAGCCTGTTTTTGCACATCACTAATTCAGCATTTTGATTCCTATCTAAATTCTTGGTCTTCTAAGTTGCTATCAATGGCAGGTCGGATAATACTCATAAAGCATGTTCTCAACTCAATGCCACTGCACATAGTGGCTAGTTCGCGCTTACCCAAAGGTGTAATTGACGTCTTAAGCCAAAAGCTATCGAAATTTCTGTGGAGGGATAGACACAGTTGGCGATCATGGACTACGGTGTGCAAATCAAAAGAAGAAGGCGGACTTGGTATCCGACATCTAGTACATATACAAAAGGCATTCGAGTGTCAACTCTGATGGAAGTATCAACATGGTAATGAGCTGTGGACTATATACTGCAAATCAAAATATGGGAATCGTATTATCATGCGCGTACATATATACGATTCACCATTGTGGAAGCGTCTATGCCCTATTAATCCATTCATGCGGGAACATGTGCTTCATATTCAAAATAAATTGGATTGGATACCGGATACAAATGGACAATTTTCTCTTAAATCGGCCTACATCACTATCAGTACAAGTGGCACTCATCTTGCTAACCATCATTACATTTGGTGGTCGAATGCACAACCAGGTATGCGTCTATTCCTTTGGCGACTTTGGACAAATTCACTGCCATTAGTGGAAAATCTATCATTATGGAAAACTGTACATCCCACACAATGTGTCCTTTTTCAACGCTCCACTGACACCACGGATCATATTTTTCTTGCCTGCACGCAAATACGGCCAATCTAGATTGAGGCGTCGATACTATTCTCTGGGCCCTTCCCTAGACAAGAACCTCTTAAACAATACATACGCAGATGGTGGACATTATCCTCTCTTTCAACTATGGAGAATCAATTAAAATCACTGGTTCCGTCTATTATCACATGGGAAATCTGGAAAAGATATACATCTGCTCGATTTGGCGATGAAAAATTCACCTACAGTTCTCTATATGAACATGTTTGTAGTGCCATTTACACATGGTGTTCAGCAATGCAAGACAAGAAATTTGCTCACCCTTTGCCTCATCTCCAAATATTAAATTTTGCGCCGCCACTTTCACACAAGAGAATGCGCTTGGTGAAGTGGGTTCTTCCTCCTACTGGACGTCTCATGTTAAATGTAGATGCGGCTGTTGGGGCAAAATCTGCAGCAGGGGGTGCTGTGTTGAGGAATGATAGAGGACACCTAATTTTCGCTATATGCTTTGCACTCCCCTGCCTATCACCGTTGCGTGCTGAGATACAAACAATGCTATTTTCCATACTTTATTGTGCCTCGGACCACCAGCAAATTATTGTGGAGACAGATTGTAAATCTATTCTCTCGCTCATACCGAACAAGACAGCTACAACAGGAGGTTTATCTAAGGACCTCGATAGACTTGTTGATTTCATGACTATCAATCAAGTCACATTGCAGTATTGCCCACGCCAAGCCAACTCGACTGCCCATTTCCTAGCGCGGCATGGATTTCGCTCTCAAGGAATTCGTCAGTATACCAGCATACGGGAACTTGCAGCTGAGGTGCGTGGAGCATTACAGTTGGATCTGCATCAACTACCCACTTTAAGCCTATAAGATGTCTAACATTGTGTTGGTGATCGCTTCTTTTAGTTGCCTGTGTCACTATGCACAGGCAACACTGGTGCGTAACACATTCACCACTCCATGCTATTTCATGCTTATTCTCATACACATTTTATGTTTACTCTCATGCTGTTTTCGGTGGTGGACAATCAAATGCTGGACTGCTGAGGAACGAAAGCAAACTGGTAGCAGCGCCTACAACCACCGCTTGTACTCATTCGCTTTATGGCCAGGCTATTGTTCACAGCCACCTTGGTTCATCTGGAATCAAGGTAGCATTGATATGTATGTCGTAATTTTATTTTCGTTCAGCAATCTAATCTCAACACTAATGACATATCACTCTTTATCTTCGACTAAGGTGAAATGGAGAAATGCATCTACTTGGAGACAATATCATCTTCCGCTCATTCTGCGTGCATCATACACATCATCACAGGTTCTTTCCAAACTTTTGACGCAAGAGATCAAGCCTATTTTACAAACTTTGTGCAACTACTTCTGCGCGGCTGCATCGACTAGGACCATCAAATTGCAAAATTCTTGTACTGCGCATATATGTAAAAATTCATCTCCCACTGTAATATTTCGCAGGCCCAATCATATAAATATGCACGCTTTTTCCTTCGCCAAGGTTTTATCCACAAGGGTGGTTTTACTTGGCAAGGTTTTAATGCGACATATCATATATGATTGACGGTTGAAAATCATTTGCTTTCTTTATCATTGGTTTGATTATACGAACTCATTGTAATATGATTTTCCCTCCACCATAAGTGAGGTCAACAATAAATACTCGTTCATAAAAAAAATATGTGAGAGGAGAAGGAGTAGACTTTTCTTTCTTAATCTTGTTGCCTTTGTGCCTTGTCCAAATATTGCTTCCCTTAATGAACTACTTAGTTTAATTAACTAAGTACTTCACTTAATGAACTAGTTTAGTTCATTAATGGTGGCACCTGAAAATAGTACAAACACAAAAAATGTTTGCCATTTGATGTAAGCTTTAATGCTTCATGGCTTGTTAGTACGGCAACATTATATATGAACTATATAAGACAAGTTATATGCAATATGTCATGCCCACTTATGTCATACACGTTTTTATGCACATTTAAATCATACATTTTGAAATCACTCAAACCCCTTTTTCTCTATAAGGCATGCAAGACAAGCATGCAAAAGGAAAGAATAAAATAAGGAAAAGAAGGCTAGCATGGGAAACAAAAACCTTTACCTCCAATAATCAAGACCACTTTTCATAAAGTTGCCCCCTTTCCCTCCCCCATGCATCGGCTGCCCCTTCCCCTTACCCCTTTGATTTATAAATTTAGCAAGACAACCTCTTTCCATCAATATTGAACTCACTCAAGACACATTCAAGCAAACACAACACTTAGAAAATTCTCCCTCTTCCTTCCAACCACCATACGGTCCCTTCATCTTGGAGCTAGAAGTTCAACTCCACTCTCATCTTCAAGCTCAAGAAGCATCTAGGTAAGTCTCATTCCAAGTTTCTTAAGTAAATTCTCCATGTCAAATAATGAAGCTCACATGGGTCCCCTTTTTGCTCTACCCACAATCGTGACCTTCATGGTCACTAGGTACAAAATCTTCCATCTTTTAGTGGTGCAATCTCTTCCTAGTTGAAGCTCTACTCAAACTCCCATTTTGCTAAGAAGATTTAATATCAAGATAGCTACATTTTCATTTAAGAATGATGACTAACATTTTTCTTTTCTTCCTCCAAAAACCGTATGTTTCATGAGTAAAGGAGGAGGAAAATTTCAACTCATCTCATTACATATCCAAGCTAAGAAAGGCTCTAGCTTGAAGAGGCAAGTATACATTAGACTCTCATGATTTATTTGAAGAATTTGTGACTTGAATGGCTAGCTGTTTCTAAGATGCCAACTTTAGTTGAATATAATAAGTATTAAGCATGACACCTTAGTGATTCCTAAGAAGAATGTCTTGCATGTGACTAATTCCTCCAAAGGTGAATTCTTTTCTTACATGAAATGTGATATGAGGCTGTTTTAGGATGATATAAGGTTCAACAAAGTGATTCTAAGCAAGAATAGCTCTTTGATGAAGCACTACGATGGCATGCATGTGCTAGTTGTAGTTCTATAAGGTTGTTTGGTAAGATTGAAATAAAATAGCATATAAATGTGTTGCATGCCTAAATAAATGTTGAAAAATATGTTCATGGTACCCTACAAGTTTCGGCCAAGAAGATGAAGGTGATGGTGAGTTTAAATCCAAGAAAGAACACCTTTTGTGAGCAAATATGATGAGTGTTGTGTACAAATTACAAACTATTTTGGGATGATGCAAATGTGACTCAATAAAAAGAATGGAAGCTGGATATTCATGTTAAAAACGGTATATGTGGTGACTAATAAGTTATTCCATAGGAATAAAGATAATTAGTGGACATTTGACATGAAAAGGGTGTTAAAACACAAAACCACTGGAGCTGGGCAGAATTATGTAGTGTATTATGTGACCTCAAAATGGACCTTACCAACGTGCAAACCAGATGATTTTTGGCATGACATTAGCCATGTGTGTGTCAAATATGAGAGTTGGAATCTTGGTAAAAGAAGTTGTGGTTTATTTGTAATAAAATATTTGGTAAAATTGCTCAAGCTGAAATTACTGGAACAGTGCAGAATTATGTAATGTTTTGTATGGCCTAGAAACCAATCTTAGAGGTGTTCAAACAGGCTGAGTTTTGGCATGAAGCCTTATGTTTGAAGTAAATATGAGAGTTGGAATTTTGGAAAAAGAAGGTGTGGATTACCCTTAATGAAATTTTTGATAAAACTGGCCAAGCTGAAACTATTGGAGCTGAACAGAATCAAGTAACGAGTTGCTTGACCCAAATATGGACCTTAGAAACATGAAAATAGGCTAAATTTCGGTAGGATGCTAGTTCCGCATGTTTACGACGTCTGTGAGTTAGAATTTTGGAAAAAGGAATTATGTTTTTTCCACAATAGAATGTTTAGTAAAATTGGTCAGTCCAGCATCAGCATGTGACCAATTTCGGAAAAATAATTAAATGGACCCTTTAAAGTTATTGGATTGTTCTGGAAATTTTATGTTAATCACCAAAGACATAGAGGAGCATGTCCATGTAAATTAATCAACTTGGTACTACCATTTTGATGGGTAACTGTGGATTTAAAGTTAATGCACTAAAACTGGAAAATTGGGCAGAACAGGGGAATAAGTTTGGAGGCCTAATTTTGTGGATTTTGACCTATATAAACGGTTTGGGCCCATTTTACTATGATTTCCAGGCTGTGGTGCAAAATGATTAAGGTTTTTAGATCATGAAAATTAAGGTAAAGAGGGCCGTTGCTGAATTCAGCATCACGTTTTATGACAACTTAATGATTTAAGGGCCTTATTCGTCTTAGAACGTTAAGAAAATTTTATGACATGTAAATAAGACCCATTAAGCATGTGTAGGACAAAAGATTATGAAAATGGGCATGTTTGGTTAATCTAGCCACCCCATGAACATGAAGTAATGATCTCGAAATTTTTAGCTTATGACAACATGCTTGTTGTCATGTTCTAAGGAATACTTACGATAATCCATGCCATGACTTGCATTGCATAACATTTCATGTATGATTCATGATCACATGTACCATGAATCTGATTTTTATGAATTTTTCCGTATGCAAGCAAGTCCTTTCAAGCAAACAAGTTTTTCGTTATGCATATAAGTTATTTACGGTCCCATGTTTTAAAGAAAGCTTTATGATTCCCTTGCCGGCTAAGCATGTGAATAACCCGACTCAAGACCCAGGTTAACAGGTCTGATGACATGATAAGTTCTTGACGTGTTCCGGACCCGGGGTTAATTGGTCCGAAGATATGTTCTGGACCCGATCCAGGCCCAGGGTTAATCGGCCTAATATCATGTTATGGACCCGTCCTAGATCCGGGGTTAATTGGTCTGATGACATGTTCTGGACTGGTTCAGATCCGGGGTTAATTGATCTGATACTCCATTTTTCTGACACGTTATTTCATGGGACCAAAATGATGTTTTTGACATGACATGATATCATGCATTGCATCTTGCATAATTCAGGAGCGCTTTGACATGTTGTATGTTTCAGTTAGTGGATAATAAGATATTGTTGGTATAGCACTACTTAAAATTATGCTTAGGCTATATCGTCAAGCAGATCCAGGATTAAAGAATAGGTGTGAACTAACATTGAGGTTCTTGGGGTTTTACATTCATGTTATGATCCTTTATTTATTTCATGGTAGTTTATTGTATGCTTGATGGGTGATTTTTATCACTCACACCTTTATTTTTCCCCAGAGCCAGTGAATGCTAAGGTTGAATAGATTGAGGATGAGCCGGAAGTGCCGTACCCGTAGACGAGGTGACAGGAGAAGATCATGCTCAAGGACTTTTGTGCTGCTATGATGATGTACAACGAACTGTGTTGAACTCCTTTGGATTTTGGTTATGTTGTTTTGTGGACTACTACTTTTGGGGACTTAACATTCCGTAACGCATGTTTATCTAAAAAGTTTTAATTCTGCCTAAATTTTACTACCATGTTAAATGTTAGCATGGGAGTCCACGACTTAAGTTATGGATTTTCACATGTTATGCATGACGCTTTGTATTGTCCTTAGTGAAGTACGGCGGGTGCACCGTATTCAGACAAGGTCCGGGTGCGTAGCGCTGCAGGTGGTATCCGAGCCCAGGCTCTAGATTACGGCCAGAACGAAAACTAAGTTATGATCTTAGAATCAAAGTTTGATCTTACACTTAAGCCATGATCTTAGAAGAGTGATGGCCTTAGATTAGGACCCCTTAGACCGGATTTAAAATATAGTTTATTAATTAATTCCGCCTTATTAAATCCGGATCTCTAATGTAAGGTGAAACTTTCCTCTTCCTCAATTAAAATTTTTCTGAGAATTATGACCTTTGCACAAAATAACTTGGTTTTATCCTACCCTTTGTATAAATGCTAACACTCCATAGTGCAGATGGTGCGACCTCGTGGCAGACCTCCTAAGGCTCGACCAGCTGCTCAGGAGCCCGTTCCTCCTCAGCCACAAGGCCCCGTTCCTCCACCACCAGCTCAGGTCCTGCCGCCACCGCAGCCGGACCAGAATCCCCCAGTTCAGAATAATCCACCACCACCACCGCAGGCACCTGTTCCTCCGGTTATACCTGACATTAATACCTTTCATGCCTTTTGCCAAGTGGTCACCCAGATCGGGCAAGGCCTCATCCATCAGAATGCACCACCTCATCCGCACCAACCTGTGAGAGATGCACAGTATTACTTTGAGAAATTAAAGAGAGCTAATGTACCCCCGTTTGAGGGAAAGCCAGATCCCGATACAGCGGAAAAGTGGTTGGACGAAATTGAAAACTGTTTTGAGTTAATTCAAGCCCTCGACGAGCTGAAATCCCAAGCCATCCGACCTTTTCTGATAAGTGAAGCTAACCAATGGTGGAAGATGAATTTGCATCCCTTGCCCAGTCCAATTGCCTGGGAAAGATTTCTGCAAGAGTTTCATAAGTTTTATATCCCTCCATCTGTCAAGTTACAAAAGAGGCATGAATTTGAATCACTGAAGCAAGAACTTGGTATGACTGTAGCAGAATATGCAAATAAGTTCATAGAATTAGGGAGATTTCAGCCTGTCACCATGAATGATGAAGAGACAAAAATGCTAAAATTTGAAAGAGGCCTGAATCCAAGAATCCGGACATGATTGGTAAATGCAAACCCCATGAATTTTGGAGCACTTTTGGACGCATGCTATAGGATTGAGCGAGACATTATCCGCCGAGACGATGTGGGACAAAAGAGAGAAAGACCAGGGACTGGAAATGAGAAATACAGAAAGGTAGCTAAGAAGAATTTCATAGGATCAGTTCGACAAGGAAAATCCCAGGGTCAGAATCAGCGCTGCCAGCAGCACCAGAATAATCAGTAAAAGAATCAAACTCCACCCCAGCATCCAGCTATACCAGTATGTCCTCAGTGCCAGAAGTGACACATGGGTGAGTGTCGATGGAAGACTGGACAATGTTTTGGATGCGGCAAGGATGGCCACCTGATTAGGGATTGCCCGGAAAGAGGAGCGCAGCAACAGCAACAACTGCCAAAGAACCAGCGGCCACGTGCGAATGCAAAGGTTCACGTCATGACAGAAGCAGATGATGAGGAGACGGTAGATGTAGTGACTAGTAAGATCTAAAGTTTTACGCCTTCAATACGCTTTACTTATACATGCCTATAATGTTGCTTAGTTAAATATGCATGATTCAGGAACAATCTTAGTATGTAGCATACCTGCGAACGTATTGTTCGACAGTGGTGCCAGCCACTCTATCTCCAGGAAGTTTGCTAAGAATATAGATCATAACTCAGTCAGACTAGAATCACCCTACAGAGTACAAGCAGCCGGCGATCAGGTGCTTGTCTCTCATCATATGATCCAAAATTGTGTGCTTGAGTTCGATGAACAGCGTTTTGAAGCTGACATGATTCCTATACCCGTGAGCGATTTTGATGTGATCCTTGGAATGGATTGGCTCTCAAAGAACCACGCTCACATTGATTGCCGAAGTAGACAAGTTATAATTAAGAACCCAGCTCGAGATGAAGTGTCATTCCAAGGAGGAGCTAAGTTAAAGAAACCATCCAAGAAAGTCTTTGTTAACGCTGCTCGTGCCAGCCGAGCGTTGAGGAAAGGCCATGAAGGATTCTTTGTTTATGTCCTAAATGCTAAGCAAGCTAGTCCCACCTTTGCTCAAGTTCCGAATGTCAATGAATACCCCGATGTCTTTCCAGATGAATTACCTGGACTACCTACTGATCACGAAATTGCCTTTGAGATAAACCTTGTCCCAGGAGCTGAACCCATATCAAAAGCCCCATATCGGATGGCTCCTGCAGAACTGAAAGAGCTAAAGGAGCAGTTACACGAGCTGCTAAAAAAGAAGTTCATTCGCTCCAGCGTTTCGCCTTGGGGTGCTCCTATATTATTCGTAAAGAAGAAAGATGGAAGTATGCGCTTATGCATTGATTACCGGGAACTCAACAAAATCACCATAAAGAATAAGTACCCATTGCCCTGGATAGACGACTTATTTGATTAACTAAGGGCACATAACTAACAAGTTCTAGTTCAATTAAGGTTTTAATTTCAAAAACCCTATCTAAAAAATCTTAGTGCAGGGATCTCAAATCTTCAGTATGATTGACCCGTGATCGGGATACTTTCAATTGAAAATTAAGACCGAAGACGTTCCAAAGACTGCCTTCAGGACACGCTATGGACACTACGAATTTTTGGTCATGCCTTTTGGCTTAACCAACGCTTCTGCCGCCTTTATGGATCTCATGAATCGAGTTTTTCAGGACCAGTTGGACAAGTTCGTAGTGGTCTTCATAGACGATATTTTGATATATTCCCCAGATGAGGAAACTCATACAACGCATTTAAGGACGGTTCTGAATATTCTGAGAGGAATATTGTACGCAAAATCTGGCAAATGCATGTTTTGGCTGTGAAGTGTATCCTTCCTCGGTCATGTTATATCAGAAGATGGGATTTCAGTAGATCCCAAGAAGATTGAAGCTATTAAAGAATGGCCTAGACCAACAAATGTTACCAAGGTAAGAAGCTTCCTTGGATTAGCAGGCTATTATCGAAAGTTTGTTGAAGGATTTTCAAGGATAGCTGTTCCCCTCACCAGATTGACACAAAAGAAAAACAAGTTTGAGTGGAGTGCCGACTATGAAAAGAGTTTCTCGGAGTTAAAAGCAAAATTGTCATCCGCCCCTATCTTAGCTCAGCCCACTCCTGGCAAGAAGTACGTGGTGTACAGCGATGCTTCAAAGAACGGTATCGGATGTGTCCTTATGCAGAGAGATAAAGTGATAGCTTATGCATCCTGACAGTTAAAGCCATTAAGCAAAACTACCCCATTCATGATCTTGAGCTTGCCGCTGTGGTTTTCGCATTAAAGATATGGAGACATTACTTGTATGGAGAGAAGTGTGAGATCTATACAGATCATAAAAGCCTTAAGTATCTCTTTACCCAGAAAGAACTAAACATGCGGCAGCGCAGATGGCTTGAGTTGATTAAAGATTATGATCTTTCAATTCAATATCGCCTTGGGAAAGCTAATAAGGTTGCTGATGTGTTGGGTCGGAAGACAAGACGCCCACATCAACCACCTCTTCAGCGGGATATGGAAGAGTTTGACCTAGAAGAAGTTGATTCAGTGGATGAAGTTCTCGCCAAGTTGGTTCTTATTCCTTTGCTGATTAATAGGATCAAAGAGGCTCAAGGGAATGATGCAGCCTTGAGAAAGATCAACGAAAGGATCCAAGGTAAGCCACAAAATGACTTCGAAGTTCGTAATGATGGCAGCCTATGGTACCGAGGGCGGTTATGTGTACCTGAAAACAAAGAAATCAAAGATGAAGTCTTGATGGAAGCCCACAACTCACGATTATCTATACACCCTGGAGCTAATAAGATGTATCAGGACCTCAAGCAAAATTTTTTGTGGCACGGTATGAAGAATCAAATAGCTGAATTTGTTGAGCGATGCTTGGTCTGTCAAAGAGTAAAGGCTGAGCACCAAAGACCTGCTGGATTACTACAACCTTTAGAAGTACCAGAATGGAAATGGGACCACGTCACTATGGATTTTGTGACCGACCTACCCAGGACTAAGTATGGAAATGATGCTATATGGGTCATTGTGGACCGTCTAACCAAATCTGCTCACTTTTTGGCCATGTCGATTAAAGTATCTATGGAGAAGTTGGCCTCTATGTACCTTGATCAGATTGTTTGTTTGCATGGTGTGCCCATCAGTATCGTATGCGATCATGATCCCTGTTTTATCTCGAGATTCTGGATAGCCTTTCAAAAGGCAATGGGCACTGAGATCATAATGAGTTCCGCTTTCCATCCACAGACTAATGGCCAATCTGAAAGGACAATTCAAACCCTTGAAGACATGCTTCGTGCTTGCATTCTTGACTTTGGAAGAAGCTGGGATAAAAGTCTTAAGCTAGTCGAGTTTTCCTACAATAACAGCTTCTATAGATCCATCGGGATGGCACCTTATGAAGCACTATATGGGCGAAAATGTCGATCCACACTTTATTGGGACGAGATTGGAGATAATATCTATACGGGACCTGAAACCTTGTAGAACAAACACGAGAAAAGCTAAAGATTGTTCAGCAAAGATTAAAGGCAGCACAAGATAGAAGTAAAGTATGGGCTGATGAAAGGCGGAGACCCTTAGAGTTTCAAGAAGAAGAAAAAGTCTTCTTAAAGGTATCTCCATCCAAAGGGATCAAGAGGTTTGGCATAAAAGGAAAATTGAGCCCAAGATTCATTGGACCATATGAAGTTCAAGAAAAAATCGGTGAAGTTGCATATCGGCTGGCATTGCCCCCATCACTGTCCCAGTTACGTGATGTGTTTCATGTTTTCCAACTACACCGATATGTTTATGACCCAAGTCACATCCTTGAGGATCAGCAGTTGAAGGTTGATGAAGATGCATCGTATGTAGAGGAGCCCCTAAAGATCGTTGATCGGAAAGAGAAAATGCTGAGAAAGAGATCTATACCTATGGTAAAGATTCAGTGGAGATACCATTCTGGAGAAGAAGCCACATGGGAAATGGAGGAAGACATGAAGAATAGATACCCCCATCTTTTTGACTAGTCTCTAAAGTTTCGAGGACGAAACTTATGATAAGGGGGAGGATGTTGTACCCAACCACAATGTACTTGAAACCATGACAAAGTGACGTAATAAAAATAACGATTTCTCCAAGTGCATTTTACTTAAGTCAAATTAGCACTTCTTTACTTAAATTCTTTTAAGATGGATACTAAATAATTATATAAGGGGATGTCACAAGGTATTGAAATACCTTATAAATTTCGGCCAAGAGGCCTTGATCAACCTTGGAACAATTTTGTTATATAATAATACAAACCTAAATGATCCTCACAAAGAAAAATTAAAAATCATATTAGATAAAGTAAATAATAGTATAAATTATATAAGTATGAGATATGATAAATGTGAAAAGACCAAAATACCCCCAAACCCCCTAATTTTCGGCCAAGCCTCCATGAGGTTCTAGAATCCTCTTGATTTTTCAATCTATTCTTAGAATTTAAAATAGCTAATTAAATTATAATTAAAACAATAAAATAAGCAAAGCATGCAAGACAAGCATGCAAAAGGAAAGAATAAAATAAGGAAAAGAAGGCTAGCATAGGAAACAAAAAGCTTCCCCTCCAAGAATCAAGACCACTTTTCATAAAGTTGCCCCCTTTCCCTCCCCCATGCATCGGCTGCCCCTTCCCCTTACCCCTTTGATTTATAAATTTAGCAAGACAACCTCTTTCCATCAATATTGAACTCACTCAAGACACATTCAAGCAAACACAACACTTAGAAAATTCTCCCTCTTCCTTCCAACCACCATACGGTCCCTTCATCTTGGAGCTAGAAGTTCAACTCCACTCTCATCTTCAAGCTCAAGAAGAATCTAGGTAAGTCTCATTCCAAGTTTCTTAAGTAAATTCTCCATGTCAAATAATGAAGCTCACATGGGTCCCCTTTTTGCTCTATCCACAACCGTGACCTTCATGGTCACTAGGTACAAAATCTTCCATCTTTTAGTGGTGCAAGATCTTGCTAGTTGAAGCTCCACTCAAAATCCCATTTTGGTAAGAAGATTTAATATCAAGATAGCTACATTTTCATTTAAGAATGATGACTAACATTTTTCTTTTCTTCCTCCAAAAACTGTATGCTTCATGAGTAAAGGAGGAGGAAAATTTCAACTCATCTCATTCCATATCCAAGCTAAGAAAGGCTCTAGCTTGAAGAGGCAAGTATACATTAGACTCTCATGATTTATTTGAAGAATTTATGACTTGAATGGCTTGTTGTTTCTAAGATGCCAACTTTAGTTGAATATAATAAGTATTAAGCATGACACCTTAGTGATTCCTAAGAAGAATGTCTTGCATGTGACTAATTCCTCCAAAGGTGAATTCTTTTCTTACATGAAATGTGATATGAGGCTGTTTTAGGATGAAATAAGGTTTAACAAAGTGATTCTAAGCAAGAATAGCTCTTGGATGAAGCACTAAGATGGCATGCATGTGCTAGTTGTAGTTCTATAAGGTTGTTTGGTAAGATTGAAATAAAATAGCATATAAATGTGTTGCATGCCTAAATAAATGTCGTAAAATATGTTCATGGTATCCTACAAGTTTCGGCCAAGAAGATGAAAGTGATGGTGAGTTTGAATCCAAGAAAGAACACCTTTTGTGAGCAAATATGATGAGTGTTGTGTACAAATTACAAACTGTTTTGGGATGATACAAATGTGACTCAATAAAAAGAATGGAAGCTGGATATTCATGTTAAAAACAGTGTATGTGGTGACTAATAAGTTATTCCATAGGAATAAGGATAATTAGTGGACATTTGACATGAAAAGGGTGTTAAAACACAAAACTACTGGAGCTGGGCAGAATTGTGTAGTGTATTATGTGACCTCAAAATGGACCTTACCAACGTGCAAACCAGCTAATTTTTGACATGACATTAGCCATGTGTGTTTTTCAAATATGAGAATTGGAATCTTGGTAAAAGAAGTTGTGGTTTTTTTGTAATAAAATATTTGGTAAAACTGCTCAAGCTGAAATTACTCGAACAGGGCAGAATTATATAACGTTTTGTATGGCGTAGAAACCAATCTTAGATGTGTTCAAATAGGATGATTTTTGGCATGAAGTTAGCCTTATGTGTGAAGTAAATATGGGAGTTAAAATTTTAGAAAAATAAGGTGTGGATTACCCTTAATGAAATTTTTGGTAAAACTGGCCAAGATGAAACTATTGGAGCTGGACAGAATTAAGTAACGAGCTTCTTGACCCACAAATAGAACTTAGAAATATGAAAATGGGCTAAATTTCGGTAGGATGCTATTTCCGCAAGCGTACAATGTCTGTGAGTTGGAATTTTGGAAAAAGGAATTATGGTTTTGCCACAATAGAATGTTTAGTAAAATTGGTCAGTCCAGCATCAGCATGTGACCAATTTCGGAAAAATAATTAAATAGACCCTTTAAAGTTATTGGATTGTTCTGGAAATTTTATGTTAATCACCTAAGACATAGAGGAGCATGTCCATGTAAATTAATCAACTTGGTACTACCATTTTGATGGATAACTGTGGATTTAAATTTAATGCACTAAAACTGGAAAATTGGGTAGAACAGGGGAATAAGTTAGGAGGCCTAATTTTATGGATTTTGACCTATATAAACGATTTGGACCCATGAATGTTAGTCCTTAGGGATTTTACTATGATTTCCAGGCTGTGGTCCAAAATGATTATGGTTTTAAGATCATGAAAATTAGGGTAAAGAGGGCCGTTATACTGCTGAATTCAGCAGTACGTTTTATAACAACTTAATGATTTAAGGGCCTTATTCGTCTTAGAACGTTACGAAAATTTTATGACATGTAAATAAGACTAAGCATGTGTAGGCCAAAAGATTATGAAAATGGGCCTGTTTGGTTAATCTAGCCGCCCCATGAACATGAAGTAATAATCTGGAAATTTTTAGCTTATGAAACCATGCTTGTTGTCATGTTCTAAGGAATTTTTAGGATAATTCATGCCATGACTTGCATTGCATAAAATTTCATGTATCATGCATGATCACATGCACCATGAATCTGATTTTTATGAAATTTTCCGTATGCAAGCAAGTCTTTTCAAGCAAGCAAGTTTTTCGTTATGCATATAAGTTATTTACGGTCCCGACTCCAGCTAAGTATGAATCTGATCTTTATGATTCGCTTGTCGGCTAAGCATGCGAATAACCTGACTCCAGACCTGGGGTTAATAGGTCTGATGACATGATAAGTTCTTGACCCGTTCTGTACCCAGGGTTAATTGGTCCGATGATGTGTTCTGGACCCGATCCAGGCCCAGGGTTAATCGGCCTGATATCATGTTCTGGACCCATCCCAGACCCAAGGTTAATTGGTCTGATGACATGTTCTGGACCCGTTCAGATCTCGGGTTAATTGATCTGATGCTCCGTTTTTCTGACACGTTATTTCATGGGACCAAAATGATGTTTTTGACATGACATGATAACATACATTGCGTCTTGCATAATTCATGAGCGCTTTGACATGTTGTACGTTTCAGTTAGTGGATAATAAGATATTGTTGGTATAGCACTACTTAAAATTATGCTTAGGCTATACCGTCAAGCAGATCCATGATTAAAGAACAGGTATGAACTAACATTGAGTATCTTGGGGTTTTACATTCATGTTATGATTCTTTATTTATTTCATGGTAGGTTATTGTATGCTTGCTGGGTGATTTTTATCACTCACACCTTTATTTTTCCCCCGAGAGCCAGTGAATGCTAAGGTTGAATGGATTGAGGATGAGCCAAAGTGTCATACCCGTAGACGAGGTGACAGGAGAAGATCATGCTTAAGGACTTTTGTGCTGCTATGATGATGTAATACGAACAGTGTTGAACTCCATTGGATTTCGGTTATGTTGTTTTGTGGACTACTACTTTTGGGGACTTAACATTCCGTAACGCATGTTTATCTAAAAAGTTTTAATTCTGCCTAAATTTTACTACCATGTTAAATGTTAGCATGGGAGTCTACGGCTTAAGTTATGGATTTTCGCATGTTATGCATGACGCTTCGTACTCTGCTTAGTGAAGTACGGCGGGTGCACCATATTCGGACAAGGTCCGAGTGTGGGGCGCTACAGTTTTCTTATTGTATTTAGATGTGTGTTTGTATAATTATTTTGTTGGATAATATGTTTGGTATTAATAAGAGAATCTTCTGTCATATTTTTATAAGGAAAAGCCTCTATTGGATTCCCTGATATATCTAATTTTATACCTGCTAAAGGTGGATGATTTGATACTATCTTGTTTGATGATGTAATGGTTATCCACTCTTTTGGTTTTTTAATTATTGGTTTTAAAGTTTGAAAAGGAAATTCTATGTTATTTTGTGAAGCATATAGTTCAAACCAATCAAAGAAATATTTATTTATTTTATGAATATCTATAAATTCATAATATTTTTCTTGAATCTGTTTTCTAACATTGCAATAGTGTTTAAAAAACCATTCTCTTTTATTAGTATTTTCTTGGCTGTAAAAATCATTGTGTTTTTAGTTTTATTTACCTCAAATTCTTTTTCTAAGACATTTAATTCATTTGCAATATTATCTGTTATTGAAGATTGTGTTGGACTATTAGGTACACTAAAATCTTCTTTAGTGTAAATATTATTTGATGTACTAGGTGCATTAAAATCTGATTTAGAATAAAACACTGCTTTAGAATAAACTCGTCTAGGAATTTCCATAGAATAATCAGCTTTTCTAAATAAAGAGTTAGCATATTCAACATCTCAAGTTGAAAATCTTTGTTTTTTATAAGGAACATCTATCACAGATGGCATCTGCGAAAATCTTCCTAGATTTATTGTGCTAGAAATAGATGCGTTATCTCTATCTTTAGTAGAAAAGCTTCTAGCAAAGCTTAATTTAACTTATCCATCATTTAACTGTCTTATTCTATTGATTTCAGTATTTGGTTCATGTTTTTGATTTGTAGCTTTTACTACTCCTTCTAAGGCCCATCCTTCTTGAAGATTTCCATCATTCCATTTTATAGATCTTGAAATTACATCATTAGATCTGGTCAGATGTGTATGTATAATAATTGTTTCTCCTCTTTTTAAAGAGTGTTTTGGTTTAGGACCAATAAACATGGAACTCATTACCTTGTAATGAATCCGATATATTAAAGTCAATGGAATTGATCCTGGCAACATATCATATCCATGTGTTTTTATTTGAAGCACCAAAGTTTTCAATATTTGTGTATCTTTTAAAGAACTTGAAAAATTTGGATAACAATCAAAAGAGATTGGTCCTGTACACAGACTGGACTCGACAGAACTAAGAAGAGATTGTTCAAAGTTGATATGTTGTATATCTCTTAAGACTACTAATATTGATGTATCCAAACCTTCTCGTGTTAAAGGTTTGATACCCACTTGTATTAGACCATGTAAATGTTAATATCCTTTCTTTTTATGTTTTTCTAGTGATTTATAAGATAGAAGTTGTATTGTTTCAAACGTTTTAGAGAGTGAAATATCTCTCTCCTCCGTTTTAATTATGTAATCGGATTTTAACATATTAAATATTGAAGACTCATATATTTCATTCTTCTTAATCTTTGGAATGAACCAGTTATTTACTGCTTTGTCAAAATTCTCTATTATTATTTCTTCAGTGTTGACAATTTTAATCTTATTTGCACATGTTACCGAGTTGCATGAAGCAAATCCTTTGAACATATCCTCCATTTTTATATATGCTTTCTTTTATATTTGTTTGGATCTTTGACTACAAACACTTTGACGCATACATGATTTATTGCTCTTCAGATGAGACTTATATATCTTTTGATTATATTTGTGTAAATCTTTGGTGAGTGTTTGCTTTGTAATATACATATATATATATGTGTGTGTATATATATATATATATATTTTAATAAAATATATATAATAAGAGAAACCTCACTTGTGGCGGAGTAAAACCTTATTACAAAGAATTGGTCAGAAATAAAACAATTTGTGATGATCAACATCCAAAAGATATATGATGTGCCGCATTAAAACCTTGCCAAGTAAAACCACCCTTGTGGATAAAACCTTGGCGAAGGAAAAAGCGTACATATTTATATCTGTGAATGGTTGATCGACAACATCGAATAAAAGAAATAGAAAATATGTCTGCCTGCCACACCAATGCGCAAGAAGGAGGAACGTACGTAGCAAGTATGTCCAAAAATGAGCCGTTGTCTGCGCCGCTATCCTACAAGCAAGTGATGCCGCGTCTGCCAGCACAAACGAATGCGCCGGCAGCAAGTGAAACACATGCGATGCCCTGCAAAAGTGCGGCAATGGTAGACGCGCATGGCAGGAAAAAAACCACTCCATTGAGCATGTAAAATAGTATATCGGGGATGCTCAGCAGCCATAATGATTCATCCGCGTAGTGGCATAAACCGTATGTCAAAGAAACAGGAGAAATGTGTGAAGGCAAGAGAGCACGTTCCAGTATCCGACCGTATAAAAGAATGGATATCATACCGAGTCTGCCTATACTCGACCGAGCACAGGCAGAGAGCAGAAAAGACCGCCAATCCTGATGGAAGGCTTGCACCGAGGAGACATGATGGCAGCAACCCAGAGATGCAGTTGAATGTATCCACCAAGCAAACCGTGTGAAAAATAACAACAAGATGTAAGTGCCGATAATGAGTAAAACAGAGCAGTGTAGGAATGGGATAGAAATCGTACCGCGCCTACCCGTAACTATGGCGATACGGGCATTTAAAATTAGAATACGCCAATCCATGTGGAAGACCTGATTGTCAGCCTACGCGTAGATTAGTTGATGTGAGATCTAGCAATATGGTGGCTCGCACTAATGATGGTAGGTTATGACTGCCAAAATATCCTGTATCTGGTCAAAGCATTGCATGCTGAGCTAAATAATGGGCTGCCATATTAGCTTCTCAATATGAATGCGTGATATCCAAACCATCCGAATGAAGGAGCGAATGTAGTAGGTGCAGATGATAATTGCCATAAATTCGCTGCGTGCCGCGAAGTCGCATGACCAATTGTTCACAATCGGTTTCTACCACCAGGGAGCGGAAGAATGGCAGAAAATACAAGAGACCAAATAATGTTGCTTGGATTTCTGCCATCAATGGTGTGCACTGTGGCAGCCTAAAGGATATAGCACCCACACAATCACCAGTATGATTACGCAAGATTGCTCCGCCCGCCGTATAGCAAGCACCAACCGCGGCGTCAACATTCAACTTATATTTGCCAGATGGCAGACATTGCCATTTAATAAGTCGGAGTCGGGGTTACCGAAGGCGGGGAATCCAGGAAAGCGAAAGAGTTGGACCTGCTGCCAGTTTGGAACCTTGGATTTTCTGAACCCTGACATTAATGTCAAAATGAATGGCATTGCGCAGCCTGGCAGCCAAAAAAGATGTTGTATCCCCATAGATAAGTTGAGCATAGTGTTTCCAGATGTTCGTGACTATGATAGTTGGGACAACAATTTTTAAAACTCCAGATAAAGATAAGGTGGTGGCACGATACCACCACGACAATAAATATTGCCGAAGTGTAGTCCGAGCCGGAATCAAACCATGTAGTTCCGTAGCAAAAAAACATCCAAATTGGAAGTATACTATTACAGCGGAGAAAGACGTGGGCAATCAAGGCCGAATCTTGCTTACAAAAAGGACACTGTGTCGGACGAACCATTGAGTATCGGCCAATGCAGTCCTCAAATGGCAAAGCAGAATGCAAGACACGCCATAGTAAAAGTCTTGTATATGGTGAGTGATGTTTTGACCAAATAAATTTTGATGATAGCTGCGTAGAAATGGAAGCCCGACGTGTTTCATATGCTGATTTAAGAGTGAACTCACCTGTTGAGGATGGGGTCCATGAAAGAGAGGTAGTTGTGCCAACCGTGTGGGATATACAATGAGGGTGAATATGGCATACTAATTTCCATGTCACAGTGTCTGGAAGCCGCGGCCTAAAATCACCTCGCCTGCCGTATTTTAGATGCATGTAGCTACTCCACAAAGTATCGTGTTTATGGTACATCCACCAAATGCGGCAATGATATGCTCGTTGCAATTGACTGAGATCCCGAAGGCCCAGGCCTCCTTCATCAAAAGGCTGTGTAATCCGAGTCCATGATACCCAATGCCGTCGATTACCCCAAAAGAATGAAGCCATTTTGCAATTGATTATACGGATGACAGATTTTGGTAAACCACCCGCTGCTAACACATGTAGCGGAAGAGCAGCAATCACTGATCTGAGGAGGACTAAGCGGCCAGCATGTGAAAGGAGTCGGGTGTGCAAACCTTGCAAACGGTCCTCTATATGTTGCAGCAAGGAGGAACAATATACTGCTCGGTTGATGCCTTTGTGAAGATATGAACCCAAATATCGAAAAGGAAGGGAAGATAGGCGCATACCAAGTATATCTTTGAAAATTCGTTGCTGTGACACAGTCACACTTGCGGATGGTATGAAAGTACTTTTATGATAATTCATCTTTTGTCCAGAAGCCATTTCATACTGCGTGAGGAAAGCCCGGAAATGTGTAAGATTGCGTTGTGTACTCGACGAAAAATAAGCAAATCATCCGCATAGGCCAGGTGAGTGATAGTAAGTGGAATACACCCTAGCCGAAATGATTGTATTTGGCTGGCCGCAGAAAGGGATTTTAAGCCTCGGCTAAAACCTTAAGATGATAATATAAATAATAGCGGAGACAGGGGGTCCCCCTGCTTTACCCCTCGAAATGGACGAAATGAGGAAGATGGTTGGCCATTAATTAAAACTGACACGCGAGTGGCACTAAGATGATTAATAACCACTCGTATGAAGAAATCCGAAAAACCAAATTTACGCAATAATAGCTCCAAGTATTCCCAGCTAACCCTGTCAAAAGCCTTCATCATATCCAACTTCAAGCACAACTGAGATCCTCCTTTATCTCCATATGTATCATTTCCTGGGCCATTAACACTTGTGATGAGATATCAATGCCCTGGCAAAAAACATGTTTGCTCCGGTGATATTAAGCGCGGCAACAGTGTCCCTAATCGCGTGGCAATAATTCTCGTACATACTTTACTCAAGAAATTAGTAAGACAAATGGGGCGAAAGTCACCAAATGTTTATGGAGAGCTTATCTTTGGGATCAATTTGATCAACGCACTAGCCATGACGGATGGCTGCGGAACGCCCAGAAAAAATTCTTGTACAGCTTTAAGGACATCCGAATGTATCACAGTCCATCATGAGCGATAAAAATTACCATGAAAACCGTCTGGTCTTGCAGCACTTTGAGGATCTAAACTCCACACTGCTGCTTTTACCTCTGATTCTGTTGGAAGCTGAGTCAACATGAGATTTTCCTGGTCAGTTAATAAACAAGGAATGTGCGAAAGAATCTCCGAATGATTGTGTGTTGCCTCTCGTGCAAAAAGTGCAGTATAAAACTCAACGGCAGAAGCCATGATATCATCCTGATTTGTAAGCAAAAGTCCCTCAGAATTTTGGACTTGCTGTATACGCAGCTGTGTACGCTTACTTTTGACAAGTGAATGGAAATATTTAGAGTTTGCATTGAAGTAGATGTCTCAAAGGAGTTACCATCAAAGTTGCATATCCAATGCTTTGATCATCATCACTTTCAGCCTGTGGTCTATGAAGATGTCCCATTGTATTGTGAGAAATGTGGAGTTTTAGGTCATAACAAAGACGGTTGTGGGAAGCAGACGACCCAACCAGATCATCCTGTCACTAAGAAGCAATGGCGACGTAAACAGCAAGAAACATCTTTGCCAGCAGACTCTAATCCACAGATGACTGTCCTCCGAAATGAAGCGCAGACACTCTCAGATATCCCCGCTGCAGTGTTACCTGAAACATCTACACATATCCCCGCTGCAGCACCAAACAGACAGCTCTCACCCACTGAAGAAGGCGACTTTCCTGCAGTGTCCGTACCCTCGTCTCAAGCAGAAAATGTTCCCACTCATAGTCAGAACCTTACAGTCCTAGGAGGCTCTGCTGAGGATACATCCATAGCTAATACTCAACCCACGTTAGAAACTCAAGGTGTGCAGACAGTCTCAGATAATGAAGATCTCGTGTTACTACAAGGCCAAACAGAACAGATTCCACGACATGAACTTCAGCAGGAATATAATACGCTTTCAAATATATGGGGGGATAAGTTAAAAAATAGGCAAAATTTTTTCTCTGATCAAGAGTTACTACAGCGTATTACTCAGCCAACACAAGAGGTGCAGGCAGACTTCGTACCTTGCATACGTTCACAGAAACGTCGACCTAAAAGACAGCTTGTTCAACCACCTCATCACATGGTAACTCATAGTGTTGCACGAGCCTCAAACTCCCATCCACCTCGTTCCCAATGAATATACTAACATGGAATATAAGGGGCCTGCGTACGTCAATTTCTAGGCTAACACTACTGTTAAATCAATATTCTATTCATTTTCTGTTTATCATTGAGCCGCAGCAATCATCTGCTAGAATGGAACGAGTCCGTATACAGCTAGGATTTACATCGATGTTAAACGTCTGTGATGGTCGAGCTTGGTGTTTCTGGAAACAAAGCAATCTCACGCTCCTATCTTCTGTGCATTCTGAACAAGTATCACACTTGCATTTGCAATTACAGTCAACTGGAAAAACTTTCTGGCATTCTTGTGTTTATGGTAAACACACAGTGGCTGATAGACACCGTCTTTGGTCCTCTTTGCGTCATCATTCTGACACAATTCAGGAACCTTGGTTAATTTCTGGTGATTTCAATACTTTTATGTCTCTTTCTGATCACAAGGGAGCCTCCACTCCATCTTTATCTTCTCTTGATGACTTCAATGAAATGGCTCAATATGGAGCATGGCATGTTATTCCACATACTGGAACCACTTATACATGGCAAGGCGGGCGTGGATTAGGACAGGTTTGGAGACGTTTGGATTGGGCTTTTTGTAATGAGCCATTTTACGACCTCTTCTCCACGGTTAGATTGACACACCTTAGTCGAACAACTTCGGATCACTGCCCTTTACTGATACAATGTGCTAATGCAACATTTGCTGGCCCTAAGATGTTTCGTTTTATCAATGTTTGGACTACACACCAGGATTATATTACCTTTCTGCGTGCCACATGGGAGTCTTATCCTACGGTAGGAGGTATGCGAGGCTTATGTTATAAGCTAAAGCGATTTAAAAAGGACGTCTCTCATTGGAACAAGACAATTTTTGGTAATATTTTCAATAAATTGCAACATGCTGAACAGGCCACATGCCTATTAGAAGAGGCATACAATTCATCTCCCACAGCAGAGGCTAGACAAGCTTACTATGAGTCTCAGTCCATACTATCTCACATTGCTTCTCAAGAGCTGTCATACTGGAAGCAAAAGGATGGAGTAAAATGGCTAAAGGAGGGCGAGGCTAATACACGGTATTATCATGCCCTAGTTAAAGACAAACGCCGTCGTCAAACTATCCATAGTATTCACACTGAAGATGGCACGCTATGTGATACACAGGATATGATCAGTGCCGCAGCAATTGATTATTATACACATATGTTTACAGCTCAGCCTATTCAAGACAACCCTGAGTTTCTTCAAAGTATTCCTACATTAGTCACGGATGACGATAACCAAATGCTAACCAAAATGCCTACAATCGACGAAGTAAAGCAGGCTGTTTGGGAGTTAAATCCAAATAGTGCTGCAGGTTTGGATGGATATAATGGGTGGTTCTTTCGCACAGGCTGGGATATAATATCTTCAGATGTACACAAATCAGTTCAAGAATACTTCCTTGGCTTTCCTCTTCCACGAGCCATGTCTCATACAATGATGATATTGCTTCCTAAAGGTCAAACGCAGCGTACATTTGCAGACTTTCGGCCCATTGCGTTATCGACCTTCATGAGTAAAATACAAACCAGAATATTATCTAACAGGCTTAATACTATTCTTCCGTGAATCATCTCCCCAAAACAAGCAGGCTTCCAAACAGGACGAGGAACAGCGGAACAGGTATTATTAGAAAATGAGATTATACATTGGTTTGACAAAGGCCAGCGTCCAGGTAAGGCCTTGATCAATATAGACATGGCCAAGGCTTTTGACAGGGTAGATTGGCGTTTTCTATGCCACGTTATGGACAGATTTGGCTTTTCCAGACACTATACAAAGCTCATCATGAATCACTTAGAGGGTACACATATTTCCCTCCTTATTAATGGCATCCCATGCGGATTTTTTAGGCCAACCCGTGGAGTTAAACAAGGGGATCCACTCTCCCCGCTTTTATTCATTATTGCATCAGAAGTTTTTAGCAGAAGATTCACACATTTAATCTCGACCTCTTTCCTTACGCCATACTCTATGGGTCGCATGCCGTTAGTAGTATCACACTTATCATATGCGGACGATTTATTGGTGTTTTTATCAGCAAGCAGGCCCAATCTCATTCGATTTAAACGATTTCTAGCATCTTATGAGCAAGTCTCAGGTCAAGCCGTCAACTGGAGCAAGAGTACGATTTCTTTTTCAACGCATGTAGGAGTACGCCAACGTCAAACATTATTACGGCTTCTGGCCATGCGTCAATCCTCCTTACCTCTGAAATATCTGGGATGTTACTTACATAAAGGCATCACACGGGTTGCTCATTGTCAAGACTTACTGCATCAAGTTGACATTTGGCTAGGGGCATTGCAGTACAAGTTGCTTGGCATGGCAGGTAGAGTAGTCTTACTTTGATCTATTTTATCAGCTCTACCTTTGCATCTTATGGCTGGCTCACGTCTTCCTCGAAGCATAATATGTTCTTTACAACGACGGTTTGCTGCATTCCTATGGGGGTCACACCGGCATCATTGGGTATCATGGCAGAAAATTTGTTTTCCAAGACAAGAGAGCGGTTTGGGTATTAGATCATTACAGAATGTACAGGATGCTTTCTCATGCAAGCTGTGGTGGTGGTATTACCATGCTACGAATCTTTGGAGTAAGTACATGCGCATAAGATATGGTGCAAGAAATGACTTTATACCACGCTTATATGACTCTCCTGGCTGGCGCCGCATTTGTTTAATCCATCATAGATGTATGGAAATGACGCAATGGGATAATTCACTACCTATATGGCCAACTGCATCATGCTGCTTTCTGTTGTCGTCTGCTTATGATCTCATTCGGCCATCACGGACAACATTGATATCATATAAATACATTTGGCTTAAGCATCAGAGACCGGCGATTCAAATTTTTCTTTGGAGATTATTTAACAATGCCTTGCCCCTACCAGATACTCTGCGTCGTTTCTTCTATATTTTGCCCACTATATGTCCTTTCTGCCGTGAGGAATCTGCTACAACAAATCATCTCTTTTTCACATGAAGTGCCATTCGAGTCGTCAGAGATTACTTCCACTTTCTCATGGACATCACTCCAGCATACGCCACTTGCTGGCGTCCGTATGCTTTAACAGTTTGGATGACAGCTCAAAATGATTTCATGGGTGAAGTGCAGCAGCATTTTGTGGGGATTCTTTTGTGGAATATATGGAAGTCATATGCAGCAGCAGTTTATGATGATAGTGGATGGTCTCAAGCTGCTCTCATCCGGTCCATTAGGAATGACATATATATGTGGACAAAATCCAGAAGTGGAACAACAACAGCTTGTTCCATCCAGCGCCTTATCAATATGGGCTTATCGCCACCTTTGAGATCGCATCGTAATAGAATACTCCGATGGAGCTTTCCGCCACCAGGAAGGTTTAAGCTTAATACTGATGCAGCGATAGGAAGACGCATAGCAGCCGGGGGTGCAATTCTTCGAAATGAGCAGGGAAACTTTGTTCATGCCTTATCCCTGCCGCTTAGACATGATTATCCCCTTCGTGTCGAGGCACAGGCAGCATTGTTCTCTATCCTTTATTATGGGCCGGCCTATGGAGGATTCTGGGTTGAAGTTGATTGCTTGGAGTTAGTCCAATTAGTATCTTCTTCGGGGCCACTAGCTCCGGACATACACCGATTGCGTTCAGTGCTACATCAATTGTCTCTGTCACTCACATATGCACCGAGGGAGGTCAATCAAGTTGCACATTTTCTTTCGCAGCATGCCATGTCTATCTCTACACCAATGTTCTACGCGAATCTTGCCTCATTGCCAACACATATTCGTGGACTCATACGGACGGATGCCACTATGCCACACTTTCGTTATACTAACACAACTGCCTCGGATGGGTCTCATACATCTTAGTTTATTTTTTTGGCACGCCTTTAGACATACCATAGTTGATTCTCAGATACAATGCTTTTCTTCCAATGGTGCAAATATGTACGCTTTTTCCTTCGCCAAGGTTTTTTCCACAAGGGTGGTTTTACTTGGCAAGGTTTTAATGCGGCATATTATGCACGATTGGAGATTAGCAATCATAGCATTCTTACACTATCTCTTTTCATATCATTGATTTATTATCTTTTGTAATATGGTATTCCTCCGCCAAAAGAGAGGTTTGCTTATAATAAATATTTTTTTGATTAAAAAAAAATGTATATCGCTACAGGATTTCTATGACTTCATTCAGCGATGTCAGTTACAAGAAATATCATTCCAAGGCTCCTGTTTCACTTGGTCTGATGGGAGGGGTTTGGGACGAGTATGGAGGCGTCTTGACCGTTTTCTATGCTCAACTTCTTTTTCAGAGATTTTTTCCTACACCAAAGTACAACATCTATCACGAGTAACGTCGGATCATGCACCTTTGCATTTAATATGTGACTCGGATGGCCTGCGAACCCCATCCCTTTTTCGATACCTAGACGTGTGGACCACGCATGCAGATTTTGATGCTTATATCACTCACAAATGGCAATCTTTTTCCACAGTTGGTGGAATGTGGGGATTTAATCGCAAACTATCTCTCCTTCGCAAAGATTTAAAATAGTGGAATAGAGACACATTTGGAAACATATTTGATGCCATTTCCCATGCAGAAACCGAAGCAAAAATGCTAAGCAACTTTTTGATGGCAGCACCACAGATTCCAACCATCAATTATATCATCAGAAAATGGCAGAAATACGTATTGCTCTGAAGCGTGCCTTTTTATATTGGAAGCAGAAGGCCAATGTGAACTGGTTAAAAGAAGGTGATGCAAACACCTCCTTCTTCCATCAAACTGTTAAACAAAAGCGCTACCACCAACTGATTTGCAGCATCAAGAAACCGGATGGTACAGAACTCTTCCTTCTGGCCGATATTAAGGATGAAGATATTCGATTCTTCTCAAATCTCTTCACTGATGAGCCAGTAGCGAATTGTGACTTAATTTTACAGCATATACCATCCCTTATCACAACGGATGATAACAGTGCCCTGAAGGAAATTCCTCTGCTAACCAAAGTTAAGGCAGCAGTTTAGGATCTCAGCCCAACAAGTGCTGTAGGTCCGGATGGCTATCCGGGGTCTTTTTGCAGACACTTTTGGCAAGTGATCCAGCATGACGTGCACAAAGCAGTTCAATAATTTTATTTGGGTATCCGTATACCCAAGACAGTTGCAGCAGCTACCATCATTCTTATTCCGAAGGTAAATAATCCCCAAACGTTTGCGGATTATCGTCCCATATGTCTTTCATTTCCAAGACGATCACTCCATTGTTAGCGACACGTCTAGGCGGCATCTTGCCAAAAGTTATCTCCCCAGAACAAGTGTTATTAGCGCAAAAGATGGTACATGTCTTGGATAAATGAACAAGGGGAGGACAGGTTATTATTAAACTAGACATGGCCAAGGCATTTGACCGTGTGAGCTGAAGGTATCTTCAACAACTACTTCAACGCATGGGTATGGATGACCGTTTAGTCCGCATCATTATCAACAATTTGAGCGACACCAGTTGTTCAATACTTCTAAACGGTTCTCTTACAGAATCATTCTCCATTGGTAGAGGGGTTAAACAGGGAGACCCCTTATCACCACTATTATTCATTCTATCATCCGAAGGATTTACACACGGGCTAAACTATCACATACGGACGGGAAGTATAGTTGGCTTCAAGGCAGGCCGTGCGCCATACGTTTCGCATCTGGGTTTTGCAGATGACTTATTAATTTTTCTTAACGGATCCCCGTTTAACTTAATGAAATTTCGCACCTTCTTAGACACATATCAACAGGCTTCAGGGCAAATGGTTAATTTTCACAAAAGTCATTTTGTCGCAGGTCAACGGGTCTCGGTCTCGGCATCTACCGCATGTTTGGGCATGAGGTCTACATCACTACCTATCAAATATGTGGGTTCTTTCTTGCATAAGGGGATAAATAAAGACAGGTACTGTACTGCTCTTCTCAGTCATTTTGACACTAAATTATCATCACAGTCGACTGCTTTCTTATCCATGGCGAGAAGACTTATACTCATTAAACATGTACTCAATACGTTGCCTATACACCTCATAGCTAGCTCCAGACTTCCAAAAGGGGTAATCCACATTTTAAATTGGAAAATGGCTTCTTTTCTTTGGAAAGGACGCCATTATTGGCAGTCCTGGCCTTCAGTGTGTCGGCCTGTTGAATGTGGTGGGCTAGGAATCCGACACCTTTTGCACATTCAAAAAGCATATGATTGTCAAATATGGTGGAAATATTTTCACTCCAGCACATTGTGGGCAGAAATCTGCAGAACAAAATACGGTCGGCGTTAGTCTGTATATTCGCATATATACGACTCTCCAACATGGAAACGCATTTGTAAAATAAATGCATACATGGAGATGCATACCTACACCTCTAATAATATGTTACATTGTGCTCCAGAGGAAAATGGCCAATTTTCCATTCGCACAGCCTACTCGCTGATAATTCCTCATGCAGAATCAAAATTAGAGCCATGATACATTTGGTGGAAGAACTTGCATCCGAGTCAAGAAATACTTTTATCGAAACTTTGGTCACGCTCTCTTCCAATGGTGGATAAATTTCGCAAGTGGCTGGTGGCCTATCCCTCACAATGTGCTTTCTATCGTCAGAATCATGATAATCAAGGCCATGTGTTTTTGCATTGCGCTTTCACTCGGCCTCTTTGGGTGGATATATCTATTACATTCTCTGGGCCAATGCCTCATTCCTCCACCATCAAGGCGCATCTACTCCGTTGGTGGCGTATGTCAACCCAAACTACAATGTCAGGGAAACTTAGGATGATTGTTCCATCACTTGTTGTGTGAGAAATATGGAAAATGTATGCAGCGTGTAGATTCGAGGAAGAACGCTTCGGCTATGAGAGGTTATATGCTCGGATCAAAGACTCTATATATACATGGTGCTCATCAATCAAAGGGAAAAGATTTGCGCAGGCCATACCACATCTTGTTGCTCAACGATTCTCTCCACCATTGCGCATGAAGAGACTATCTATAGTTAGATGGCAATGTCCTCTATCAGGTAAGCTCAAACTTAACGTTGATCCTTCTACAGGAAAACATATGTCGACAGGGGGAGCTATACTTCGAACACGCCAGGGCATATTTCACACGGCTATATGCTTTCTATTGCCTTCCTTACGGCCTCTACGGGTAGAAATTCATGCGATGACAGTCGCACTAATGTTCTTTGCACAACAGTATGATGGTTTAGTGGTGGAAACAGATTGTCAAAATCTCATCACCCTGCTGGCCAGTAATCGTCAGCTAACAGGTTCTGTGGCAATAGACATCACACGCGCATCACAATTCCTCAGTCTAAATGGCTCTACTATTCAATTTTGTCCGCTTGAAGGAAATTTAGCAGCGCATAGGCTCGCAATATACGGGTATACATCAGCAGGTATGACAGTTTAAAGGTTATCTCAGCAACTACTGTGTGAAGTACGCGAAGCAATAATTATGGATCATCAGCTGCCTACATTCAGAGCCTAAGACATGACGTCCAATTCTTTATATTGTTGTCTGTGTTCCATGGCACAGACAACATGGGTGCATACTCTTTACCTGTTTTTGTTATTTATGATTGATAGCCTTGGTGTCAATCTTTGCTACACTCATTACTGTTTGTTATTTGTGACTGCGTTTGTTTGGACATGGTGGACAAATACTGGTGCTTCTAAGAGGAGAACATCTACATCACATGCCAAGACATCTTCTACACCCAGTGGCATTTATAAATATGAGTCGTCTTGGTTTCGCTTTGAGCCAAGACGACTTCAGTACGTACTGGGTTATTTTTATTTCATACATTTCATGTTGCCATTTATCACTCCTAACTTCAATTTCCATTCATCACGAGATACATGGATGCATCATGGTTGTTGGCCGGTACAATTGACATACAGGGACGCAGACACTTTATGCCACTATCGACATACATTCCACACAACATCGTTCAGCATTGGCGCAATGGCACATTTGGCAAAACGACAGGCTACTTAGGATTTCCACCAATAGTCTCTTATTTCTTCTCATTTACATCAATGTACGACGCTATTCCCATCCATATAAATATGTACGCTTTTTCCTTCGCCAAGGTTTTATCCACAAAGGTGGTTTTACTTGGCAAGGTTTTAATGCGGCATATCGTATATGACTGGAGACAAATCATCATTAGCGATTTGTATCTTTTATTTTCGTACTCTGACTCTTGTAATAAGGTTTCCCTCCGCCAAAAGTGAGGTTTTTCAATAAAAGCACCCTTATATAATAAAAAAATATGTATATATTTTTAGGTGAATGACGGGCGGTACCGTCCAGTCATTTTATTAATATGATTACCCTTACTTGTAGTAGAGGAATACCGTGGCCAAGTACTTTTTGCGGATTTTTGCCCTATTTGTTTGACAAATTTCTTGTCCAAGGTGGTTAGAAGAATTATTTCGAGTGGGCTGAGTATATTGCTACCCGTTTGATCTCTGCGGAGCAAGTAGGCTTCATGCCAGGCCAAGACATTCCAGAGCAAATCTTGATGGCGAAGGAAATGGTTCATATATTAGATCGTAAATGCCGAGGAGGGTAGGTTATGATTAAGCTGGACATGGCCAAGGCGTTCGATCGCGTTTGCTGGTAATACTTGGAATCTCTTCTTTTGAGTTTTTGTTTTCACTCTCGGTTTGTTCGTCTTATCATGAACAATTTGGCGGCTACACGTTATCCGAATCCGTGACATTATCATCTACGTTATCAGAAGAAGTAGAGATGTATTCATTTGATTTAATGCTACAACCTTACCTTATTTTGAAGTTGATTCCGATTTCCTTAGAGTGCGTTTGTTTTCATATATCTTTAGTGATCCAATCAATTCCTCCATTTTCATTGACTTTGTTTCCTCGCTTTCTTCAATTGTGGTCACTTTCAGATCTCATTCAGATGGTAGGCTTCTCAATACTTTTTGTAGTTTTTCCTTTGAAGAAAATACCTTGCAAAGAGACTCAAGAGTATTGTAGATGTTATTCAATCTTAAATCCATATCAATAATAGATTCATTCAGTAATAATTTAAAGGATTCAAGAGTAGGCATAAGCATATTTATCTTGGACTCTTTAACATGACTAGTACTTTCATGTTTTATTTCTAGACACCTCCACATCTCTTGAGCACTGGATCAATTTGATACATAACTCGATTCACTTTTACTCAAAACATTTAAGAGTAGCATGGCCTTAGCATTCATACTTAATTTCTTTTTATCATCACTAGTATTCTTTCTTTGGTTTTATGACTTCTAAAGTAACACCATCAACTGTGGATATCTTAGATGGAACAAACGGACCATCTTCTATGATAGATCATAAATCTATATCAATAGCCATAGTAAAAAGTCTTATGCAATGTTTCTATAGAATAAATGACTCACCATCGAAAAGGGGAGGCCTTTGGCTTGACATTCCTTCTTGCTCGGTTTTGTGGCTGGTGCTTGACATCTCACAAAATTGTTATATCTTCTTGTAGTGAGTGAACCTCGCTTTGATACCACTTGTAGTGTAGCGCCCCGCCCGGGACTAGGGTCTCGGCACGGTGCACCCGCGGTACTCTCCTACGAGAAGTCTAAGGCGTCGATAACATCTGCATGCGCATGGTTGTAAACACGTATCCAATAGTAGAAGCATTATAAAATAGACGGAAATGAAACATCGACATATGTATGAACTACTACATCCGAAATAATGTCATAGAAACATCATCAGTACAGAATATCCTAAATACAGAGCTGAATATCAAAATACAAAAGCTGCCGCTGAAGTCTACTAATCAGCTCTCTGAACCTAGTCTCAGGGCTCATCCTTTATCAACTTCAGCTCATGGTCCTATGGGCCTGCATGGTAAAATAAAGAGATGAACGATAACGAATCGCTCACCAAGTATTTCCACCAAGATTCGTCAAGGGGATCATACATGGGGACTGGGGTAGTGAAGATAATGTTTGAAACACAACTAGGTTTCATATGAATAACATGAATGGAAATAACATTCAAGAAATTAACATAGATAAACAGTACAGTACACCAGACAAATACATTGACATGTAAGAAAATATCATTTCAAAGAAATAATTTCACATAAGCAATACTGTAAATCAGACATATCCATCCTTTTAGCATCTTCACTTTAGTATATAATTTGTATAATTCTTCTGTACAATCCCTTAGGTTTTGGTCCATGTACTTGCTTGATCACACTTGGCAACGTATAAAGGAAGTTGTAACTTAAGGGCTTTAAGAGCTCATGGGACATGTTCATGATGCATGCATTGTAAAAATTTCTGTAAACATATCATTTCACACGTTCATAAACATGACATAAATATGAGTTGGCTATAGCGCTTTTCGTAACAAAAAATGGTACCTACCACACGTCGAATGATTCTTCGAGTAGCCTTCAATACCGTCTATGAATCCCGATGGTCCAACCACAGTGTTACATCATACGTACCTAGGGCTAACAGTAACGCGTTATGACTGAGATCCTGAGTCTCAGACGCGGCGTTACAGTCAATAATAACATCTTTTCCCCCGAAATCCTCTCCCTGGACCACAGACATCAGGCAGGACACCATGCAGAACGTCATAGACACAACAGAAAGGCAGAGATCCCTTGTCTCAGACAAGGTGTTACACTCAGCCAACAGAACATGCATACACATAAAGGTAGAGAACCCTTGTCCCTGACAAGGTGTTACACTCAGCCAACAGAAACATGCATAAGTCATATGGAATCATTCGTCTTGCGGTACAATTCTTCAATCATGAAACTTTAAAACATTTCTTGCAGTAATTATTTCGTAAACGTGTTCGTAAATAAAACTTATTTGTTTTGAAAATTATGATGACAATATGCGTATGAAAATGCTTGGTTTCGGACTGGTTCCAAGTTGTTATAACCATTAGCTCCTAAAGTTTCTTAGTTAAATATTGATCATATCCTGTGTTATGTAAATTGAACATTTTTCCCTTTTTGTCTTTCTTAGAGGCTCACGGTGTTAGGGGATTATACAACCGGTAATGGTCTCTTATACATCATCCTTATATTATTAATATATTCCATTCTTAATTACATTTAGAACTTTCCAAAAATCCCCTATATCATCATTCTTAATATGAAAATTACCATAAAGGCCCTAAGGACTAGTTTCGGCTAGGTACTCTAAAACAACCCTCTTTTTTGGTGGTTTATTATTTTCATTCTAGTACTTTTTTCATTATTTGATTTGTAACATATAATATGTACTTTTATGCATATGTTTACATGAATATAATCATCTAAAGGTAACCATCACATGTGTACCAAAAAGGCCCTTTGGCCGAGAGTCCTTATACTCACCATCATTGATTTGTCCATCTTGTTACATTCATGCAAGTTGTAATAATGATCAACATTCATTTGTACCAAAGTTTAACATGGATAAACATACTATGATGATGCATACATTATCATGGATTCAACATATTACGCTTGCAACGAAATTACATCTCATGAGTATGATCATAAGGTCCATATTGTAATGATGTTAATGTTATCTTTACATGCAAATTCATAGAAGAACAACACTCATACAAAAACACCTTCTTAAACTATGGTCATCAAAATACATATCATGATGATGGTGATGCATCCATGGTCTTTGATGAATGCCTAAACAGCCCCATCATAGAAGGCAAACGGTGGATAGGTGTTGATGGTACTTAAAGATGAAACTTTTGTGACATGCATTGCAGTATATTTTATATTGTAGCATAGACATGCTATAATATGGCCATAAACATGAAAATGCACTTTCATACATATGAAAACGATGCATTGATAGTCGTTTCAACGTGCACATAAAGAAATGATGTCTAGTATGTTCTTAGTACACTTTTTAAGAAAATGTACTATTTTGTCTACCGTTTTCATGAAAGAGGAAGCTTGCTTGTTTGCTTCTAACTTCTTAATCATACATGTCCCTAAAGGGGCTGTGCATGTGGGTAGTTTTGTCATACATGCCTTTTTGGAACATCATACTAACCATATTCATAAACTATGTAAGAACAACACACGTGCATACATAGATTGTACATGCAAGTACATTTTTCATAGCTTAATGATGATAGCTTCATTTTAACTTATGCATGAATGATTCATCTTTTGATATGAACATAGAAGACTCATTTTTAAACATTCTTGAAGAAGCTAAGAAGAATACTTGCCTTGACACTTGAATCTTACACTTATCAATGAAAGATTCCTTCTTTGTTCTTGGCTTGGTGGTACATGGCCTAGATGGCCATGGGAGGAGCAAGGTTAGTAGTTTTTGAAGGAAGCGATATTAAGAGTACTCTAAAAAAATCAATCTTTACCTTTGATTGCCTTTAAGATTTCTATTTCTTTCACCTAGAACAGTTCTCCTACCTCATTTATTATCGCTCTCGGTTTGGAGGCCTAAAATGAAGGTGAGATGAGTATGTTATGGAAGAAGGAGGATGAGAAGGATGTGAACAAGGTTGATAAAGTGTGTACCTTGATGTTTTTAGGAGTTGGACACTTGATTCTTCACTTGAAAATTGAAGAAACCCATTTCTTCCATGATAGAGGGCTCATGGATGAGGGGAAATTTTAGGGATGGAAGAAGTCTTGCTAGTGAGATAGTGAGAGTAAATAGATATGAATGTGAGAGAGAGTGAGGGGAGAGTGAAATGAAGTGAAATTGTGATGAACTAGGATTTTATGTTTGAGGCTTCTTGCTTGGCTGAAATTGTTAGTGGAGGGACAATGATGATTAATTCTTCAATTAATAGTTAGTTGAATAGAAAAAGTGGTTGCATGAAATTCTAGTGGGTGCATGTATTATGTTGTGTAAGAAATGGGAATGGTTGAATGGAAAGAAATAAAAGAAAAAAAAGAAAAGTTTGAGGATAAGATGAAGGGTAGCCGGATGGGTGGGGGTGTTGTAAGTGGTTAGTGAGAAATTACAATTTTAACCTTGCTTATGTGTGATTTCTTTTTTTATCTTTATTTAATTTTGTAAATAAAATTGTTCAATTTCCTTATAGGATAAGGTGTCTTGCCGCCCTCTTTCCTTCTTATGACCGAGACAAGTCGGGAGAATAAGAGTCTTCATCATGCTTTGGGTTGGGAAAAGAGACAATGATGATGTTGTAAGTTTGCATGTAATTCCATTGGTTGGGTTACAATGATATAAGATCCATGTTTCTCTTCTACTCCCTCATTTGACCGAAATCCTATTAGTAGGGAGCTTCCTTCACCTTGTGTTGGGTTGGAGAAAGGAAAATATGAGTGTTGTAAGATGTTTCTAGGCTTTCATGGAATGATTGGACGGAGGAAGAGTGTACAAGTAACAAAAGAGAGAATGTGGTGAAAAGGGAAAGACATTTAACCTTTGACATGTAATGGGCGGTGAAGTAGGGTAAGTAAGTGGGGTATTTTGGAAGAATAGGAGGATTAGTGGGAAGAGAGTGGATATATTTTGCCCACTTGCAATTTTTCCCAACTTGCATAGAAATTTATAAATGGTTGAAATTAAACTTTGCCTCCCACTCATGCCCCTGCATCTCACGGTTAAATCCTCCTTGGAGAGCAAAGTTAGCAACTATGCTATCCACTTAATTTCATGTCCTACATGGATCCCTAAGAAAAGTTGTACCATTTATTTATACACATTATTAATTAATCCTACACCTATTAAATTAATCATTAATTGTTCTTTAAGTTTTATTAATGTAACCCATTCAGTTTGTACTTAGTGCGATACAACGATCGCACTTACTTTTCATCGTAATTCCCTTTATTTTCTTTATCTTATTGCTTGGTAATGAAGGTCGTAACATGTGGGACATGTATAGCACCATTAGAAGGGGGTTGAATAGTGAGTGCGGAAAAATTGGGTTTTAAAACTTTTAGTTACCAATTACTCACTTCTGAAAACAAATTCTGTTTTCATATCCTGTTTTTGATTAACTTAATGATCAGGTTCTTGATCTCGAAAAATCGGGAATTTGGTAAAAATATACTATCAGATGTTATCTATGTAACACAAAAATTTCAGATTAAAATTCAAAGTGTAAGGCCCTGAATCAATGTTTTTACTTGGACTATGTCAATCTGCTAGAAACTGTTCCTTAAAATGAAAATTAATTCCTATTCAATGACAACTCTAAATGATCTGAAAATTTTATTGAATGACCCTTAAAATGTATACTTTAAAGGGTTGAAACAATTTTTTAAAATTCCTTTGAAAAGTATATTTTAAATTACGTTGATATTCTCAACCTTTGCATATCTGAAAATCAGATTGCACTAGTCTCAGAACTATGAATGTTTGGATCACTTGTGCTTATCCAAATTCAATGAAAATTGTCTCAAATTAAACGTAAGACCTTTATCTCTGTTTCTGCAAGGTTTGATGATTTTTGAAAAACATTTGCTTTTTTCTGTAGCTATGAAAACAATGCAAGAATAGGAACTGAATGTAAAAATGCTAAAAGTAAGAACCCCAAGATTTTTATACTGGTTTAGTTAAAACGACCTACTCTAGTCTTCGAGTACACCTTCCTCGGTATTTAATAATCACCGAAAAACATCTTAAGACAAGGGTTGCTGGAGTTATACACCAACTCCTTTAATATCCACCATTCTTACAATGAACAACACAAACAACTAACAAAAATACCACCACCTCACTAATGAAGGTTTGATCACACCTTGATCAACCATATACAAGAATGAGACGTGTATGGGTGGTAAAAAACAAGGCCTATACAGATTATGGAACGTAAGTATAATAGGCTTAAGGATATGTGCAAGAGAAGAAGATAGTAGAAGAAGAGAAGTCTTGCTTTGCACTTACTTGTATATGAAAATTAGTCATATTGTTTGATCATCTTCCTCCCTTTTTATAGGTGGTGTAGCCGCCCCCTATGGCAGAGTTCTTCCCTGAAAAATGTCCTGAATACCCTTGGAAGATGCCTTGTATAGCTTTGTGACATAATTTTGCTTACTTGGCAAAATGTGATTGGGCAAACGATGTGTCTTTGCCTTGTTGTCACTCTATGATAGGGTCTTCATTTTTCCACATTGGCACAAAGAATATGTAGTAACTCGTCCTGAGCCCTAGTACTCAGAACAACTCACCCGCCGTATTTTGCTAAGGAAGATACAAGTCTTCGATATCGATGCAAAACACGTCAGCAGCATGATGCAAATCGATGTCAGTAGAAGTCAAATAAAACCTCAAATCATCATAAATAATAAATGCGTACAATGGTCTAATCAATGGTCAATAGTACATTATCGAAAATAAAGGTGAATGTCTAAATCCCCAACAAGTACATCAAATGAAACTTGTGATCTCTAGTCCAAATACCCATAATGTCCTTGGTCCAGCGGTCAACGTCCTCACTCAGCATTATCCTCGACATACACTAAATAGTACTCCTGCTCATCTGAAAATGAAAAGGGTGGTAGGAGCGACACTTCACCCAGCAAGTAACCTTAACATATTTAATCTGAGATCATGCACGGAGAAGCAAGGTTAATAACAGTAAATAACAACATAGAAAATAACATGCTTCACATTCACAAATGATTCTATTGTTTTACCCCTAACATCCAAAACAACGATAGCAAATAGACCCAATAAAGACATACAATGAAATCGACCAATAACCAAACCAAACAACCGATAGACAAGTAAAGGTTAGTCCAAGCCAAAACGTGATGCAAGTTTTCCAAAACAATGCAATGCCAATGTTCAAATATTTCAAAACCAAAGTTTCCAATTTCAACGTCCAATGTCCAAACCAATATCCATATCCGATTAAACCAGTCCAAAAATCAAAATAACTAAAATCCGGTTTAATCGGTCCAAAGTCCAAAATCAAATGCAATGACGATAGCACTTTCTCTACAAATGACTTATACCTTAACACTTACGAATTGATTCCTTCAAAATCCAAATATAGTATAGACACAATGTCCCAGACTAGGTCGTTACATCAATAGCACCGAGTATATGCCTTTGCACCATGTCCCAGACTAGTTAGTGACGCTCAGGCCCAAATATGCATATAGAAGCCCTATCCCTGACGAGGTAGTTATATCTGCAGCAATCCAAATAGGCATATAAAAACCCTGTCCCTGACGAGGTAGTTACATCTGCAGCGCTCGATAACAAAAATAGAAATCAACCCGGCTTACCGATATATTTCACTCGTAAGGGTGAATTACCAAAATTATGAATGCAAATTTTTCAAAACTGTTTTCCAAGTCCAAAAATTAGTCAAAATTAACAAAAATGATCAAATTCAAAGAAACTGACAAATAGTCCAATTAATTTAAAAAATTACCAATAATGCCAACAAAAATCCAATTTCAGTCATGTGCGTATACACGTATATATGCTTACGCCCATACATGTGTATATGCACGTATAAACGTACACGTACCTATAACAACACATATAATTAGTACATACTATTATGTTAATAATTGTATATGCACCAAAGACTCGACCACTGTCCATAGCCACCAACAGATCCGACACCCCAAAAGAAAACGTAAGTGTAACTCCTCCGTATGCATCATAATTGAAACATACAAATAATATATATCACTTGCCACTTATTTAATCGAGGAATAGTTTCTAATATTCACATTCTAAAATCATCATAATACACTTTATGCTCGGCCAGTGGCCGCAACTCAAACAAGTCATGCATAACATATACACCCTGTAGAAATAAGAGGGTTTGAGTGATTTCAAAATAAGAAACGTTGAATATATATATATATATATATATATATATTCAAACGTGTATAAGTGTGTACATGTATGCATGATAACTTGTCATTACTTGCCTTATTTAGTTTATATATTATGTTGCCGTACTAACGAGCCATGAAGCATTAAAGCTTACATCATATGGCGAACATTTGTTGAGTTTATACTATTTTCAGGTGCCACCATTAATGAACTAAATTAGTTCATTGAGTGAAGTACTTAGTTTAATAAACTAAGTAGTTCATTAAAGGAAGATTCATTTGGAAAAGGCACAAAGGCAACAAGGCTAAGGAAGGAAAGATTTCTCCTCCTCCCCACATTCACTGTCACACGCCTTTTATACATATATATACTATATTTTCAGATTTTTTTTATAAAAGGCACATACACATGTATTCCAACGTACTACCGACACGTTATATATCTTACGTACGTACGTTAACGTCACACCACTATACTTAACTCATATTTATGAGTATATTCAGGTCTTATATCATATAATATAAGATAGTGATGACAAATTAAATACGACACGATAAAAGGTTCTAAACCGAAATTTGTCGTATCGGGCGAATACCGAAACTTCGCCAACGTGTCACGTACTTGCCATAAATAAATGGCCAGCCCATATACATCAAAAATTGATGTAAATTTCGTGCACATCACTGAAAAATCAGGCAAAAATACTTTCCATGTTGGCACACACAAATCACCCCACATTTAGGCCAAAATGTGAAGATTCCAATTTTAATTTTGTCACATGTTTATGGTACCACTTTAAATCAGCCAAGTGCTGAAATTTAAAATATATATTATATATATTATGTATAACATAATATATATATCATGTGCAAAAGTTGGAATTTAAATTAGAGAAAAATCGGGTAATCGATAAATATCGAAAATTCGGTTTTCTACGCACATAACATGGAACGTTTTTCTTGGACATCATGTGACACGTATCTAGACACTTTTTACATATAATATACATCTTAAAGTGTTCTAGAAAATTAAATTAAGGGCTGATTGGAATATTACATGTGTGTATTATTAAATGTGCACTATTTTACAAAGTTAGCAAAAATAAATTTCAGCACATGTACAAACACACTCAAACGTTACTATAGCTGATTTGGAGCATATGTGGAGCCTTGTTGGCATGTTGATTGGTCAAGGATCAATCATACAATGTTGATGAATCAAAGAGAGAAGCTACAAAAGGTAAGTATTCAACATATACCTCTCTTATGTCACATGCTGAAAATTTCAGCATACTACACACATGTGGGCGATTTCTTCATGGTTAAGATAACATATTTTGTCAATTTTTTATTAAAGGATTAATTGAAGATGTTATGGAAATGATTTGAATATTATGTAAGGTAATAAAGTGTGAAATTCTACATATCACACATGCTGAAATTTTTCAGCATGTGTGAAGTGATGGTGGACGAATTCTAAGGCTATTGTGTGTCCAAATTCATTTCTCAATTGATAGCAAGACTTACCATGTATTGTTGATTCATTTTAATGAGAAAAATCAAAGTAAATTGGAGATTATCTTGAATAAAAATGGATGTTGCACATGCTGAAAAATTCAGCATGGCAAGGAGTATAATGGCCGATTTTTTGGAGTAAAAAGGAAGGATTTGTTGGTCTTGCAATTTATGATGAAATTTTAGACTTATGGTATGATTTTATGATTGATATTGGCACATGTTTAAAGTGATTATTTCAGATTTTCCAAGTCATCAAATGATGACAACATTGAGCCAATAAAGAGGTGCCAAGTAAGCAAAGACTAAATGATGGTCCAATGGAATGATGCCAAGTAAGCAAAGCATTGTCACCATGATGTCTTACACTCTCTCAAGCACTTAAAAGGAAATTTTCAAGAGGGGGAGAAGGGCTATAGGGACGGCTGCAAGTCTATAAGGAAGGAAGAGAAGAGCAAACAAAAGTAACACCAAGAATTGCATTCAAAAGTGATCAAATTGCCAAGCTTCTTTTCTCCTACATTTTCTTTCTCTCTTTTCTTGTAAAAAGCCTATTGTACTTTGCATCTTTCAATCTTGAATAGGCTTCATATAAACCACCATTCATTCATCTTTGTAAAAGATTGACCAAGGTGTGATCAATCTTCATTCTAGCGAGGTGGTGGTGTTCGTGTGAATTGTACTCGACATACAAGGTTTGTAAAGGGTTGGAGTTAGGTGTAACTCTATCAACCCTGCGGTAAGGTGTACTGCGTGTGTGTGATTAGTGTGAAGCAAGGAAGGTGTTCCTTGAAGACTGGAGTAGGTTGTTTATAACCGAACCAGTATAAAATTCTTGGTGCCATTTACTTTCTGCATTTACGTTTCAGTTACTGCACTGTTTATACTTCTTGTTCACGTTCGTAAAAATAGTAAACGATTTCCAAAAATTATACAAATTTCCAGAAACATACTTAAACGTTCTAGGGTTAATTTGGCACAAGTTTCAACCCTTTTGGATAAGTATAAGTCAATCGAACATCAAAAGTTCTGAGACTAGTGCAGTCTGATTTTCAGACTTGCAAAGGTTGAGACTTTGGTTGTATTTGACCTACTTCCCAAAAGAATTTTCCAAAAATGTTTCAACCCATTTAAATATAGTGTGTGAGGAGTTATTGGTCAAATTTTCAGATCATTTGGACGTTCACACAAATAGGAATTAATTTTTCAAAACCATCTACCGTTTCTGGCAGATTTGCACAATCTGAGTACCAACGGTTTTTGAAGGGGTTAAAGGTTGAATTTTAATTTGCAATTTTTAGGGGACCCTCATAACATCTGAGGCTAAGTTCTCTCAAAATTTCATAATTTTTGGAGACCTATAACCTAGGTTTAAAAATGTTTTAAAACTGGTCCTGAAAACAGAATCTGTTTTCAGAACTTGAATTGGTTAGGTTTAAAGAAATTTTAAAAATCATATTTTCCGCACCATCTATTCAACCCCTCCCCTTCTAGTGGTGCCTTGCAGATCCTACAATTGGTATCAGAGCGCGGGAACACTCACTACAAAGGATCCAACGATTCAGTGAGATGGCATCCACTAGTCATAGCACCGTGCAAGAAGGAATGCCAACCATAAGGCCTCCTCTGTTTGACGGTGAGTCTTTCGTTCAATGGAAGGTAAGAATGAAACTTTTCTTTATGGCAATAGATATTGATCTTTGGTCGATTATAGAAGATGGTCCTTTTGTTCCATCTATGTCATCCACCGTAGACGGAGTCACACTAGAAGTTGTTAAATCTAGACAAGAATATACGAGTGATGATAAAAAGAAACTTAGTATGAATGCTAAGGCTATGCAACTACTATTAAACGGCCTAAGTAAAAGTGAGGCTAGTTATGTGTCTAATTGTTCTAGTGCTCAAGAGATGTGGCATATTCTTGAAATAAAACATGAAGGGACTAGCCAAGTAAAGGAGTCCAAAATTAATATGCTTATGTCCACGCTTGAGTCCTTTAAATTATTGCCAAATGAGTCTATTGTTGAAATGGATTTACGCTTGACTAACATTTACAATTCTCTTGAGTCTCTTGGCAAAGCCTTCACTATGCAGGAAAAGGTACAAAAGGTCTTGCGAAGCCTTCCATCCGAGTGGGATCCTAAAGTAACGGCCATAGAAGAAAGTAAAGAGACCAAATCGATTAAAATGGAAGAACTAATCGGATCACTTAAGGTATACGAAAACAAACTTTCTTTAAGACATTCTGAGTCCATTTCTAATAATGATAGGGCTATAGCATTTAAATCAAATGAATACGTCGTAAATGATAGTGACACAGATTCCGATGATGAGGACTTAATCACAATGGCTAAAAGATTAAGAAAAATATTGAGAAAATCGATTAAACATAAGTCTAACTCATCTAAGGATCATAAAAATAAAAATAAGGAAATAAAGTGCCATGAATGCGGCAAACTTGGACATCTATCATATGACTGCCCTAATAAAGAGAAACAAACAAACAAATACCCTGACAAGGATCGGAACAAGAATAGACTCGTCTCAGAACCTAAGCAAAGGAGAAGAGCATTCAAAGCCTCCACTTGGAGTGACACATCCGACTCTGAGACTGATGATACAGAAGAACACAAGGCACAAGTATGCTTTACATCTAAAGCATCAAATGAGGTATCTTCTGACTCTGATTCCGATTCTGAATGTTCATATGATGATTTATTTAGTCAATATTTAGAATTGCATAAATTTTCAAAGACTCTTGCAAAAGAAAAGAAACGATTAATTGAAGACAAGAAATTGTTAGAATCTTCTAACGAAAATCTTGTCGCTCTATTAAACGATTCTAAAGAAGAGTCATCATGCATCATCAATGCATTAAAATCTGAAATTTCATCATTGACATCCGAGAACGTTGAATTGAAATCAAAGATTTCAAAATTAAAATCAAGGAATGCCGATGTAGAGAAAAAGGTGAAACAGTTTGATACAGGATCCAACATGCTGCATCGCATTATATCATCACAAAAGCATGACAGTGATAAAACGGGGTTGGGATACGTTGATACAAATGAAGTATCAACCAAACCAACAAAGTTTGTTATGTCTAAGAAAATAGACACCCCAAAGCCTCAAGTGGCGTCTAAGATGACGCGAAAATTGCATATTCCCTCATCACGCCCCACTTCTTCATCATATCATGCGAAATACAATGTTGTACCATATAGATATGAAAAGAAAAGAGTGATGCATACACAGCATTCAATCCATCCAAGCACTACGCATACAAACACAAGGACATATCCAAAACGTCCTACATATAATGCGTATAAAGGAGTTCTTAGCCAAAGGCCAGATACAGTCGCACTAAAAGTTTATTATGTTGCGTTCTCATCACCTTTCTCACCTTTTGGAAGACCTAGAAAGGTCACCCAAATTTGGGTACCAAAAGGGACATTTTCAAAAGGGTTGAATAAATAACCCTTAAGAACGCACGTAATATGAAATGCATAATTTTTTTTTCAGGCATCTTTTGATTTACTTTTCAAAATAAAGGGGGAGAAAAAGCATGATTTAAGGGAGAGAGAGAAAGACTAATTGCATAAATTAAAGGGGAGAGAGAAAGACTTTTATGCATAATTGAAGGGGGAGCCGGATTTGAAATTCGAAATTCAAATTTCAAATCTGCGCACAATTCAAGGGGGAGAGATATCATTTAAATCATGTACACAAGTTATTTTGAAAATCATCAAAAGGGGAAGATTGTAGAAATAAGAGGGTTTGAGTGATTTCAAAATAAGAAACGTTGAATATATATATATATATATATATATATATATATATTCGAACGTGTATAAGTGTGTACATGTATGCATGATAACTTGTCATTACTTGCCTTATTTAGTTTATATATTATGTTGCCGTACTAACGAGCCATGAAGCATTAAAGCTTACATCATATGGCGAACATTTGTTGAGTTTATACTATTTTCAGGTGCCACCATTAATGAACTAAATTAGTTCATTAAGTGAAGTACTTAGTTTAATAAACTAAGTAGTTCATTAAAGGAAGATTCATTTGGAAAAGGCACAAAGGCAACAAGGCTAAGGAAGGAAAGTTTTCTCCTCCTCCCCACATTCAATGTCACACGCCTTTTATACATATATATACTATATTTTCAGATTTTTTTATAAAAGGCACATACACATGTATTCCAACGTACTACCGACACGTTATATATCTTACATACGTACGTTAACGTCACACCACTATACTTAACTCACAATTATGAGTATATTCAGGTCTTATATCATATAATATAAGATATGGTGATGACAAATTAAATACGACACGATAAAAGGTTCTAAACTGAAATTTGTTGTATCGGGCGATTACCGAAACTTCGCCAACGTGTCACGTACTTGCCATAAATAAATGGCCAGCCCATATACATCAAAAATTGATGTAAATTTCGTGCACATCACTGAAAAATCAGGCAAAAATACTTTCCATGTTGGCACACACAAATCACCCCACATTTAGGCCAAAATGTGAAGATTCCAATTTTAATTTTGTCACATGTTTATGGTACCATTTTAAATCAGCCAAGTGCTGAAATTTAAAGTATATATTATATATATTATGTATAACATAATATATATATCATGTGCAAAAGTTGGAATTTAAATTAGAGAAAAATCGGGTAATCGATAAATATAGAAAATTCGGTTTTCTACGCACGTAACATGGAACGTTTTTCTTGGACATCATGTGACACGTATCTAGACACTTTTTACATATAATATACATCTTAAAGTGTTCTAGAAAATTAAATTAAGGGCTGATTGGAATATTACATGTGTGTATTATTAAATGTGCACTATTTCACAAAGTTAGCAAAAATAAATTTCAGCACATGTACAAACACACTCAAACGTTACTACAGCTGATTTGGAGCATATGTGGAGCCTTGTTGGCATGTTGATTGGTCAAGGATCAATCATACAATGTTGATGAATCAAAGAGAGAAGCTACAAAAGGTAAGTATTCAACATATACCTCTCTTATGTCACATGCTGAAAATTTCAGCATACTACACACATGTGGGCGATTTCTTCATGGTTAAGATAACATATTTTGTCAATTTTTTATTAAAGGATTAATTGAAGATGTTATGGAAATGATTTGAATATTATGTAAGGTAATAAAGTGTGATATTCTACATATCACACATCCTGAAATTTTTCAGCATGTGTGAAGTGATGGTGGACGAATTCTAAGGCTATTGTGTGTCCAAATTCGTTTCTCAAATGATAGCAAGACTTACCATGTATTGTTGATTCATTTTAATGAGAAAAATCAAAGTAAATTGGAGATTATCTTGAATAAAAATGGATGTTGCACATGCTGAAAAATTCAGCATGGCAAGGAGTATAATGGCCGATTTTTTGGAGTAAAAAGGAAGGATTTGTTGGTCTTGCAATATATGATGAAATTTTAGACTTATGGTATGATTTTATGATTGATATTGGCACATGTTTAAAGTGATTATTTCAGATTTTCCAAATCATCAAATGACGACAACATTGAGCCAATAAAAAGGTGCCAAGTAAGCAAAGACTAAATGATGGTCCAATGGAATGATGCCAAGTAAGCAAAGCATTGTCACCATGATGTCTTACACTCTCTCAAGCACTTAAAAGGAAATTTTCAAGAGGGGGAGAAGGGCTATAGGGACGGCTGCAAGTCTATAAGGAAGGAAGAGAAGAGCAAACAAAAGTAACACCAAGAATTGCATTCAAAAGTGATCAAATTGTCAAGCTTCTTTTCTCCTACATTTTCTTTCTCTCTTTTCTTGTAAAAAGCCTATTGTACTTTGCATCTTTCAATCTTGAATAGGCTTCATATAAACCACCATTCATTCATCTTTGTAAAAGATTGATCAAGGTGTGATCAATCTTCATTCTAGCAAGGTGGTGGAGTTCGTGTGAATTGTACTCGACATACAAGGTTTGTAAAGGGTTGGAGTTAGGTGTAACTCTATCAACCCTGCGGTAAGGTGTACTGTGTGTGTGTGATTAGTGTGAACCAAGGAAGGTGTTCCTTGAAGACTGGAGTAGGTTGTTTATAACCGAACCAGTATAAAATTCTTGGTGCCATTTACTTTCTGCATTTACGTTTCAGTTACTGCACTGTTTATACTTCTTGTTCACGTTCGTAAAAATAGTAAACGATTTCCAAAAATTATACAAATTTCCAGAAACATACTTAAACGTTCTAGGGTTAATTTGGCACAAGTTTCAACCCTTTTGGATAAGTATAAGTCAATCGAACATCAAAAGTTCTGAGACTAGTGCAGTCTGATTTTCAGACTTGCAAAGGTTGAGACTTTGGTTGTATTTGACCTACTTCCCAAAATAATTTTCAAAAACTGTTTCAACCCATTTAAATATAGTGTGTGAGGAGTTATTGGTCAAATTTTCAGATCATTTGGACGTTCACACAAATAGGAATTAATTTTTCAAAACCATCTACCGTTTCTGGCAGATTTGCGCAATCTGAGTACCAACGGTTTTTGAAGGGGTTAAAGGTTGAATTTTAATTTGAAATTTTTAGGGAACCCTCATAACATCTGAGGCTAAGTTCTCTCAAAATTTCATAATTTTTGGAGACCTCTAACCTAGTTTTAGAAACGTTTTAAAACTGGTCCTGAAAACAGAATCTGTTTTCAGAACTTGAATTGGTTAGGTTTAAAGAAATTTTAAAAATCATATTTTCCGCACCATCTATTCAACCCCCCCCCCTTCTAGTGGTGCCTTGCAGATCCTACACACCCACTGTCAACACACACCAAAACATACATGTAAATCACCAAAATGTAACTATAGGTTTAAATACAACATAAACCCATATTAATAATTTACAATACTAGGTATACATAACTACGACCCACACCCTCATAATAACATTTGGCCTTCTCGGCCACTGACCATATAAAACGCGCGCACACACACTTGGCACAGACCATCACCGAACACATATATGTAATTCTCTAAAATATAATTATTGGTTCAAATATCACATAAACGAAACCCAATGATGTAAAATACTAAATATACATATATATAAAATTCAACCCACATGACGTAGCCACTATCCATAAACAAGCATATATAGTGCTCCACCTATATATATTCTAACTAGGCTTGTTTCTTAAGCTTCACATTATAAATTCTTCACAGTATAACATTGTTATACACGCATTAAAAAACGGCGTAGCCATATGCATGCATGGAAATTTATATTCGGTCATTGTCTCCTTTTCTATCTGGTTATTTTCATTCCGTAATATATGTGTATACATACCATCGACAGACCATACATACATATAAATAAATTCATCCATCAATGCAAACAATTATAAGCATGCATGATCCAAAGTTAATACTAGAAATATAAACATATGTTTTCTAAAATCATAACGAATATACCAAGGTTACTTGCGTCGCTTGGATAATACTATACCGTAGTTGGAACTGGGTTGTATTGGAGCCGAAACCTTCTACCTTTTCTTTCTTTCTTCTTTACCCTCTCAAACTCATGGTCCTTTTTCTTTTTCCTACTCACATCACTTCCTTTCTTTTGCACTCCACAGAACAGCTAAAAACAAAAGTGGAATGGGGAGGGTAGATTGTGGCTTATTTATGTATGGAGGAGTTATGGTGGAGTAGTGGGGATTAATGGGTGCAATTGTGGGGCTTATAGAAGTTTAAGGGTTAGTGGGGGATAATGGAGAGTCAATAGATAAATAAAAATAAATAAATAAATAAATAAATAAATAATTTTTTTCTTTTTGCACGTGGGGCATAACATTCCTCCCCCCTTACATAAAGTTTCGTCCTCGAAACTTATGTACTTTCTTATCAATCATTTTGCTTAGTTCATATGAATACCTATATAAAGTTGTACTTGTGTAGTTGCATTCTGCATTTGAAATACCATGATTAACCCTATTGTTCAAGTGCCAAGGTCAACCGACTCCCTATAGGTATTACAAATGTTGTTCCTGAGGGGTTAAGCTTCCAAGAATGATTTCTTGTATACCGACAAGGTAATTGATAAATTCATTATCTACTTCCAGTTATATCATAACTTAATAGTTCCATGGCCTTAGTATCAAATTTACGGGTATTGTCACCATACTGAGAGTTCCACAATTCGGTTCTCAGTCTAAGCGGAGTTCCTATCAGCAACCCTCTATAATCAGTACCTATGCATACTACAATCTTTAACTTAACGTCTTATTTACAAAACTAATTCCTTATACCGTATGTATTCTCAGAACACATTTTATTCTAGTACGATTCCACTTCATCGTTACTAGTATCCCACAAGATAATCTAGTCCTCATAGGGTTCAAACCTTACCGTACTTATCCATACTTACAACTTAGGAGTTTTCACTATATCATCGCACACATTCAAGCCTACTTGTCTCTATGGATTGTTATTTCTAATGACGATATCACAACTTATCAGTTCAATACTTAATTGTAACTTATCTCCACTCGTTCTATATTCTTGAATTCGTCTTGAACAGTTATTAACCTAGCATCCTGAGGCATTCTCATCCCTATAATTTTGTTGTGCCACTCTGATCTACCATATATCCTTAATTAGTTGTTTCATCAGTTACCTGTTCAGGCCTATTCCACTTATGTGTATCATTCAACTGACATCATTGTAGTCTATAATTTCTGAATTTCTAAAACTAATCATATTTGATCCCTTACCTAGATATATACCTAAACCTTTGTATCCATCGAGTCCTCTAATATGCTAACAATTACACTTTCTTGGCACTGAACTGAGTCCTCAAATCACCTCTTGTATACCTATGGGCAAGCTCTATAATCACATCCTTACTCCTTCGCTATACCATCAATAGCCTAATATACGAAATATGTGTATGGGCATGTTTTTCTTTAATTTGCAATCAAAAGGAAAAAGAGAATCCATGTAGCTTTAATTAATTGAAAGTACACCCTTTCTATTTTGTAACACGAGAATCAAGTATTATAAACTTTGTTTTCATAAAGAAGTGTCTCAAGTGATCCATTATAGAACGATATTGCTATAACTCACTTGCCAAAATATTATGACAATATCACATTAAACAATTTTGAAACTCAATGAGTGAGAGGTGTTTTAAAAAAATTTGAATGAGGTATTATTATATTTTTTAAAAGAGAGTATACATTTTGAATGCTACTTTTTTGCTTTACAAAAACTAAGTAAATTCATCGCAAGCGGATAAATAATTTCAAAACATGTAACGGATAAAATGCTTGCAATATCGATGGTCAATAAATCAGATTTATTTTGACAAAATAGATGTAACAGAACAAAAATTGGAATATTGTATAAGAAATATATAAACATATCGTTCTTGGAAAACATCAACATTTTAGAAGTTTTTTTAAAGTTGTCAAAATAATTGAACCTTTATTATGTCGATAAGTAATTACGGAAAAGAAGTAGCTTTGTAAAATTAATAAACCAAATGAAATACTTAGGAACAAAATTTTTGAAGTACCTAAAATATAGGTATACTGTGGGGTACGTGCGTATATGAATACATTATCCACTTGTGAAATAATAGCCCAACGCTCCGTATATTTTCAATAATTCATCCTTATAAGAATCTCTTATATAGAGTTTCTTATAAGCCTAACATTCGTCGGCTTATGATTAAATCTTTAAGTTAAAGTGTTCAATCATAGCATGACACACTAAATATTGATCAACTTAAGGTGTTTTAATGCACCATGCTTACTTTATTTGACCACTGCATAACGTCCTCATTCAACACCAGTACCACACTTGCAATACTTGATCATTGCTTAAATATAGTCACCTATAAAATTCTCTTGTATCACTCCCAATATTATTCATCTATTCCTCACTCGCAAGGACATGTTAGTTCTAACATAGAAGTACTACACCGTAATTAAAATTTTAACATCCACTTATTTTATATTAGATTTAAACCAAGTACTTGACGTTTCTAAGAATCAATACTGTCAAGCTTAAAATTTTATGCAATAAATTTTGAGGAACTTAAGGCACTTCAATACACCATGTTTCATTATTTCACAATAGTGAATGTCAACGCTTAACGAAAATATCATACCCTAATTTCTATTAACCCAACCATTCCTCTATATTTAATATAGTAATGCGCGCGTATCGCTATTAATCAACATCTCTAAAAAGACTAATATCTTCGGCCTTTTTTGATAACTCTGAATTCAACAACTTTAAACTATAAACTCATCTATATGGTATTCTTCCTAAACTCTACTGATCATAGCGCTTATAAATCGTTTCTTAGTAACTATTGTTCTACTATAAATCATAACTATTATCTACTATAATTCATTTCGTAGTAGTTACAATCCCAACTTAGACCTAAGCCGGCTCTGACACTACCGTCCATGTTAGGATATGGGTCCGTTTTATTTTACTATAATGAAATCGAGTCCCATGTTGTTGTTACGGTGAAGCATCCCAAGTAACCGCCTACCGAGCAGAGCATTCTGGTTAACCTTGTAATTTATAATTAAATATCACTACTTGAGGTTTTGCAGTGATTGATCTAAGGGAAAATATGCAAAGGTTCATAACTAAAGCTCAAACAAGGCAATTAATTCAAAATTATATGGTCTATCCTAGGTAAACTTGAACGTATCTCTCATCTGATCATCGTTTAAATCTAAAATCATTACTTATTTCTAGATTCAATGCTTAGAGTATAGTCATCGCTTATGACTAAGATCAGTACTTATGTTCGAATCATCGCCTAATGTTCATACCATTTTCTTATATCTAAGATCGTAACTTATGTTCGAGATCATCGTTTATGTTCAGATCATCACTTGGTTTCTACGATCATAGCCTAAATCTACGTTTCCACCTTAGATCTAGAGCCATGCTCTGACACCAACTGTAGTGACCTGTCCCAAGCCCTAGTACTCAGAACGAATCACCGGCTGTATTATGCAAAGGAAGATACAAGGCTTCGATATCGATGCAAAACACATCAGCAGCGTGATGCAAATCGATGTCAGCGAAAGTCAAATAAAGCCTCAAATCATCATAAATAATAAATGCGTACAATGATCTAATCAATGGTCAATAATACATTATCGAAAATAAAGGTGAATGTATAAATCCCCAACAAGTACATCAAATGAAACTTGTGATCTCTAGTTCAAATACCCATAATGTCCTCGGTCTAGCGGTCAACGTCCTCACTCAGCATCATCCTCAGCGTACACTAAATCGTACTCCTGCTCATCTGAAAATGATAAAGGGTGGTATAAGCGACACTTTGCCCAGCATGTAACCTTAACATATTTACTCTGGGATCATGCACGGAGAAGCAAGGTTAATAACAGTAAATAACAATACAGAAAATAACATGCTTCTCATTCGCAAATGATTCTATAGTTTTACCCCTAACATCCAAAACAATGATAACAAATAGACCCAACAAAGACATACAATGACGAAACTGCCCTTAGAGGGTAAAATGTCCAAAATGCCTCTAGTAATAGAAAACTATGAAAATAACCATGATGGTCAAAAATAGATATGAAAACACCTTCTTAGTGATGAATACAAAATAATAGTGACTGTATCATTTCCACCATGTCAAGTACCTACAAGAACTCAAAATACCACTTTTGCCCTTTTTGGTAAGCTGTAGAAACTTCCAAGGCACATTAGTCACAAGACATTATTATATTCATCAAAAACACATAATAACATGATAAAAATATATGAATCATGTAAAATGAAAACAACCATTTTATCACATTTTAAAAAATTTCTATAAAAATCCTAGACATCGATCGATCGAAGGGCCTCTGCTGGAGCGATCGATGTCTTATGGTGAGATACCAATTTTGTCTCTGACCTACATCGATCAATCGATGTGAGGGACCGATGTATACATCGATTGATCGATGTGTGTCAGGTTTAGAGATTGATATCTCACAGTAAGGTTTGAGATTTTTCCTGCCTTACTTCGATCGATCGATGTAGGGACCGATATATGCATCGATCGATCGATGTCTCCTACATGAGATATCGATGTCATTTTTCTTCACTTATTTGATATATTTCAACTCTTTATCATTTGTAACAACATGTGTGACATTTTTATGACATGTAATACTTAAAATCATTACTTTGAAAATTTTACAAACTTATATCTCAACATTCCCACCTTTTGGATGATTGTCATAATAACCCTACATGATTTTAATGTCACAAATGTTTTTGCCAATTGTTATCACATATTTACCAATTCTATGCCAATTGAATTGTTTGAAAAAACTCACCAATTCTATATCAATTGTTTTCAAATTCATTCTAGATACATGTCTCTAACATATGTGCTCCCCCTCAACTTTTACTCTCCCTTAACCTATGATCCAAGCCAATATAACACCAATTAAAACTTATACCAATTGAATACCAATTGAACTTCACACTCATTATTCAATTTTAAAATCATGACTTAAATCTAAAATCTAAAATCATGTTCTTATTCTCTCCCTTTATTTTGGAAATCATAGAAAAGATAAGGTTATGAAATTGTATCGTAGGTCATCATGCCTAACTTGACTCGTAAAGTTTGAAAAGTGGCTTGACTAAGGGGTTTGGTGAAAATATCAGCAACCTGATGATCAGTGCTTACATGTTTTATGACTATATCTTCATTTCGAACATGGTCACGGAGTAAATGGTATCTTACCTCAATGTGTTTGGCCTTTAATATATCTAAATATCTTTTTCACCGGATTATAATGGGATGCCTTAGAAAAAGATTGAAACCTAGCACACATACACACACACTAAACATTATATCAAGTATTGATGCTGTAGCGCCCTGCACCCCAGCCCAGCCGGATACGGTGTGCCTGCCATACTTCACTACGGAGAGTACCAGGCGTCGGTCCATAACATAACAAAGTCCAGAACAAAATATGTGGACTTTCGTGCTTACACGTCGACAAGTAAGCGAAACCGAGGCAGAATAAAAAACTTTTAAAATAAAAACGTCAACGCAAGCATCATTAGTTTTACAACCCAATCATAAAGTATGGAAATCCCAAAATAACTGTTTTCAACATCAAGTCATAAAAGATCATCAACCAAAACTCTCTTCCGTCAAATCTCTAAGTCGTCCACCTCCCGCTGCGCCTACGGGTAAGGAACCCTAGGTTCATCTTCAATCCATTCCACTCTATTTCCTGCGGCATCTGGGAGGAAAAATAAAGGGTGAGTGACTACGTCACCAGCAAGTAAACTATAAATAATCGTGAATTAGATGGAAAGTACATACAAGAACTGAACCCCAAAAATTCGGTTTATAATATACCTGACCTTCCATCCAACACCCGTAAGAAATCAGCTCATAACTTTATCAAAGATTGAAACATACCAAAGTTCATAACTTATAACAAGATCATCACTCAATAAAGATCATAGCTTATGAGCTAACAAGTCGTAACACCTTAGTCTAAGTATCACGTACCCATGTTCGATGACTCATTAAATGCAACATGCATGAGTATGTACGTGTGATGCATCATGATAAAAATGAAGATAAGTTCTTTCGTTCTTTCATTCAAAACATCATCGTCAAGAAAACAAGAGGGTATTCAGATCTATTCTCCCGGATCTAAGGCGGTCACTTATTTCTCTTCGAATCTATTATTCCCGAATTCGGGGCGGTCATGTCATCACTTATCAAGTCTATTCTCTCCAGGCCTGAACGGTCGATATCAGGTCTATTCTCTCTGGGCCTGAACAGTCCATATCGTGAGATCAGTTAACCCCGGATCTGGATCGGGTCCTTACTGGCCAGAAAACACACGGTACCGGTGAAAAGCGTTCTTTAAAAAACAGAATCTTTTCTTTGAAAACGCTTTTTTCATCATTCTTTCTCATAAACTCAGTTCCATAAATCATGTAAATGACGATGATGCAATATATGACATGTACTATGCACTTCATGACATGAGGCGTCACATATACACATAAGTACCACTTATTCTTTAGGCTGGAAAAATTTCCAGAATTATTGTTCCATATGCACGGCCTCAAAACCTCGTGTCTTAGGCTCGTTTTCATGAGTTCTTGTCATACATATGCATAAGAGTGTCTTTTCTATTCGTAATATAATTACCATAACCTTGCGGGACGTGTAAGACACTTAATCTATTTAATTACGAAACAGGGTACTGCTGAATTTCAGCAGTGCAGTGTCCTTTCTTTTACCTTTCCTATAAGCCCATTTAAGCTTCATTTAATTTGGGCCAACCTTGGAGAAATGCTGTAGACATATCAATAATCAATGATCATAAGCACAAACTATATAATTAAGTATAAGCCCACCAAAACAAAGTCCCACAGCAAATTCCTCAATTCTGCCAAAATTCTAGAATTGTAATGCCAACTTAACTTTGGTGATTACCCGTTAAAATAACCATTCTAAGTTAAGTGGTTTGCATAAAAACACTAATATATGTCTTAAGTAATTGTCATAAAAGTTTTACGGAATTATAATATCGTTAAAGGGGTCATTTATTCTTTTCCCCAAAATGGGTACATGCTGAATTTTGGAATGACCAATTTTACTACGAATTTTATTGTGACAAAACCGTAAGTTCTTTTTCAAAAATTCCAACTCACAAACTTAGCATACACATAGATCTAGCTTCCTACCAAAAATCAGCCCAATTGCATATGTTTAAGGTCTATTTCCGGGTCAATCATTATGTCACATAGAATCTGTTCAGTCCAGTAATTTCCAGCATGACCAGTTTTACTAAAAATTTCGTTAAAAATAAACCGTAACTCCTTTTAATGACATTCCAACTCTCATATTTATCATAAACATAGGGCTAGTGTTACGCCAAAAATTAGCTAAATTGAATACTTTTATAGTCTCTTTTCAGGTCCTACAAGACGACACAAAAATCTGCCCTGCTCCAGTAAATTCCAATTTTGTCACATTTCCTTTCTAAAATGTCCCAACTTGAGTTGTTGGGCTTAAACACTTCATTAAACATCAAGTGCACCTTTAGCATGTGGATTTGCAGGTTCTAACACATTCTAAAGTCATCTACACATCACTTCCAAAACAGTTTGAATGATACATATATCATTCCTTTGGCCATGCACATCATGTTCCTACTAGAATCCATTCTTAGTATAAACGGTGTATAAATATCCTACCCCCAAAACAGCCCGTCTATACATATGAAAGGGAAAAAATCATATCTCCATGTTGAACATATTAAGCTTAACATATAAAGCACACATCTTGTTCACACTTTACCTCACAAGTTACAATTTCTTACAAGAACTACCTTTATTTTCCCCCTCTTTCATCCAACCGTCCCCTATACATGTCAAAGAAGAGATCTTTGTCACATTCATCTTAGATTTACCTCATATTCATACTTAAAAAATCAAAGAATCCACCTTTGGAGCAAATCTCAAACATGCAAGCCACTTTACTTAAGGAACCGAAAGTTTCATGCATTAAACTTAGCATTTCACCTCTAAGATTAAAACTTAATAGCATCTAGACATTCAAGCATGCAATTTCACATCCAATTCATGAGTATGTATAGTGTACTTGCCTTTTTAAACTTACTCCTTTGCTTATCTTGGAAGATGAGTGAAATCCTTTTCCTCTTCAATATATACCCCCATGGTTTGTGAGGGAGAAAAAGAATAGCATTAGTTTTTTTTATTCTAGACAAGGATAAAACCAAATGGAGGTTTAGATGGTCTTACTCAAAGTGATTCTTAGGGTTGAGATGACCTTATCCCACCAAAAGATAAACTTCCTTAGCTCTTAAAGTTCCTCTCCTAGCGCCTCCTTGAAGGTCACGGTTCCCACAAGAAACAAGGTTATCTTGTGAGTTTTACCATGCAACACAAAACCTTCTAAAGGAGTTTAGAATGCACTTACCTAGCCCAAGCTTGAATGGGAAGGAGTCTTGAGTCCTCTTGATTCCTCAAGACCGTATGCTTTTGAGAGAAGAGGGGGAGGGAAAGTTTCTTTAACTATCTTCACCAACTTGAGTTACTTTTTAGTTGTGAGGTTGAGGTAAAGTAATCATAGTAAGACTAGGGCGACTCTTGGTTTCCCCAATGATCAACCGGCGGTTGAAGCCCTTTTTGGGTTGTTTCATCTCACCTAAGTAGTCTTTTTAGGGTGTTTAAGTGAGAAGTGGTTAGGTAGTTGAGCAAAAGGTTAATGGTAAAGTTGATCCCATACTCCCCTCCTTTTCTTGTAACTCACGGTCCTAGTGAGTTATCCAAGCTTAAGTAATAACATAATATGACTACTATAGGCCTATCCATTTCATAACATTGCTTTTGTAAGCATTTAAGATGAATAGTTAAGAACCCCTTTTTAGTAAAAATGATCTTAAATCCCTCATGAGGCCTCTTGGCTAGTGTTTAGCCGTTCTTATTGAGGGGAAAAAGGAAAAATCTCTTGTTCCTTTCTGACTTTGAGGATAAAAATGAGTTAGGAATGTAGTATAAGATTCCTTGTTAAATGAAGAGAGAGAAAAAGCCCTCTTGGCTAAGCACATCCGACGGCCTTCTTAAGAGAGGAAAAAAAAAATTTCATGTGCACGGACACAATCATGGCATTCATTTAAAGCCTAATCATAGTTCACCATTTTTGGATTTGCTTGAAGAGTCTTAAAACCATTATTGGCTCCATAAGGCCTCATGGCCGAAAATATAAGTGGTTGAACTTATACATATACATAAGTTAAATTCCATTGCATCTTATCCATGATCAAAACCTGCCCGTTCCTCTATCTTAGTTATGTATACACGTGTGTTCGAAGTGCATCCTCAACCATTATCCTTTAAATACACCTTTCATGTAACTAGAATCCTTTAGGCTAATATCAAGGCATATACCGAAATATATGCATGTAAGTATGACCTGTATATATATATATATATACGTATGTATATATGTCCAACACTATACATGTAAATATGCACACATGGGTATATCATGTGATCCTGCTTTTTATGAGATCAAAGTGATTACTCAAAAAGTGACCATGGTTAGGGGTCAAGCCCTCTTAAATGCCTAAGAATATGTTGCTTTTAGGGTTCCTTATTAATTTTGAAGTCCCTTACTTGCTTAATAAGGCCTTGTGGCCGAAATATGGGTGGGTACACTTATACATGTATAAGTTTAATTCAATTTCATCTTATTCGTGATCATAGCTAACCCATTTTCCTATTTTAATATATATACCCACGTGTTTATGTATGCTTAATTATTGTCCTTTAAGTACACTTTTCATGGGACTATAACCCCTTAAGCCGCTTATCACAACGTAACCCAACATCTATAACGTATACATATATATATACATCTATATATGTCCATACCATATATATATCTACATGTATCATGTAGGCCTATTCTCCATCAAGTTTGAAATTAATAAACCCAAAATCCATTTTATAAGAATGCAAACATAAATGATCCTCAAAATAAAATCATAATTATATAAAATAAATATTATTATAAATCATATAAGTATAGGATATGATATATGCGAAAAGACAAAGCTACCCCCAAACCCCCCTAAAATTCGGCCAAGGGCCTTGAGGGTTCTAGAATCCTCCACATTTTTCTAAAAAATTCTTAAAATAACTAATTAGATAACAATTAAAATATAAACAAACAAGCATGCAAAAAGAAATATTAAAATAAGAAAAGAAGGCTAGCATGGGAGGCAAAAGCTTGAAGCTACAAGCCTAGGCCTCCCTTCACCTCTTCACCGCCGGATACCCCTTCCCCTTTCCCCCTAGATTTTTTTTAAATATTGCAAGACAACTCCTTTCACCCATCTTGAACTCCCTCAAGAAGCCTTCAAGCCAACACTTAGAAAGTTTTTCCATCTCCCTCCACATACCCAGCTTTCGGCCCCTTCATCTTGGAGTTGGGAGTCCAACTCAAGTCTCACCTTCAAGACTCAATAACCATCTAGGTAAGCCTCATTTCAAGTTTCTTAAGTAGATTCTCCATGCCAAATAATGAAGCTCACATGGGTGCCCTTGTTCCCTACCCACAACCGTGACCTTCGTGGTCACTAGGTGCAAGATATTCAACTCTTTTAGGTGGTGCAATCTCTTGCTAGGAAAGCTCCACTCAAGGTTCCACTTTGGTAAGAAGATCTAACCTCTAAATAGTTCTATTTTCATCAAATAATGATGACTAACGTTCTTCCCTCATTTCCTTCAAAAAAACCGTATGCTCAAGAGTGAAGAAGGAGGAAGATTTCAACTCAACTCATCCAATATCCAAAATAAGAAAAGAGCTTTAGCTTGAAGAGGCAAGTATACACTAGACTATCATGATTTGTTTGATGAATTAGTGACTCGAATGACTAGATGCTTCTAAGATGTGAACTTTAGTTGAAGACACTAAGTTTTAAGACCATATCTTAGTGATTCCTTAAGAACAATGTCTTGCATGTGATTAAATCCTCCAAAGATGAAATCTTTCCTTACATGAAATGTGATATAAGGATGTTTTAGGATGAAGTAAGGTTCAACCAAGTGAGTCTAGGCAAGAATAACTCTTGGATGAAACTTGTGAAGTCTTAAGAAAGCATGCATGTGTTAGATGTGAGTTTTATGAGGTTGTTTGGTAAGATTGGAATAAAATGGCACTTGAATGTGTTGCATGCCTAAATAAATGTTGTAAAATGTGTTCATGGTATCATACAAGTTTTGGCCTAAAGGATGGATATGATGGTGAGATTTGAATCCAAGAAGGAACACCTTTTGTGAGCAAATATGGTAGTTGTTGTGTATAAACTACAAACTGTTTTGACATGATGCAAAGATGACTCAATAGAAAGAATGAAATCTGGATATTCATGGGAAAAAGGTGTATGTGGTGACTAATAAGTTATTTCATAAGCACAAGATATTTAGTGGTCACTTGACATGAAAAGATGACAAAACACAAAACTTCTGGACCTGGACAGAATTGAGCAGTGTGTTGTGTGACCTTAAAATGGTCCTTACTAACGTGCAAACAATTTGATTTTTGGCATGATGATAGACCTATGTGTGTAGCAGACATAAGAGTTGGAATTTTGGTAAAATAAGTTGTGGAATATGTTTAATAAAATATTTGGTGAAACTGATCAAGCTGACATTTCTAGAACTGGACAGAATTATATGACGTTTTGTATGGCCTAAAAATGGATCTTGGAAATGTGCAATTAAGCTGATTTTTGGTATGGTGACAACCTTATGTGTGTATCAAGTATGAGAGTTTGAGTTTTTGTAAAAGAGGTCGTGGATTATTTCTAAGAAATTAATTGATAAAACAGCTCAAGCTGAAATCACTGAAACAGGGCAGAAATGAGTAACGTGTTTCTTGACCCGAAAATAGACCTTGGAAACATGCAAATATGCTACATTTTGGTAGGATGCTTGTTATGCATGTTTATGATATGGGTGAGTTGGAATTTCGGGAAAAGCAATTATGGTTTTGCCACAATAGAATTTTTAATAAACTTGGTCAGTCCAGTAACATGTGACCATTTCGGAAAAATAATTAAATGAACCCTTTAAGGTTATTGGATTGTTCTGGAAATTTTATGTTAATCACCTAATACATAGACGAGCATGACCATGTAAATTAATCAATTTGGTATTAACTTTTTGATGGGTAATTATGGATATAAAGTTAATGTACTAAAACTGGAAAATTGGACAGAACAGGGGAATAAGTTAAGAGGCCTAATTTTGTGGATTTGGACCTATGTACACGGTTTGGGCCCATGAATGTTAGTCCTTAGGGAGTTTATTATATTTTCCAGGTTGTGGTCCAAATAATTAAGGTTTTAAGGTCTCAAAAATTAAGGTAATATTGGTTATTATACCGCAGAATTCAGCAAGTACACTTGGTAATGATTTGATGATTTAAGGGTTTTATTCGTCTTAGGAAGATACGAAAATTTTACGACATGTAAATAATACCGCACTAAGCACATGTGGGACAAAAGATTATGAAAGTGCGCTTGTTTGGTCAACATAGCCAGCCCATGAACATGAAGTAAAATCTGGAAATTTTTAGTTTCCGAAACCATGCTTGTTGACATGTTATAAAGAATACTTACGATTATTTATGTCATGACTTGCATTGCATATCATTTCATGCATCATGCATGATCATATGCCCCATGAACCTGATTTTTATGAATTTTCCGTATGCAAGCAAGTCTTTCCAAATAAATATGTTTTTCGTTATGCATGAAAGTTTTTTTTATGGTCCCATGTTTTAAAGAAAGCTTTATGATTCCCTTGCCGGCCAAGCATGCGACTAACCCGACTCCAGACCCGGGGTTAATTGGTCTGTTGACATGATATGTTCTGGACCCGCTCAAATCCGTGGTTAATTGATCTGATACATATTCTGGACCCGTTTGGACCCGGGTTAATTGGTCTGATGACATGATTTTGGACCCGTCCAAGACCCGGGGTTAATTGGTCTGTTGATATGTTCTGGACCTGCTCAGATCCGGGATTAATTGATCTGACACTCTGTTTTCTTTATGAATATGTTATGGGACCACATGACAATGATTTTCACCATGACATGACATCGTGCATTGCATCATGCATACTCCATGCATACGTTACATAATAAATGTTTATGATATGGAGGATAATGATAACGTGAGAACTGTATTACCTAAGTGTAATTTTGGTTACATTCAAGCGGGTTAAGGATCTATGGTCAGGTATGATGAATATTAAGATTATTGGAGGTTTTACATTCACGTTATAATTCTTTATTTCATGTTGGTTTATTGTATGCTTGTTGGGTGATTTTTATCACTCACACTTTTATTTTTCCCCAAAGCCAGATAATGCTAAGATTGAGTGGATCGAGGATGAGCCAAGAGTGCCATACCCGTAGGCGAGGATGTCAGAAAGAGGCTATGCTTAAGGACTTTTGTGCGGGGATGATGATGTACAATGAACTATGTTAAACTCTTTGGGATTTCAGTGATGTTGTTCTGTGGACTATTACTGTTGGGGACTTAGTATTTTCATAATGCATGTTTATTTTAAAAAGTTTTAATTCTGCCTAAATTTTACTACCATGTTAAATGTTAGCATGAGAGTCCATGGCTTAAGTTATGGATTTTCGCATGTTATGCATGACGCTTTGTACTCTCCTTAGTGAAGTACGGCGGGTGCACCGTATTCGGACGAGGTCTGGGTGCGGGGTGCTACAACTGGTATCCGAGCCCAGGCTCTAGATTTTGGGCAGAACGTAGAACTAAGTTATGATCTTAGAAATCTATGTTTGATCTTAGACCTAAGTCATTATCTTAGATGAGTGATGGCCTTAGACTATGACCACTTAGACCTAGTTAGGATGTAATTTAATAATTAATCCTAATTTATGAAATCCGGATCTATAACGTAAGATGTGTCTTTTATCTTCCTTATTTAAAAATTTTGGATTATGGTCTCTAATCAAAATAATTTAGTTTTATTCCGACCTTTAAGTAAATGTTAACACCCCATAATGCAGATGGTGAGACCACGTGGTAGACTTCCTAGGGCACAACCAGCTGCTCAGGAGCCCGTTCCTCCACCACCAGCTCAGGTCCCGCCACCACAGCCGGCCTAGAGTCCTCCAGTTCAGAATAATTCACCACCAGCACCGCAGGCACCTGTTCCTCCGGTCATCCCTAACATGAATGCCTTTCAGGCCTTTTGCCAAGTAGTCACTCATATAGGGCAAGGCCTAATCCATCAGAACGCTCCACCTCATCCGCACCAGCCTGTGAGAGACGCCTAGTATTACTTCGAGAAGCTAAAGAGAGCTAATGTGCCACCGTTTGGGGGAAAGCCAGATCCAGATACAGCGGAGAAGTGGTTAGACGAAGTTGAAAACTGTTTTGAGTTAATTCAAGCCCCCAATGAGATGAAAGCCCAAGCTATCTGACCTTTTCTGATAAGTGAATCTAACCAATGGTGGAAGACGAATCTGCATCCTTTGCCCAGACCGATTGCCTGGGAAAGATTTCTGCAAGAGTTTCACAAGTTCTATATCCCTCCGTCAGTCAAGTTACAAAAGAGGAATGAGTTTGAATCCCTGAAGCAGGAGCCTGGTATGACGGTAGCAGAGTATTCAAATAAGTTCATCGCGCTAGGGAGATTTCAGCCTGTTACCATGAATGATGAAAAAACAAAAATGCTGAAGTTTGAAAGAGGGCTGAATCCAAGAATCTGGACATGGTTGGTGAATGCAAATACCACGAATTTTGGAGCTCTTTTGGACGCATGCTACTGGATTAAGAGAGACATTATCCGATGAGACGATGTGGGACAAAAGAGAGAAAGACAAGGGACTGGGAATGAGAAGTATAGAAAGGTAGCTAAGAAGAATTTCAGAGGGTCAATTCGACAAGAAAAATCTTAGGGTCAGAATCAGCGTCGCCAGCAGCATCAGAATAATCAGCAGAAGAATCAGACTCCACTCCAGCAGCCAGCTATACCAGTATCCCCTCAGTGCCAGAAGAGACACATGGGTGAGTGTCAATGGAAGAGTGGAAAATGCTTTGGATGCGGAAAAGATGGTCATCTGATTAAGGATTGCCTAGAAAGAGGAGCGCAGCAACAGCAACAGCAACAACAGCCAAGGAACCAGCGACCACGTGCAAATGCAAGGGTGCACGTCATGAGAGATGCAGATGTTGAGGAGACGACAGACGTAGTGACTCGTAAGATTTAAAGTTTTATGCCTTCAATACGTTTTACTTATGCATGCCTATTATATTGCTTAGTAAAATGTGCATGGTTCAGGAAATATCTTAGTATATAGCATACCTGCAAATGTGTTGTTCGACAGTGGCGCCAGCCACTCATTTATCTCCAGAAAGATTGCAAAGAACCTCGATCATAACTCAGTCAGATTAGAAACACCCTATAGAGTACAAGCAGCCGGCGATCAAGTGCTTGTCTCTCATCATATTTTTCGCAATTGTGTGCTCGAGTTCGATGAACATCATTTTGAAGCCGACTTGATTCCTATATCTATGAGTGACTTTGATGTGATCCTCGGGATCGATTGGCTCTCAAGGAACTATGCTCACATTGATTGCCGAAGTAGGCAAGTTATAATTAAGAACCCGGCTCGAGACGAAGTGTCATTCCAAGGAGAAGCTAAGTTAAAGAAATCATCCAAGAAAGTTTTTGTTAACGCTGCTCGTGCCAGCCGAGCGTTGAGGAAAGGCCATGAAGGATTCTTTGTTTATGTCCTAAGCACTGAGCAAGCGAGTCCTACTCTTGCACAAGTTAACGAATACCCTGATGTGTTCCCTGATGATCTACCTGGACTACCTCCTGATCACGAAATTGCCTTTGAGATAAATCTTGTTCCAGGAGCTGAACCCATATCAAAAGCCCCATATCGGATGGCTCCTGCAGAACTGAAAGAGCTAAAGGAGCAGTTACACAAGCTACTAGAAAAGACGCTCATCCGCCCCAGCGTTTCACCTTGGGGTGCTCCCGTGTTATTCGTGAAGAAGAAAGATGGAAGTATGCGCTTATGCATTGATCACCGGGAGGTCAACAAAATCACCATAAATAATAAGTATCCCTTGCCCCGGATAGACGACTTATTTGATAAACTCCGGGTATGTAACTAACAAATCCTAGTTCAATTAAGATTTAAATTTCCAATACCCTATCTAAAAGCATCTTAATGCAAGGATCACGAATCTTCGGTAAGATTGACCTGTGATCTGGATACTTCCAATTGAAGGTTAAGGCTGAAGATGTCGCTAAGACTGCTTTCAGAATCCGCTATGGACACTATGAATTCTTTGTCATGCCCTTTGGTTTGACCAATGCTCCTACCGCCTTTATGGACCTCATGAATCGAGTCTTTCAGGACCAATTGGACAAGTTCGTAGTAGTTTTCATAGATGCCATCTTGATCTATTCACCAGATGAAGAGACTCACGCAGCCCATTTGAGGACAATTTTGAATATTCTAAGAGGAAGACAGTTGTATGCAAAGTTTAGCAAATGCGAGTTTTGGTTGCGAAGTATATCCTTCCTCGGCCATGTTATTTCAGAAGATGGGATTTCAGTGGATCCCAAGAAAATTGAAGCTATCACGAAATGGCCCAGACCAACGAACGTTACTGAAGTGAGAAGTTTCCTTGGGTTAGCAGGATATTATCGGAAATTCGTGGAAGGATTTTCGAGGATAGTTGTTCCCCTCACCAGATTGACCCAAAAGAAAACCATGTTCGAGTGGAGTGCCGATTGTCAAAAGAGTTTCTCAGAGCTAAAAGTGAGGTTGACATCCGCCCCTATCCTAGCTCATCCCACTCCTGGTGAGAAGTACATGGTGTACAGTGATGCTTCAAAGAATGGTCTCGGATATGTCCTTATGCAGAAAGATAGAGTGATAGCTTATGCATCCCGGCAGTTAAAGCCATTTGAGCAAAACTACCCCGTCCATGATTCTTGAGCTTGCCGCAGTGGTTTTCGCATTAAAGATATGGAGACATTACCTGTATGGTGAGAACTGTGAGATCTATACAGACCACAAAAGCTTAAAGTATATTTTTACCCAGAAAGAGCTGAACAAGTGGCAGCGCAGATGGCTCGAGCTGATTAAAGACTATGACCTCTCCATTCAATATTATCCGGGGAAAGCTAACAAAGTTTCTGATGCGTTAAGTCGAAAGACAAGTCACCCACGTCAACCACCTCTTCAGCGAGATATGGAAGAGTTTGGCTTAGAAAAGTTGATTCAGTCGATGAAGTTCTCGCCAAGTTCATCCTTATTCCTTCACTGATTGATAGAATCAAAGAAGCTCAAAGGAATGATGCAGCTTTGAGAAAGATCAAGGGAAGGATGAAAGATAAGCCACAAGATGATTTTGAAGTGCGCAATGACGACAGTTTGTGGTACCGAGGATGGTTATGTGTCCCCGAGAACAAAGAAATTAAAGATGAAGTTCTGATGAAAGCCCATAACTCGCGATTATCTATACACCCTGGAGCTAATAAAATGTACCAAGACCTCAAGCAAAAGTTTTGGTGCCACGGTATGAAGAATCAAATCACTGAATTTGTTGAGCGATGCTTGGTCTGTCAAAGGGTAAAAGCGGAACACCAAAGACCTGCTGGATTATTACAACCCTTAGAAGTGCCGGAACGGAAATGGGACCACGTCACTATGGATTTCGTGGCCGACCTACCTAAGACTAAGTATGGAAATGATGCTATATGGGTCGTTGTGGATCGTTTGACTAAGTCTGCTCACTTTTTGGCCATGTCGATTAAAGCATCCATGGAGAAGTTGGCCTCTATGTACATTAACCAGATTGTTTGTTTGCATGGAGTGCCCGTAAGTATCGTATGCAACCGTGATCCCCGTTTTACCTCGAGATTCTGGACAACCTTTCAAAAGGCAATGGGCGCTAAGATCAGAATGAGTTCCCCGTTCCATCCTCAAACCGATGGCCGATCAGAAAGAACAATTCAAACATTTGAGGACATGCTTCGCGCTTGCATTCTTGACTTTGGAGGAAGCTGGGATAAGAGCCTCAAGCTTGTTGGGTTTTCTTACAATAACAGCTTCCGTAGATCCATCGTGACGTCACCATACAAAGCATTATATGGTCGAAAATGTTGGTCCCCACTCTATTGGGACGAGATTGGAGATAAGATCTATACGGAACCCGACATTGTTGAGCAAACACGAGAAAAGGTAAAGTTGGTTCAGCAAAGACTAAAAGCGGCACAAGATAGGACTAAGACATGGGCAGATGAAAGGAGACCCTTAGAGTTTCAAGAAGGAGAGAAAGTTTTCCTAAAGGTTTCTCCAACCAAAGGAGTCAAGAGATTTGGCATAAAGGGGAAATTGAGCCCAAGATTCATTGGACCGTATGAAGTCCTAGAAAAAGTTGGTGAAGTTGCATATCGCCTGGCATTGCCCCCATCACTTTCCTAGTTACATAATGTATTCTATGTTTCCCAACTTTGCCGGTATGTCTATGACCCAAGTCACATTCTTGAAGGTCAGCAGTTGAAGGTTGAAGAAGATGCATCCTATAAAGAGGAGCCCCTAAAGATCGTTGATTGGAAAGAAAAGAAGTTGAGAAAGAGATCCATACCCATGGTGAAGGTTAAGTGGAAGCACCATTCGGGAGAAGAAGCCACATGGGAAACGGAGGAAGACATGAAAGTAGATACCCCCATCTTTTTGACTAGTTTCTGAAGTTTCGAGGACGAAACTTATGATAAGGGGGGAGGATGTTGTACCCCAAATTATAATGTACTCGAAACCATGACTAAGTGACGTAATGAAAATAATGATTCTTTCACGTGCATTCTACTTAAGTCAAATTAGCGCTTCTGTATTTAAGTCCTTTAAGTTCATTTAGGACGGACACTAAACAGTTATACAAGCGAACGTCACAAGGTGTGTAATACACCTTATAAATTCGACCAAAGGCCTTGAACAATCTTAGAATAAATCCGTTTTATAAGAATGCAAAAATAAATGATCCTCACGGAGAAAGATTAAAATCAAAATAAAATAAATAATATTATAAATTATATAAGTATGGGATATGATAAATGTGAAAAGACAAAACTACCCCTAAACCCCCCTAAAATTCGGCCAAGGGCCTTGAGGGTTCTAGAGTCCTCCACATTTTTCTAAACAATTCTGAAAATAACTTAGATAATAATTAAAATATAAACAAACAATCATGCAAAAAGAAATATTAAAATAAGAAAAGAAGGCTAGCATGGGAGGCAAAATCTTGAAGGTACAAGCCTAGGCCTCCCTTCCCCTCTTCAACGCCGGATACCCCTTCCCCTTGCCCCCTAGATTTTTTTTATATATTGCAAGACAACTCCTTTCACCCATCTTGAACTCCCTCAAGAAGCCTTCAAGCCAACACTTAGAAATTTTTTCCATCTCCCTCCACATACCCAACTTTTGGCCCTTTCATCTTGGAGCTAGGAGTCCAACTCAAGTCTCACCTTCAAGACTCAATAAGCATCTAGGTAAGCCTTATTTCAAGTTTCTTAAGTAGATTCTCCATTCCAAATAATGAAGCTCACATGGGTGCCCTTGTTCCCTAACCACAACCGTGACCTTCATGGTCATTAGGTGCAAGATATTCAACTCTTTTAGGTGGTGCAATCTCTTGCTAGGAAAGTTCCACTCAAGGTTCCACTTTGGTAAGAAGATCTAACCTCTAAATAGTTCTATTTTCATCAAAGAATGATGACTAACATTCTTCCCTCATTTCCTTCAAAAAAACCATATGCTCAAGAGTGAAGAAGGAGGAAGATTTTAACTCAACTCATCCAATATACAAGCTAAGAAAAGAGCTTTAGCTTGAAGAGGCAAGTATACACTAGACTCTAATGATTTATTTGAAGAATTAGTGACTCGAATGACTAGATGTTTCTAAGATGTGAACTTTAGTTGAATACACTAAATTTTAAGACCATATCTTAGTGATTCCTTAAGAACAATGTCTTGCATGTGATTAAATCCTCCAAAGATGAAATCTTTCCTTACATGAAATGTGATATAAGGCTGTTTTAAGATGAAGTAAGGTTCAACCAAGTGAGTCCAGGAAAGAATAACTCTTGGATGAGACTTGTGAAGTCTTAAGAAAGCATGCATTAGTTAGATGTGAGTTTTATGAGGTTGTTTGGTAAGATTGGAATAAAATGGCACTTGAATGTGTTGCATGCCTAAATAAATGTTGTAAAATGTGTTCATGGTATCATACAAGTTTCGGCCTAAAGGATGAATATGATGGTGAGATTCGAATCCAACAAAGAAAACCTTTTGTGAGCAAATATGGTAGTTGTTGTGTATAAACTACAAACTATTTTGACATGTTGCAAAGATTACTCAATAAAAAGAATGAAATCTTGATATTCATTAGAAAAAGGTGTTTGTGGTGACTAATAAGTTATTTCATAAGCACAAGATATGTAGTGGTCACTTGGCATGAAAAGATGACAAAACACAAAACTACTAGACCTGGACGGAATTGAGCAGTGTGTTGTGCGACCTCAAAATGGGCCTTACTAACGTGCAAACAATTTGATTTTTGGCATGATGATATCCTTATGTGTGTAGCAAACATGAGAGTTGGAAGTTTGGAAAAATAAGTTGTGGAATAGTTTTAAGAAAATATTTGGTGAAACTGATCAAGCTGAAATTTCTGGAACTGGACAAAATTATATGACGTTTTGTATGGCCTAAAAATGGATCTTGGAAATGTACAATTAAGATGATTTTTGGTATGGTGACAACCTTTTGTGTGCAGCAAGTATGAGAGTTGGATTTTTGGTAAAAGAGGTTGTGGATTATTTCTAAGAAATTAACTGGTAAACTGAAATCACTAGAACAGGGCAGAAATGAGTAACGTGTTACTTGGCCCAAACATAGACCATGGAAACATGAAAATGGGCTAAATTTTGGTAGGATGCTAGTTATGCATGTTTATGACATGGGTGAGTTGGAATATTCAAAAAAGGAATTATGGTTTTGCCACAATAGAATTTTTAGTAAAATTGGTCAGTCCAGTAACAGCATGTGACCATTTCGGAAAAATAATTAAATGAAACCTTTAAAGTTATTGGATTGTTCTGGAAATTTTATGTTAATCACCTAAGACATAGAGGAACATGACCATGTAAATTAATCAATTTGGTATTGATGTTTTGATGGGTAATTATGGATATAAAGTTAATATAATAAAACTGGAAAATTGGGCAGAACAGAGGAATAAGTTAAGAGGCCTAATTTTGTGATTTAGACCTATGTACATGGTTTAGGCCCATGAATGTTAGTCCTTAGGGAGTTTATTATATTTTTCAGGTTGTGGTCCAAAAGATTAAGGTTTTAAGGTCTCGAAAATTAAGGTAATGTTGGTTATTATACTGCAGAATTCAGCAAGTACACTTGGTAATGATTTGATGATTTAAGGGCATTATTCATCTTAGGAAGATACAAAAATTTTACGACATGTAAATAATACCCCACTAAACTCATGTAGGATAAAAGATTATGAAAGTGCGCTTGTTTGGTCAATATAGTCGGCCCATGAACATGAAGTAAAATCTAGAAATTTTTAGATTCTGAAACCATGCTTGTTGACATGTTATAAGGAATACTTACGATTATTTATGTCATGACTTGCATTGCATATCATTTCATGTATCACGCATGATCATATGCCCTATGAACCTGATTTTTATGAATTTTTCCGTATGCATGCAAGTCTTTCCAAGTAAATATGTTTTTCGTTATGCATGTAAGTTTTTTTTATAGTCCCATGTTTAAAAGAAAGCTTTATGATTCCCTTGCCGGCCAAGCATGGGACTAACCCGAATCCAGACCCGTGGTTAATTGGTCTGTTGACATGAAATGTTCTGGACCCGCTTAGATCCGTGGTTAATTGATCTGATACATGTTCTGGACCTGGGGTTAATTGGTCTGATGACATGATTTTGGACCCGTCCTAGACCCGGTGTTAATTGGTCTGTTGATATGTTCTAGACCCACTCAGATCCGGGTTAATTGATCTTACACTCTGTTTTCTGTATGAATATGTTATGGGACCACATGACGATGATTTTCACCATGACATGACATCATGCATTGCATGATGCATACTCCATGCATGCGTTACATAATAAATGTTTATGATATGGAGGATAATGATAACGTGAGAACTGTATTACCTAGGTGTAATTTAGGTTACATTCAGGCGGGTTTAGGATCTATGGTCAGGTATGATGAATATTAAGATTATTGGAGGTTTTACATTCACGTTATAATTCTTTATTTCATGTTGGTTTATTGTATGGTTGTTGGGTGATTTTTATCATTCACACTTTTATTTTTCCCCAGAGCCAGATAATGCTAAGATTGAGTGGATCGAGGATAAGCCGAGAGTGGCATACCCGTAGGTGAGGATGTCAGAAGGAGGCTATGCTTAAGGACTTTTGTGCTGGGATGATGATGTACTATGAACTATGTTAAACTCTTTGGGATTTCGGTGATGTTGTTCTGTGGACTATTACTGTTGGGGACTTAGTATTTTCGTAATGCATGTTTATTTTAAAAAGTTTTAATTCTGCCTAAATTTTACTGCCATGTTAAATGTTAGCATGGGAGTCCATGGCTTAAGTTATGGATTTTCGTATGTTATGCATGACGCTTTGTACTCTCCTTAGTGAAGTACGGCGGGTGCACCATATTCGGTCGTGGTCCAGGTGCAGGGCGCTACAATTCGCGCCCTTATCTCATCCGGTACCCTCACCCGCCAAAGCTTATTTTCTACTTCGTTCAACCATTGTTCTGTCTCTTCTGGACTAGCCTCCCTATCAAACCTCGGAATTTGTGCTTTAACTAGCCGTTGGTAATAAAATCCAATGCTTCCCGGGGGTGACAATGATGATGTCAGCATACCGATCTGTGATGTCATCTGCACCACATAGCGTTGGTTTTATTCGAAGTCATACTAGAATAAGCGACAAGATTTATCTTGTAACTTAATGAAATTCTCAGTGGCATGTAAATAGATACGATATGGGTCAAATTCTATAAATGGTCGTAAGCAAGGATTAAATCGAAACCCTAATTTCCTGTCTAAGTCATCCTAGTCTAAGGTCAACTCTCATCTAGGATCAGGACTTAGGTCTAAGATTAAAGTTGACTAAGACCATGACTTAATTCTATATTCTGCCCAGATCTGGAGCCTTAGCTCTGATACCACCTGTAGCGTCCCGCACCCCGGCCCAGCCGGAAAAAGTGCACCCGCCGTACTTCACTACAGAGAGTACCAGGCGTCAGTACAAAACATAACAAAGTACAGAACAAAATATGTGGACTTTCGTGCTTATATGTCGACAAGTAAGGGAAACCGAGGCGGAATAAAAACTCTTAAAATAAAAACGTCAATGAAAGCATCATTATTTTTACAACCCAATCATAAAGTACGGAAATCCCAAAATAATTGTTTTCAACATCAAGTCATAAAAGATCATCAACCATAACTCTCTTCCGTCAAATCTCTAAGTCGTCCACCTCCCACTGCGCCTACGGGTAAGGAACCCTAGGTTCATCTTCAATCCATTCCACTCTATTTCCTGCGGCCCCTGGGAGGAAAAATAAAGGGTGAGTAACTACATCACCAGCAAGTAAACTATAAATAATCGTGAATTAGATGGAAAGTACATACAAGAACCGAACCCTGAAAATTCGGTTTAGAACATACCTGACCTTCCATGAAACACCCGTAAGAAATCAGCTCATAACTTTATCAAAGATTGAAACATACCAAAGTTCATAACCTATAACAAGATCATCACTCAATAAAGATCATAGCTTATGAGCTAACAAGTCGTAACACCTTAGTCTAAGTATCACGTACCCTTGTTCGATGACTCATTAAATGCAACATGCATGAGTATGTACGTGTGATGCATCATGATAAAAATGAAGATAAGTTCTTTCGTTCTTTCATTCAAAACATCATCGTCAAGAAAACAAGAGAGCATTCAGATCTATTCTCCCGGATCTGAGGAGGTCACTTATTTCTCTTCGAATCTATTATTCCTGGATTCGGAGCGGTCACGTCATCACTTATCAGGTCTATTCTCTCCGGGCCTGAACGGTCGATATCAAGTCAATTCTCTCCTGGCCTGAACGGTCCATATCATTAGATCAGTTAACCCCGGATCTGGATCGGGTCCTTACAGGCCAGAAAACACACGGTACCGGTGAAAAGCGTTCTTTAAAAAACAGAATCTTTTCTTTGAAAACGCTTTTTTCATCATTCTTTCTCATAAAATCAGTTCCATAAATCATGTAAGTGACGATGATGCAATATATGACATGTACTATACAATTCATGACACGAGGCATTACATATACACATAAGTACCACTTAATCTTTAGGCTGGAAAAATTTCCAGAATTATCGTTCCATATGCACGGCCTCAAAACCTCGTGTTTTAGGCTCGTTATCATGAGTTCTTGTCATACATATGCATAAGAGTGTTTTTGCTATTCGTAATATAATTACCGTAACGTTGCGGGACGTGTAAGACACTTAATCTATTTAGTTACGAAACAGGGTACTGCTGAATTTCAGCAGTGCAGTGTCCTTTCTTTTACCTTTCCTATAAGCCCATTTAAGCTTCATTTCATTTGGGCCAACCTTGGAGAAATGCTGTAGACATATCAATAATCAATGATCATATGCACAAACTATATAATTAAGTCTAAGCCCACCAAAACAAAGTCCCACAGCAAATTCTTCAATTATGCCAAAATTCAAGATTTGTAACGCCAACTTAACTTTGGTGATTACCCCTTAGAATAACCATTCTATGTTAAGTGGTTTACATAAAAACACTAACCTATGTCTTAAGTAATTGTCATAAAAGTTTCGCGGAATTATAATATCGTTAAAGGGGTCATTTATTCTTTTTCCTAAAATGGGTACATGCTGAATTCTGGAATGACCAATTTTACTACGAATTTTATTGTGACCAAACCGTAAGTCCTTTTTCAAAAATTCCAACTCACAAACTTAGCGTACACATAGGGATAGCATCATACCAAACATCAGCCCAATTTCATATTTCTAAGGTCTATTTCCGGGTCAATCATTATGTCACATAGAATCTGTTCAGTCCAGTAATATCCAGCATGACCAGTTTTACTAAAAAATTCCGTTAAAAATAAACCGTAACTTCTTGTAACGAAATTCCAACTCTCATATTTACTATACACATAGGGATAGTTTTACGCCAAAAATTAGCTAAATTTAATACTTCTAAAGTCTCTTTTCAGGTCCTACAAGACGACACAAAAATCTGCCATGCTCCAGTAAATTCCAATTTTGTCACATTTCCTTACTAAAATGTCCCAACTTGAGTTGTTGGGCTTAAACACTTTATTAAAAAAAAGTGCACCTTTAGCATGTGGATTTGCAGGTTCTAACACATTCTAAAGCATGAATGGGAAGGAGTCTTGAGTCCTCTTGATTCCTCAAGACCGTATGCTTTTGAGAGAAGAGGGGGAGAGAAAGTTTCTTTAACTATCTTTACCAACTTGAGTTACTTTTTAGTTGTGTGGTTGAGGTAAAGTAATCATAGTATGACTAGGGTGACTCTTGGCTTCCCCCAGTGATCAACCGGCGGTTGTAGCCCTTTTTGGGTTGTTCCATCTCACTTAAGTATTCTTTTGAGGGTGTTTAAGTGAGAAGTGGTTAAGTAGTTGAGCAAAAGGTTAATGGTAAAGTTGATCCCATACTCCCCTCCTTTTCTTGTAACTCACGGTCCTAGTGAGTTATCCAAGCTTAAGTAATACCATAATATGACTACTATAGTCCTACCCATTTCATAACATTGCTTTTGTAAGCATTTAAGATGAGTAGTTAAGACCCCCTTTTTAGTAAAAATGATATTAAATCCCTCATGAGGCCTCTTGGCTAGTGTTAAGCCATTCATATTGAGGGGAAAAAGGAAAAATCTCTTTTTCCTTTGTGACTTTGAGGATGAAAATGAGTTAGGAATGTAGTATAAGATTCCTTGTTAAATGAAGAGAGAGAAAAAGCCCTCTTGGCTAGGCACATCCGATGGCCTTCTTAAGAGAGGAACAAAAATGTTTTTCATGTGCATGGGCACAATCATGGCATTCATTTAAAGCCTAATCATAGTTCACCATTTTTTGGATTTGCTTGAAGTGTCTTAAAACCATTATTGGCTCCATAAGGCCTCATGGCCGAAAATATAAGTGGTTGCACTTATATATATACATAAGTTAAATTCCATTGCATCTTATCCATGATCATAACATGCCCATTCCTCCATCTTAGTTACGTACACACATGTGTGTTCGAAGTGCATCCTCAACCATTATCCTTTAAATACACCTTTCATGTAACTAGAATCCTTTAGGCCAATATCAAGGCATATACCGAAATATATGCATGTAAGTATGACCTATATATATATATATAGACACGTATGTATATATGTCCAACACTATACATGTAAATATGGACACATGGGTATATCATGTGATCCTGCTTTTTATGAGATCAAAGTGATTACTCCAAAAGTGACCATGGTTATCGGTGAAGCCCTCTTAAATGCCTAACCATATGTTTCTTTTAGGGTTCTTTAATAATTTTCAAGTCACTTACTTTCTTAATAAGGCCTTGTGGCCAAAATATGGGTGGGTACACTTATACATGTATAAGTTTAATTCAATTTCATCTTATTCGTGATCATAGCTTACCCATTTTCCTATTTAAATATATATATATATATATGTATATGTATATATAGACACACACACACACGTGTTTATGTATGCTTAATTATTGTCCTTTAAGTAAACTTTTCATGGGACTATAACCCCTTAAGCCGCTTATCACAACGTAACCCAAATTCTATAACGTATGCATACATACATTAATAAGTCATTATCTTTTACTAGGGTAGGATTGGTCGAACTAAAGATGATGTCATCTACATAGATTTGAACTATTAATAAGTCATTATCTTTTCTTCTTAGGAATAATGTGTTATCTATGGTTCCCCTTTGATAATCATCTACAATAAGAAAGTTTGCAAATCTATCGTACCAAGCTCTTGGAGCTTGTTTCAAACCATATAAAACTTTCTTAAGCTTGTATACATGATTAGGGTACTTTGTATCATCGAATCCAGGAGGTTGTTTGACAAAAACCTCTTCTTGGATGTATCCATTAAAGCACACACTCTTGACATCCATTTGGAAGAGTTTTATATTTCTTAGACTTGCAATAGCAAGTAACAATCTACTTCTAGTCATGCAACGGGTGCAAAGGTTTCTTCATAATCTATTCCTTCTTGTTGTTTATAACCTTGTGCAACTAGCCTAGCCTTATTTCGTGTGATGTTTCCTAATTCATCTATTTTATTCCTAAATACCCATTTTGTCCCTATAATAGATTTATTCTCGGGTTTACGTACTAAATCTCATACATTGTCTTGGGTAAATTGGTTTAACTCTTCATGCATGGAATCTATCCAGGATATATCATGTAAGGCTTCCTTAACATTCTTAGGTTCTAGGTGTGATATTAAGCTATGCCCTTCAGCTTGACTTATATTTGTATGTGTTCTAACCCCATCTCTTAGATTACCAATGATTAACTCTTTAGGATATTTATGTTTATCTCTTATGTACCACCAATTTCTAGGTTGACCAGGTTCACCTTCACCTTGTTCGAATGTTTCATTAGTGTGAACATTATCATATACGATTGGAAAATCTTGTAAATTTGATGGATCATCTTCCAATTGCATAATTTCTTCATTTTCTTCACCGAAAGGTTCATGCATGTCTTGTTCAGGGAAGTATGTTCTAGATCATCATGGATAGGCTCAAGAAACAAGTCATCATCATCAAACATATTTTCAACATTGTTTTCTTATTTATATTGAGGTTTATTACTAACTTCAAAATATGCATTCTCATTGAATTTCACATGTGTGGATTCAATTATCTTCCTAGATGATGGATTATAACACATATATGCTCTTGAGTTACTTGAATAACCAACAAAAATTTATTCAACAGACTTTTGTTCAAAATTATCTAGACTATCTTTAGTATTAAGTACAAAACAATTACACTCAAATACTCTAAGATAATCTATCTTAGGTTGTCTATTGTTTAATAACTCATAAGGTGTTTTATTTAATTTATTTCTAACAAAAAGCCTATTTACTAGATAACAAGCACAACTAACAGCTTCAGCCCATAAGTATCTAGGTACTTTATTTATTTTTATATTTTTACATTCAACAACTCCATTGAGTTTTGGTGTTCTAGGTGGTGAGAATTCAAGTTTTATTCCATGTAATTCACAAAACTTAACTATATCCTTGTTTTTAAGTTCTCCACCTCTATCACTCCTAATCCTTTTAACATTTTCTTCATAAATATTTTCAAGTTGCTTAATAAGATTTTCGATAGCCGATGCGTCTTTGTGCGTTAAGGACAATGTCCACGTGTATCGTGAGTAATAATCTACTATGACACACAGTAGTATCCACCTAGACTCTTTGTCCTACTAGGACCAAATAAGTCTAAGTGAAGAAATTCTAGACATAACTAGTACTTACTTCATCTTTTGGTTTTAATGTTTGTTTTACATGTTTTTCTTTTATACATGTTTCACAAAATTTAAAATTATCTAAGTCTAACTTAGGCATTCCTCTAATTAGACTCTTCCTAGATAATTTTCTCAATAGTTGGAATTCCTATATGGCCTAGTCCTTTATGCCATAAGTTTACATCTAAGTCATTTGATACTAAACACTTAATCCTAGCATCTAACATGTTATTCAACGATAGGTATAAATATCACCATCCCTATTTCTTTTTAGAACAATTTCTCCCTTTTCATTAATTATATCACAACAATTAGAGAGAAAAGAAACATGATAACTGAAATCTATAAGTTCTGAAATACTAAGTAAATTGTATGAAAGATTACTTAATAATAACACATTTCGTATTTGAAATGTGTTAGGGTCCCAAATTGTACCGTTTCCAACAACCTTTCTTTTGTTGTTGTCACCGAATCTCACTTTACTTCAATTCTCTCTAGCTCGGTGAATAGTTTGGGTCTGTAGCGCCCCATACCCCGGCCTAGCCGGATACGGTGCACCCGTCGTACTTCACTAAGGAGAGTACCAGGCGTCAGTCCATAACATAACAAAGTCCAGAATAAAATATGTGGACTTTCATGCTTACACGTCAACAAGTAAGCAAAACCGAGGCAGAATAGAACTTTTAAAATAAAAACGTCTAGGCAACCATCATTAGTCTTACAACATGATCATAAAGTATGTAAATCCCAAAAGTAAATGTTTCTGTCATAAATTCATAAAAAGATCATCAATCATGACCATCTCGACAAGTCTCTTAAGTCGTCCACCTCTCGCTCTTCTATGGGTAAGGAACCCTAGGTTCATCTTCGATCCATTCAACTCTATTTCCTGTGGGTTCTGGGAGGAAAATTAAAGGATGAGTGACAATGTCACCAGCAAGTAAACTATAAATAATCGTGAATTAAATGGAAAGTACATACAAGAACCGAACCCCAAAAATTTGGTTTAGAAACATACCTGACCTTCCATCCAAAACAAGTAACTACTCAGCTCATAACTTATCAAAGATCATAACTTATAAAAGTTCATAACTTATTAAAGATCATAGCTCGATAAAGATCATAACTTAGGAGCTACCAAGTCATAACAACTTAGGCCAAGTAACATGTACAAAATGTTCGATGACTCATTAAATGCAACATGCATGAGTATGTACATGTGATGCTCCATGATAAAAATGAAGATAAGTTCTTTCGTTCTTTCTTTCAAAACTTCATCGTCAATGAAAACAAGAGAGTGTTCAGATCTATTCTCTCTGGATCTGAGGCGGTCATATTCTTCTCTTCGAATCTATTATTCCCGGATTCGGAACAGTCACGTCATCACTCACCAGGTCTATTCTCTCCGGGCCTGTATGGTCATTATCATAATCAGGTCTATTCTCTCTGGGCCTGAACGGTCATTATCATCAGATCAATTAACCCCGGATCTGGAGCGGGTCCTACTGGCCAGAAAACACACGGTACCGGTGGAAAACGTTCTTTTAAACACGGAATCTTTTCTTTAAAAACATTTTTTCATCATTCTTTCTCATAAAACCAGTTCCATAAATCATGTAAATGACGATGATGCAATGTATGCCATGTGCCATGCAATTCGTGACATGATGCGTTACATACTTACCAGTACAAACTTATTCTTTAGGCTGGAAAAATTTCCTGAATTATCATTCCATTTGCACGGCCTCCAAACCTCGTGTTTTAGGCCCATTATCATGAGTTCTTGTCATACATATGCATAAGAGTGTCTTTTCTACTCGTAATATAATTACCGTAACGTTGCAGAACGTGTAAGACACTTAATCTATTTAATTACAAAACAGGGTACTGCTGAATTTCAGCAGTGCAGTGTCCCTTTCTTTTACTTTTCTTTTCAGCCCACTAAGTCTCATTTAATTTGGCCAACACCTGGAAAATACTGGAGACATACCGAAAATTTTAACTCATAAGCCCAAACCCTAAAAATGAGTCTAAGCCCAAAAGAATAAAGCCATACAACCCAGTCCTTAATCTGCCCAGTTTTCCAGATTAGTGATACCAACTTAACCTTGGCAATTACCCAATAAAATAATAATTCAAAGATGAAAAATTTACATGGATGTGTTCATCAATGTCCTAAGTAAATGTCATAAAATTTTCAGTGTAACATAATAACATTCAAGGGGTCATTTATTCATTTTTCCAAAACGGGTATATGCTAATTTCTTGAATGACCAGTTTTACCACGAATTTTATTATGATCAAACCGTAAGTAATTTTTCAAAAAGACCAACTCACCAACTTAATAAACACATAGGGTTAGCATCCTACCAAAAATCAGCCCATTTTCATGTTCCTAATGTCCATTTTTGGGTCATTCATTACGTCGCTTAAAATCTGTCCAGTCCAGTAATTCTAGCTTGACCAGTTTTACTAAACTTTTCATTAAAAATAAACTGTAACTGCTTTTACCAAAATTCCAACTCTCATATTTACTATATACATAGGGCTAGTGTCATACCAAAAATTAGCTTATTTTCATACCTCTAAGATCCGTTTCCAGGTCTTACAAAAATCACATTATTCTGCCCTGTTCCGGTAATTTACCTTCTTGTCACCTTTCTTTACTAAAAGTAATCCCACTTGAGTTATTCTTCATGAACAACTTAGTAATCATCAAATAAACCATTTTAGTCTAACTTTACAGGTTCTAATACACTCTAAAAGTTATCTACAAATTACTTCAAAAACAGTTTGAATGTTACACACAACACCTCTTGATCTTGCACATTTTGTTCATAACAAAATCTATTCTTGGCACATCTAGTGTGTATGTACCACGCCCCCATAACATCCCGTCATTACACAATGCAAGGGCTTAAACTTCAATTTTCACCATGAACATATTACACCAAAATCATAAAGCATACATATGATACAAATTCTTTACCCCACAAGTTATAATCTTTCACAAGAATCACATTTATCCCTCTTTTCATCCAACCGTCCCCCTTACATGTCAAAGAATAAAACTTTTCCACATTCATCTTAGCTAGACATTATATTCATACTTACAAAGAGCAAAGAAACCACCTTTGAAGAGAATCACATACATGCAAGCCATTTCTCGAAGAAAACCAAAAGTTTCATGCCTCAACTTACCATTTCACATCTAAGATTAAAACTTAGTAGCATCTAGACATTCTAGCATGCACTCTCACACACAAGTCATGAACATTTATAGTGTACTTGCCTTCATGGTTTCTAGATCTTGCTTGAACTTGTTGGAACAAGAAGTGCTTCATTCTACCTTTTCCTATTACACACGATTTAGGGTAGGAATATTTGTTATCCATCTCTTTAAATACACAATACAACTAAGTTGGAGGTTAGATGGTCTTACCACTTGCATCTTGAACGGATTTTAGAGGAATCCAATCCCACTAAGAAACTATCCTTACTTAGTGCCTTGGAAACTTTCACCTAGGGCAGTGGGGTTCACGGTTTTGTCAAGGAAGAAAGATGCCATATGATCTTCACCTTTTAAAGTGTGAAACTCACTAAAGAATGTTAGCATTTGACTTACATAGACAAGGATTGAATTTAAAAATGGTTCTTGGACCTCTTGGCTTAAGCTCAGCCGTATACCTTGAGGGAGGGAAGGGAATGTTTCTTGCTCTTGAGTAGCCTCTTAGATAGTAAATAACTTAAGGAGGTATTAAGAGGTTTCTTGTTAAAAGAGGAGAGAATAAACCTTCTTGGGTAGGTATAACCGGCAGCCATAATCATGAGGGGAGGGAAAAAGCTTCTCATATGCAAGTCCTCATTTAATGCCTAACCACAATTTGCCTTTAGGGTTCCTTAATAGTCTTGAAGTCACTTATTTGCTTAATAAGGCCTCATGGCCGAAATATAAGTGGGTACACTTATACCTGTATGAGTTTAATTCAATTGCATCTTATCCATGATCATAGCTAAACCATTTACCTATCTTAATATATATATATATATATATACACGTTTTATAAAAAAATATATATATATACACGTGTTTGTGTATTTTCAATTATTGTCCTTTAAGTACACTTTTCATGAAAATACAATCCTTTAAGCCACTTATTACATCATAATCCAAAATTTATAATATAACGTATATATATATATATATGCATCTATATATGTCCAACACTACACACACACACACACACACATATATATATATATATATATATATATGAATGTATCATGTAAACCTACTCTCCATCAAGTTTGAAATTGCTAGACCAAAGGTAGCTAGGATTAATGATAAAGTTCCCTTGGCTCCCTTCAAGAGGATAGCCTGTTGTACCCTGCCGAAAAATCATATAGTACTGGAAGACTCGTATAAGTGAATTAATAAAGTGGCATCCTTCAAAAGCCTTTCACTAAGTTTCCTTAGTAATTCTTTTATGATAAGCAATGTAATTATTCAAGCATGAGATATGGACCATGACCAATTCAAATTCACCCAAAGGGGCTTAAGAGAAATTTTGGCCACAAGGTTTAAAAAGGGCCTTAAAGGGGTTTTTCCCAAATTATAGGAGAGTTTAATCTTAAGGGCCTCCCTAAAATAAGCCAAATGAAAATTAAGTAGCGTATGTAGCGGGCAATCCTTCCCCCAATTCTTGGAGAATTTCAGCCCTAGCCCAAGAGAAATTAAGAATTTCCTAATGTTATTTTATTTTAAAACAAGAAAAGGGAAATAATTAAAAAGGGGGCAAATACCCACATGGCTTCTTATTAAACTCATTTGGAAAGGAATTAAGCACGGTAAAGCTTTCCCCCTAAGAGTCAAAACCGCCCCCCCATGGTTGACCAAAAAAAATACCATGGTTACTTAATAATTACTACAAGGTTAAGGATGTAACACTAGTTGGGCAAAGTAACCTAGGTTTGGCCTAAAGTAACTATAGTTGGCATAAAGTAACTATAGTTGGAATAAAGTAACTATGGTTGACCTAAAGTAACTATAGTTGAACTAAAGTAACCTTGGTTGGGCAAAAGTAACTAAGGCTAATTAATAAACCAAGCTATGGTAAACTCCCTCTTCCCTCCACTAAACCCACGGCTACCATCATGCCAAGGGAAGAAAAATTTCTCCAAAAGAAATTTTAGAACACTCACTCTCAAGAAGTCACAAGGGAGAAGGAGACTTCCCTATTTTCTCCATTGTAGAACACGGCTAGTTGAGCCAACAAAACCAAGACCTTCAAGCCTCAAGGACTCATCTAGGTAAGTACATGCTAAGTGTTCTAAGTGAATTCCATGTTTCAAAGAATGAAACTCATATGGGTATCTCTTGTCTTGGCCGAAAACGTGACACCAAGATGATCATTAGGAGAAGATTGGTCAAGCCACTAGGAGGAGCTAACATCTTGGTGGTTGAAATCCATTTCAAGCCTCATTCAAGTTTCATCTTGGTAAGGAAATCATATTCCCAATGAAGTTGTTTCTTTATTAAGATAGTAACTAATGTCATTCTTCTTTCTCCTCTCAAAAACCGTGGGCTATAAGTGAAGTGGGAGGAAGACTTCACTCCATGTGAACCAAGACTCATGCTGAGGAAAAGCTCTAAGGTGCAAGGAGGTAAGTATAATCTAGTCAATCTTGCCTTATTTGTGAAGTGCATGCTTGAATGGCTAGTCATTTTTAGGCTATGAATCTTAGTTGAAGATGCTAAGTACAAGATATAAAAACTAGTTGTTATAAGAAAAGTGATGGTATGAGCAATTGATTGGTTACATGAAAGTGTTGTGACTGTTTTTGATGTGATTCATCAATAGGTTATTTATGGTTAAAAGCATGTTAGGAGGCTGAAAACATTATGTTGAAGTGTGTATTTGATGGTCATTTAGTCACTTTAAAGAATGAAGTTGCTTGGAAATGCTTGAACTATAAAAGTGAATAGGTGCTGAAATCACTGGAGCTGGACAGTTTTATGTGTCATGTTGAACGACCTGAAAACGAACCTTAGGAAGGTGAAAATTGGCTAATTTTTGGTATGGTGATAGATTTGTATGTTTATGAAATGAGTGAGTTGGAATTTCATTAAAAAGAGTTGTGGTTTGCCCTAAATGAAATCTTTAGTAAGAGTTGGTCAAACAGAATTACTGGATCTGGACAGATTTATGTTGCATGTTGTACGACCTAAAAATGAACCTTAGGAGTGTTCAAATGGGCTAATCATTTGTATGATAATAGCCTTATATGTTTATGAAAAGTTTGGGTTGGAATTTTAGTAAAAGGTGTTGTGGATTATTTTTAATGAAGTTCTTGGTAAAAATGCTCAAACAGAGTCGTTGGAACAGGACAGTTTTGAGTAGAAAGCTCTGTGGCTCGAAAATGTACCTTAGGAATGTGCAAATGAGCTGATTTTTGGTATGATGATAGTTTTCTGTGTATATGACATCTGAGAGTTGGAATTTTAGTAAAAGGAGTTGTGGTTTTGTCACAATGCATTTCGTAATACACCTGGTCATTCCAGTTTCTGCATGTACCCAGTTTGGGAAAGTAATTAGATGACCCTCCTTAAACTTATTGGATTGCCTTGGAAGTTTTATGGTAATTACTTAGGGCATAGATGTACATGTTCATGTAAAGAAACCATCCTAAAACCACCATTATGATGGTTAACAACTGAGTTGAAGTTAGTGGTACAAAACTGGAAAATAGGACAGTTTAATGTCTTAAGTCGTAAGGCTTCAATCTTGATCATTTAGGCTTGAATATGATGTTTAGCCTAATGAATATTGTTCCTTGGTGAATTAGCTATGTTTTCCAGGTGATGGATCAAAATGAATAAGGTTTTATGACCCACGAAACTGAGGTAAGGAGGTACTGCCATGCTGATTTCAGCAGTACCTTTGATGATAGTATGATGTTTTGAGGTCGTTAGATATTTCAGAATGTTACTTAATTTCTATAGCATGTGTCTAAGCCTTCATTATGAATATGTATGGCATGGAGTTATGAATATAAGCACGAATGGATAAGCACGAGGCTGTATGAACAAAATGTGATTGCTGAACGGTTTTTCCAGTTTAAAAGACAAGTCCGTGCATGCATGTTATGATGCATTTGTTCACGAGTCGCATAATGCATGTCATACATTGCATCATCGTCACATGATTTACGACATTGATTTTATGTGAAAGAAAGATGAAAAGAGTTTTCAAAAAGATGATTTTTGTTTTTAAAAGAGCGCTTCCCCACCGGTACCGTGTGTGAGTATGAACTTGGCCAGTAAGAACCCGCCAGATCCGGGTTAAGTGATCTGACAGTAGGCCGTTTGGGCCCGGAAAGAATAGACCCGACGAGAAGAAACAGTAGGCCGTTCGGGCCCGGAAAGAATAGACCCGACGAGAAGAAGATGACGTTACCGCCTCTGATCCGGGAAGATAGATATGAACACTTTATTGTTTTACGATGATGTTGATTTGAAAGAAAAACATGAAAAGCCATATTCTCATTTTTATCATGATGCATCACACATACATATGTATGCATGTCACGTTTATAGAGTCATTGTGTAGTGACACATGATACTTAGACTAAGTTGTCATGACCTTGTGGAACCTAAGTGTGACTTCCTTAAGTGATGATCCTTGTTATGTTATGAATTGGTGCGAGGTACAGTCTTTTAATGTTATGTTCTTTAAGTAACAATCTTGCTTAAGTTATGATCTTGATGCGTTAAGTGTTGATCACAACAGCATGGGATGGAGGGCATTAGGCGCTACTCTTGCACATTCATACGCATTGCATATGGTCATGAGAATGATGTTGAGTCTATGTGCACTAGGCTGTGTTATTAATTGCTTCGTGACTAAGTTATGATTTTATTGCCTTAACGGCTATTGATTGAAGGGATGAGATGCTAGCCAAATGCTAGAGGTAATGTTACATAGGTTATGATCCTCCTATCTCTCGTTACCTAAGTTATGATTTCACTACTGTTGATACGTAAGCTATGATCTTATTCATGACATTTAGGTCAAGTTGTTATGAATTGGTAGCTCCTAGGTTATGATCTTAATTGAGTGATGACCTTTTGTATGTCATGATCTTTATTGAATGATGATCCTTTCATAAGCTATGATCTCTGTCAATTTTCAATCTCTGTTAAGCTATGACCTTGGATATACCTTGTGTTGACTTCTTACGGGTGTTTAATGGAAGGTCAGGTATGTTCTAAACCGAATTTTAGGGGTTCGGTTCTTGTATGTACTTTCCAGTTAATGCATGATTGTTTATGGTATACTTGCTGGTGACTTTGTCACTCACCCCCTATTTTTCCTCCCAGAGGCTGCAGGGAAGAAAGTAGAGTGGATTGATAATGAGCCTAGGGTCCCCTACCCATGAGCGCAGCGAGGAGTGGACGAATTTAGGAGACATGACTGGACTGCTATGACTGATGACTGATGACGTATTTGAGATGGAAAACATTTGTTTTGTGACTCTGAATACTTTTTATTGGAGATGTAAACTATGAATGATCGTGTGGATGATTTTGATTTGAAGTTTTAAATTATACCATGGTTTCGCTTACTTGTTTGCGTATAAGCGCAAAAATCCATGCATTATATCATGGATCATGATAAGTATGGGACGACGCCTAGTACTCTCCTTAGTGAAGTACATCGGGTGCACCGACTCCGGCGGGGCCGGGTGCGGGTCGCCACATAGCCGGCGGCTAGAGGGATTTCTCCCCTCTCTCCCCAAGCGCATTTACCTCTTAATTTGTTTGTCCCTTCTTAATTCTTAAGTCAATTACTATTGTGGTTAAAAGAATACCATGGACTAACCATGGGTTTAAACCCGGTGGTTAGGGTGTCTTTAGTACCCTCATCAAGCTTGAGTCACCTTTTAGGAGATTTAATGAGAAAGCTACTAGGTGGTTGGAGGAGATAGTTCTTAGTACAATCTTGATCCCTAATCCATCCTTCCATGTATCTTACAATTTCTAAGGAAATTTTAAAGAGTTACATATCCATATAATAACATCACATTGTGATTACATTATGCATACTATCTTGTATAATTGCTTTAGTAAGCAATTAAGAGGTGTAATTACCCTTTTCTAGTAATAAAAGGCCTCTTAATTACCTCCCCTACCCGGCGGCTAAAAAGGGGAAGAGGGGTGCTTTTCCTCTTTTCATTTCTTAAACCCTCAATTAGTAGAACACTTAAATGCTTAAAATAACTCTCCATAGTTTCTAACAAGGGTTAGTTGCTTGTAGTAAAAAAAACCTCCACTTAATGTCCCCATCCTTCTAGACCGAAATTATGAGTAGTATGTAGGGAAAAACTATCAACTCACATGCTTCATAATTTATACTTTGGGGTAGTACACTATTTCCCTTCAATATTGAAATAACGTTGGTAAGCCTAAAATGTTCTCCTTCCGAAATATCGTTCTTTTGCATCACTTCATTCTAACCCTAGATACCGTGCTATTTTAGGTGGGGTACAACAGGGTCGCCCGTCATATGCCTCATACACTCGCTACCTACAATGGAGACAAAGTTTTAGGTACCCTTTACTTGGGTCCTTGAATGTTAGTGGCGTTATTCTTGTTTATATACCCTCGGGTATCCAAACTTGGATTACCTTCTTGGCACATATTTGATATTATAAGATGAATACAACGGATTAACATGTACTTGACCATTCCATTTAAAAGAAGATACGTTATTATACACGTTATACCTTGGTTTATAGTTATTATAAAGTGGCTGATTTTGATAGTGTGTATAAGGCATATAATTTTGTTTCTTATATTGCACCTTGTATGTATGATCATATTTATTTCCTATAATTCTCATAAGTAAATTGTCTATATTTCGGTTTGTATGCATCATGTTGTTGTAGAGAAAAAGGGGTTTGAGTGATTTAAAAATACATGATTTAAACGTGCATGACATATTGCATAAAAACGTGCATGACATAAACATGCATGCCATATTGCATAAAACTTGCCTTATATAGTTCATATATAATGTTGTCGTACTAACGAGCCATGAAGCTTTAAAGCTTACATCAAATGGCAAACATTTGTTGTGTTTGAACTATTTTCAGGTGCCACCATTAATGAACTAAACAAGTTCATTAAGTGAAGTACTTAGTTAATTAAACTAAGTAGTTCATTAAAGGAAGCAATATTTGGATAAGGCACAATGGCAACAAGGTGAAGAAAGGAAAGTCTTCCACTCTCCTCCCCACACATATATACACGCCTTAACATATATATATATATATATATATATATAGATATATATATTCAGATTTTTTGAAAAAGGCACATACACATATATTCCAATGTACTACCGACACGTTATATATTTTACGTACGTACGTTAATGTCACACCACCATACTTAACTCATATTTATGAGTATATTCAGGTCTTATATCATATGATATAAGTCATGGTGATGACAAATTAAATACGACACGTTAAAAGGTTCTAAACCAAAAATTGTCGTATCGGGCGAATACCGAAACTTCGCTAGCGTGTCACGTACTTGCCATAAATATATGGCTAGCCCCTACACTTCAAAAATAGCCATAAATTTCGTTGCTTACATGGTATGTGCAGCCATAAAATCATTCCATGTTGGCACACACAAATTACCCCGCATTAAGGCCAAATTGTGGAGATTCCAATTTCAATTTTGTCACATGTCTAGGCGCCACTTTAATCAGCCTTATGAGCCGAATATTAAAGTTAATTTATGTATATTATGTGTAACATAATATATATATAAAATGTGCAAAAAGTTGGAATTTAATTAGAGAAAAATCGGGTAATCGATAAACATCGAAAATTCGGTTTTCTACGTTCACGACACATGGAATGTTTTTGGCACATCATACAACATGTATATAGACACTTTTCACATATTTCATACATCTCAAAGTGTTCTAGAAAATTCAATTAATAGCTGATTGGAATATACCATGTGTGTATTATTAAATGTGCACTAATTACAAAGTTTGCAAAAATAAAATTCAGCACATGCACAAATCCATTCCAATGCCTATTCAAGCTGAGTTGGAGCATATGTGGAGCTTTGTTGACATCTTTATTGGCCAAGAATGAAGCATACAATGTTGGTGACAAAAAGAAAGGAGCTATACAAGGTAACATTTCAAACTTTGTCACATTTGTGACACATGCTGAAAATTCAGCATGTTTAGCTATAGGCTGGCCGATTTTCATCTCTAAATGAGCAATATTTTACTTCTTGAATTAAGTGAATTAATTGGGAGATTGCATGGAAGTGTTTTAAATATTTTATGGAATAAAGAAAGTGATATTCTTGAATATCACACATGCTGAAAATTTCAGCATGTGTGTAATGTATGTTGGCCGGTTTTTAGGCCTTATTGGTGTCTAATTTTTAATCAAAAATTGATGAAAATATTGTGTACTAAATGGTGACTAAATTCTTCTTTGATTTCTTGGATTAAATAAAAGTAAACTTGGAAAATTTTGAATAAGAAGCAAGTGTAACACATGCTAAAATTTCAGCATGTGCAAGAGCATAATGGCAAAATTTTGATGCCTTTTTGGAGAAAATTGTCTTGCTTAATTTATGTGGTGATCTTGGAAGTTATGCTAACTATTTTATGATGATTTTGGCACATGTTTTAAGTGGTCTTCTCAGATTTTCCTAGTCATCAAGTGATGAAACATCCAACCAATCAATGGGTGCCAAGTAAGCAAGAGCTTAATGATCATCCAATGAGGAGATGCCAAGTAAGCAAAGATATGTCACAATGACACCACACATTCTTCCAAGGACTTAGAAGATAATTTTCAAGAAGGGGAGAGCACCCAAGGGGGCGGCTAACACATGTTAAAAAGGAAGGAAGAAGAGCAAAACAAAAATAAGAACAAGCCTTGCAATCTTGAAGCATCAAAACGTTTTTAGCCTTCTCCTTTTACACTATCTTTCTTTCTTCTTCATAAAAGCCTATTGTGCTTACATTCATATACTTGAATAGGCTTCATCTAGACCACCACATATTCTTTTATCATTGTAAAAGATTGATCAAGGTGTGATCAATCTTAGACTTGCAAGGTTGTGGTGTTCGTGTACATTGTATTCACATACAAGGTTTGTAAAGGGTTGGAGTTGGTGTGTAACTCTATCAACCCTGTGGTAAGGTGTTTTTGTGTTGTGTGATTAGTGTGAACCAAGGAAGGTGTCCTCGAAGACTGGAGTAGGTTGTTTATAACCGAACCAGTATAAAATTCTTGGTGTCATTTACTTTCAGCACTTACGTTCTGTTTCAGCACTATTTATCGATTTTAATCACGCTCGTAAAAATAGTAAACGTATTTCAAAAATTATGAAACTCTCCAGAATCATAGCCACACGTCTTAAGGTTAATTTGGCATAAGTTTCAACCCTTTTGGATAAGTATAAGTCATCCAAACGTCAAATGATCTGAGACTAGTACAGTCTAATTTTCAGGCTTGCAAAGGTTGAGACTTTGATCGTATTTGACTAACTTCCCAAAATAATTTTTCAAAACTGTTTCAACCCAGTTGAATAAAATTTATAAGGGGTTAGTCTTTAAATTTTCAGAGCATTTGGAGTTACGTACAAATAGGAATTGATTTTTCAAATCAGTCTACCGTTTCCGGCAGATTTACGCAATCTTACCACCAACGAATTTTCAAGGGGTTAGAGGTTGAATTTAAATCTGAAATTTTTTAGGGACACTCATAACATAGTAGGATAAGTTCTCTCAAAATTTCAAAATTTTTGAAGACCTACAACCTAGTTTTAAAAACGTTTTAAAACTGGTCCTGAAAACAGAAACTGTTTTCTGAAGTTGAGTTCTTGAGTTTAAACAAATTTTAAAAACCACAAATTTCGCACCAACTATTCAACCCCCCTTCTAGTGGTGCCTTGCAGATTCTACAAGTGGTATCAGAGCGCAGGACACTCACATCGAAAGGGATCCAACGATCTATGTGAGATGGCAACCACAAATTTCAAAACCGAACAAGAAGGTATGTCGAGTCAAAGGCTTCCTCTCTTTGACGGTGAGTCTTTCATTCAATGGAAATTAAGAATGAAGCTTTTTCTTATGGCAATTGATATTGATCTTTGGTCAATTATAGAAGATGGTCCTTTTGTTCCATCAAAGTTATCCACTGTAGATGGAGTCACACTAGAGGTCGTTAAGCATAAAGAAGAGCATTCTAGTACGGATAAAAAGAGACTAAGCATGAATGCTGGGGCTATGCAGTTACTTTTAAATGGATTAAGTAAAAGCAAGTCTAGCTATGTCTCAAATTGTTCTAGTGCTCAAGAAATGTGGAGAATACTTGAAATGAAACATGAAGGCACTAGTCAAGTAAAAGAGTCCAAGATCAACATGCTTATGTCCACACTCGAGTCATTTAAAATTATTGCCTAATGAATCTATTGTTGATATGGATATTCGCTTGACTAACATTTACAATTCTCTTGAGTCTCTTGGAAAAGCCTTTACTATGTAGGAAAAGGTACAAAAGGTCTTGCGAAGCCTTCTATCCGAGTGGGACCCTAAGGTAACGGCAATAGAAGAAAGCAAAGAAACCAAGTAAATTAAGATGGAAGAATTAATTGGATCACTTAAGGTTTATGAGAACAAATTCACCATAAGGAAATCAGAATCATCAAAAAAGGTAAAGCTATTGCATTTAAATCAAATGAATACGTCTCTACTTCATCCGATCACGTAGATGGTAGTGATCCTGAATCAGATAACGATGACTTAATTTTATTGGCTAAAGGCTTAAGAAAATTCATGAGAGAGTCATTTAGAAACAAAAATAAGACTACTTCGACTAAAAGAAATAAGAACAGGACAAACGATAAGGATGTTAAATGTTATGAATGCGGTAAACTTGGACATCTGTCATATGACTGTCCTAATAAGGACAAGCAAACAAATAAATACCCTGACAAGGATCGGAACAAGAATAGACTCGTCTCAGAACCTAAGCAAAGGAAACGAGCTCTCAAAGCATCCACATGGAGTGATACATCAGATTCCGAGGCTGAAACAGAAGAGGAGACTGCACAAGTATGCTTTGTGTCCAAAGCATCAAACGAGGTATCATCTGAATCTGATTCTGACTCTGACCTTTCTTATGATGATCTTTTTAGTTAGTACTTAGAATTACATAAATTTACTAAGACTCTCGCGAAAGAAAAGAAGCGATTAATTGAAGACAAGAAACTGTTAGAATCTTCTAACGAGAATCTTGTTGCTCAATTAAACGATTCAAATGAAGAGTCATCACGTATCATTAGTGCATTAAAGACAGAGATCTCATCATTGACCACGAAAAATAATGAAATGAAATCCGAGATTTCATGTTTGAAATCAAGGAATACAGACTTAGAGAAAATGATGAAACAGTTTGATACGGGATCCAACATGCTAGAGCGTATTATCTTATCACAAAAGCATGATAGTGATAAAATAGGTTTAGGATACATTGAAACAAATGAAGTATCCATTAAACCAACCAAGTTCGTAGTGTCTAAGAAAGTAGACACCCCAAAACAAAAAACGGCGTCTAAGATGACAAAAAGATTCCCTCTCCCCTCCTCACGCCCTACTTCTTCCTCATATCATGCGAAATACAATTTTTTGCCATATAGATATGAGAAGAAACAAGTGATGCATACACGTCATTCATTTCATTCATCTAGATCACGCACTACGCACACAAATACAAGGACATATCAAAAACGTCCTACATATAATGAGTATAAAGGAGTTCTTGGCCAAAGGCCTAAAGTGCACTTACCACATGTTTACTACATTGCACCTTCATCTACATTTTTTCCATTTCCTAGCCCGAGAATGATCACCCAAGTATGGGTACCGAAAGGTACTTTTACTAAAAGGTGAATAACTAACTCGTAAGGACCCAAAATTAAAAGGGTACCCAAATCATTTTTACACATTGCAGGAAACCCACATATCAAAAGATACGTCAATCAAATAGTTCCTTGGCAGTGGTTGCTCGAGGCACATGATGGGTGACCCGATCCTATTCACGAAATTGAAGAAGGTCACAAAAGGCGGATCCGTGAACTTTGGAGACAACAACGAAGGCAAGATCATCGGAAAAGGTACAATTGGAAACCCTAGCACTCTTCAAATCTCCAACGTCTTTTTGGTAAGCAACTTCTCTTATAATCTTCTTAGCATTTCGCAATTCATTGACAATGGTTTTGATGTGTCTTTTACTCATCCATACTGCAATATAATAAATAAAAATGGAGAAACAGTCTTAAAAGGAAAACAAGAAGGTAACATTTTTACGCTTTCTATGGATGATATGTTAGACGCTAAGGCTAAGTGTTTCATGTCAAATGAACCTAACGTAAATTTGTGGCATGGACGTTTAGGACATATTGGCACTTCTACACTAGAAAAACTCCAACGAAAGAACCTAATACGAAGATTGCCTACACTTGATTTAGACAACTTTCAGTTGTGTGAATCTTGCATAAAAGGCAAACAAACTCGCGAGTCGCTTAAACCTAAGAATGAAATAAGCACGACTAGAGTTTTGGAATTACTACACATTGTTTTGTTTGGTCCTAGTCGCACTACTAGTCTTGGTGGGTGTCACTATGCTTGCGTGATTGTTGATGATTTTTCTCGTTATACGTGGACTTTGTTACTTGCATATAAGGATGATAGCGCTATTGAAATTGCTAAATTGATAAAACAACTTGAAAATCAATATGCCGTTAATGTGAAAAAGATAAGAAGCGATAGAGGCAGTGAGTTTACAAATAAGGACATGATTTCATTTTGCGAAGAAAAAGGAATTAAACACGAGTTTTCGCCACGTAGAACTCCACAATTAAATGGAGTAGTAGAAAGAAAGAATAGGACATTACAAGAAATTGCTAGAACTATGTTGTGCTAGAATAAGATGCCTAGATTTTTGTGGGCAGAAGCCGTAAACTGTGCATGCTACATAGTAAATCGCTTATCCATTAGAAAGAAAATAAATAAGACGCCTTATGAGATATTGAATGATCGCATGCCTAAAATTGGCTATTTTCGTGTGTTTAGATGCAAATGTTTTGTTTTAAATACAAAAGACAATTTAGATAAAATTGAATCTAAATCAATTGAATGCATCTTTTTTGGATATTCTGTAAATTCAAAAGCATATAGATGTTATGATCCTCTCACTAGGCAAATTATAGAATCTATTCATGTGAAGTTTAACGAATTTGGTGAGATTAATAAAGATAAAGAATATGATGATGATTTTGAATTGAAACCCGTGTTGAATGATGATGATGGCACGTTTGATATGCATGATATGCATGATACACTAGAAATGCATGATCACTTAGAAATGCATGAGAACATAGAAAATAATCAACCAAGATGGCATAGAGATCACCCACATGATCTCATTATAGGCGACATCACTCATGGTGTGCGACCACGTAGAAGAATAACTTCGGATGAAATAAATCAATTTCATGCTATGATTTCCGAAATTGAACCCAAAAATGTGCATGATGTTTTGAGTGATTCTTCTTGGATTGATTCTATGCATGACGAACTTAATCAATTTGTTAGAAATGACGTATGGGATTTAGTGCCACGACCACAAGATAAGACCATAATAGGCACAAAGTGGGTGTTTAGAAATAAAATGAATGAAGAAGGAAAAGTTGTTAGAAATAAATCTAGACTTGTAGCACAAGGCTATAATCAAGAAGAAGGAATTGATTATGATGAAACATTCGCACCCGTAGCACGTTTAGAAGCTATACGACTTTTACTTGCCATTGCTTGCATGAAATATTTTAAACTCTATCAAATGGACGTGAAAAGTGCATTCCTAAATGGATTCATACAAGAAGAGGTATACGTGAAACCACCACCCGGTTTTGAAGATTTGAAACATCCCGATCACGTGTAAAAACTAAAGAAGGCACTATATGTTAGGAAATCAACCGAGATCACTGCAAAACGCGCAGCGGAAAACAAAAACTTGATCTCCGATTTCGTACCAAGGATCCATGTTGTTCGTTTAATTCGATGAAAGAAACTCGAAAATTACCTTTGTAGATCCGAATTACGCAGATGAAGCAGGTGCGAAAATACGATCACCCTCTGTCGGTATCCACACAAACGCTTCCGTCTGGAGTGCTAGCTCTTCAAACGGCGCGGTTGAAGAACTCGGTTTTTCACAAAAACGGCTCTAAGGTTTCTTTGATGATTTTGTATATTTTTTCGTGTGTAGTGTATACGAGATACACAAGTATATATACACATACGTAGACATCAAAATCCGAGTCCTAATCGGATTAGTTGATGTTAATCAAAATCCATATCAGATACGGATTCTATCAGGATATTCAAAATCCATATCAGATATGGATTCTCTCCTTATTATCCGATAATACACATGTATATATAATCACCAAAAAAACGAAAATAATAATAATAATTAATATCCAATATTAATATTATTAATATTAAAAACGATAATAATAATAATAAATAATATCCAATATTAATATTATTAATATTATTAATCTCAGCCTTACGCATTATTGTGTGTGACCCGATAGGCCCATATTAATTGACAGTTGATTAAATCTCTATTAAACCAACAAGTCGTAATTGGCCTCTAGCAAGGCATTACAACTACCCAATTAATACGAGTAAAGTCCAACTAGCCTAATAATAGCACATGCATTAATCCCTTTGTCACACGATATCTAGTTTGAACATAAGTCATGGTCAGCGTCATACTTATATAGTTCAAACATATGATTACTCGATCTCTAAGTAGACTGATAAAACAAATGATAGTGATCACACTATCAATTCATTTGAGCACGGCTATGCATTTCACAGTCTCGCTAATCGAGGGACCCAAAGATATCTCTCTCAAAAGAGAGGGACAAATTCTATCTTGATTGTTCAATATCCTCTACATAATTTCCATCACATTCAATCATGACCTTTATTATTATCCAGTTACGGATAACGTTTGATCATGTCCAAATATAATAGTCCTTATGCTGGAAACTATGACAATCTCAAGTCAAAGGATTAAAACATGACTATCATGAGATTTACTTATGACGCTAATCCATGTAGCAATCTCATGATGGGTCTATCCAATACACTGTTCTCTAACAAGTATCTATGAGATTGATTCGTATCACCATACACATAATCATCTCATGATTATCAAATCAATACTCATACTGATTATAAATTATTTTATCTCCATAACAATAATGAATCAGGGACATATATCAAAACTGTGTAACATACTTACCAACAATAATGATAATAAAACCTCTTTTATTAATAATAAATGCATAACATAAATATCCAAATCATGGCCTAGGGCACATACACTAACACTATACGGACTAAAGCAAGCACCTAGAGCATGGTATGATCGTTTTGCTACTTTTCTTTTAGAAAATGGTTTTAAACGAGGTACTACAGATAGTACATTATTTTTGAAACAAGATAAATCGGATTTACTTATTATTCAAATTTACATTGATGGCATTAATTTCGGCTCTACCTCTCATAAACTTGTTGAAGATTTTGAAAATTGCATGAAATCCGAATTTGAAATGTCTATGGTTGGCGAATTGAACTACTTTCTTGGCTTGCAGATGAAACAAACGAGTAAAGGTATTCATATAAGCCAAGCTAAATATGTAAATGACATGATCAAAAAGTTCAATTTTGAGAAATTAAAACCATCCCCCATCCCTATAAGTGTTACTACGAAATTAGATAAAGATGAACATGGTAAAGACTTTGATAATGCCTTATATAGATCTATGATTGGCTCTTTGCTCTATCTTACTGCCAGTAGGCCTGACATCATGTTTAGTCTATGCATGTGTTGTACCCTAATGACAATGTACTCGAGACTATGACTGAGTGACGTAATGAAAACAATGATTCCTTCAAGTGCATGTTATTTACGTCAATTTAGCACTGCTTTACTTAAATACTTTTGAGATGGATACTAAATAATTATATAAGGGAATGTCACAAGGTATTGTAAAACCTTGTGAATTTCGGCCAGGAGGCCTTGATCAACCATGGAACAATTTCGTTTTATAAGAATGCAAACATAAACGATTCACACAAAACAAGATTAAAATCATAATTAGGCAAAATAAATAATATCACAAATTATTTAAGTTGGGATATGATAAATATGAAATGACTAAAATACCCCCAAAGACCCCCAATTTTCGGCCATACACCCCAAGGATTCTAGAATCCTCCACATTTGTCACAATAATTCTTAGATTAATTAGCTAAATAATAATTAAAATATAAAACAAGCATGCATGCAAAATAAAACAATAAAATAATGATGCATGCAAGACAAACATGCAAAAAGAAGGAATAAAATAAGAAAAAACTTGAAGCTACCCCTAGCCTAGGTTTTTTTTCCCTCTTTCCCCCATGCCCTCCGGATCCCTTCCCCCTTGCCCCCTCTAGATGTTTTTTTTAAATATTGCAAGACCAATTTCACTTCAACCCCATCTTGAACTCTCCATAAGAACTCAAGCAAGCCAACACTTAGCAAGATTTCCATCTTCCTCCACACACAACAAAACTTTCGGCCCTTCCTCTTGGAGCTAAGAATCCAATTCAAGTTTCATCTTCAAGCTCAAGAAGTGTTTAGGTAAGCTTCATTCCAAGTTCATTAAGTAAATTCTTCACGCATAATAATGAAGCTCACAAGGGTGTTCTTTTTCTCCACCCAACCGTGACCCCCATTGGCCATAGGTGCTAAGATTTCAATCTCTTAGGTGGTGCAACCTTTGGATAGTTGAAGCTTCATTCAAGGTCTCACTTTGGTAAGATGTTCTAGCCTCAAATAAATTCAATTCTAACTTTAGAATGAAGACTAACATTCTTCCTTCCTTTTTTTCAATACCGTGTGCTCAAGAGGTGAAGGAAGAGAATGATTTCAACTCATTCCATCCAATATCGAAGCTAAGACAAAAGCTTTATCTTGAAGAGGCAAGTATACACTAATCTCTCATGATTAACTTAAAGAATTAGTGGCTTGAATGGTTAGAAGTTCCTAAGATGTGATCTTTAGTTGAATATATTAAGTTCAAGATTGTATCTTAGTGATTTCTTAAGAACAATGTCTTGCATGTGATTAATTCTTTAAAAGATTGAATCTTTTCTTACATGCAATATGTTATAAGGCTGTTTTGGGATGAGTTAAGGTTCAACTAAGTGACCCTAGGCAAGAATGGCTCTTGGATGAAATTTAAGAATCATCAAAGTGACATGCAGGTGCTAGTTGTAATTTTACAAGTTCACTTGGTAGGATTTAAGATGAACTAGCATGTGAATGTGTTGCATGTCCAAACAAATGTTGTAAACTTTGTGTGTGACACCTCATAACATTCGGCCATAGAGGTGAAGGTGATGGTAAGTCTTGGCTTCAAGAAAGAACACTTGTTTTGGAGCAATTATGATACTTGTTATGTTCAAACTACAAACTGTTTTGGTATGATGCAAAGGTGACCCAATAAAAAGAATGAAATCTGAATTTTCATGGGAAAAAGGTGTATGTGGTGACCAATAAGCTATTTCATAAGAATAAGACAAATTGTGGATATTTGACATAAAATAATGGCAAATCATCAAACCACTGGAACTGGGCAGGATTGAACAACGTATTTAATAGCTTAAAAATGGATCTTGTAGACCTTCAATAAAGCTGATTTTTTGTACAAGTTATCCTTATGTGTGTAGCAAATATGAGATTTGGAATTTCGATAAAATAAGCTACGGATTACTTTTAATAAAATATTTGGTGAAACTGCTCAGGCTGTAAATTCTGGAACTCGGTAGAATTGTACAACGTTTTGAGTGGATTAAAAATGGATCTTGTAGATGTCCAATAAAGCTGATTTTTGGTATGGTGACAACCTTAGGGGTGTAGTAAATATGAAAGTTGTAATTTCGGTAAAATGAGTTATGAATTATTTTTAAGGAATTATTTGGTAAAACTGTTCCAGTTGAAATCACTGGAACAAGGCAGGAATGAGTAACGTGTTGCTTGGCTCAAAAATGGACCATATGAAGATGCAAATGGGCTAAGTTTCGGAAGGATGCTAGTTTCACATGTTTATGACATGTGTGAGTTGGAATTTTGGAAAAAGAAATCATGGTTTTGCCACAATTGAATGTTTTGTAAAATGGGTCAGTCCAGTTTCAGCACATGACCTATTTCCGAAAAATAATTAAATGAGCCCTTTAAGGTTATTGGATTGATCTGGAAATTTCATGTTAATCACCTAAGACAAAGAGGAGGAAGATCATACAAATTAATCAAGTTGGCATTAACGTTTTGGTGGGTAATTATGGACATAAAGTTGATGTACTAAAACTGGAAATTGGGCTGAACAGGGGATTAATTTAAAAAGGCCCAATTTGAAGGACTTGGACCTATATATATACGGTTTGGGCTTATGAGTGTTAAGCCTTGGGGAGTTTATTATATTCTCCAGGTTGTGGTCCAAATAATTAAGGTTTTAAGGCCTCAAAAGGTTAATTTAGCCGCCCATGAACATAAAGTAGAAATTTGGAAATTCTTAGTTTCCGAAACCATGCATGTTGACATGTTATAAGGAATATTCATGTCATGACTTGCATTGCATATCACTACATGTATCATGCATGATCATATGCCACATGAATCTGATTTTATGACTTTTACTTATGCAAGCAAGTTTTACAAGTAACTATGTTTTCGTTATGCATGGAAGTTTTTATGGTCCCATGTTTTAAAAGTAAGCTTCATGATTCCTTTGCCGGCCAAGCATGCGACTAACCCGACTCTAGACCCAGGGTTAATTAGTCTGTTGACATGATATGTTCTGGACCCGTTCAGATCCGGGTTAATTAATCTGATACATGTCTAGGACCCATTCAGATCCGTGGTTAATTGATTTGATACATGTTCTATACCCGTCCCAGACCCAGGGTTAATTGGTATGTTGATATGTTCTGGACCTGCTCAGATTTGGGGTTAATTGATCTGACACTCTATTTTTTTCGACATGTTATTTTATGGGACCAAAATGATGTTTTGACACGACATAACATCATGCATTGCATTTTGCATAATCCATGAGCACGCTGACATGTTGTATGTTACGGTTAATGGTTAATAAGACATTATTGGTATAGCACTATCTAGAATTATGCTTAGGCTATATCGTCAAGCAAATTCAGGATTAAAGACCAGGTATGAATTATTATTTGAGGTTTTCGGGGTATTACATTCATGTTATAATTCTTTATGTATTTCATGGTTGTTTATTATATTCTTGCTGGGTGATTTTTATCACTCATACTTTTATTTTTCTCAGTTACATAATGTATTCCATGTTTCCCAACTTCGTCGATATGTATATGATCCAAGACACATCCTTGAAGATCAACAATTGAAGGTTGAAGAAGATGTATCTTATGAAGAGGAGCCCTAAGGATCGTTGATCGGAAAGAGAAAGCATTAAGAAAGAGATTCATACCCATGGTGAAGGCTCAGTGGAAGCACCATTCGGAAGAAGAAGCAACATGGGAAACGGAGGAAGACATGAGGAGTAGATATCCCCACCTTTTTGACTAGCTTCTGAAGTTTCAAGGACGAAACTTATGATAGGGGGGAGGATGTTGTACTCCAATGACAATGTACTCGAGACTATGACTGAGTGACGTAATGAAAACAATGACTCCTTCAAGTGCATGTTATTTACGTCAATTTAGCACTACTTTACTTATATACTTTTGAGATGGATACTAAATAATTATATAAGGGAATGTCACAAGGTATTGTAATACCTTGTGAATTTCGGCCAAGAGGCCTTGATCAACCATGGAACAATTTTGTCTTATAAGAATGCAAACATAAACGATTCACACAAAACAAGATTAAAATCATAATTAGGCAAAATAAATAATATCACAAATTATTTATGTTGGGATATGATATGATGCGTGCAACTCGTGGGCTCCAACGATTCCACCTTCCAAACGTCCTTCACAAAGGGATAGGCACAAGAAGAAGACTTCCCCTTGCTTCCTTAGTGATTAAAAACGTATGGATTAACCAACGTTGCTTAAAGGTGCCGTCCAGGAGGGCCGTTTTGGTTTGCCTGATCAACGACCATCTTAAAGTGTTGGTCTTGCTCATTCGTTTAATCCACACGTTTTTAATCACTAAGGAAGCAAGGGGAAGTCTTCTTCTTGTGCCTATCCCTTTGTGAAGGACGTTTGGAAGGTGGAATTGTTGGAGCCCACGAGTTGCACGCATCATATCATATCCCAACTTAAATAATTTGTGATATTATTTATTTTGCCTAATTATGATTTTAATCTTGTTTTGTGTGAATCGTTTATGTTTGCATTCTTATAAGACAAAATTGTTCCATGGTTGATCAAGGCCTCTTGGCCGAAATTCACAAGGTATTACAATACCTTGTGACATTCCCTTATATAATTATTTAGTATCCATCTCAAAAGTATATAAGTAAAGTAGTGCTAAATTGACGTAAATAACACCTTTCAATATGCTCAACTTTGAAGGATCTTAACCTAGGTTTTTAATGCAAAACCAAGAAAACAAAGTATCACACAAAGTGAATGAAATATCAAGAATTGTTATTCATCAAAAGGTGTTCTTTCAAGCGTCCCCTAAGGCACTATTTATAGGCTGAACTTGAGCCTTAAAATATCTAGAACTAATTGAAAATAAAGCTAGCTAACAATGTTTAAAAATTGAAAACTATTTAAATTCAAAGCTAAAACAAATCCTAACTAAAACTTCAAATCTTGCAAGACATTATCTTCAATGAATCTGGTCATGTTTGGTGATGAAATTGGCGTTGGAGATGTAGATGAAGTGGTTGAACTTGAATTCAAAGGCTAGTTGAAGATTGGATTCAATTTGACTTCAAACTTGAATTCAATCTTTGAATTATGATCCCATCCTTTTCTTATCTCCAAGATGGCGTGTGGAAGGATAGAAAGGCGTGTGAGATGTCTTCAAATGGCTGAGATGTTGAATGCAAAAGATGGTTGAAGTTTGAATTTAAATTAAGTTTGAATTTGAATTCAGACTTGGATGGATTTTATCTCCTTCTCTCTCTTCATGGCGTGTGGATTGGCTTGTGAGACTTGGCTGAACTCATCTTGAATTTGAAGGCTTAATCTGGTTGAAACTTGAATTCAAATCAAGGTTGGATTTAAATTCAAGTTTATCTTCAAGTTTAAATTCAAGTAAGATGTCATCATTTAGCTTAAAGTGGCCGCCCCTTGTGATATGTTGTAGATGATGTTTGATTTCAATTTGAACAAGAGACTTTATCTTGGACACCTTTGAATTTGTCTTAGCGTAGACAAACATTCTCAAATATTCTCTTCAAACATTCTGTTCAAACATTCTCTTCAAACATTCTCTTCAAACATTTCATGTACCTAATTTACCTACAAAGAAAATACATAAAACTAAGATCACACGACACAAGATAAAATTTAAAGACAAAGAATGTAGACGTGCATGCTGATACACATTCAAGTTGAAGGTTCAATGAAATGAACCCAAGGAGTCTTAGGTTCATCTTGAACATGCTTGTACAAGAAGGTGGCAACTTGATGACAAAGTTCCCTTGCCCTCCTTCTTGTTATAGGACCCTTAACCTCTTGATGGGGCCCTTGATCCTCATCGGACCCTTGATCCTCATCATGATAAATATGAAATGACTAAAATACCCTCAAAGACCCCCAATTTTCGGCCATACACCCCATGGATTCTAGAATCCTCCACATTTGTCCACATAATTCTTAGATTAATTAGCTAAATAATAATTAAAGTATAAAACAAGAATGCATGCAAAATAAAACAATAAAATAATGATGCATGCAAGACAAACATGCAAAAAGAAGGAATAAAATAAGAAAAAGCATGAAGCTACCCCTAGCCTATGTTTTTTTTCCCTCTTTCCCCCCATGCCCTCCAGATCCCTTCCCCCTTGCCCCCTCTAGATGTTTTTTTTAAATATTGCAAGACCAATTTCACTTCAACCCGATCTTGAACTCTCCATAAGAACTCAAGCAAGCCAACACTTAGCAAGATTTCCATCTTCCTCCACACACAACAAAACTTTCGGCCCTTCCTCTTGGAGCTAAGAATCCAATTCAAGTTTCATCTTCAAGCTCAAGAAGTGTTTAGGTAAGCTTTATTCCAAGTTCATTGAGTAAATTCTTCACGCATAATAATGAAGCTCAGAAGGGTGTTCTTTTTCTCCACCCAACCGTGACCCCCATTGGCCATAGGTGCTAAGATTTCAATCTCTTAGGTGGTGCAACCTTTGGATAGTTGAAGCTTCATTTAAGGTCTCACTTTGGTAAGATGTTCTAGCCTCAAATAAATTCTATTTTCACTTTAGAATGAAAACTAACATTCTTCCTTCCTTTTCTTCAAAACGTGTGCTCAAGAAGTTAAGGAGGAGAAAGATTTCAACTCATTCCATCCAATATCCAAGCTAAGACAAAAGCTTTAGCTTGAAGAGGCAAGTATACACTAATCTTTCATGATTTAGTTAAATAATTAGTGGCTTGAATGGTTAGAAGTTCCTAAGATGTGATCTTTAGTTGAATATTTTAAGTTCAAGATTGTATCTTAGTGATTTCTTAAAAACAATGCCTTGCATGTGATTAATTCTTTCAAAGATGGAATCTTTTCTTACATGCAATATGTTATAAGGCTGTTTTGGGATGAGTAAAGGTTCAACTAAGTGACCCTAGGCAAGATTGGCTCTTGGATGAAATTTAAGAATCATCAAAGTGACATGCAAGTCCTAGTTGTAATTTTACAAGTTTACTTGATAGGATTTAAGATGAACTAGCATGTGAATGTGTTGCATGTCCAAAAAAATGTTGTAAACTTTGTGTGTGACACCTCATAACTTTCGGCCATAGAGGTGAAGGTGATGGTAAGTCTTGGCTTCAAGAAAGAACACTTGTTTTGGAGCAATTATGATACTTGTTATGTTCAAACTACAAACTGTTTTGGTATGATGCAAAGGTGACCCAATAAAAAGAATGAAATCTGATTTTTCATGGAAAAAAGGTGTATGTAGTGACCAATAAGCTATTTCATAAGAATAAGACAAATTGTGGACATTTGACATGAAAGAATGGCAAATAATCAAACCACTGGAACTGGGCAGAATTGAACAACGTTTTTAATAGCTTAAAAATGGATCTTGTAGACCTTCAATAAAGCTGATTTTTTTGTACAAAGTTAGCCTTATGTGTGTAGCAAATATGAGAGATCGAATTTTGATAAAATAAGATATGGATTATTTTTAATAAAATATTTGGTGGAACTGCTCAGGCTGGAAATTCTGGAACCTGGCAGAATTGTATAACGTTTTGAGTGGCTTAAAAATGTATCTTGTAGATGTCCAATAAAGATGATTTTTGGTATGGTGACAACCTTAGGGGTGTAGTAAATATGAAAGTTGAAATTTCGGTAAAATGAGTTATAAATTATTTTTAAGGAATTATTTGGTAAAACTATTCCAGCTGAAATCACTGGAATAGGGCAGGAATGAGTAATGTGTTGCTTGGATAAAAAATGGACCATAGGAACATGCAAATGGGCTAACTTTAGGAAGGATGCTAGTTTCACATGTTTATCACATGTGTGAGTTGGAATTTTGGAAAAATAAATCATGGTTTTGCCACAATTGAATTTTTTGTAAAATGGGTCAGTCCAGTTTCAGCAGATGACCTATTTCAGAAAAATAATTAAATGAGCCCTTTAAGGTTATTGGATTGATCTGGAAATTTTATGTTAATCACCTAAGACAAAGAGGAGGAAGATCATACAAATTAATCAAGTTGGAATTAACGTTTTGGTGGGTAATTATGGACATAAAGTTGATCTACTAAAACTGAAAATTGGGCTGAACAGGGGATTAATTTAAAAATGCCCAATTTGAAGGATTTGGACATATATATATACGGTTTGGGCTTATGAATGTTAAGCCTTGGGGAGTTTATTATATTCTCCAGGTTGTGGTCCAAATAATTAAGGTTTTAAGGCCTAAAAAGGTTAATTTAGCCGAACATGAACATAAAGTAGAAATTTGGAAATTCTTAGTTTCCGAAACCATACATGTTAACATGTTATAAGGAATATTCACGTCATGACTTGCATTGCATATCACTACATGTATCATGCATGATCATATGCCACATGACTCTGATTTTATGAATTTTACTTATGCAAGCAAGTTTTACAAGTAACTATGTTTTCGTTATGCATGGAAGTTTTTATGGTCCTATGTTTTTAAAGAAAGCTTCATGATTCCTTTGCTGGCCAAGCATGCGACTAACCCGACTCCAGACCCAGGGTTAATTGGTCTGTTGACATGATATGTTCTGGACCCGTTCACATCCGGGTTAATTGATCTGATACATGTTCTGGACCCATTCAGATCTGTGGTTAATTGATCTGATACATGTTCTGTACCTGTCCCAGACCCAGGGTTAATTGGTTTGTTGATATGTTATGGACCCGCTCAGATTCGGAGTTAATTGATCTGACACTCTGTTTTTCCGACATGTTATTTTATGGGACCAAAATGATGTTTTGACATGGCATAACATCATGCATTGCATTTTGCATAATCCATGAGAACGCTGACATGTTGTATGTTACGGTTAATGGTTAATAAGACATTATTGGTATAGTGTATGTATCGTCAAGCAAATTCAGGATTAAAGACCAGGTATGAATTATTATTTGAGGTTATCGGGGTATTACATTCATGTTATAATTCTTTATGTATTTCATGGTTGTTTATTGTATTCTTGCTGGGTGATTTTTATCACTAATACTTTTATTTTTCCCCACAGCCAGATAATGCTAAGATTGAGTGTATCGAGGATGAGCCGAGAGTGCCATATCCGTAGGCGAGGAAATTTGATGAAGGCAAAGCTTAAGGACTTTTGTGCGGCCAAGATGTTTGTATTATGAACAATGTTTGAACTCTTTGGATTCGGTTATGTAATTTTGTGGGATTGCTACTTTTGGGAACTTAGTATTTTCGTAATGCATGTTTATTTTGAAAAATTTTAATTCTGCCTAAATTTTACAACCATGTTAAATGTTAGCATGGGAGTCCATGACTTATGTTATGGATTTTCGCATGTTATGCATGACGCTTTGTACTCTCCTTAGTGAAGTACGGCGGGTGCACCGTATTCGGATGAGGTTTGGGTGCGGGATGCTACAGGTGGTATCAGAGTCCAGGCTTTAGATTTTGGGCAGAACGTGGAACTAAGTTATGATCTTAGCAATCGAAGTTTAATCTTAGACCTATGTCATGATCTTAGATTAGTGATGGCCTTAGACTAGGACCACTTAGACCGGGTTTAGGATGTAACTTAATAATTAATACTGATTTATGAAAGCCAGGTCTATAACGAAAGACATGCCCTTCTCTTATTTAAAATTTTCAAATTATGGAACTTAGTCAAAATAAATTGGTTTTATTCCGATATTCTACGTAAATGTTAAACCCCATAGTGCAAATGGTGAGACCACGTGGCATACCTCCGAGAGCACGACCAACTGCTCAGGAGCCCATTCCTCCACCACCAGCTCAGGTCCTGCCACCACCACAGCCAGACCAGAATCCTCCAGTTCAGAATAATCCACTATCAGCACCGCAGGCACCTGTTCCTCAGGTCATCCCTGATATGAATGCCTTTCAGGCCTTTTGTAAAGTTGTCACTCAGATAGTGTATAGAAAAAGGGGTTTGAGTGATTTCAAAATACATGATTTAAATGTGCATGATAACGTACATGACATAAACGTTTGCATGACATATTGCATATAACTTGCCTTATATAGCTCATATATAATGTTGCCATACTAACGAGCCATGGAGCGTTAAAGCTTACATCAAATGGCAAACATTTTTTGTGTTTGTACTATTTTCATGTGCCACCATTAATGAACTAAACTAGCTCATTAAGTGAAGTACTTAGTTAATTAAACTAAGTAGTTCCTTAAAGGAAGCAACATTTGGACAAGGCACAAAGGAAGCAAGATGAAGAAAGGAAAGTTTCCTCCTCCTCCTCTCATCATATATATACACGCATATATGTATATAAATATATATATTTTCAGATTTTTTGAAAAAGGCACATACATATTTATTCCAACGTACTACCGACACGTTATATATTTTACGTACGTACGTTAACGTCACACAACCATACGTAACTCATATTTATGAGTATATTCAGGTCGTATATCATATGATATAAGCCATGGTGATGAAAAATTAAATAGAACACGTTAAAATGTTTTAAACCGAAAATTGTCGTATCGAGCGAATACCGAAACTTCGCCAACGTGTCAAGTACTTGCCATAAATAGATGGCCAGCCCCTACACCTCAAAAATATCAATAATTTTCGTGGCCTACATGTTATATTCAGCCATAAAATCATTCCATGTTGGCACACACAAATCACCCCACATTAAGGCCAAATTGTGGAGATTCTAATTTCAATTTTATCACATGTATATGGCACCACTTTAAGACCAGCAAAGTTCTGAATATTAAAGTTTAATTTATGTTATTATGTTTAACATAATATATATAACATGTGCAAAAATTTGGAATTTAATTAGAGAAAAATCGGGTAATCGATAAACATCGAAAATTCGGTTTTCTACGTACACAACACATGGAACGTTTTTGGCACATCATACGACATGTATCTAGACACTTTTTACACATATCATACATATCAAAGTGTTCTAGAAAATTAAATTAAGGGCTGATTGGAATATACCATGTGTGTATTATTAAACGTGCACTATTTTACAAAGTTTGCAAAAATAAAATTCAGCACATGTATATACATATCATGCCTATACCAGCTTGATGGAGCCTATGTGGAGCCTTGTTGGCGTATTGATTTGCCAAGAATCAAGCATACAATGTTGATGACATAAAGGAAGGAGCCACACAAGGTAACAATTCAAACTTATATCTCATTTGTAACACATGCTGAAAATTTCAGCATGTGTATTAAGAGCTGGCCGAATTTCATACATTATGAGTCTATATTTTGTGTCTTGAAACATGTGATTAATTGGAAGACAATTTGGAAGAAATTTGAATAAGATATGAAATTATAATTGTGTTATTTTGAATATCACACATGCTAAAAATTTACGCATGTGTGTGATTGAACCTAGGCCGATTTTTGGCCATGTGAGTGTCTAATTTTATTCCCAAAATTGATGAGAATATTGTCCACCAATTGGTGATTTATTTTTTAAGAGATAAATCAAAGAAAACACGGTAATACTTTGAAATGAACACCCATGTATCACATGCTGAAATTTCAGCATGTCAAGCCTTAGTAATGGCCGATTTTCTTAGCCTTGCTGGAGAAATATTATGTTGCTTAATTTATGTGATGATCCTGGAAGTTATGGTAATAATTTTATGGTGATTTTGGCACATGTGTTTAGTGGAATTCTCAGATTTTCTTAGTCATCAAGTGATGACAACATTCAACCAATCAATGAGTGCCAAGTAAGCAAGAGTTAAATGATCATCCAATGTGAAGGTGCCAAGTAAGCAAGATCATGTCACAATGATGCCACATATTCTCCCAAGGACTTAGAAGATGATTTTCAAGAAGGGAAGAAGAGCATGGGGGCGGCCAACAATGTGATAAAAAGGAAGGAAGAAGAGCAAAACAAAAACAAGAACAAGAGTTGCAAATTCAAAGATCAGAACGTGTTCTAGCCTTCTTCTTCTACACTTTCTTTCTTCTTCCTAAAAGCCTATTGTGCTTACATTCATATACTTGAATAGGCTTCTCTTAGGCCATCACATATTCTTTCATCATTGTAAAAGATTGATCAAGGTGTGATCAATATTCAATCTTGCAAGGTGGTGGTGTTGGTGTGCATTGTATTCATCACACAAGGTTTGTAAAGGGTTGGAGTTGGTGTGTAACTCCATCAACCCTGTGGTAAGGTGCTTTTGTGTTGTGTGATTAGTGTGAACCGAGGAAGGTGTTCCTCGAAGACTGGAGTAGGTTGTTTATAACCGAACCAGTATAAAATTCTTGGTGTCATTTACTTTCCGCGCTGATTTTCTGTTTCAGCACTGTTTACTTTTTTAATCACGTTCGTAAAAATAGTAAACGAATTTCAAAAATAACAAAACTTTCATTAAACATAGCCACATGTTTTAAGGTTCTTTTGGCACAAGTTTCAACTCTTTTGGACAAGTATAAGTCACCCAAATGTCCAAAGTTCTGAGACTAGTGCAATCTGATTTTCAGGCTTGCGAAGGTTGAGACTTTGATCGTATTTGACTAACTTCCCAAAAGAATTTTTCAAAACTGTTTCATTCCATTTAAATATAACATATAAGGGGTTATTGGTTAAAATTTCAGAGCATTTGGAGTTACGTATAAATAGGAATAAATTTTTCAAATCAGTCTACCGTTTCTGGAAGATTCACGTAATCTGACCACCAATGAATTTTCAAGGGATTAGAGGTTGAATTTAAATCTGAAATTTTTAGGAGACACTCATAACATCTGAGGCCAAGTCCTCTCTAAATTTCAGAATTTTTGAAGACCTGCAACCTAGTTTTCAGAACGTTTTAAAACTGGTCTTGAAAACAGAAACTGTTTTCAGAAGTTGGGTTTTTGGTTCAAACTAATTTTAAAAACCACATTTTCCGCACCCACTATTCAACCCCCCTTCTAGTGGTGCCTTGCAGTTTCTACAATTGGTATCAGAGCGCAGGAACACTCACAACAAGAAGATCTAACGATCTGTGTGAGATGGCAACCAGTAGCCATGAAACCGAGGAAAAAGATTTGCCAAGCCAAATGCCTCCACTATTTGAAAATGAGGTAAATTCTTATTCTAACTCGGATTATGAACTATCTTATGATGATTTATATCTTGAATATCTTGAATTACATAAGTTTGCTAGAACTCTTACAAAACAAAAGAAACGGTTAATTGAAGACAAGAAATTGTTAGAATCTTCTAACACAAATCTTGTGTCTCAATTAAACGATTCAAAAGAAGAGTCGTCTTGCATCATAAATTCATTAAGGTCAGAAATTTCATCATTGACATCCGAGAACACTGAAATGTAATCCGAGATTTCAAACTTGAAATCAAGGAATACAGACTTAGAGGAAATGGTGAAGAAATTTGATACGGGAACAAACATGCTAGATCGCATCATTTCTTCACTAAAGCATGATAGTGACAAAACCGGATTAGGATACATGGAGACAAACGAAGCATCATCTAAACAATCCAAGTTTCAACGGCATACGTAACACCTAAAGTGACGCAAAGACCCCCTCTCCACACATCTCGTCATACTTCTTCTTCATATCATGAGAAATACAATTTTGTGCCATATAGATATGAGAAGAAACAAGTAATGCATACACAACATTCATTTCATCCATCTAGATCACACACTATGCACACTAACACAAGGACATATCAAAAACGTCCTACATATAATGTGTTTAAAGGAGTCCTTGACCAAAGGCCAAACGCACTTGCACCTAAAGTATATTATGTTATGCTTTCATCACCTTTCTCACCTTTTGGAAGACCTAGAAGGGTCACACAAATTTGGGTACCAAAAGGGAAATTTTCAAAGGGTTGAAAAAATAACCCTTACGAACGCACGTTTGAGATTATTTAAAATACATGATTTTTTATTCTCTTTTGATTGACTTTCCAAAATAAAGGGGGAGAGAATGCATGATTTAAGGGGGAGAGAGATATTGATTGCATAAATCAAGGGGGAGCGGATTTGAAATTTAAAATTAAAATTTTGAATTTATGCATGATTGAAGGGGGAGCGATAGGATTTAAATCATGAAAGTAGGTTATTTTGAAAATCATCAAAAGGGGGAGATTGCAGAGAAAAAGGGGTTTGAGTGATTCCAAAATACATGATTTAAATGTGCATGACAACGTACATGACATAAACGTGTGCATGACATATTGCATATAACTTATCTTATATAGCTCATATATAATGTTTCCATACTAACGAACCATGAAGCGTTAAAGCTTACATCAAATGACAAACATTTGTTGTGTTTGTACTATTTTCATGTGCCACCATTAATGAACTAAACTAGTTCATTAAGTGAAGTACTTAGTTAATTAAACTAAGTAGTTCATTAAAGGAAGCAACATTTGGACAAGGCACAAAGGAAACAAGATGAAGAAAGGAAAGTTTCCTCCCCCTCCTCTCATCATATATATACACGCATATATGTATATAAATATATATGTTTTCAGATTTTTTGAAAAAGGCACATACACATTTATTCCAACGTACTACCGACACGTTATATATTTTACGTACGTACGTTAACGTCACACCACCATACGTAACTCATAGTTATGAGTATATTCAGGTCGTATATCATATGATATAAGCCATGGTGATGAAAAATTAAATACAATACGTTAAAATGTTTTAAACCGAAAATTGTCGTATCGAGCGAATACCGAAACTTCGCCAACGTGTCAAGTACTTGCCATAAATAGATGGCCAGCCCCTACACCTCAAAAATATCAATAATTTTCGTGGCCTACATGTTATATTCAGCCATAAAATCGTTCCATGTTGGCACACACAAATCACCCCACATTAAGGCCAAATTGTGGAGATTCTAATTTCAATTTTATCACATGTATATGGCGCCACTTTAAGGCCAGCAAAGTGCTGAATATTAAAGTTTAATTTATGTATATTATGTTTACCATAATATATATAACTTGTGCAAAAAGTTGGAATTTAATTAGAGAAAAATCGGGTAATCGATAAACATCGAAAATTCGGTTTTCTATGTACACAACACATGGAACGTTTTTGGCACATCATACGACATGTATCTAGACACTTTTTACATATGTCATACATCTCAATGTGTTCTAGAAAATTAAATTAAGGGCTGATTGGAATATACCATGTGTGTATTATTAAACGTGCACTATTTTACAAAGTTTGCAAAAATAAAATTCAGCACATGTATATACATATTATACACGCCTATACCAGCTTGATGGAGCCTATGTGGAGCCTTGTTGGCATATTGATTGGTCAAGAATCAAGCATACAATGTTGATGACATAAAGGAAGGAGCCACACAAGGTAACAATTCAAACTTATATCTCATTTGTAACACATGCTGAAAATTTCAGCATGTGTATTAAGAGCTGACCGAATTTCATATATTATGAGGCTATGTTTTGTGTCTTGAAACATGTGATTAATTGAAAGACAATTTTGAAGCAATTTGAATAAGATATGAAATTATAATTGTGATATTTTGAATATCACACACCCTGAAAATCTCAGCATGTGTGTGAATGAACCTAGGCTGATTTTTGGCCATGTGAGTGTCCAATTGAATTCCCAAAATTGACGATAATATTGTCTACTAATTGGTGATTTATTTTTTAAGAGACAAATCAAAGAAAACTTGGTAATAATTTGAAATGAACACCCATGTATCACATTGAACCTAGGCTGATTTTTGGCCATGTGAGTGACCAATTTTATTCCCAAAATTGATGAAAATATTGTCTACTAATTGGTGATTTATTTTTCAAGAGACAAATCAAAGAAAACTTGGTAATAATTTGAAATGAACACCCATGTATCACATGCTGAAATTTCAGCATGTCATGTCTTAGTAATGGCCGATTTTCTTAGCCTTGTTGGAGAAATACTATCTTGCTTAATTTATGTGATTATCTTGGAAGTTATGGTAATTGTTTTATGTTGATTTTGGCACATGTTTTTAGTGGAATTCTAAGATTTTCTTAGTCATCAAGTGATGACAATATTCAACCAATCAATGAGTGCCAAGTAAGCAAGAGTTAAATGATCATCCAATGAGGAGGTGCCAAGTAAGCAAGGTCATGTCACAATGATGCCACATATTCTCCCAAGGACTTAGAAGATAATTTTCAAGAAGGGAAGAAGAGCATAGGGGGCGGCCAACAATGTGATAAAAAGGAAGGAAGAAGAGCAAAACAAAAACAAGAACAAGAGTTGCAAATTCAAAGATCAAAACGTGTTCTAGCCTTCTTCTTCTACACTTTCTTTCTTCTTCTTAAAAGCCTACTGTACTTATATTCATATACTTTAATAGGCTTATCTTAGACCACCACATATTCTTTTATCTTTGTAAAAGATTGATCAAGGTATGATCAATCTTCAATCTTGCAAGGTGGTGGTGTTCGTGTGCATTGTATTAATCATACAAGGTTTGTAAAGGGTTAGAGTTGGTGTGTAACTCCATCAACCCTGTGGTAAGGTGCTTTTGTGTTGTGTGATTAGTGTGAACCGAGGAAGGTGTTCCTCGAAGACTGGAGTAGGTTGTTTATAACCAAACCAGTATAAAATTCTTGGTCTCATTTACTTTCAGCACTGATTTTCTGTTTCAGCACTGTTTACTGTTTTTAATCATGTTTGTAAAAATGGTAAACGAATTTCAAAAATCACGAAACTTTCAGGAAACATAGCAACATGTTTTAAGGTTCTTTTGGAACAAGTTTCAACCCTTTTGGAAAAGTATAAGTCACCCAAACGTCCACAGTTCTGAGACTAGTGCAGTCTGATTTTCAGGCTTGCAAAGGTTGAGACTTTGATCGTATTTGACTAACTTCCCAAAAGAATTTTTCAAAGCTGTTTCAAACCATTTAAATATAACATATAAGGATTAGTGGTTAAAATTTCAGATCATTTGGAGATACATATAAATAGGAATAAAATTTTCAAATCAGTCTACCGTTTCTGGCAGATTCGCGCAATCTGACCACCAACAAATTTTCAAGGGATTAGAGGTTGAATTTAAATCTGAAATTTTTAGGAGACACTCATAACATCTGAGGCTAAGTCCTCTCCAAATTTCAGAATTTTTGAAGACCTACAACCTAGTTTTCAGAACGTTTAAAACTGGTCTTGAAAATAGAAAATGTTTTTAGAAGTTGGGTTTTTGGTTCAAACTAATTTTAAAAACCACATTTTCCGCACCCACTATTCAACCCCCCCTTCTAGTGGTGCCTTGCAGTTCCTTCAATTGGTATCAGAGCGCAGGAACACTCACAACAAGAAGATCCAACGATCTATGTGAGATGGCAACCACTAGCCATGAAACCGAGGAAAAAGATTTGCCAAGCCAAATGCCTCCACTATTTGAAAATGAGGTAAATTCTTATTCTGACTCTGATTATGAACTATCTTATGATGATTTATATCTTGAATGTCTTGAATTACATAAGTTTGCTAGAACTCTTACAAAACAAAAGAAACGGTTAATCAAAGACAAGAAATTGTTAGAATCTTCTAACACAAATCTTGTGTCTCAATTAAACGATTCAAAAGAAAAGTCGTCTTGCATCATAAATTCATTAATGTCTGAAATTTCATCATTCACATCCGAGAACACTGAAATGAAATCCGAGATTTCAAACTTGAAATCAAGGAATGCAGAATTAGAGGAAATGGTGAAGAAATTTGATACGCGAACAAACATGCTAGATCGCATCATTTCTTCACTAAAGCATGATAATGACAAAACCGGATTAGGACACATGGAGACAAACGAAGCATCATCTAAACAATCCATGTTTGTTTTGTCTAAGAAAGTAGACACGTCAACGGCATACGTAGCGCCGAAAGTGACGCAAAGACCCCCTCTCCACACATCTCATCATACTTCTTCTTCATATCATGAGAAATACAATTTTGTGCCATATAGATATGAGAAGAAACAAGTAATGCATACACAACATTCATTTCATCCATCTAGATCACACACTATGCACACTAACACAAGGACATATCAAAAACGTCCTACATATAATGCGTTTAAAGGAGTCCTTGACCAAAGGCCAAGCGCACTTGCACCTAAAGTATATTATGTTGTGCTTTCATCATTTTTCTCACCTTTTGAAAGACCTAGAAGGGTCACCCAAATTTGGGTACCAAAAGAGACATTTTCAAAGGGTTGAATAAATAACCCTTACGAACGCACGTTTGAGATTATTTAAAATACGTGATTTGTTATTCTCTTTTGATTGACTCTCCAAAATAAAGGGGGGGAGAATGCATGATTTAAGGGGGAGAGAGATACTGATTGCATAAATCAAGGGGGGAGCGGATTTGAAATTTAAAATTAAAATTTTGAATTTATGCATGAGTGAAGGGGGAGCGATAGGATATAAATCATGAAAGTAGGTTATTTTGAAAATCATCAAAAGGGGGAGATTGCAGAGAAAAAGTGGTTTGAGTGATTTCAAAATACATGATTTAAATGTGCATGACAACGTACATGACATAAACGTGTGCATGACATATTGCATATAACTTATCTTATATAGCTCATATATAATGTTGCCATACTAACGAGCCATGAAGCGTTAAAGCTTACATCAAATGACAAACATTTGTTGTGTTTGTACTATTTTCATGTGCCACCATTAATGAACTAAACTAGTTCATTAAGTGAAGTACTTAGTTAATTAAACTAAGTAGTTCATTAAAGGAAGCAACATTTGGACAAGGCACAAAGGAAACAAGATGAAGAAAGGAAAGTTTCCTCCTCCTCTCATCATATATATACACGCATATATGTATATAAATATATATATTTTCAGATTTTTTGAAAAAGGCACATACAAACTTATTCCAACGTACTACTGACACGTTATATATTTTACGTACGTACGTTAACGTCACACCACCATACGTAACTCATATTTATGAGTATATTCAGGTCGTATATCATATGATATAAGCCATGGTGATGAAAAATTAAATACAACACGTTAAAATGTTTTAAACCAAAAATTTTCGTATCGAGCGAATACCGAAACTTCGCCAACATGTCTATTACTTGCCATAAATAGATGTCCAGCCCCTACACCTCAAAAATATCAATAATTCTTGTAGCCTACATGTTATATTAAGCCATAAAATCATTCCATGTTGGCACACACAAATCACCCCACATTAAGGCCAAATTGTGGAGATTCTAATTTCAATTTTATTACATGTATATGGCGCCACTTTAAGACCAGAAAAGTGCTGAATATTAAAGTTTAATTTATGTATATTATGTTTAACATAATATATATAACATGTGCAAAAAGTTGGAATTTAATTAGAGAAAAATTGGGTAATTGATAAACATTGAAAATTCGGTTTTCTACGTACACAACACATGGAACGTTTTTGGCACATCATACGACATGTATCTAGACACTTTTTACATATGTCATACATCTCAAAGTGTTCTATAAAATTAAATTAAGGGCTGATTGGAATATACCATGTGTGTATTATTAAACGTGCACTATTTTACAAAGTTTGCAAAAATAAAATTTAGCACATGTATATACATATTATACATGCCTATACCAGCTTGATGGAGCCTATGTGTATTAAGAGCTGGCCGAATTTCATATATTATGAGGCTATATTTTGTGTCTTGAAACATGTGATTAATTGGAAGACAATTTTGAAGTAATTTGAATAAGATATGAAATTATAATTGTGATATTTTGAATATCACATATGCTGAAAATTTCAGCATGTGTGTGAATGAACCTAGGCTGATTTTTGGCCATGTGAGTGTCCAATTTTATTCCCAAAATTGATGAGAATATTGTCTACTAATTGGTGATTTATTTTTAAGAGACAAATCAAAGTAAACTTGGTAATAATTTGAAATGAATACCCATGTATCACATGCTGAAATTTCAGCATGTCAAGTTTTAGTAATGGCCGATTTTCTTAGCCTTGTTGGAGAAATACTATCTTGCTTAATTTATGTGATTATCTTGGAAGTTATAATAATTGTTTTATGTTGATTTAGGCAAATGTTTTTAGTGGAATTCTAAGATTGTCTTAGTCATCAAGTGATGACAATATTCAACCAATCAATGAGTGCCAAGTAAGCAAGAGTTAAATGATCATCCAATGAGGAGGTGCCAAGTAAGCAAGGTCATGTCACAATGATGCCACATATTCTCCCAAGGACTTAGAAGATAATTTTTAAGAAGGGAAGAAGAGCATAGGGGGCGGCCAACAATGTGATAAAAAGGAAGGAAGAAGAGCAAAACAAAAACAAGAACAAGAGTTGCAAATTCAAAGATCAAAATGTGTTCTAGCCTTCTTCTTCTACACTTTCTTTCTTCTTCCTAAAAGCCTACTGTACTTATATTCATATACTTTAATAGGCTTCTTTTAGACCACCATATATTCTTTTATCTTTGTAAAAGATTGATCAAGGTGTGATCAATCTTCAATCTTGCAAGGTGGTGGTGTTCGTGTGCATTGTATTCATCATACATGGTTTGTAAAGGGTTGGAGTTGGTGTGTAACTCCATCAACCCTGTGGTAAGGTGCTTTTGTGTTGTGTGATTAGTGTGAACCGAGGAAGGTGTTCCTCGAAGACTGGAGTAGGTTGTTTATAACCAAACCAGTATAAAATTCTTGGTCTCATTTACTTTCAGCACTGATTTTGTGTTTCAGCACTATTTACTGTTTTTAATCACGTTTGTAAAAATGGTAAACGAATTTCAAAAATCCCGAAACTTTCAGGAAACATAGCCACATGTTTTAAGGTTCTTTTGGAACAAGTTTCAACCCTTTTGGAAAAGTATAAGTCACCCAAACGTCCACAGTTCTGAGACTAGTGCAGTCTGATTTTCAGGCTTGCAAAGGTTGAGACTTTGATCGTATTTGACTAACTTCCCAAAAGAAGTTTTCAAAACTGTTTCGAACCTTTTAAATATAACATATAAGGGTTAGTGGTTAAAATTTCAGATCATTTGGAGATACATATAAATAGGAATAAATTTTTCAAATCAGTCTACCGTTTCTGGCAGATTCGCGCAATCTGACCACCAACGAATTTTCAAGGGGTTAGAGGTTGAGTTTAAATCTGAAAAATTTAGAACACACTCATAACATCTGAGGCTAAGTTCTCTCCAAATTTTAGAATTTTTGAAGATCTGCAACCTAGTTTTCAAAACGTTTTAATACTGGTCTTGAAAATAGAAACTGTTTTCAGAAGTTGGGTTTTTGGTTCAAACTAATTTTAAAAACCACTTTCCGCATCCACTATTCAACCCCCCTCCTTCTAGTGGTGCCTTGCAGATCCTACAGATAGGGCAAGGCCTAATCCATCAGAATGCTCCACCTCATCCACACGAGCCGGTAAGAGATGCCCAATATTACTTCGAGAAGCTTAAGAGGGCTAATGTGCCACCTTTTGGGGGAAAGCCAGACCCAGATAACGCAGAAAAGTGGTTAGATGAAGTTCAAAACTGTTTTGAGTTAATTCAAGCCCCAGACAAGATGAAAGCCCAAGCCATCAGACCTTTCCTGATCAGCGAAGCAAATCAATGATGGAAGGCGAATCTGCATCCTTTGCCCAGACCGATTGCCTGGGAGAAATTTTTGCAAGAATTTCGCAAGTTCTATATTCCTCCGTCGGTCAAGTTACAAAAGAGGCATGAGTTTGAATCTCTGAAGCAAGAGCCGGGCATGACGATAGCTGAGTACGCAAATAAGTTCATCGCACTAGGGAGGTTTCAGCCTGTTACCATGAATGATGAAGAAACAAAAATGCTGAAGTTTGAAAGACGCCTGAATCCAAGAATTAGTGTTGTACCCTGCGAAAAATCGGTATATACTGAGAATCGTATAAAGCTGTTTAAAGAGGGAACAATGTTATACCCCACGGGAATTCGTCTATACCGCCAACTCTTATGAAGATGAATCACTAAGAATTAGTCAACCGGTTACGTTATTTAAGTGTAACTATATTGATTTGACATTCTCCGATAGAATTTCCTTAAAGTAAATATTATAGGAAATTTAATATAATTATGTAAGTGTGTCGCACGACACAAGTGAAATGACAAACTACCCTTCCAACATTATGTAAAAATTCGGCCATAAGGGCCTTGGAAGAGTCTAGAATTTTCCTTATTATCACAATTATGTAATTAGTAAGACTACAATGAAATAGGTTGTCTTGGAACAAGAAGAATTAAGCATGGTGAAGGGGTCAACCAAGCCTAGAAATCGGCCCCCCTAGTTGACCAAGAAAAATTACCATGGTTACTTAATATTTACTACAAGGTAACTCTAGTTGAATAAAGTAACCAAGGTTGGCCATAAAGTAACCAAGGTTGGCCATAAAGTAACTATAGTTGATATAAAGTAACTATAGTTGACATAAAGTAACTATAGTTGGCATAAAGTAACTATAGTTGCCATAAAGTAACTATAGTTAACATAAAGTAACTATAGTTGGCATAAAGTAACTATAGTTGAACTAAAATAACAAACTCTTATTTAAAGAAATAAAATAAAATAAAGGAAAGACAAGACAAGTTGTCTTGGAATAAAATAAAACAAAACAAATGGGGGACATGGAGTAGTTAATGTTCAAGACACAAAGGAGGCTCTCTTCTCTCAATGCACACCTTGGAAGCTTCATGTCTCCTTGTCTTTTTCCTCCCTAAGGCATGCCCCCCTTGTCTTCCCCAAGAAGACTTCTTCTACTAAGAAGCTCTCTTACACCTTCAAGTTCATCCATGGAGCTCTTCTTCATCTCCAAGTTTTGAACACTCTCAAGAGCTCTCATAAGCAAACCATTCAAGACTTACGAAACTTATACCACTCCTCTAACATCATCATATATTTCGGCCATAGTGGGAGCTAGGAGTGTCAAGGCTATCTTCATCTTCAAACTTCAAGAACTCATCTAGGTAAGTTAAATGTTAAACTTCTAAGTGAGTTATATATTTCAAAGGATGAAACTCACCTAGTACCCCTTTCTCCTTGCACAAAAACGTGACTTTCATAAGGACACTAGGAGAAGATTCTTCAAGCCACTAAGGAGAAGACAACATCTTGATGGTTTGAATCCATCTCCAAGCTTCATTTGGTAAGATGAATCTAACCTCAATCTAGCTCCATTATTCATTTCAAATGGTAGCTAATGTTCTCCTCTTTCTCATCCTCAAAAACGTGAGCTAGGAATAAGGTGGAGGAGGACTTCACTCCATATCAACCAAGGTGCAAGCTAAGGAAAATCTCTAAGCTCCAAGGAGGCAAGTATACTCTAGCCAATCTTGCCTTATTTGTGAAGTGCATGCTTGAATGACTAGCCATTTTTAAGTTAAGAATCTTAGTTGAAGATTCTAAGAACAAGACATAACTTAGTTGATGTAAAGAAAAGTGTTGATATGAAAAGTGACATGTCCTAAGCATATATGGCAAGACTGTTGGTATGAGTAATGTATAGCCTAAAATGAGTTATGAGGCTTGGAATAACTATGTTTAAATGTGTATTTGATGTATAGTAAGTCATCTTAATGAATGAAATTGGTGGAAGAATGCTTGGACAATAAAAAGGTGAAGAAGTGCTGAAACTACTGGGGCTGGCAGATTTGTGTTGCTGATTGTGTGACTTGAGAACGAACCTTAAAAGTGTTCAATTAAGCTAAATTTGGACTTGACACTAGCTCTGTGTGTGTAGTACAAGTGAGAGTTGGAATTGCAGTAAAAAGAGTTATGGTTTATTTTTAATAAATCTTTTGGTAAAACTGCTCAAGAAGAAATTACTGGAACTGGGCAGAACAGTGTGACGTTTGCATGACCTGAAAATGAATCTTAGGAGTATTTACATTGGCTAATTTTTGGTGTGATGTTAGCCTCATATGTATATGAAATGTGTGAGTTGGAATTTCAATGAAAGGAGTTGTGGTTTGTCCTTAATGAAGTTTTTAGTAAGAAGTGGTCAAACAGAAGCACTGGAGATGAGCAGTTTTATGTGTCATGTTGAACGACCTGAAACATAACCTTAGGAAGGTGCAAATTGACCAATTTTTGGTATGATGATAGCCTTATATGTTTATGAAATGTGTTAGTTGGAATTGTAGTAAAAGAAGTTGTGGATTATTTTTAATGAAGTTCTTGGTAAAACTGCTAAAACAGAGTTGCTGGAACAGGACAGTTTTGAGTAGTAAGTTGTGTGGCTCGAAAATGCACCTTAGGAATGTTCAAATGAGCTGATTTTTGGTATGATGATATCTTGATGTGTGTATGACATCTGTGAGTTGGAATATTTGAAAAATGATATGTGGTTTGGTCACAATTCATTTCGTGATCCAACTGGTCATTCCAGTTTCTGCATGTACCCAGTTTGGGAAAGTAATTAGATGACCCTTTTAAGTTTATTGGATTGCCTTAGAAATTTTACAGTAGTTACTTAAGGTATAGATGTACATGTTCATATAAATAAATCAGCATAAAACCACCATTTTGATGGTTAACAACTGAGTTGAAGCTAGTGGTACAAAACTGGAAATCAGGACAGTTTGATGTCATAAGTTGTAAGACTTCGATCTTGCTCTTTTAAGCTTAATGTGATGTTTAGCCTTAGGAATATTGTTCCGTGGTATATTAGCTATGTTTTCTAGGAGTTGGATCAAATTGATTAAGGCTTTATGATCCATGAAAATGAAGTAAGGCGGTATTGCCCTGCTGATTTCAGCAGTACCTTTGATGATACTTGATGTTTTGAGGTCGTTAGACATTTCGGAATGTTACGAAATTTTTATGGCATGTGTCTAAGACTTCATTATGCATGTTTATGATATGAGTTGATGAAAATGAGCACGAATTGATGAGCATGAGGCTGTATGAACAGAGTATGATTGCAGGACAGTTTTTTTCCAGCTTAAGAGACGAGTTAGCATATGCGTGTTATGATGTATTTGTTCACGAGTCGCATGTTGCATATCATACATCGCATTGTCCATGTTCATACAGTTCACGAAACTGATTTTATGAAAAAGAATGATGAGAAAGATCTTTTGAGAAGAAGTTTTGAGTTTTGAAAGAAAGATCTTTGAAAGAGAGGTTTACGATTGCGAAAGATTCCTATGGTACCATTTATTTCTGGCCAGCTTAACCCGCTCCAGATCCGGGGTTAATTGATCTGAAGAGTTATAAGAACCGAGCCAGGCCCGGTATAATAGGTCTGAAGATGATCATGATTATAAGAACCGATCCAGGCCCGGTATAATAGGTCTGAAGATTATAAGAACCGATCCAGGCCCGGTATAATAGGTCTGAAGAGTGTAAGAACCGAGCCAGGTCCGGTATAATAGACCTGAAGGTGATCATGTTATAAGAACCGAGTCATGCCCGGTATAATAGGCTGACACACTCTCTTGTTTTATGATGAGCATGATTTAAAAGAAAGAAAGAAAGTTCAAGTATTTTTATGAGCATGTCGAAATGAAAGAAAGAATGTTTTCCGTTGCATTTGCATCGCATTCACATTTTCATACACATTATGCATGATACCTTTTCATAGAAGTAAGATTCGAAGGGATGGATATGACCGCCTCAGATCCGAATATAATAGATCTGAACACTCTTATGATTTTATTGCCTTAGTGGCTATTGACGGAAGGGATGAGATGCTAGCTAAATGCTAGACGTAATGTTACTTAGGTCATGATCTTTCGTTACCTAAGTTGCGATCTTATGTTGTTGTTATGTAAGCTATGATCTTATTCCCTTGTGATCAAGTGATGCTTCTATTACCTTGGTGGCATTTGAATGGAAAGACAGGTATGATGGTAAGAGACCAAATTTTGGGGGTTCGGTTCTTGTATGTACTTTCCATTTAATGCATGATTGTTATGGTATACTTGCTGGTGACTTTATCACTCACCCCCTATTTTTCCTCCCAGAGTTTACAGGAAACTGGGTAGCATGGATTGATGGCGAGCATAGGAATCCCACATCCGTGAGAATATGAGTGGATGACAGCTTAGGGATTCTATTATGATGGATTCATAATATGACGGATTTATGTTGGAAGCGATGATTGCAGAAGTACTGATGTAATGAATGTGGTTGTAAAACTTATGTCGGATGTATAAAATGATTTATGTAAAAGTTTCAAATTCTGCCGTATTTTTATCTACCTGTTAAGATCGTGACTTTGTAATCCAGGTTTATCCATGGGTTTTACGAGTTAAGTATCGACGCTTTGTACTTTTCTGAAAGGGAAAGTACGGCGGGTGCACCGTACGAGGGGTAGCCGAGTACGGGGCGCTACAGGTGGTATCAGAGCGAAGGCTCCAGATCCAGGCAGAATGTCGAACTAAGTGATGATTATAGTCAACTAAGTTTGATCTTAGACCTAAGTTCTGATCTTAGATGAGAGTTGACCTTAGACCAGGATGATTTAGACTGGAAATTAGGGTTTTGACCATATGATAAAGCCCTAGTCGATGGCCATCTATGGAATGTAATCATGACTGTTTGCATGACCATAAGATCGTATAGGGATTACGAATTAAATGGTGTCGCTTATCCTGAATATTTGTACCTTGAGTAAGACTCCGACACTTCGTGGTGCGGATGGCACCACAATTCAGTAAAAAAAAAATTAACATCATCACTATCACCCCAGGAGGCAGTAGACTTTACTAGCAATAGTTAGTAAGAACACGTATTCCAAGGTTTGGCAGGGAATTTAGTTCATAGTGGGCAGAAAGATGGTTAGGTAAAGTTGAAGGTAACTCCATGCTGATACTGGTATTGGATAGAGTAAGAGCAAAGTTCTAAGAGGAGTTTTGTGAGTTCTTCCTCTCTCAGAACTTAGTCACGAGAAGGGTTGAGGAATATGACTCACTAAGACAAGGGTCACGCATCACCATACCCATTCATTACTTTGGGACAGTATGTTCCTTTGATTATGAGAAATGAAAGGTTTAAGGTGATCAGATTTGTGCGCGGTCTAGACCCCCAGATCTAATTAGGCTAAGTTAAGTCGTATTCAAAGACCTTTGGTGAATTATTAGAGGACCGCTATTGAGCGGAATGCGATAGTAAAGGAACGAAAGAATGAAAGAAACGATTTAACAAGCAAACGAAGTAGAAGGTGGAAACCGTATCCATATAAGGCTAGTTTATGCAGATGACCAAGAAACAACCAAGGTATAAGTGTGAAGTACCTATGTCCTCTGCTCTACTTCCTATTAACCAAGTATGAGTGATTATGATAGTTTTCTTTAAGTTATGATGAGTAGACCACAAGTAAGCAAGTGAGATTATTAGTGATAACATGACTAAGTATGACACTGTGTATGGGACTCGAGGTCCTCGCCATAATGCGTCACTATTAACACTTGTACGCATTTTAATGCAGTATAGAGGGAATATGTCATGACTATGAAACCATGTTTTAAGAGAGCGGGCCACCTTCGGATGATTTGAAACATCCTAAAGGGAACATAAGTTTCAAAGGAGAACCCACAACATCTAGTTCGATTTTATGAAATGATCGCAAAAGGGGGTAAAAGTTATTACGTGATAAGACGATCAGCAAGACAGATAAACCTGGCACATACTTATGAAGAGCTTGGTATGTGTACCTCATGGGAATTATTCCGGATGTCCTTGGAAGCTATTTTGTATGTAGGATGACCGTCACATGATCACTGAAAGGATGTTTACAGAAAAGAGATAAAGGTCTATATCCCAGAGTTAATGATCTCTGCCAAGTTTTTGTTTATATTTTATGAAAAAGGAAATTATAAGCCTACTATGATCATGATTATACGGATTGGATTTCGTTGTCAAGTACATAGTATCAAGGTTGCAAGTGCTAGATATGAGATAGGTTACGACAACACCTCTAGAGAATAAGGATAAGTTCTGGTGAAATCTCTAAGATGAAAAGAACAAAGCAGTTCTGACGGAACTAAATAGACGTTTATTGCGATCTTATTTACCCAAAAGAAGAAACCACATGGGAAACGGAAGGCAACATGAGGAGTAGACGCCCCATTTTGTTGACTAGCCTGAAGTTTCTAGGACGAAACTTATATTAAGGGGGGAAGAATGTTGTACCCTGCGAAAAATCGGTATATACTGAGAATCGTATAAAGCGGTTTAAAGAGGGAACAATGTTATACCCCACGGGAATTCGTCTATACCGCCAACTCTTATGAAGATGAGTCACTAAGAATTAGTCAACCGGTTACGTTATTTAAATGTGACTACATTGATTTGACATTCTCCGATAGAATTTCTTTAAAGTAAATATTATAGGAAATTTAATATAATTATGTAAGTGTGTCGCACGACACAAGTGAAATGACAAACTACCCTTCCAACATTATGTAAAATTCGGCCATAAGGGCCTTGGAAGAGTCTAGAATTTTCCTTATTATCACAATTATGTAATTAGTAAGACTACAATGAAATAGGTTGTCTTGGAACAAGAAGAATTAAGCATGGTGAATGGGTCAACCAAGCCTAGAAATCGGCCCCCCTAGTTGACCAAGAAAAATTACCATGGTTACTTAATATTTACTACAAGGCAACTCTAGTTGAATAAAGTAACCAAGGTTGGCCATAAAGTAACCAAGGTTGGCCATAAAGTAACTATAGTTGATATAAAGTAACTATAGTTGACATAAAGTAACTATAGTTGGCATAAAGTAACTATAGTTGCCATAAAGTAACTATAGTTAACATAAAGTAACTATAGTTGGCATAAAGTAACTATAGTTGAACTAAAATAACAAACTCTTATTTAAAGAAATAAAATAAAATAAAGGAAAGACAAGACAAGTTGTCTTGGAATAAAATAAAACAAAACAAATGGGGGACATGGAGTAGTTAATGTTCAAGACACAAAGGAGGCTCTCTTCTCTCAATGCACACCTTGGAAGCTTCATGTCTCCTTGTCTTTTTCCTCCCTAAGGCACGCCTCCCTTGTCTTCCCCAAGAAGACTTCTTCTACTAAGAAGCTCTCTTACACCTTCAAGTTCATCCATGGAGCTCTTCTTCATCTCCAAGTTTTGAACACTCTCAAGAGCTCTCATAAGCAAACCATTCAAGACTTACGAAACTTATACCACTCCTCTAACATCATCATATATTTCGGCCATAGTGGGAGCTAGGAGTGTCAAGGCTATCTTCATCTTCAAACTTCAAGAACTCATCTAGGTAAGTTAAATGTTAAACTTCTAAGTGAGTTCTATATTTCAAAGGATGAAACTCACCTAGTACCCCCTTTCTCCTTGCACAAAAACGTGACTTTCATAAGGACACTAGGAGAAGATTCTTCAAGCCACTAAGGAGAAGACAACATCTTGATGGTTTGAATCCATCTCCAAGCTTCATTTGGTAAGATGAATCTAACCTCAATCTAGCTCCATTCTTCATTTCAAATGGTAGCTAATGTTCTCCTCTTTCTCATCCTCAAAAACGTGAGCTAGGAATAAGGTGGAGGAGGACTTCACTCCATATCAACCAAGGTGCAAGCTAAGGAAAATCTCTAAGCTCCAAGGAGGCAAGTATACTCTAGCCAATCTTGCCTTATTTGTGAAGTGCATGCTTGAATGACTAGCCATTTTTAAGTTAAGAATCTTAGTTGAAGATTCTAAGAACAAGACATGAACTTAGTTGATGTAAAGAAAAGTGTTGATATGAAAAGTGACATGTCCTAAGCATATATGGCAAGACTGTTGGTATGAGTAATGTGTAGCCTAAACTGAGTTATGAGGCTTGGAATAACTATGTTTAAATGTGTATTTGATGTATAGTAAGTCATCTTAATGAATGAAATTGGTGGAAGAATGCTTGGACAATAAAAAGGTGAAGAAGTGCTGAAACTACTAGGGCTGCCAGATTTGTGTTGCTGATTGTGTGACTTGAGAACGAACCTTAAAAGTGTTCAATTAAGCTAAATTTGGACTTGACACTAGCTCTGTGTGTGTAGTACAAGTGAGAGTTGGAATTGCAGTAAAAAGAGTTATGGTTTATTTTTAATAATCTTTTGGTAAAACTGCTCAAGAAGAAATTACTGGAACTGGGCAGAACAGTGTGACGTTTTGCATGACCTGAAAATGAATCTTAGGAGTATTTACATTGGCTAATTTTTGGTGTGATGTTAGCCTCATATGTATATGAAATGTGTGAGTTGGAATTTCAATGAAAGGAGTTGTGGTTTGTCCTTAATGAAGTTTTTAGTAAGAAGTGGTCAAACAGAAGCACTGGAGATGAGCAGTTTTATGTGTCATGTTGAACGACCTGAAAAATAACCTTAGGAAGGTGAAAATTGACCAATTTTTGGTATGATGATAGCCTTATATGTTTATGAAATGTGTGAGTTGGAATTGTAGTAAAAGAAGTTGTGGATTATTTTTAATGAAGTTCTTGGTAAAACTGCTCAAACAGAGTTGCTGGAACCGGACAGTTTTGAGTAGTAAGTTGTGTGGCTCGAAAATGCACCTTAGGAATGTTCAAATGAGCTGATTTTTTGTATGATGATATCTTGATGTGTGTATGACATCTGTGAGTTGGAATATTTGAAAAAGGATATGTGGTTTGGTCACAATTCATTTCGTGATCCAACTGGTCATTCCAGTTTCTGCATGTACCCAGTTTGGGAAAGTAATTAGATGACCCCTTTAAGTTTATTGGATTGCCTTGGAAATTTTACAGTAGTTACTTAAGGTATATATGTACATGTTCATATAAATAAATCAGCACAAAACCACCATTTTGATGGTTAACAACTGAGTTGAAGCTAGTGGTACAAAACTGGAAAACAGGACAGTTTGATGTCATAAGTTGTAAGGCTTCGATCTTGCTCTTTTAAGCTTAAATGTGATGTTTAGCCTTAGGAATATTGTTCTGTGGTATATTAGCTATGTTTTCTAGGTGTTGGATCAAATTGATTAAGGTTTTATGATCCATGAAAATGAAGTAAGGCGGTATTGCCCTGCTGATTTCAGCAGTACCTTTGATGATACTTGATGTTTTGAGGTCGTTAGACATTTCGGAATGTTACGAAATTTTTATGGCATGTGTCTAAGACTTCATTATGCATGTTTATGATATGAGTTGATGAAAATGAGCACGAATTGATGAGCATGAGGCTGTATGAACAGAGTATGATTGCTGGACAGTTTTTTTTTCCAGCTTAAGAGACGAGTCATCATATGCGTGTTATGATGTATTTGTTCACGAGTCGCATGTTGCATATCATACATCGCATTGTCCATGTTCATACAGTTCACGAAACTGATTTTATGAAAAAGAATGATGAGAAAGATCTTTTGAAAAGAAGTTTTGAGTTTTGAAAGAAAGATCTTTGAAAGAGAGGTTTACGATTGCAAAAAGATTCCTATGGTACCATTTATTTCTGGCCAGCTTAACCCGCTCCAGATCCGGGGTTAATTGACCTGAAGAGTTATAAGAACCGAGCCAGGCCCGGTATAATAGGTCTGAAGATGATCATGATTATAAGAACCGATCCAGGCCCGGTATAATAGGTCTGAAGATTATAAGAACCGATCCAGGCCCGGTATAATAGGTCTGAAGAGTGTAAGAACCGAGCCAGGTCCGGTATAATAGACCTGAAGGTGATCATGTTATAAGAACCGAGTCATGCCCGGTATAATAGGCTGACACACTCTCTTGTTTTATGATGAGCATGATTTAAAAGAAAGAAAGAAAGTTCAAGTATTTTTATGAGCATGTCGAAATGAAAGAAAGAATGTTTTCCGTTGCATTTCCATCGCATTCACATTTTCATACACGTTATGCATGATACCTTTTCATAGAAGTAAGATTCGAAGGGATGGATATGACCGCCTCAGATCCGGATATAATAGATCTGAACACTCTTATGATTTTATTGCCTTAGTGGCTATTGACGGAAGGGATGAGATGCTAGCTAAATGCTAGACGTAATGTTACTTAGGTCATGATCTTTCGTTACCTAAGTTACGATCTTATTGTTGTTGTTATGTAAGCTATGATCTTATTCCCTTGTGATCAAGTGATGCTTCTATTACCTTGGTGGCATTTGAATGGAAAGACAGGTATGATGGTAAGAGACCAAATTTTGGGGGTTCGGTTCTTGTATGTACTTTCCATTTAATGCATGATTGTTTATGGTATACTTGCTGGTGACTTTGTCACTCACCCCCCTATTTTTCCTCCCAGAGTTTACAGGAAACGGGGTAGCAAGGATTGATGGCGAGCATAGGATCCCACATCCGTGAGAATATGAGTGGATGACAGCTTAGGGATTCTATTATGATGGATTCATAATATGACGGATTTATGTTGGAAGCGATGATTGCAGAAGTACTGATGTAATGAATGTGGTTGTAAATCTTATGTCGGATGTATAAAATGATTTATGTAAAAGTTTCAAATTCTGCCGTATTTTTATCTACCTGTTAAGATCGTGACTTTGTAATCCAGGTTTATCCATGGGTTTTACGAGTTAAGTATCGACGCTTTGTACTTTTCTGAAAGGGAAAGTACGGCGAGTGCACCGTACGAGGGGTAGCCGAGTACGGGGCGCTACAATTAGGACGTGGTTAGTGAATGCAAACCCTACCAACTTTGGAGCACTCTTACACGCATGCTACCGGATTGAGAGAAACATTATACGACGAGATGATGTGGGACAAAAATGAGAAAGACAAGGGACCAGAAATGAGAAGTACAGAAAGGTACCTAAGAGGAATTTCAAAGGGTCAGTTTGACAGGGACAATCCCAAGGGCAGAATCACCGCTGCCAGCAATACCAAAATAATCAGCAGAAGAATCAGGCCCCATCTCAGCAGCCAGCTATACCAGTATGCCCTCATTGCCAGAAGAGACACATGGGTGAGTGTAGATGGAAGACGGGTAAATGCTTTAGATGCGGCAAAGATGGTCATCTGATTAAAGATTGCCCAGAAAGAGGAATGCAACAACAACAGCAGCCCAAGAACCAGCGGCCACGTGCAAATGCAAGGGTGCATGCCATGATGGATGCTGATGTTGAGGAGACTGCAGACGTAGTGACTGGTAAGATTTAAAGTTTACGTCTTCAATACGTTTTACTTATACATGCCTATGATATTGCTTAGTAAAATGTGCATGGTTCAGGAACTATCTTAGTGTGTAGTATACCCGTAAATGTGTTGTTCGACGGTGGCGCCAGCCACCCATTTATCTCAAGAAACTTTGCTAAGAATATCGATCATGATCCAGTCAGACTAGAATCACCCTATAGAGTACAAGCAGATGGTGACTAGGTGCTTGTTTCCCATCACATCTTCAAAAATTGAGTGTTCGAGTTTAATGATCAGCGGTGCGAGGCCAATTCGATCCCCATATCTATGAGTGATTTTGACGTGATTCTCAGAATGAATTGGCTCTCAAAGAATCATGCTCACATTGACTGCCGAAGTCGATTAAGAACCCGACCCGAGATGAAGTGTCATTCCAAGGAGGAGCTAAGTTAAAGAAACCATCCAAGAAAGCTTTTGTTAACGCGGCTCGAGCCAGCCGAGCGTTAAGGAAAGGTCATGAAGGATTCTTTGTTTATGTCCTAAGTGCTGAGCAAGCGAGTCCTACCCTTGCACAAGTCCCAATTGTTAATGAATACCCTGATGTGTTTCCTGATGATTTACCTGGACTACCTCCTGATCGCGAGATTGCCTTCGAAATAAACCTTGTTTACGGAGCTGAACATATATCGAAAGCCCCTTATCGAATGGCACCTGCAGAACTGAAGGAACTAAAGGAGCTGCTACACGAACTGTTAGAAAAGAAACTCATTTGCCCTAGTGTTTCACCTTGGGGTGCTCCGGTGCTATTCGTGAAGAAGAAAGATGGAAGTTTGCGTTTATGCATCGATTACTGGGAGCTCAACAAAATCACCATAAAGAACAAGTACACATTGCCCCGAATTAACGACTTATTCGACCAGCTCAGGGTATGTAACTAATAAGCTTTAGTTAGATTAAGATTTAAATCTTTTCAAAACCCTATCTAAAGTATCTTAATGAAGGCATCCCAAATCTTTAGTAAGATTGACCTGCGATCTGGATACTTTCAACTGAAGATTAAGGTGCAAGATGTCCCTAAGACTGCTTTCAGAACCTGCTATGGACACTATGAATTCTTGGTCATGCCTTTTGGTTTGACCAATGCCCCTACCGCCTTTGTGGATCTCATGAATCGAGTCTTTCAGGACCAGTTGGACAAGTTCGTAGTGGTCTTTATAGACGACATCTTGATCTATTCACCCGACGAAGAGACTCACGCAACCCATTTGAGGACAGTCTTGAATATTCTAAGAGCAAGACAGTTGTATGCCAAGTTTAGCAAATACGAGTTTTGGCTGCGAAGTGTATCCTTTCTCGGCCATGCTATTTCAGAAGATGGGATTTTAGTGGATCCCAAGAAAATTGAAGCTATCACAGAATGATCCAGACCAACAAATGTTACTGAAGTGAGAAGTTTCCTTGGACTAGCCGGGTACTACCGAAAGTTTGTTGAAGGATTCTCGAGGATAGCTGTTCCCCTCACCAGATTGACCCAAAAGAAAACCAAATTCGAGTGGAGTGCCGACTTTGAAAAGAGTTTCTCGGAGCAAAAAGCGAAGTTGACATCCGCCCCTATCCTAGCTCAGCCCACTCCTGGTGAGAAGTACGTGGTGTACAGTGATGCTTCGAAGAATGGTCTCGGATGTGTTCTTATACAGAAAGACAAAGTAATAGCTTATCCATCCCGGCAGTTGAAGCCATTTGAGCAAAACTACCCTGTCTATGATATGGAGCTTGTCGCAGTGGTTTTTGCATTAAAGATATGGAGACATTACCTGTATGGAGAGAAGTGTGAGATCTACACAGACCACAAAAGCTTAAAGTATCTCTTTACCTAGAAAGAGCTCAATATGCGGCAGCACAGATGGCTGGAGTTGATTAAAGATTATGATCTCTCAATTCAATATCACCCTGGGAAAGCTAATAAGGTTGCTGATGCATTGAGTCGGAAAACAAGCCACCCATGGCAACCCCCTCTTCAATGAGACATGGAAGAGTTTGGCTTAGAAGAAGTAGATTCGGTGGATGAAGTTCTCGCCAAGTTAGTTCTTATTCCTTCATTGATTGATAGGATCAAAGAGGCTCAAGGGAATGATGAAGCTTTAAGAAAAATCAAGGAAAGGATGAAAGATAAGCCACGAGATGATTTTGAAGTTCGCAGTGATGGTAGTTTATGGTACCGAGGACGATTATGTGTACCCGAGAACAAAGAAATTAAAGATGAAGTTTTGATGGAAGCTCATAACTCTCGATTATCTATACATCCTGGAGCTAATAATATGTATCAAGATCTCAAGCAAAAGTTTTTGTGGCACGGTATGAAGAATCAAATAGCAGAATTTGTTGAGCGATGTTTGATCTGTCAAAGAATAAAAGCTGAGCACCAAAGACCCACTGGATTATTACAACCTTTATAAGTGTCGGAATGGAAATGGGACCACGTCACAATGGATTTCGCGACCGAACTACACAAGACTAAGTATGGAAATGATGCTATATGAGGTGTTTTGGATCGTTTGACTAAGTCTGCTCACTTTTTGGCCATGTCGATTAAAGCATCCATGGAGAAGTTGGCCTCTATGTACATCGACCAGATTGTTTGTTTGCATGGTGTGCCCGTAAGTATCGTATACGACCGTGATTCCCGTTTTACTTCGAGATTCTGGACATCCTTTCAAAAAGCAATTGGCATAAAGATCAGAATGAGTTCTGCCTTTCATCCTCAAAAAGACGGCCAATCAGAAAGAACAATTCAAACCCTTGAGGACATGCTTCGCGCATGTATTCTTGACTTTGGAGGAAGCTGGGATAAAATCCTTAAGCTTGTTGAGTTTTCATACAATAACAGTTTCCACCGATCCATCGGGATGGCACCTTACGAAGCATTGTATGGACGAAAATGTCGGTCCCCACTCTATTGGGACGATATTGGAGATAAGATGTACACGGGACCCGACATTGTTGAGCAAACACGAGAAAAGGTCAAGATGGTTCAACAAAGACTGAAAGCGGTACAAGATGACTAAGATATGGGCTGATGAAAGAAGAAGACCCTTAGAGTTTCAAGAAGGAGAGAAAGTTTTCCTAAAGGTTTCTCCGACCAAAGGAGTCAAAAGGTTTGGCATCAAAGGCAAGTTGAGCCCAAGATTCGTTGGACCTTATGAGGTATTAGAGAGAGTGGGTGAAGTTGCGTATCGCTTGGCGTTGCCACCATCTCTTTCTCAGTTACATAATGTATTTCATGTTTCCCAACTTCGCCGATATGTATATGATCCCAGACACATCCTTGAAGATCAACAATTGAAGGTTGAAGAAGATGTATCTTATGAAGAGGATCCCCTAAGGATCGTTGATCGGAAAGAGAAAGCATTAAGAAAGAGATCCATACCCATGGTGAAGGTTCAGTGGAAGCACCATTCGGAAGAAGAAGCAACATGGGAAAGGGGGGAAGACATGAGGAGTAGATATCCCCACCTTTTTGACTAGCTTCTGAAGTTTCGAGGATGAAACTTATGATAAGGGGGAAGGATGTTGTACCCCAATGACAATGTACTCGAGACTATGACTGAGTGACATAATGAAAACAATGATTCCTTCAAGTGCATGTTATTTAAGTCAATTTAGCACTACTTTGTAGCGCCCCGCTCCCGAGCTCCATCCTCGGTAACGGTGCACCCACCGTATCTCACTCAGGAGAATACAAGGCGTCACATCAACCTGTCATACATCAGCGCTGACATAGAAAAGTTTTCCTTTTCTTTCTGCGGAAACGATAAGTCATAACCCAAAATTCGGAATTAAATAACGTTAAGGAAAGAACGCCATTATTCTCAGGCTGACCAGGCCTTACAAGTCAAGGTCAAATGTCAGAAGTTTAAAAGCATGAAATTGTTTTCATAAAGTAAAACTGAATACTAAAATGTCTGTGTGTCCCAATGACATCATAAGAATCCCGTCCTCGTCCTCGTCGTAGTCATTCCCTACGGGTCAATCAGCCCACTCCACAGTATCAGCTCCATCCTCAACGAAAACATAATCACACTCCGCATCGTCTACATATGGAATAGTAGGAGTGAGTGATGATAATCACCCAGTAGGTGCCTCTCAAAACAACATGAATACTTACATACTCAAATTGGTATCAGCACGTAGCACATAACACAGCATGATAGGTCTTATACTAAAAGTAAACAGTCCACAGAAGATGCATGCGTAATTACGTGATGCATGCTCAAATAACGTGTCACACGCAACGACGATCATGTCACGCAGTATGTCTCTAGACCTATATGCAATGCATGACCCCGGGTCCTAACTCCAGCATCTTGGTCTCTAGCCACCATTCGCTGTTTCGACACCCATGCCCTATAGACACAGTATGTCTCATGACCCCGGTCCCTATAGCCACGGTAAGTCATCCCGATACCCACGCCCTATAGACGCAGTATACCTCATGCAAACCGGCATCATGGTCACTAGCCACCACTTACCGTTTGGACACCCATGCCCTGTAGACGCAGTATGTCTCATGACCCCGGCGCCCTATAGACACGGGAAGTCATCCCGATACCCACGCCCTATAGACGTAGTGTACCTCATGCAAATGCACGTGTCATGAATGCAAGAGAAAGGAAAAGAAAAACGGTTGGATGTTATCCCCTGACGTCGATCGATCGACGTCCAACTGAGACACGTCGAACCCTCACTCAATTGACGTCGATCGATCGATGTACTTCTGAGGTACATCGAACCCTCACCTTCTGGACGTCGATCGATCGACGTCCGTCTGAGGCACATCGAACCCTCAGCCACTGGACATCGATCGATCGATGTCCCCGTATTTCAGAATTTCCATTCTGAAATTTCTGCAGTCCATTCATCAAATCTCATTCAACCTCTCACCCCATCCCGCATATCCATACACGCATAACGATCTCTCAGCCCCACGAGAAACGTACCACAACAAGATCATATTGAAAACAAGAACGTATGACGGAAAATAAACACATTGGCCACATAATCAAGATCACGATTAAACAAGAATCAAACATCAACAACCACATAAAAATACACTTTTGACTATGCAACCTTCATACTGTTTTGAGGGAATAATTAATATGCACCTACCTCGATCCTTGCGAGAAGTGATTGATATTCGAGAGTGTGGTGATCTATGAGCATTGTGATTTCCTCTTCTTGATCTTTGGATCAAAATCCTCCCTTTTTCCTTTCCTCTCTTGGCCGAAAATTGAGTGGGAGAGAGGGGAGAGGGAGGCTGCCGCAATAGAGAAAAGAGAGGAGGAGGGTTAGGGTTTGATGAGGGTTTGTTATGAAAGAGGGATTTAGGGGATTAGAAAGGTTAATAAAGGGAAAGGGATAAGATTTTCCTAATTTAAATATTTTACCATTATCTCTTATTTATCTCTTTCTCTCTTTTTTTTTTGAAAACACACGGTCATAACATCCTACCCCCCTTACAAAAAGTTTCGTCCCCGAAACTTTCCGTACCTTATTCGAATAGATGGGGATAGCGGTCGCGCATTTTTTTCTCTAGCTCCCATGTCGCTTCATTCTCTCGATGGTTGCTCCATTGTACTTTGACATAGGGAATAACCCTCCTTCTGAGTTCTTGATCCTTCCGGTCAAGAATTCTGATTGGTACTTCTTCATATGATGCGTCGGGTCTAATCTTAAGTGGTTGAGCATCTAACACATGACTAGGGTCAGGTACATACTTTCTCAACTGAGAGACGTGGAACACATTGTGCACTTGAGCCAACATTGGAGGTAGTGCCAACTTGTAAGCTAAATCTCCAACTTTCTCGAGTATCTCATACGGTCCAATATAACGCGGCTTCAATTTCCCTTTAACTCCAAACCGTGTCACACCCTTCATGGGTGACACTTCAAGATAGACTTTTTCTCCCTCCTTGAACTCCAAAGGTCGTCTCCTCGTATCGGCCCAACTCTTGCTTCTATCTTGAGCCGTCTTAAGACGTTCACAAATTAGCTTCACCTGTTCTTTAGTTTGCTCAATTATTTCTAGAGCCGTCAACCTACGTTCACCAACTTCGTCCCAATGCACAGGTGATCCACACTTTCGTCCATATAAGGCCTCAAATGGTGCCATACCTATGGCACTGTGATGGCTGTTGTTGTAGGAGAACTCAATCAATTTGAGCATGCTGTCCCAATTTCCTTTAAAATCCAATGCGCATGCCCTCAACATATCCTCCAGGGTCTGAATGGTCCTTTCAGATTGACCATCGGTTTGTGGGTGAAAAGCAGTGCTTAGTCGCAACTCAGTCCCCATCTTCTTCTGGCAAACTGCCCAGAACTGAGATGTAAACTTCGGATCCCGATCAGACACTATGCTGACTGGCACTCCATGAAGGCAGACAATGTTGTCGATATATATAGCTACCAACTTCTCCATAGTAAGTCCGGTAGGAATAGGTAAGAAATGGGCAGACTTAGTCAATCGATCCACAATCACCCATATCACATCATTCCCATTCCTTGTCTTCGGAAGTCCAACCACAAAGTCCATGGTTACATGCTCCCACTTCCATTCGGGTATCTCTAGTGGTCGCATTAATCCACCGGGTCTTTGATGTTTTGCCTTAACTTGCTGGCAAACAAGGCACCTTTCCACAAACTCGGCAATGTGCCTCTTCATGCCATTCCACCAATAGTGTCTCTTTAGATCATTGTACATTTTTGTAGTACCAGGGTGAATAGACAGTCTTGAATTATGTGCCTCCTTCAACAACTCTCTCCTGAGTTCCTCAATATCAGGTACGCACAATCTTCCTTGGTACCACATACTGCCGTCATCATGAACCTGAAATCCGTCCACTTGGCTGGTTAACATTCTTTCTCGCGTCTCTTTAATTGTTGCATCGTTCTTCTGTGCTTCCTTAATTTGGTCTACCAAGGTTGGGGTGATAATTAGTGTCGCCAGAATGTCTGCGGTAGAATCTACAAGATCCAAATCAAATTCTGCCATCTCTTTTTCTAGAGTAGCCTGCCGTGCATGGCTCGACTTCCTACTCAATGCATCAGCTACTCGATTGGCCTTCCCTGGGTGATAACTGATGGTCAAGTCGTAATCTTTCAACAACTCTAACCATCTCCTTTGGCGCATGTTCAGCTCCTTTTGCGTGAACAGATATTTAAGACTTTTGTGATCAGTGAACACTTCGCACTTCACTCCATATAGATAGTGACGCCAGATTTTCAGGGCGAACACCACCGCTGCAAGTTCCAGATCATGAGTCGGATAGTTCTGTTCATAGGGTTTTAGCTGTCGTGAAGCATATGCAATGACCTTGTCGTTTTGCATCAACACGCATCCTGAAATATGAGAGTTAGACCACATCTTTAATTGTATACAAAATCAGTTGGAATTATATACATTTACCTAGCCCGTTCTTAGAAGCGTCACTGTAAATGACAAACCCTTCTAACGCGGAGGGCTGCGCAAGAATAGGGGCTGTGGTCAGTCTCCTTTTTAGCTCAGCGAAGCTTTGCTCACATTCGGTGGTCCATTCAAACTTCGACTTCTTCTGCGTCAGCCGGCTCAGAGGTACGGCGATGGATGAAAAGCCCTCTACAAATTTCCTATAGTATCCAGCCAATCCAAGAAAACTCCTTACTTCGGTCACATTAGTGGGTCGAGGCCACTCAGTGATCGCCTCTACCTTCTTTGGGTCCACAGAAATTCCTTCTTCCGAAACCACATGACCCAAAAAGGCTACACTCTTCAGCCAGAACTCACATTTACTGAACTTGGCATATAATTTGCTTTTCCGAAGGGTCTCTAGAACCTCTCTCAGGTGTTCCGCATGCGTCTCTTCGTCAGGAGAGTATACCAGAATATCGTCAATGAACACTACAACATACTTATCTAGTTGTTTCCGAAATACTGTGTTCATTAGATCCATAAAGGCAGCTGGGGCGTTGGTTAGTCCAAAAGGCATAACCAAGAATTCGTAATGGCCATAGCGTGTTCGGAAAGCGGTCTTGGCTGTATCCCCAGATTTGATCCTCAGCTGGTGATACCCGGATCGCAAATCGATTTTGGAGAACACCCTTGCCCCCTGGAAGAAATTTCATTAGTGGTGTACATTAACGAATAATTTAAAGTTCAAATTAAAATTCTAGTTTATCATTACCCGTAGCTGATCAAAGAGATCCTCGATTCAGGGTAAGGGGTACTTGTTCTTGATAGTGATCTTGTTGAGCTCCCGGTAGTCTGTACATAATCTCATGCTCCCATCCTTCTTCTTCACGAACAGGACTGGAGCACCCCAGGGTGATACACTAGGTCGGATAAACTTACGCATCGTCACTTATCCTAGGGTAATTAGCTAAACTATACGTTCCCAAGGCGTATCTGAAGCCTGGGCTCTGATACCACCTGTAGCGCCCCGCTCCCGAGCTCCATCCTCGGTAACGGTGCACCCGCCGTATCTCACTCAGGAGAATACAAGGCGTCACATCAACCTGTCATACATCAGCGCTGACATAGAAAAGTTTTCCTTTTCTTTCTGCGGAAACGATAAGTCATAACCCAAAATTCGAAATTAAATAACGTTAAGGAAAGAACGCCATTATTCTCAGGCTGACCAGGCCTTACAAGTCAAGGTCAAATGTCAGAAGTTTAAAAGCATGAAATTGTTTTCATAAAGTAAAACTGAATACTAAAATGTCTGTGTGTCCCAATGACATCATAAGAATCCCGTCCTCGTCCTCGTCGTAGTCATTCCCTACGGGTCAATCAGCCCACTCCACAGTATCGGCTCCATCCTCAACGAAAACATAATCACACTCCGCATCGTCTACATATGGAATAGTAGGAGTGAGTGATGATAATCACCCAGTAGGTGCCTCTCAAAACAACATGAATACTTACATACTCAAATTGGTATCAGCACGTAGCACATAACACAGCATGATAGGTCTTATACTAAAAGTAAACAGTCCACAGAAGATGCATGCGTAATTACGTGATGCATGCTCAAATAACGTGTCACACGCAACGACGATCATGTCACGCAGTATGTCTCTAGACCTATATGCAATGCATGACCCCGGGTCCTAACTCCAGCATCTTGGTCTCTAGCCACCATTCGCTGTTTCGACACCCATGCCATATAGACACAGTATGTCTCATGACCCCGGTGCCCTATAGACACGGTAAGTCATCCCGATACCCACGCCCTATAGACGCAGTATACCTCATGCAAACCGGCATCATGGTCACTAGCCACCACTTACCGTTTGGACACCCACGCCCTGTAGACGCAGTATGTCTCATAACCCCGGCGCCCTATAGACACGGGAAGTCATCCCGATACCCACGCCCTATAGACGTAGTGTACCTCATGCAAATGCACGTGTCATGAATGCAAGAGAAAGGAAAAGAAAAACGGTTGGATGTCATCCCCTGACGTCGATCGATCGACGTCCAACTGAGACACGTCGAACCCTCACTCAGTTGACGTCGATCGATCCATGTACTTCTGAGGTACATCGAACCCTCACCTTCTGGACGTCGATCGATCGACGTCCGTCTGAGGCACATCGAACCCTCAGCCACTGGACATCGATCGATCGATGTCCCCGTATTTCAGAATTTCCATTCTGAAATTTCTGCAGTCCATTCATCAAATCTCATTCAACCTCTCACCCCATCCCGCATATCCATATACGCATAACGATCTCTCAGCCCCACGAGAAACGTACCACAACAAGATCATATTGAAAACAAGAACGTATGACGGAAAATAAACACATTGGCCACATAATCAAGATCACGATTAAACAAGAATCAAACATCAACAACCACATAAAAATACACTTTTGACTATGCAACCTTCATACCGTTTTGAGGGAATAATTAATATGCACCTACCTCGATCCTTGCGAGAAGTGATTGATATTCGAGAGTGTGGTGGTCTATGAGCGTTGTGATTTCCTCTTCTTGATCCTTGGATCAAAATCCTCCCTTTTTCCTTTCCTCTCTTGGCCGAAAATTGAGTGGGAGAGAGGGGAGAGGGAGGCTGCCGCAATAGAGAAAAGAGAGGAGGAGGGTTAGGGTTTGATGAGGGTTTGTTATGAAAGAGGGATTTAGGGGATTAGAAAGGTTAATAAAGGGAAAGGGATAAGATTTTCCTAATTTAAATATTTTACCATTATCTCTTATTTATCTCTTTCTCTCTTTTTTTTTGAAAACACACGGTCATAACATACTTAAATACTTTTGAGATGGATACTAAATAATTATATAAGGGAATGTCACAAGTTATTGTAATACCTTGTGGGTTTCGGCCAAGAGGCCTTTATCAACCATGGAACAATTTTGTTTTATAAGAATGCAAACATAAACGATTCACACAAAACAAGATTAAAATCATAATTAGGCAAAATAAATAATATCACAAATTATTTAAGCTGGGATATGATAAATATGAAATGACTAAAATACCCCCAAAGACCCCCAATTTTCGGTCATACCCCCCAAGGATTCTAGAATCCTCCACATTTGTCCACATAATTCTTAGATTAATTAGCTAAATAATAATTAAAATATAAAACAAGCATGAATGCAAAATAAAACAATAAAATAATGATGCATGCAAGACAAGCATGTAAAAAGAAGGAATAAAACAAGAAAAGCTTGAAGCTACCCCTAGCCTAGGTTTCTTTTTCCCTCTTCCCTCCATGCCCGCCGGATCCCTTCCCCTTTGCCCCCTCTAGATTTTTTTTAAATATTGCAAGACCAATTTCACTTCAACCCCATCTTGAACTCTCCATAAGCACTCAAGCAAGCCAACACTTTGCAAGATTTCTATCTTCCTCCACACACAACAAAACTTTCGGCCCTTCCTCTTGGAGCTAAGAATCCAATTCAAGTTTCATCTTCAAGCTCAAGAAGTGTTTAGTTAAGCTTCATTCCAAGTTCATTAAGTAAATTCTTCATGCATAATAATGAAGCTCACAAGGGTGTTCTTTTTTCTCCACCCAACCGTGACCTCCATTTGCCATAGGTGCTAAGATTTCAATCTCTTAGGCGGTGCAACCTTTGGATAGTTGAAGCTTTATTCAAGGTCTCACTTTGGTAAGATGTTCTAGCCTCAAATAAATTCTATTTTCACTTTAGAATGAAGACTAACATTCTTCCTTCCTTTTCTTCAAAACGTGTGCTCAAGAATGAAGGAGGAGAAAGATTTCAACTCATTCCATCTAATATCCAAGCTAAGACAAAAGCTTTAGCTTGAAGAGGCAAGTATACACTAATCTCTCATGATTTACTTGAAGAATTAGTGGCTTGAATGGTTAGAAGTTTCTAATGTAGCGCCCCGACCCGGACAGCGGAATCCGAACCGGTGCACCCGTCGTAGCTTACTGAGAAGACTACAAGACGTCTCATCTCTCGTATACACATCATCAGTGACGTACGAAAGTAAAAGCGGGAACATGTATCTAACGAATGTCAACCGTCAACTCGTACATCAAGAATACTAAAATCCCAACAAACTAGTCATGATGTTCACCATCTCAAATCTTCAAACAAATGAAATAACTGAAATAAACAACATCTGTCTCGACTACACGCCAATAGGTACTCTAAGCATCCCACTCAGCCCACTCGCCGTCGTCTTCAATGAAAATCATGTCATAGCTAGGCTCATCTGCACAATAAGAGTAGTACCCTTAGCGAAACGCTAGCAAGTAACCCGCTTATAAGACATGCGGGATCAACACATGGCAAGACATGAGTAATATATAATCCAAGGGACTTGAGGGGCACATGTCTTGTAAACTTTCAAAAGTAGAATTGAAATACGTAGTAAAGCAAGTACAACAATTTGTTCACATTTAACAATTCATAGGCAATCAGGTACCACACACGTTCATACCACATTGACTCTCGTGATGCATGTCAAAAGATGCACTACACTACACATTCACATATGCATGAACACTTTCTCTTTCAAAACAGTGCAATGCATGTCACAATGTCCGGTCACTTCACATAACTTTATACCCTATAACGCGCCCCGGCTTATATTTCCATCCCGGTTTACGTTACATCCAACTTTATACCCTGTAATGCACCTCGGCTTATATTTCCATCCCGAGTAGCATTACAGACAACTTTATACCCTGTAACGCGCCCCGGCTTATATTTCCATCCCGGTTTACGTTACAGTCTTTTGTGCCCTACAATGCGCCCCGGCTTAAATTTCCATCCCGGTTTATATTTCAGGTCACCTTCGCAAATCTGTGCCGAACCACCTTTCTTTTCAAATCAATATGCAAATGCACGTTCCATGATGCAAGACTCCTCTCTTCATTCTCACTTCTCATTCTCGTATGCAAGTCACATTCATATTTCACGTACACATGCGCAAGTCCAAGCAACACACAAGCTTTCACCGACTTACACATCATGACTTAGGCTTCAACCATCTCGTCAACACTTAGTCTTGACTCTAAGGTTCGTAACCTAAGGCAAGTATCCCTAACCATCCATCATTGAACTCTCAATCACCTCGTACGTTCATCTCCTAACCCTTCTAAGTCATCCACGTTGAACTCCGATTCGAATACCCTTCAAGTTCTCCAAACTGGATTCACCATCTTAAGTCATGTTCCCAAGACTTAAACTAGTCATAATCAGGTCCTAAGAAGTCCCTAAGGTCACCCCAAAGGATCCCCTAGCTTCCCTCTTTCTTCCCTTGCTTTCCCACAAAACTGGTTGACGTCATACCCTGACGTCGATCGATCGACGTACGTCATACCCTGACGTCGATCGATCGACGTCCATCTGAGGCACGTCGATCTCTCACTCAATCTACGTCGATTGATCGACGTCCATCTGAGGCACGTCGAACTCTCACTCATCCTACGTCGATCGATCTACGTCCTTCTGAGGCACGTCATACCCTCACTTGCTATACGTCGATCGATCGACGTACGTCATACCCTGACGTCGATCGATCGACGTCCTCGTTCCAGAACACCATTCTGCAATTTTCTGCAGAAACTGCAGAAATAACCCCCAATTCGACCCCAACTTCCTTCAAAACCATTCCAAGCCTATTTCCCACTATCAATCCATCCTAAAATCACCCAAGACAACATCTTTAGCATACGATTCACGGATTCAAGCCTAGCACTCAAGGTACTTATCAAATCAACCCAAAGATCAAATCTTTTCACTCTCCCCTCCCTTCAACCACCATTATCAACAAAGTAGGGTTCAAGGGATTGGGATTTACATGATCTCATATAAACAACAATCAACGAACAAGATTTCAACATATAATGGTCAAATCTCAAACCAAAACACATAAATCTCACAAGTAGATTCACATAGAGAAATTACTACATGGTGATCCGAATTGATATCAAAATAGGCCCTTTCTCTTTCGCAAAACGTAAGAACTTATAAGAAAGTTACTTGCCTGTGATTACTCGAAGACGGATTGGAGAACGGACGGAGTTTGGATCAAAACCTGAGGGTGTCTTCCTCTCCTACACCTTTGGGGAAACGGCTAGGGCTTAGGGGGAGCAAGGAGTCGATGCTTTTTCTGAGGGATGGGAAAAACTGACGTTCAGTCAGTTTATATATGGGAAGGGGAAAGTTTGGTGTTTCTAAATTATATCCTTAATCTAATTTATCTTAAAGGATAAACCTTAATTATTTAATTCTAAATTAAATATAAATAAATTCTCATATTAAATCCCCCCATTAATTTCTAATTAATCCTCATATAAATGCCTAATTTATTTCCGTTGACCGTCATTAATTTCTGTGAAATCCTTCTTTGTCTTTTAACTACCCTACGGAGGGTGCGGGGCATAACACCTAAGATGTGATCTTTAGTTGAATATTTTAAGTTCAAGATTGTACCTTAGTGATTTCTTAAGAACAATGCCTTGCATGTGATTAATTCTTTCAAAGATGGAATCTTTTCTTACATGCAATATGTTATAAGGCTGTTTTGGGATGAGTAAAGGTTCAACTAAGTGACCCTAGGCAAGAATGGCTCTTGGATGAAATTTAAGAATCATCAAAGTGACATGCAAGTCCTAGTTGTAATTTTACAAGTTTACTTGATAGGATTTAAGATGAACTAGCATGTGAATGTGTTGCATGTACAAAAAAATGTTGTAAACTTTGTGTGTGACACCTCATAACTTTCGGCCATAGAGGTGAAGGTGATGGTAAGTCTTGGCTTCAAGAAAGAACACTTGTTTTGGAGCAATTATGATACTTGTTATGTTCAAACTACAAACTATTTTGGTATGATGCAAAGGTGACCCAATAAAAAGAATGAAATCTGAATTTTCATGGAAAAAAGGTGTATGTGGTGACCAATAAGCTATTTCATAAGAATAAGACAAATTGTGGACATTTGACATGAAAGAATGGCAAATCATCAAACCACTGGAACTGGGCAGAATTGAACAACGTTTTTAATAGCTTAAAAATGGATCTTGTAGACCTTCAATAAAGATGATTTTTTGTACAAAGTTAGCCTTATGTGTGTAGCAAATATGAGATTTCGAATTTTGATAAAATAATATACGGATTATTATTAATAAAATATTTGGTGGAACTGCTCAGGCTAGAAATTCTGAAACTTGGCAGAATTGTATAAAGTTTTGATTGGCTTAAAAATGGATCTTGTAGATGTCCAATAAAGCTGATTTTTGGTATGGTGACAACGTTATGGGTGTAGTAAATATGAAAGTTGGAATTTTGGTAAAATGAGCTATTAGTTATTTTTAAGGAATTATTTGGTAAAACTGTTCCAGCTGAAATCATTGGAACAGCGCAGGAATGAGTAACGTGTTGCTTGGCTCAACAATGGGCCATAGGAACATGCAAATGGGCTAAGTTTCGGAAGGATGCTAGTTTCACATGTTTATGACATGTGTGAGTTAGAATTTTGTAAAAACAAATCATGGTTTTGCAACAATTGAATTTTTTGTAAAATGGGTCAGTCCAGTTTCAGCACATGACCTATTTCAGAAAAATAATTAAATGAGCCCTTTAAGGTTATTGGATTTATCTGAAAATTTTATGTTAATCACCTAAGACATAGAGGAGGAAGATCATGCAAATTAATCAAGTTGTCATTAACGTTTTGGTGGGTAATTATGGACATAAAGTTGATGTACTGAAACTGGAAATTGGGCTGAACAGGGGATTAATTTAAAAAGGGCAAATTTGAAGGATTTGGACCTATATATATACGGTTTGGACTTATGGGTGTTAAGCCTTGGGGAGTTTATTATATTCTCCAGGTTGTGGTCCAAATAATTAAGGTTTTAAGGGCTCAAAAGGTTAATTTAGCCGCCCATGAACATAAAGTAGAAATTTGAAATTCTTAAGTTCCGAAACCAGGCATGTTGACATGTTATAAGGAATATTCACATCATGACTTGCATTGCATATCACTACATGTATCATGCATGATCATATTCCACATGAATCTGATTTTATGAATTTTACTTATGCAAGCAAGTTTTACAAGTAACTATGTTTTCGTTATGCATGGAAGTTTTTATGGTCCCATGTTTTTAAAGAAAGCTTCATGATTCCTTTGCCGGCTAAGCATGCGACTAACCGGACTCCAGACCCGGGGTTAATTGTCGGTTGACATGATATGTTCTAGACCCGTTCAGATCCAGTGTTAATTGATCTGATACATGTTCTGGACACGTTCAGATCCGAGGTTAATTGATCTGATACATGTTCTGGACTCGTCCCAAACCTGGGGTTAATTAGTCTGTTGATATGTTCTGGACCCGCTCAGATCCGGGGTTAATTGATCTGACACTCTGTTTTTCCGACATGTTATTTTATGGGACCAAAATGTTGTTTTGACACGACATGACATCATGCATTGCATTTTGCATAATTCATGAGCACGCTGACATGTTGTGTGTTACGGTTAATGGTTAATAAGACATTATTGGTATAGCACTATCTAGAATTATGCTTAGGCTATATCGTCAAGAAAATTTAGGATTAAAGACCAGGTATGAATTATTATTTGAGGTTTTCGAGGTATTGCATTCATGTTATAATTATTTATGTATTTCATGGTAGTTTATTGTATTCTTGCTGGGTGATTTTTATCACTCATACTTTTATTTTTCCCCAGAGCCAGATAATGCTAAGATTGAGTGGATCGAGGATGAGCCGAGAGTGCCATATCCGTAGGCGAGGAAATTTGATGAAGGCAAAGCTTAAGGACTTTTGTGCGGCCAAGATGTTAGTATTATGAACAATGTTTGAACTGTTTGGATTTGGTTATGTCATTTTGTGGGATTGCTACTTTTGGGAACTTAGTATTTTCGTAATGCATGTTTATTTTGAAATGCTTTAATTCTGCCTAAATTTTACTACCATGTTAAATGTTAGCATGGGAGTCTATGATTTATGTTATGGATTTTTGCATGTTATGCATGACGCTTTGTACTCTCCTTAGTGAAGTACGATGGGTGCACCGTATTCGGATGAGGTCCGGGTGCGGGACGCTACAGCATGTGTGCATGTTTTCAAAGTCAACCTAAGGTGTCTCACTATAATGCGGTAAAAAGAATATTCCGTTATATTAAGCTCACACCTACTTTAGGCATTTGGTATGATCAAGATTGTGACTTTAATTTGTATGCCTATACTGACACTGATTATGGTGGATGTAAGATATATAGAAAAAGCACGAGTGACACTTGCCAATTTATAGGAAACTCCCTTATTTCATGGTTTTCCAAAAAGCAAGCAAGCGTAGCTTTATCCACTACTGAAGCTGAGTACATGGCACTTAGTCTTTGTTGCACACAATTACTATGGATAAAACAACAACTTTCGGACTTTGGAATTACCGTAAATAAAATTCCGATATATTGTGATAGTATGAGTGCAATTAACCTATCTAAAAATCCCGTCTTACATTCTAAGGCCAAGCATATAGAAGTACTCTATCACTTTCTTCGTGATCACGTAAATAATGGTGATATTGTCATAGATCACATACGCACAGAGGCACAAGTAGTGGATATCTTCACTAAAGCCTTAAATCAAGCCACATACGAAAATCTTCTTCTAAATTAGGCATGATTTCTGCTGATTTGATTTGATTCTCTTTCCATATTAAAATGAAAAATGAAATATTCTACTTCAATTTGAAATCAAATTTAGAAAGATTCTGTCCTTTCTTCTTCGTTTTGAATCAAAAATTTACATGCAGATTTTGAATGAATTTCCAAAATAAAGGGAGAGAGAAAGCATGATTTAAGGGGGAGAGAGAAACTGATTGCATAAATCAAGGGGGAGCGGTTCAAATTTTGAATTTATGCATGATTGAAGGGGGAGCGATAGGATTTAAATCATGAATGTAGGTTATTTTGAAAATCATCAAAAGGGGGAGATTGTAGAGAAAAAGGGGTTTGAGTGATTTCAAAATACATGATTCAAACATGCACGACATATTGCATAAAAACGTGCATGACATAAACTTGCATGACATATTGCAACTTGCCTTATATAGTTCATATATAATGTTGCCGTACTAACGAGCCATGAAGCTTTAAAGCTTACATCAAATGGAAAACATTTTTTGTGTTTGAACTATTTTCATGTGACACCATCAATGAACTAAACTAGTTCATTAAGTGAAGTACTTAGTTAATTAAACTAAGTAGTTCATTAAAGGAAGCAATATTTGGACAAGGCACAAAGGCAACAAGGTGAAGAAAAGAAAGTCTTCCACTCTCCTCCCCACACATATATACACGCCTTAACATATATATATATATACATATATATACATATATATATATATACATATATATATATATATATTAAAATAGAAGGTAATATATATGGATGAAATTCCCTCTGGCGAAAAACGGCGGCTGGCGTAAGCCACCGCCGTAACCGAAATCCTACGCATTCAATCTGCCTTTCAAATCTTCATTCTCTGTTTCTTCATTCTCTGTTTGGTTTCAATTCTACGGAATTTTGATTTCTAAGGAATTTGCGGCGGCTGACCACTCGCTGAATTTCTTCGGATTGCTGATTATTTTCTATCGCTGCAAAACTTCATCATGGCGGCTCTGTCTCCTTCATTTGCAGACATTGTATCCGGTGCCTCATCTGCTGCAACAATAAATATCTCACCGAAGACTGTATCACGATACAAAGGTATCCCTTTAATCTCCTTCTTGGATTCGGAAATTGATGCCCTAGCAGCTCCTTTCAAATATGCGTTGGTTGGTACATTCTGGTATGGCAGACCGCCTTTGAAGGTCATACGTGAGGTTTTCGAAAAAATTGGTTTTCATCATGATCTCAGGATTACCCTTATTGATCAAACTCATATCCTGTTAAAATTCCAAAACGAAGCTGATTATTTACGTTGTTTTTATCGTCGATCATGGCATATTTCCGGCTGTCATATGCGAATTACGAAATGGACTGTAGATTTTGATCCAACTACTGATGTTCCTATTGTTCCTGTCTGGATTGCTCTGCCTGGTCTACCTGTCCATCTTCATCGTAAAGAGGCTTTATTCGAGATAGTACGACCAATTGGCACCCCTCTTAAACTCGATATTGCCACAACAGATGGATTGAGACCATCCGTTGCTCGAGTTTGTGTTGAAGTTGATGTTTCTAAGGAGTTACCCAGAAAAATCTATTTGCAAGCAAAAAATCGGCTTATTCTGCAAACGGTTGAGTATGAAGATTTGCCACTTTTTTGTACCACATGCAGGCGTTTAGGCCATATTTCATCCTCATGTCCGCCACAGACACCATCTACGGTTCCGCCTCCTCCACCTCCGCCGCCTCCCCGCCGTCCTCTCCAACGTTGGACTCCAATTAAGAAGAAAGCTTCTGAGGAATTTCCATCGGCTCCGGTTACTGAGCCAATAATACTTCCGGGTTCTCCACCTTCGACTGACCTTCACAACGATTCAACCGAGGCCCAACCTCAGGTGTTTGACACTGCAGTTGCTTCACATTTGCCAGATTCATCAGATGTTTGTGATATAGGCCATTCTTCAGATACGGATCTCCCAACCGACAATCCACCTTTTGGTGTTCCAACAGTTCCCGATGAGGTGGTCCGTCGTATGCAGCATATGACTCCAACACCGGACCCGGATATCCTTATCTCACGGTTGCAGGACACTGATGACTCAGCAGCATTTATTCCTGTTGTTCCACGTCGACAACGTCGCTCCAGAAAGGATCTTCCTCCCTTACCTCCTTCTACTGTGCTCACACGTAGTGCGTCTCATGCCATTCAGGGAAGTAACACTACTCTTTCTCAATGAATATAATGATATGGAATATAAGGGGCATGCGTGCCTCTCTTCCTAGATTACATCAGTTAATTCGTGAACATCGTCTAAATTTTCTTGCTTTGATAGAACCAAAACACTCGCCTGTCAATATCACTCGATATGCTTTAGATTTTGGTATTTCAAATTATTTTGCTTCTAAGTCAGAACGCATCTGGGTTTTTTGGCGTGACACAGATTTTCAGTTGATTTCGATACAAGATGATGATCAAGTGCTACATTTTACACTGCTCTTTCGGCCCATGCAGTACTCTTTTATCCTGTCTATTGTTTATGGCAAACATACTATTCTGCACCGACGCGCACTCTGGAGATCTATATGTTCTGTTTCAGATGCATCCACACTCCCTTGGATTATCGGAGGAGATTTTAATACATTTCGCAGCTTATCTGATCATGAAGGCAGATCACATCCGTCCCTTTCTAGCCTCCAAGATTTTAATGATTGTATTGAGTCGTGTGGGTTGATGTCTCCACAATTTCTTGGCTCTAAATTTACCTGGACTGATGGTAGAGGCTTAGGCAGAGTACGTCGCTGTCTGGATTGGTTATTCATAAATTCTATTCTACAAGATACTTTTGAGGATTGTCAGCTCACTCATCTGCCCCGCGTAACATCTGATCATACGCCTTTGCTATTTAAATGCCGTCTTTCTCAGTCATCAGGACGCCGTCCCTTTCGCTTTTTAGATTCATGGTTGCTTCACCCAGACTTTTCGCAATATATCAAGAATGCTTGGGCGAGTTATCCTACTACGGGAGGCATGTATGGTTTCTACTCAAAATTATCCAGTTTAAAGCGCGACATTCAAAGATGGAACAAAGAGATCTTTGGCAATATTTTTTCCAATGTTCAGCAGGCAGAATCGGTCCTATCGCATGCAGAACGAATCTGGGATGAGTCCCCTACTGAAACAAATCGCATTCAATATCATAAAGCAAAAGCTGATTATCTCCAAGCCTCTGCATATGAATTACGGTTTTGGAAGCAGAAATCTCGCGTCAAATGGTTACAGGAGGGTGACGCCAATACACACTATTTCCATTCAATTGTAAAAGGGAAGCGTTTACAGTTGCGCATTCAGCAAATTCAAGATGCTAGTGGTATTCTCTATACAACCCAAAATGACATTATGACTGAAGCAGTATCTTTTTACAAAACATTATTTGCCCGTGAGCCTACACATTCTTATGAGGACATCCTCTGTCACATTCCCCGGGTGGTAACTTCGGAAGATAATATGCATCTTACGCGCTTACCCATGGAATCCGAAATCAAAGAGGCAGTTTGGCATTTAGACCCTACTAGCGCAGCCGGACCTGATGGTTTCAATGGGCAATTTTATAGATCATGTTGGTCAATCATCCACACGGATGTGGTAAAAGCAGTACAAGAATTTTTTCTGGGTATCCCTCAGCCTAAAGTGATGGCTTCTGCGTTAATCACACTGATTCCTAAGAAACAATCTCCTGCTACATTCAGTGACTTTAGACCAATCTGTTTGACTAACTTTCTGAGTAAAGTGTGTACTCGTATCATTGCAAGCAGATTAGGCGAGATAATTTCAAGACTAATTTTCTCCAGAGCAAACTGGTTTCCTCTCAGGATCTTACATTTCAACGCAAGTTCTTATGGCTCGGGAAATGATCCATATGCTGGATAAGGGCGGATCACAGGTATGTTTGAAACTGGATATGATGAAAGCATTTGACAGAGTCAGTTGGGAATATTTGGAAAAATTAATGGGTACTTTCGGATTCACTGATTTTTTCATCCGAATTATTCTCAACCACTTGCGCGCAACCACACTGGCAATACTCATTAATGGGCAACCATCCACCATATTTCAGCCGTATCGGGGTGTAAAACAAGGGGATCCTCTATCTCCGTTATTGTTTATTTTATCTTCAGAAGGATTCAGTAGAGGATTGAAGACCTTAACCGCAACAGGACACTTACAATCTTTTCGTTTAGGCCGCATACCATTTACAATAACACACTTGGCATATGCAGATGACTTATTGATATTTTTAAGAGGTACACAGCAAAATCTCCGACGGTTTCATGCTTTCCTCACTCAATATGAAACAGCTTCAGGGCAAAAAGTAAATTTTCAAAAAAGCAATATGATTCCATCGGCTAATATGTCTCCTAGGCACCGAAGGAGTTTGGAAGACATTATTCATATGAAATGTTCCTCATTACCATTTAAATACCTCGGATCCTACTTACACAAAGGTATCACCCGCGCTAGATATTGTGTTCCTTTATTGCAGCATATTGATGACAGGTTACAAGGATGGCACACTCGACTGCTCTCATCTGCGGGTCGATTAGTATTATTACGTTCTGTCATATCAGCATTGCCTTTACATATAATTGCATCTGGTGGACTGCCTAAATCCGTAATTCAAGTTATACATCGGAAAATGGCCTCTTTTTTTGGGGTCCTAGATACCACTGGGTTTCATGGAATACCATTTGTGCACCTCAAGATGAAGGAGGTTTAGGAATTCGAGACCTCACCAAGTTGCAGCAAGCATATCACTGTCGTATTTGGTGGACATATCAACAACAATCTACACTTTGGAGTAACTATATGCATGCTAAATATGGACTTCGGGGAGATTATTTACCACGTTTGCCGGACTCACCAATATGGAAACTTATCTGCCGTATCCACCCTTTCTGTCTAACACAGTCGCTCGGAAATGAAAGACATCTCACGTGGCTACACACACCAACTGGAGAATTTACATTACGCAGCGCATATGAGGTTTGTCGCCTTCCTCGCCCCAAGCTTCTCTCCACCAAATTCATTTGGCACAAGCAACACGGCCCAATTATTAAAATCTTCTTATGGCGTCTTTTTCACTCTGCACTCCCATTTGAAGATTATCTTAGCCGCTACTTTACTGCGCGGCCTACTCAATGTCCATTCTGTAAAAAACATTCGGCAACAGTGGATCATGTTTTCATATATTGCCCGTTTGCGCAGCAATTATGGGCATACTATGCTGCTGAATTACACTGTCCTTTGCCATCATCTTTGCAACTACGACAATACATACTTTCTTGGTGGTATCGTTCTGACTCTACGTCACTGGTTGGAGTTTTCAAAATCATCATTCCGGGTATTATTTTGTACGACACATGGCGTGCCTATACATCTTTGTTTTATGGTGAACAGATGACTATCACGATGGCATCCCTGCAGAACTCTGTCCGTTATGACATCACGACTTGGTATAAATCAATCTCAGGCACTAAATTTGCTGCTGATCCTAGACGATATTTCTCCTGGCTACCATCGCTGAGGATACCACGACCAACTCTGATTCGCTGGTTATGTCCACCATCAGGATGACTAAAATTAAATACTGATGCAGCCGTAGGCAGGCAATATGCTGCAGGGGGTGCAATATTACGGGATCATAGGGGACATTGTATTGGCGCAATTTCTTTCAGGTTGCCCCTAGCTTCGCCACAAAATGCAGAAATTCAAACAGCTTTATTTGGTCTTCTATATTTTCTCCCTATGCATCGCAACATTGTATTGGAATCGGATTGTGCATCCATGATTTCTCGGCTGTCCAACCCCCAAATGGTTCAAGGAAATTATTATCTCAGGCTACTTCATACTCTGATACATCTCCATCGCCTAAACTTTCATCATATCTACCGAGAGGCTAATATGGCGGCTCATTATTTATCTCAACACGCAATGCTGGACCCTATCACGCATTATTACACATCACAAACTCTTCCCTCATTGGTGCGCGCGGCTGTCACTTTGGATCTCACATCTGTTAACTTGCGTGTTGTTTAATACTTTACGGTCTTCCACATGGATTGGCTTTTTCCACTTATCCCTGCCTGTATCCTACAAGATTCAGGCAGGCTTGGTACGTCCTACTATCTTTTCAAATATGTATTCGCCTATAACATATTGCTTTGTAACTGCCTATTTATGCTTCCTTTCATATGGTTTGGAGTCTACAACCTCGTGGCGATATATTTCATTACAATTTTGCTGAATCCCATGGCATATACATCTCAGCGAATAGCTCACCCTTTATCGCCTTGGCCTCGACTTTGCCAAGGCGATGTCGGTACGTGTCTGATATTCTTTGGTTTTCTTTGGATGCTCAATATCATCGGAGCAATTTATATGTGTATTTTTTCTGAGAGCTTCTATCTGGCTGGATACTCATTTCGGGCAACTGACTATGCCTTGATGGACATGACCATGCTGCGTTGGCGTTGGAGGCCTCCGATTGTCTTCCACAGGGATTGGCGCTCTCTAACACATCCTGCCTGTTTCCCATGGGATCCAGGCAGGTTCGGTATGTCTGCTTATCTATTGGCCTGCATTTCATATTTTTTTCTCCTGTATCATAACTACCGCTTGGTGCCTGCTATTTCATGTCTTGGACGATATTCGGCGCTGGCAAGTGATGGTTTTTCCTCATTGGCGGACTTAACAATCATTGACAAGCCCACCCCTTGGTTTTACTTGAAGGGACTACTGGAGGGGACACTATTGCGTCACAATTTCTGCCATATCCGTGATATGCACAACCTTACAGAATATAAACATTTGTACTTCAATTTCGATTCAATGCATTTCAATGATGGTCGTATAAATATGTACGCTTTTTCCTTCGCTAGGGTTTTATCCACAAGGGTGGTTTTACCTAGCAAGGTTTTAATGCGGCATATCGTATATGACTGGAGATATGTAATTCTTAGTTTCGTTATTTCTTTTATTCGCCTACTCTGAACTGATGTAATATGGTTTTCCTCCGCCATAAGTGAGGCTTTATTTTAATCAAATAAATGTTTCTAAAAAAATATATATATATATATATATATATATATATATATATTAAAATTTTTTGAAAAAGGCACATACACATATATTCCAACGTACTACCGACACGTTATATATTTTACGTACGTATGTTAATGTCACACCACCATACTTAACAAATTAAATACGACACGTTAAAAGGTTCTAAACCAAAAATTGTCGTATCGGGCGAATACCGAAACTTCACCAACGTGTCATGCACTTGCCATAAATAAATGGCCAGACCCTACACTTCAAAAATAGCCATAAATTTCGTGGCTTACATGGTATGTGCAGCCATAAAATCATTCCATGTTGGCACACACAAATCACCCCACATTCAGGCCAAATTGTGGAGTTCCAATTTCAATTTTGTCACATGTCTAGGCGCCACTTTAATCATCCTTATGAGCAGAATATTAAAGTTTAATTTTTGTATATTATGTGTAACATAATATATATGACATGTGCAAAAAGTTGGAATTTAATTAGAGAAAAATCAGGTAATCGATAAACATCGAAAATTCGGTTTTCTACGTACACGACACATGGAACGTTTTTGGCACATCATACCACATGTATCTAGACACTTTTCACATATTTCATACATCTCAAAGTGTTCTAGAAAATTCAATTAAGGGCTGATTGGAATATACCATGTGTGTGTTATTAAATGTGCACTATTTTACAAAGTTTGCTAAAATAAAATTCAGCACATGCACAAATCTATTCCAATGCCTATTCAAACTGTGTTGGAGCATATGTGGAGCTTTGTTGGCATCTTGATTGACCAAGAATGAAGCATACAATATTGGTGACAAAAAGAAAGGAGCTATACAAGGTAACATTTGAAACTTTGTCAGATTTGTGACACATGCTGAAAATTCAGCATGTGTAGCTATAGGCTGGCTGATTTTCATCTCTAAATGAGCAATATTTTACTTCTTGAATTAATTGAATTAATTGGGAGATTGTGTGGAAGAGTTTTAAATATTTTATGGAATAAAGAAAGTGATATTCTTGAATATCACACGTGCTGAAAATTTCAGCATGTGTGTAATGTATGTTGGCCGATTTTTAGGCCTTATTGGTGTCCAATTTTTATTCCAAAATTGATGAAAATATTGTGTACTAAATGTTAATTAAATTCTTCTTTGATTTCTTGGATTAAATCAAAGTAAACTTGGAAAATTTTTGAATAAGAAGCAAGTGTAACACATGCTGAAATTTCGGCAATTTCAGCATGTGCAAGAGCATTATGGCCGAAATTTTGATGCCTTTTTGGAGAAAATTGTCTTGCTTAATTTATGTGATGATCTTGGAAGTTATGGTAACTATTTTATGATGATTTTGGTACATATTTTAAGTGGTATTCTCAGATTTTCCTAGTCATCAAGTGATGACAACATCCAACCAATCAATGAGTGCCAAGTAAGCAAGAGCTTAATGATCATCCAATGAGGAGATGCCAAGTAAGCAAAGACATGTCACAATGATGCCACACATTCTTCCAAGGACTTAGAAGATAATTTTCAAGAGGGGGAGAGCACCCAAGGGGGGCGGCCAACACATGTTAAAAGGGAAGGAAGAAGAGCAAAACAAAAACAAGAACAAGCCTTGCAATCTTGAAGCATCAAAACGTTTTTAGCCTTCTCCTTCTACACTCTCTTTCTTTCTTCTTCCTAAAAGCCTATTGTACTTACATTCATATACTTGAATAGGCTTCATCTAGACTACCAAATTTCTTTTATCATTGTAAAAGATCGATCAAGGTGTGATCAATCTTAGACTTGCAAGGTGGTGGTGTTCGTGTGCATTGTATTCACATACAAGGTTTGTTAACGGTTGGAGTTGGTGTGTAACTCCATCAACCTTGTGGTAAGGTGTTTTTGTGTTGTGTGATTAGTGTGAACCGAGGAAGATGTCCTGGAAGACTGGAGTAGGTTGTTTATAACCGAACCAGTATAAAATTCTTGGTGTCATTTACTTTCAGCACTTACTTTCTGTTTCAGTACCGTTTATCGATTTTAATCACGCTCGTAAAAATAGTAAACGTACTTCAGAAATTACGAAACTCTCCAGAATCATAGCCACACGTCTTAAGGTTAATTTGGCACAATTTTCAACACTTTTGGATAAGTATAAGTCATCCAAACGTCCAAAGATCTGAGACTAGTGCAGTATGATTTGCAGGCTTGCAAAGGTTGAGACTTTGATCGTATTTGACTAACTTCCCAAAATAATTTTTGAAAAATGTTTTAAACCATTTAAATAAAACTTATAAGGGATTAGTCTTTAAATTTTCAGAGCATTTGCAGTTACGTACAAATAGGAATTAATTTTTCAAATCAGTCTACCGTTTCTGGTAGATTTGCGCAATCTGACCACCAATGAATTTTTAACGGGTTAGAGGTTGAATTTAAATCTGAAATTTTTCGGAGACACTCATAACATCTGAGGATAAGTTCTCTCAAAATTTCAGAATTTTTAGTTTTAAAAACGTTTTAAAACTGGTCCTGAAAACAGAAACTGTTTTCAGAAGTTGAGTTCTTGAGTTTAAACAAATTTTAAAAACCATATTTTCCTCACCAACTATTCAACCCCCCTTCTAGTGGTGCCTTGCAGATCCTACAGTTGTTTGCTTTGCCTAGTGATTTGTATACATATAGGCATAATTTCTAGGTTGTCTAGATACAAAGTTTTGCCTAGATGCTTTCGTGGGTGCGTGTTGTATTTGTACCTTGGAATGAGTAGAAGGAGGAGGAGTAGGCAAAATGTGTACATTTGATCTAGTCGTACTATATGGCAATTTAGACTTAGATGATACAAAATTTGTCTTTTTGCCTAACTTGTCATTTTCTTCTGTATAGCCTAATCCCTTTTTATCATTTCCATATTTTTGTGACGAGATTAAAGTATCTAACATAATGGGTTCAGACTTAAATCTGTTCTAGCATTTTTTTTCTAAGTCTAGCTTAAAAGTTCTATGTTGTGATATTTCATTTTCATAACTATCTATTTTAGTTTTTAACATGCTATTTTCAGTCTTTAATGTTTGTTCATTTTTTCTATATGATTCAATTTTAATCTTTAAAGAATCAAGAGTATTAGTAGACTCTTGTTTGAAAGATTCTAATTGATCGACAAATTCATAGTTGGGCATCTTGAACTTGTCATTTTCTTCAATTAGTTTCTTTAGATAGCCTTTTACAGTGAGCATGCATCTTTAGGAATTCTTCATACATTTCATCAAATGTCATTTCATTATCAGGATCCACATCGGAAGAAGAAATTACCTCGCTGGATACAAAGTAGACTTGCGCTTTCTCATTGTCAGATTCTGGGTCGGACGAGTTGCTACATGTGCTCGCCTTCATTGCTCGTTTGTCTTTTCTTTCCTTTGGCTCTTTTGCCTTGGACCGTTGGGGTTCCTTGTCTTTGACTTGTTTATTATTATTATTATTATTATTATTATTATTATTATTATTATTATTATTATTATTATTATTATTATTTATAATCGTAAGAGATGTGTCCTTTTTGTCCACATTCGTAGCATTTTAATTCTTTATTATGCCATTTGTCACTATTTCTATTTGAATTATTTATCCTAAGCTGAGAACAGGAAGAAGAAGAAGATTGTCTTCGATTCCTATTAGGTCGTTTGAAAAACATGCTAAGTTTTCTAGCCACTAAGATTAAGTCATCATCTAATTCACTATCGCTATCACTTTAACTATTATTATTTATATGTGTCTCAGTTGTTTTGAATTCAATAGACCTACCTGTAGATTTTGAAGACTCGGACTTCCGTTGTTTTAGTTTTACCTCGTATACTCTAAGTGAGCCTATCAATTCGTCCATTTTTGTGATTGATTTTGTCTCCTCGATTGCCGTTACTTCGGATCCCATTCAACGGGAAGACTTTGCAGCACTTTTTGAATTTTCTCGTTGTTTCTAAAAGATTTACCTAAAGCTTTAAGTGCATTAAAAATATTAGTAATCCTCAAATCCATAGAAACGGATTCGTTCGGCAACAGTTTAAACGATTCAAGTTCAGTCATAAGCATGTTTATTTTTGTTCCTTTTACACCGCTAGTACCGTCATGCTTTAATTCTAAAGATTTCCACATGTCGTGTGCACTAGTATAATTTGACACGCAATCTATTTCAGAAGCCATTAGTCTGTTTAAAAGTAATTGCATGGCTTTGGCATTCGTGGACATTCTTTTCTTATCTTCTATAGACCATTTGCTTTTATACTTTTCTACTTCTTGTGTTACACCATTTACTTGTACAACTTTCATCAGAATGTGCGGCCGATCTTCAACTATAGACCGTAAATCGATGTCTATTACATTGCCCTGCCGGGGACTAATGTCTTGGCATGGTGCACCAGCCATACTCTTCTCGAGAAGTACAAAGCGTTGATAACATCAATATGTGCATTGTCCTAAACATGCATCGAATAGCGGAAGCATCATCACATGGACAGAATAAAACATCGACATAAGTACGAATTACTACATCCGATAAAGTATCAGCGGTAAATCATCATCAGTACATTTGTCATAGGTACATAGCTCAAATACCAAAATACAAAAGGCAGTACAGGAGTCTATTAAGCAACCCTTGGAACCTACTCTCTGGGTTCGTCTTCTATAAACTCCTGCTCTAGGTCCTACGGGTCTGCATGGTAAAAATATGGGATGAGTGATAATAAATCGCTCAGTAAGTATTTCCACCAAGATTCATCAAGTGGATCATGCATGGCGATCGGGGTAGTGGAGAGAATACAATAAAACACAGAGCATATAATGTATCAATGACATGTAAGAAAGTAACCTTCAACATATATAATAGAAGTAATCAGTTACAAGTAAACTAGCAGGTAAGTTCATCTGTCAGTTTTATTTTGACATTAATTACCTTTTAGATAATCTGTATTTCTTTTCGATCATAATCTTTTAGTTTCAGTATCATGTGCATATCAGAACTTACTTGATAATTATACTAGGCAAGGTACAGAAATGATCATAACTTAAAGGTACTAAGTGCTCATGGGACATGTACGTGATGCATGCATAATAAAACTTTCACAAAACATGTCATTTGACACTTTCATAAGCATGAAAGAATATGAGTTGGCTATAGAACTTTTTGTACCATAAGAACAGTACCCACGACATGTCGAATGATTCCCCAAGTAGCCTTCAGTACCGTCTAAGAATCCTGATGGTCCAACCATGGTGTTACATCATACGTACCTAGGACTAACGGTAACGCATTATGACCGAGACCCTGAGTACCAGACGCAGTGTGACACTCAATCATAACGACTTTTGCCCTTGATATCCTCCCCCAGGACCAGACATCAGGCAGCTCTCCATACAAAACGTCGTAGACGTAACAGAAAGGCAAAGATCTCTTGTCTTGGACAAGGTATTCCACTTAGCCAACAAAAACATGCATAATCCATATGGAATCATTCGTCTCGCGGTACAATTCTTTTACCATAAAATCCTTGATAACAGCTTTTGCAATAATCATTTTGTAAATGTGATCATAAGTAAAACTTGTTTGGTTTGAAAATCATGCTGACATATGCGTATGAGAATGCTCGGTTTAGGTCTCTAATCAATTCAATCCCTAAGCCCATTACTCTTATCAAGCTCCATGTGAAATTACCATTTTACCCCTAAGGTCACCTCGGCCCAAAAAGACAACAACCCCTATTAGTGTCTCGTTTCCTCTTAGCTTTGTCAACTTAATTAATCCATAACTTACTTTAAACAATGTACTTATTATACATTTATTTGCATGACTTTATTTAATTGGTTTTAATGATATTGTTATGCTTAAGTTGACACCTTGGTCGAATGGGTGCCAAAATACAGCCATTTGCTTATTCATTTGTTCAACATAACAACAATACCTTGACTTGTGCATGCCAATACATAAAATACCTATATTCATGTAGGGAGATTCCATTATGTGGTAATCGTTACATGATTATCAAACATGGACTTGTGGCCGTGAACTCCAAAATGGTGTTGAGAAATATTTTTGGATGATTTTCAAAGTCATGATTTTAAGTGTTGAATACTTTAAAATGTCACACATAATGTTATAAATGATCAAAAGTTGGAAAATGAGGAAAAATAACATCGATTTCTCATGTTAATGTACTTCGATCGATCGATGTACATCGAACCCTCACATCGATCGATCAATGTAAGGCAGAGAAAAACCAAGACCTTACTGTGAGACATCGATCTCTAAACCTGAGATATATCGATCGATCGATGTACACTTTGATCGATCGATGTATGTCAGAGAGAAACTTTAAATCTCATTGTGAGACATCGATTTCTCAAGCAGAGGCACTTCGATCGATCGATGTCTAGGGTTCTTGGAAACTTTGTCTAAAATGAGATAAAATGGTTGTTTTCATGATTCACATATTTTATCATGGTGTTATTATTCGATTTTGATAAATATTATGCATTGTGACTAATGTGTTTTGGAAGTTTCTAGAACTTACCAAAAAGGACAAAATTGGTATTTTGAGTTTTGTAGGTACTTGACATGGTGAATATGATTCAAGGACCTATTCTCATCTTATTTATTACAACAAGGGTGTTCTTATATTTATTTCTGGTTATTGGGGTAATTTCTAGAGTTTTCTCCAACCAGGGGTATTTTTGTCATTTTAACCCTCGCGGGTATTTTTGTTATTTTTACTAAAGAAATATCTTGAGTATCTTATCATCTTCATTCTGGATTTTATTTATGGTGTTCCTGAAGATTATTTGGTGGTTCTCTAATTTATTTCTCTATTTGGTGATATTATCGACATCGGCGGTATATGTGACGGTTTTCGTGCCACACTTTATTTTCTTCTTGAAGGCTCTTATGGATATACTATTGGAGGTTCTTAATCATCATTTTGTAGAGATTTTAATGGAGTTATTGGTGCAAAATTCATCACAACATACAAGAAGAAATTGTGGAAATTTTGATATTATATTTTGACATAATCTTGTCAATCCTTACGTGTTATTTTCTCTTAATTTAATATGAATTTGTACACATATCTAAGTTTGTACACATATATATGGCCTCCAAAACATGATTATACAGGTGGAAATAATGGTGTATTCATTTTATGACTTTATGCAAAATGGACCAACCAAAAACAAGCTAATTGGCGAAATTGTCAACTTGGACTTTTTCAATTCATAAGCAACAGCTACAAAGGGAGGTTGGTCCTGATTTTTATCCTAAATGCGCTGCCTTCTCTTGAACTATTCTCATGCTAAGGATTTGAGGGATTCTTGTAGCATATTTCCTTCCATATTATCTGTAGGACATGTATAGCACCACTAGATGGGGGGGTTGAATAGTAAGTGCGAAAAATTCGGTTTTTAAAACTTTTTTGACCAAATTACTCACTTATGAAAACAGTTTCTGTTTTCTGACCCTGATTTGATTTATCTAAATGACCTGGTTATAGACCTCCAAAAATTATGAAATTTAGTGAGGATGTGCTCTCAAATGTTATGAGTGACTCACGAAAATTTCAAATTAATACTCCAAGTCTAAGCCCTTAAAAACACGTTTTTGTTCAGACTGTACAAGTCTGCCAGAAACTGTACCCCGAATTGAAAATTTATTCCTGTTAGTTGGGAACTCTAAAATGGCCTGAAAAATTTATGGTAATACCTCCAAGATATGTACTTTAACAGGTTGAAATATTTTTTCAAAATTCTTTTGCTAAGTATGTCAAATATGTTGATGTTCTCAACCTTTGCAAGTCTAAAAATCAGAATGCAATAGTTTATGAACTATTAACGTTTGGTTGACTTATACTTATCCAAATGAGTTGAAACTTGTGTCAAATGAAAACTAGGACATGTGTCTATGTATTTGAAAATTTTATGATTTTTGAAAATCATTTGATACTACTGTTGTAATGAAATCGATGAAGAAAACAGGAAACTGAAAGCAAAGTGCTGAAAAGTAAGAACACCAAGAATTTTATACTAGTTCGGTTAAAACAACCTACTCCAGTCTTCAAAGACAGCTTCCTCGGATATCACTAAACACAAAAACACCTTACCACAAGGGTGACAGGAGTTAAACACTAACTCCACCCTTTTACATTCAAAAAATCAAGCAAACTAATCATGAACACCACCACGGGCAAGATTTGTCAAATAATGCACAATATTTACACATATATGGTAAATAATAATCAGCCTTATTTTAAATTTTTTAGAACACTTTAACATTTGTTGAATGTGTAAAAAGTGTCTAGATACATGTTACATCTATGCCAAAAATGTTCCATGTGTGTATGTTCGTAGAAAACCGAATTTTCAACTTTCGTCGATTACGCGATTTTTCTCCATTTAATTTCAAACTTCTTGCACGTAATATATATTATGTCACACATAAAATACATAAAATGAAGTGTATATTCAGCTATAGTGGCTGATGAAAAATGTCTCATGTGTAGAAATAAAATTGAGTTTGAATTCTCCACAAATCTAGGCTAGATTCTGATTCTCCACAAATCTAGGCTAGATTGTGGGTGATTTGTGTGTGCCAACATAGTATGACTTTGTTGCTGATTGTAACATGTGAGCCATGAAATTTTGAAGTATTTTTCATTGTATATAGGCTGGTCATCTTTATATGGCAAGTACGGGACATATCGGTGAAGTTTCGGTAGTCACCCAATACGACAATTTTTCAATTTATGACCTTGTAACATGTCGTTAAAATTTTGACGTCAACATGACTTATATCATATGATATAAGACCTGAATATACTCATAAATATGAGGTGTATATATCGGTGTGACATCGACATATATTTATAATACATGTAACGTGTCGGTGGTACGTCAGAATATAAGTATATAGTGCCTTTTAAAAAAATATGGATATATATATTAAATATATATGGCATGTGAATTAAAGGAGATGAGGAGACTTTCCATTTCCAATTTGTTGCCATATGGTTGTTTCCAAATATGTCCTCATTTAATGAACTAGTTAGTTCATTAACTTAAGCACTTCACTTAATGAACTAGTTTAGTTCATTAATCATGGCACTTGAAAATAGTACAAAGACAACAAATGTTTGCCATATGATGTAAGATTTAACGCTTCATAGCTTGTTAGTACGGCAACAATATATATAAGCATGTAAAGCACGTTTATCATATAAACGTGTCAAGTAACAACTTATTCATGCATTTCGTAAGTACATAACATTTAAATCATGCATTTGTAAATCAATCAAACTCTTTTTCTCAACAATCTCTCGTTTTTGATGATTTTCAAAATATTATTGGTACATGATTTAAATGTGGTCGCTCCCCTTACAATTATGCGCAAGTTTAAAATTTGATTTTTGAATTTCATATTGTCGTGCTCCCCTTTAAATCATGCTTTTCTCTCACCCTTTATTTTGTAAATTTCATCAAAAGAACAAGTAAGAATGGAAAGAAATGGCGGTTCTTATATCAACGGAAACCATGCATTTTTAGTGCGTCCTTAAGGGTTATTGATTCACCCCTTTGCAAATGTACCTTTCGGTAACCAAACTTGGGTGACCTTTCTGAGTCTCACAAAAGGTTAGCAAAGAGATGAAGAAGTAATATAGTAAATGTTAGGTGCAAATCCATTTGGCCTATGGCCAAGAATGCCATCATGCTTATGATAAGATTTTTCTTTTTTATGTGCCTTTGTGTTAGTGTGCATAGTGCATGATCTAGGTGCATTTGTGTTGTATGAATGTCGTGTATGCATCAATGGTTTCCTTTCATATCTATATGGTACATGATTATACTTTGCACAAGATGAAAAAGCAGGAGTGCGATGAGATATAATGTGTGGCGTACTAGAAGTCTTTTTAAGTTGTACACTTGTCTTGAACGCATCCGGTTTTTTAGATGAAGATAGAATAAAGTTTGTAGCCTTATTTTGTATTTTATTACCTTCAACGTATCCTAGTCCTGTTTTATCATTTTCATACTTTTGAGAAGAGATAAGACGATCTAGCATACAACTACCCGTACCAAACTGTTTTACCGTCTTTTCTAAATCAACGTCTCTTGATTTCAAATTTGAAATCTCGGCTTTCATCTCAGTCTTATCGCATATTAAGGAGGAAATCTCAGATTTTAATGAATTTATCATGCACGACAACTCTTCTTTTGAATCATTTAATTGAAATACAAGATTTGTGTTAGAAAATTCTAACAATTTCTTATCTTCAATTAAATGTTTCTTTTCTTTTGTAAGAGCCTTAGAAAAGTTATGTAATTCAAGATATTAAACATACAAATCATGATACGATGGTTCAGAATCAGAATCAGAATTGGAATTTACCTCATTATCAAAAGGTGGAGGCCTTTGGCTTGACATACCTTCTTGCTCGATTTTTTAATTAGTGGATGTCATCTCACCAAGACCATTAGATCTTCTTGTAGTGAGTGTGCCTATACTCTGATACCACTTGAATGATCTTTATAGAACCACTAGAAGGGGGGTTGAATAGTTAGTGCGGAAAATTCGGTTTTTAAAACTTTTTGGACAAAATTACACAATTCTAAAAACCGTTTCTGTTTTCAGACCCTAAATTGATTTATCTAAATGACCTGGTTATATACTTCAAAAAATTATTAAATTTAGTGAGGATGTGCTCTCAAATTTTATGAGTGACTCACGAAAATTTCAAATTAAAACTCCAATCCCAACCCCTTAAAAACACGTTTTTGTTCAGACTATACAAATCTGCCAGAAACTGTACTCCGAATTGAAAATTTTATTTCTATTAATTGGGAACTCTAAAATGGCCTGACAATTTTATGGTAATACCTTGAAGATATGTACTTTAATGGGTTGAAATATTTTTTAAAAATTCTTTTGGTAAGTATGTCAAATATGTTGATGTTCTCAACCTTTGCAAGTCTAAAAATCAGAATGCAATAGTCTATGAACTATTAACATTTGGTTGACTTATACTTATCCAAATGAGGTGAAAATTGTGTCAAATGAAAACTAGGACGTGTGGCTATGTTTCTGAAAATTTTTATGATTTTTGAAAATCATTTGATACTACTGTTGTAATGAAATCGATGCAAAAAACTGGAAACTGAAAGTAAAGTGCTGAAAAGTAAGAACACCAAGAATTTTATACTGGTTCGGTTAAAATAACCTACTCCAGTCTTCGACGACACTTTCCTTGGTCATCAATAAACACAAAAACACTTTACCACAAGGGTGACTAAAGTTAAACACTAACTCCACCCTTTTACAATCAAAATAATCAAGCAACCAATCACGAACACCACCGATCGAATGAAGGTTTGATAACACCTTGATCGACCTTTTACAAGAAATGAACGTGCATAAGTGGTATAATCAAAGCCTATATAATATATGGAATATATGAATTAGAGGCTTGGCTGAGAAGAAGAGAAAGCAAGTAAGAAGAATAGAGTGGTCATGCTTTTTACACTTGTAAGAATATCGATTGTTGCATGGCTTTGTCTTGCACATTTTATTCTTTTTATCAAGTGTTGGCCGCGCCCTATGGTGTATTTTCTTTCTTGAGAATTTTCTTTAATGTCCTTGGAAAATTTCCTTGCGTAAAATATGACACAATCTTGCTTACTTGGTGCAATATGATTGGAGGGATGACTTGCCCTTGCCTAGTTGTCACTTCTTGATAGGCCAATATTTGTCCACCTTGACACCCTTTTAATGAGCTGTAAATTCCAAAAAAATCTGAAAACATGTGCTCAAATTCTAGTCAAATAATTACCATACAATCACACATTAATCCCCCTTCAATTTTGGAAGATAATTGAAGACAAATCAACGGGGAAAACCGGCCAGCTAGTAGACATGTGCTGAAATTTTCAGCATGTGTCTCCTTTGAATTCTTTCATTGTGTGATGCCATCTTCAATGTCACAAATCTTGTGTCGAATATCCTCCACCAGTTGAAGTGCCAAATAAGCTCCACCTTGGCTCAAACATAGATGTAGTAGGCGAGTACAAAGGCTGCACATGTGCTGAAATTTTCTTTTGGCTAGATTTGTCAAATAATGCACAATATTTACACATATATGGTAAATAATAATCAGCCCAATTTTGAATCTACTTGAACACTTTAACATGTCTTGAATGTGTAAAAAACGTCTAGCTACATGTTACATCTATGCCAAAAATATTCCAATGTGTGTATGCTCGTAGAAAACCGAATGTTTTTGACTTTCGTAAATAAACCGATTTTTCTCCGATTAATTTCATAATTCTTACACGTGATGTATATTACGTCACACATAATATTCATAAAATGAAGTGTATATTCAGCTATAGTGGCTGATAAAGACGTCCCATGTGTAAAAATAAAATTGAGTTTGGATTCTCCACAAATCTAGGCTAAATTGTGGATGATTTGTGTGTGCCAACATGGTATGACTTTGTGGCTGATTGTAACATGTGGGCCACGAAAGTTTGAAGTATTTTTGATGTATATAGGCTTCCCATCTTTATATGGAAACTACGTGACATGTTGGTAAAGTTTTGGTAGTAACCCGATACGACAATTTTTCAGCTTATGACCTTGTAACATGTCAATATAATTTTGACGTTACCATTACTTATGCTATATGATATAAGACCTGAATATACTCATAAATATGAGGTGTATATATTGTATGATGTCAGCGTAAGTTTATAATATATGTGACATGTTGGTTCTACATCGGAATATAAGTATATAGTGTCATTTGAAAATATGGATATATATATTAAATATATATATGGCGTGTGAATTTAAGGGGTTGAGGAGACTTTCCATTTCCATTTTGTTGTCATATGGCTCTTTCCAAATAAGTCCTCATTTAATGAACTAGTTAATTCATTAACTTAAGCACTTCACTTAATGAACTAGTTTAGTTCATTAATCATGGCACCTGAAAATAGTAAAAGACAACAAATGTTTGCCATATTGTAGCGCCCCATACCAGGGCTATGCCCAAGTATGGTGCACCCGACGTACTTTGCTAAGGAAAGTACAAGGCGTCGATGCATTACGAGCATTGTTCCATGAGTATGCCATGGACTACTGATTTAAAACATTAAACAGTGGTAAAAAATGGTAGAGTTAAAACATAACATACATCATCCATAGTGTCTTACATATTACAAACCATAAACCAGAGTTCAAAAATATTTCAAAACTCCATAATACAAAACAAACGTCAACTTGTAAGCTTCAGCAACTCTCAGGGGTAGGGTATCTGCGGCTCATCCTCCATATACTCTATCACCGGCTCATGAGGCTCTGAAAGTGATAATAAATTATGAGTGATACAGTCACCCAGCAAATATTCCATCATTCTACCGAGACATATCAAAACCATAAATAAGACCATAAACCCACCAGTGTAAGATTTTAATGTAAATGTCATACCTGTCGGATAAAACTATGCTAATGAACTTATCATCTATAACATACCATCCTTCCTTCTGAGCTAAGGTTCATGCAGTGGAATGCAGCATGAAGACATGATGGACTAAACATAAAAGAACTATGCAGACGAAACAGGACAGAACAGAACAGAACCATAAATAACAGATCAGAACAGAACAGAACAGTATAGCCATGCCCTTTTGCTTTTCCCCATATGAACCGAGCGTCTTCTACAAGTGAATCTGCCAGAATAATACCCCGTGTGAGTCAGAACAAATAATACCACATGTGAGTCAGAATAAATCATTTACCCCGAAGGGTCTACTGGCTACCGGAATGAGAATCGGAGCATAACAAAATGTATACCTCACATGGCTCTACCGGCTACCGGCACGGGTCAACTGGGCAGAACAATCATATAGCCATAAGGGTCTACCGGCAATCCTAATTGAATAGCCGGGCAGAACAAAACGTACACGTCATAGGGGTCTACCGGCTACCCTAATGGAATAACCGGGCAGAACAGAATATAACTGGAATCAATTACGAAGACCAAACGTTCATTACGGGCTTTTAAGAACTGTATTTACCTTTCTTTTAAAAAAGAATTTTTCCTTAAAAACACGTCATGACGTGCATGTGATGCATAATACAGTATGCAAGGGCGTACTAAAGCTTCAAGAGTCCTTACGATCATATCAAACGATTTTAGTCATAACCTATTCATAACACAAAGCAGAAATTTTCAGTTTAGTATCGTATCATCTGAATCCATGGTTTCACCATAAAACCAGTTTAATTATCAAAATTCCTTTACCAATATATAAGCTTAGGTCCATTATCATTTATCCATGCATTAGTGATGATGTTAGGTGGTTATGAAAGCCGGACAAGACTGTCTTTCCTATCGTGCTCAAACAGCCCACTTCGGTCCTAAGCTCATAAACGGCACCCCAAAATAACCCTCATGTGTTATTTTTTCCTCAACAACCTCTATTCATCCTATGGTTTAAGTTTACTCCACCCTTAACCCTTGAATTTGTTAATTATACCGTGCACAAGTCTGTATACAATAAACGATATAATGCGATAATTTAACGGATGCGACAATGTTGTTTACGGTAGTTCTGAGCTTCTCTTTGAGTCTTGTAACCATCCCCAATAGTTACACCTTCAATCACATCTTCACTAGCATCAAATAAACATTTTCAAGTGTTAGAATCACATGAATATGTCCAATCAATGGAAGTACACAAAATAGTCCCATAACGTTACCTATTCCTTCATAACAAGCAACTTAAAGCCCTAAGAATTTGTCAAATGTGGTCATTTACCAAATCAGCCCCTTTCCCATAAATTTGAATGAAACTTATGTGTCAAAATAATCTCCAACTATCCTTATAACATGAAAAATAAATTAGTTCATTTCCTTCCCTTTTTACCGAATAAAAACCGTGGGTGAGGAGGTTAATATGCCTTCTAAGCCAGCTTCTTTTTCCTCCTTAGCATATGTTCAACCCTTCAAGTGACTTATCCCTCAACCATTGGCCTCTTAATCATATTTTAACATATCCCTTAGCCCTACATAGGTCACGACAAAGCACACCAAATAGCCCTCTAAAATATAGTATTCAAGTAATACTTAATCATTTACGTGCTATCTAAAATATTATAGGGACATAATAAAGGTGAATCATCACATTTCCTAAAACTCATCAGGGCCATGTTTAGGGGGGTGAGATAATCTTAAAATTTCCTTCTCATTGTGTCACACAAGGTAGTTCGTTAGTTGATATACTAGATTACTTTCTTATTTCCATAAACATGCCTCACATAGATCATCTTAGCCATTTTTACAAACATTTCCGCATGTTATAATTATCATATGTGTCCTACAAAAGCAAGATTGAAACTTAAATTATCTAGACATCTTATTCAAGGTTCTTCAACATCTCAAGGAAGAATCAAGTGATACCTTCTTTGTTCCAAGGTAGAGACTTTGTTGATTGGTCTTCCTAAGAGTCTTGAGAACCACCTTCCTCCTCCCATTGTGACACACGGTTTAAACACCTAGGAGTGGTGGAAAAAAATTCCTTAATGAAAGAAGTAGTAGAGGCTTAAAAGGTGTGAAAAGATCTTACCTTGATGAAGCTCTTGATGTCTTACACCTCCTAGGACCTCTTGAGGTTGAAATCCTCCTATGGTGATGAAAATAGGCCACAGGTTGGGGTTTTGGTTAGGGAGTATCTTAGCTTAAAGTCAATACAAAGTCTTGAAGAATAAGGGATGTAATTCTAGGAACTATATTCATACCTTATAGTTGGAGAGCTAGTCTTGACAAGACTTGGATCACTTGTTCTTGATGCTCTTCCTAGTTGGCCGAGACTTGGGGCTAGAGGTGGGAATGAATGTTAGTTGGAGAGTTTGGTTTGGTTGCTCAGTGTTGTAGAGGGTTTTGTGTTTTTTTAATTTCCTTTGTGTTCAATGAGGGGAGGCGGAAATCTTTAAGGAGAGAGAGGGAGCATAATCATGGCACTTTTTGCATGCATGGGAGATGGGTAGTAAAGGAGGTGGCTATTTAATGGGGTGTAAGCTTTTGGCCAAGAGTCTTCTAGAATTGAAGATATTTTTGGGGGATGTTTGGAGGAAAAGTGGTCGCCCCTTGAGGGGTATTTTGGTCACTTTCTTTTCCGTGTTAATGCCCTAGGGATATTTTCTTTTCTTCTTCTTCTTTTTTTGTAGAAATTAAATTAAAGAGTAGTTCCATTAAATGAGTTATATGAATGAAGATAATTCATTAAAATAATTTCCAGTCCCATTTGAGCTTTCAGAAATCTACTATTATAGTGTTTAAAATTTATAATTTACATTCGCGGACAAGGTGTATACAATATCCTCCCCCCTTATAGAAAGTTTCGTCCACCAAAACTTATGAAACACATGGGGATATGGTTCTTGCATGTGTCTCTTGGGTTCCCATGTTGCTTCCTACTCTGAGTGATTACTCCATTGCACTTTTACGAAGGAAATGGAGCACCTTCTCAAAACTTGTTCCTTCCTGTCTATGATTTTGAATAGCACCTCAGCATAAGTAGCATTTTCTTGAATCTTCAGAGGTTGCTCCCTCAGGACATGACTCGGGTCGTGGATGTATCGTTGCAATTGCGACACATGGAAGATGTTGTGTAGCTGTGATAGGGTAAGAGGCAGTGCTAACCGATACGCCACTTCTCTCACTTTCTCTAGTATCTCGTATGGTCTGATAAACATTGGGCTTAGTTTTCCTTTTATACCAAATTGGTTTACTCCCTTGGTCGGAGACACCTTCAGATATAATTTCTCTCCTTCTTGGAACTCAATTGGGCGTCTCCTAGCGTCAGCCCATACCTTGCTTCGGTCCTGAGCTATCTTTAGGCATTCTCGTATGATCCTTACTTTCTCCAGTGTCAGTTCTACCAGGTCCGTCCCCGTCATGGCTCTTTCTCCTATTTCATGCTAGTATAAGGGAGACCATCATATGCGACTGTACAAGGCTTCAAATGGGATCATCCCAATCGACTGGTCATAGCTGTTATTGTAAGAAAACTCTATCAGCTTGACGCTTCTGTTGAGAAAAAGAGTTTGAGTGATTCACAAATACGTGATTTATATACTACGTGTTTAAGAAATGCATGACAAAATTCGTTACTTGACACATGTTTGTGACAAACTTGCCTTATATACTTTATATATAATGTTGCCATATTAACAAGCCATGAAGTTTTAAAGCTTACATCAAATGGCAAACATTTGTTGTGTTTGAACTATTTTTAGGTCCCACCATTAACGAACTAAACTAGTTCATTAAGTGAAGTACTTAGTTTAATGAACTAACTAGTTCATTAAATGGAGATATATTTGGAGAAGGCATGATGGCAAAAAATTGAAACATGGAAAGTTTCCTCTCCACTTGGTTATACACGTTTTTATATATATATTATATATATTCAGATTTTTTTAAAAAAGGCACAATACACATATATTCCGACGTACTACCGACACGTTATATATATTGCAAACGTATGTCAACATCACATCACTATACTCACCTCATATTTATGAGTGCATTCAGGTCTTATATCATATGATATAAGTCATAGTGATGACAAAATTATTACGACATGTTACAAGGTTGTAAACCAAAAATTGTCGTATCGGATGACTACCGAAACTTCACCAACGTGTCACGTACTTGCCATATTTAGATGGTCAGCCCATGTACTCTAAAAAGAGCCAAAATTTTCGTGGATCACATGGTATATTCAGCCATGAAACCATTCTATGTTGGCACACACAAATCACCCCCAATTAAAGCCAAATTGTGGAGGTTCCAAATTTACTTTTTTAAGCACATGTGTGTGCCAATTTTAAACAGCTTATGAGCTGAATATTTAACTTTTTTTAAGTATATTATGTGTGACATAATATATATATATATAACATGTGCAAAATGTTGAATTTAATCGGAGAAAAATCGTGTAATCGACAAAATTCAAAAATTCGGTTTTCTATGAACACAACACATGAAATTTTTGGCGTGACATGTAACATGTATCTAGACAATTTTTACATATTCAATACATGTTAAAGTGTAATATAATATACAAGTTAGAGTTGATTGGAATATACCATGCATGTGTAATTATTGTGCATTATTTTACAAAGTTTACAAAAATGAAATTCAACACATGTTCAAGACCTAATGCACGCCTACCTCAGCCTTGGTGAAGCCTATGTGGAGCTTAGTTGGCATCTTGATTGGTGGAGAATATGCCACACAAGGTTAGTGACATAAAGGAGGGAGCTACACAAGGTAACAATTCAAACATTTGTCAAATTCAACACATGCTGAAAATTCAGCATGTGACAAAGTGTGGTAGTGATTTTTAGTGTCTTGATAGTGGCTAATTGGCATCCCAAAATTGAAGGGATTAATTGTTAACTATTTGGCAACATTTTAAACTTTATATGGCACATGTTTTTACATTTTAATCTCAGATTTTTACAGCTACTAAATGGTGAAAAGGTTCATCCAATCATAGAGCGCCAAGTAAGCAAAGCCAAGATATTCATCCAATCAAGTTGTGCCAAGTAAGCAAGATGGTGTCATCTCTGTACAAGGTAATCTTCCAAGGGCATTAAAGAGAATTCTCAAGATGGAAGAAAAGCACTAGGGGGCGGCCACTCATGAATAAAAATAAGAGAAGAGAATCAAACCAAGACCAGACAACTCTCATAATCTCTTAAGTGCAAAAGTGTCTTCTACTCTCTTCTTCTACATTTCTTTCTTCTTCTTCTTCTCTCAAACCTATTGTTCTTGTATTCAATATATCGAATAGGCTTTGATTAGACCACCATACATGTTTCAATAATTGTAAAAGGTTGATCAAGGTGTGATCAAACCTTCATCCGTTCGGTGGTGGTGTTCGTGATCGTGTGATTTCTTGTAACGTTTGTTTAAGGGTGGAGTTGGTGTGTAACTCCAGCAATCCTTGTGGTAAGGTGTTATTTTGTGTTTAGTGATAACCGAGGAAGGTGTCCTCGAAGACTGGAGTAGGTTGATTTAACCGAACCAGTATAAAATTCTTGGTGCATTACTTTCAGCACTTTACTTTCAATTTTTCAGTTTCTGCGTTGACTTTGTTTCAATCATAAAAATAGTAAACGACTTTCAAAAATTACAAAACTTTTCAGAAACATATCCATACCTCATAAGTTTCATTTGGTGCAAGTTTCAACCCATTTGGACAAGTATAAGTCAATCAAATGTTAAATAGTTCTGAGACTAGTGCAATATGATTTTCAGTCTTGCAAAGGTTGAGAACATCAACGTATTTGTCATACTTCCCAAAGGAATTTTTCAAAACTGTTTTGACCCATTAAAATAATATCTTAAGGGGTTTCTCATTAAATTTTCAGACCATTTAGAGTTATTAATCAATCGGAAAATTTTAAATCGGAGTACTGTTTCTGGCAGTTTTGCGCAATCTGACCACAAACGTGTTTTCAAAGGTTTAGAGGTTGAATATTAATCTGAAATTTTTAGGAGATACTCAGAACATCTGAGAGTAGAATCTCTCCAAATTTCAGAATTTTTGAAGGTCTGTAACAAGGTTTTTCAAACGTTTTAAATCAGGATCTGAAAACAGAAAATGTTGTCAGAAGTTAGGTATTTGGATCAAACTATTTTAAAACCAAAATTTCCGCACTTGTTATTCAACCCCCTCCTTCTAGTGGTACCTTACAGGTCCTACAACTTCTATCCCAGTTTCCTGTAAAGTCTAGGGCACAGGCGCAGAGCATGTCTTTGAGTGTTTGAATGGTCCGTTCCAATTGCCCGTCAGTTTGTGGGTGATAGACAGTGCTCATCTGGATTTATGTCCCCAGAGCCTTCTGGAAGGCAATCTAGAATCTCGAGGTGAATCGGGGATCTCGGTCGCATACTATACTCATGGGTATGACATGTAGACTGATTATCATCGTTGCTAGTTTCTCACACGTGCGCCGATATTCATAGGTATGAAGTGGGCGGTCTTCGTGAGGTAGTTGACTATCACCCATATAGTATCATTACTGCTTCTGGTTCTGGGGAGGCTAGTGACGAAGTCCATTGTCACATGATCCCCTTTCCATTTGGGGACCTCGAGGGGCTGTAAAAGACTAGTGGGTCGTTGGTGCTGGGTCTTGACTTGTTGGCATACAAGGCAATTCTCTACGTATTCTGCTATTTGGCCCTTCATTCCAACCCACCAAAAATTTTTCTTTAGATCTTGGTACATCTTATATGCTCCTGGATGGATGGATAGTCAAGAACTATGAGCCTCCTTCAACACTTCACCCTTTAGGTCATCATTATTCGGCACACAAATCCTTCCTCAATACTAGAGGCTTCCATCATCTCTTACCTGAAAATCACCAATGGACTTTTCCTATAAGCGGTTCTTGATCTTTGTTAATGTATCATCTGCCTTTTGAGCATCCTTAATTCTGTCGATCACAAAAGGGGTTACAACTAAGGATGCCAAGACACTGCAACTGAATCAACAATATCCAATCCAAATTCCATCATTTCGCGCTCCAACATAGGTTGTTGAGGGTGATTGGACTTCCGACTCAGAGCATCTGCCACCTTGTTTTCTTTCCTTGGGTGATACTGGATGGTGATGTCGTAATCTTTGATCAGTTCGAGCCATCGACGCTACCACATGTTAAGCTCTTTTTGCATAAAGAGATACTTGAGGCTATTATGTTCTGTATATATCTCACATTTTTTGCCATACAAATAATGCCTCCAGATCTTTAAAGTAAATACGACAGCTGCTAACTCCAGATTGTGAACCGGATAATTTTGCTCATACGGCTTGAGCTGTCGTGAAGCATATGCGATCACTCTTACTTTCTGCATCAATACACATCCCAATCCATTCTTTGAGGCATCGTTAAAGACAAGAAATCCTTTGCCCGAGATCGGTTGCACCAGAAGTGGGGCGGTGGTCAACTTCTTTTTCAGCTCTATTAAACTATGCTCACAGTTAGGAGCCAACCCGAACTTAGTGTTTTTCTAGGTCAGTCTCGTGAGGGGAACTGCTATATGTGAGAATCCTTCGACAAACTTTTGATAGTAGCCGGTGAGTCAAAGGAAACTTCTTAATTCTACAACGTTGGTTGGTCTCGGCCACTCAGTTATTGCTTCAATGTTCCTTGGATCAACTGAGGTACCTTCTTCCGAGATTACATGCCCTAGAAAGGTTACACTGTGTAGCCAGAATTCATATTTGCCAAATTTCGCATAAATTTTCTTTTCCCTCAGAATATCCAATTACATCCGTAGGTGCTCAGAATGCGTTTTCTCATCTGGTGAGTAGATCAGGATATCATCGAAAAACACAACTATGAACTTATCCTATTTTTCCCAAAAGACTGTATTCATCCATAAACGTGGTCAGGGCATTTGTCAGAGAAAAATGCATCACGAGGAACTCGTAGTGTCCGCAACGAGTCCTGAATGCAGTCTTGGGTACATCCTCTTCTTTAATATTCAATTGATAGTACCCTGAGCACAGATCGATCTTACTGTACACTTAGGCCCCCCGTAGCTATTCAAACAAGTTGTCGATCCTGGGCAACAGGTACTTATTTTTCATAGTGATTTTATTGAACTCGCGATAATCGATACATAATCGTAAGCTCCTATCCTTTTTCTTCACAAAGAGCATCAGCGCTCCCCAAGGTGAAACGCTCGGTCTAATGAACTTTTTCTCAATCAGCTCTTTAAGTTGTTCTTTTAATTCCTTCAGTTCTGCAGGTGCCATCTGATATGGCATTTTGGATATGGGCTCGGCGCCAGGAATTAGATTTATCTCGAATTCCACCTCTCAATTTTGTGGTAACCCGAGCAGCTCATCTAGAAAGACATCTAGAAATTCACTTACTACTAGAACCTAATCAAGAGAGGGGGTGTCCTGCTCGGTACCAAGTGCATACACCAAAAACCCATCGATTCCCTTCTTCATTAACTAGTATGCTCGGGTGTCGGTCATATAGATGTCCTTAGGATTCTCTCTTATTTTGATGTTCCTTGATATGTTTATCCCTCCCGGGTGGGATCTCTGACGATCACCCGTCTTCCTCGGCAATCAATATGGGCATGGTTCTTGGACAACCAGTCCATGTCGAGGATAACGTCGAAGTCCTTTATTGGAATAAGAATTAAATGGGCTTCGAATTGATGCCCTTCCACTTCCAATATACAGTTCTAGTATAGATAATGCTATACCAGTGCCTAATCACCAGCTACCTGTACACCATAGGGAGTCTCCGTCCAGAAGGGACAGCCGTTCAATTTCTTAGAAAACCGTTTAGATACGAAGGATTGGCAGGCGCTTTTGTCAAAAAGAATGTTTGTACGTACTTGGCATACTTGTGTTGCGCCTAAAGCATTTATACTTTCAAGAATAATGCATAACGGCATAAAGTGAATATTCAATTATTCATATAAATCATACCTGTCACAACATCCGGTGCTTCTTCCAATCTGCCTCATCCATCACATGTACCCGCGTGTTTGCCTGCGATTGGTTCTTTGGCTGTTGAGGTTGGGGTTGCTGGGCTTTCTTCTCTGGACAGTCCTTTAGCATATGCCCGGTCTTTCCGCAACTGAAACATTCTCCCATCCTCCAATGGCACTCTCCCAGATGTGTTTTCTAACATATAGCGCAGGGGCGGATTGCCGGCTGCTGAGGTCCCTGTTGTCCCTGTTGTGGCTGTTATGGGCGAGGAAGCCTTCTGGCCTGGCGCGTGGGTGGGGCTGTGTTAATCTTTGTCGTCTTACCTTGTCTCCCATACTATTCTCTTCCTGCTTCCCTCGGTCTCTTTCCTCTTGCTTCCGCGTCTCTTTCTGAGAATGTCTCTCTACTCTGTAGCAAGCGTCTAGCAATTCGCCAAAGTTTCTCGGGTTGGAATTTACCAGCCATGTGCAAATACGGGGGTTCAAACCTCTCTCAAACTTCAGCAGCTTAAGGGCTTCATCATTCATGGTCGAGGGTACATATCTCCCCAAGGTAGTGTATCGATTTGCATACTCGACAACAGTCATGCCCGCATTTTGTTTCAAGGACTCAAAGTCATGCATCTTCTGGACGGTCACGGATGCATGAGTATAGAATTTGTAGAATTCTTCCTGAAACTTTGTCCATGCAATCAGTTTTGGCAAGGGCCGAATGTTGGTGTTCCACCACTAATTCGCTTCTCCAATTAGGAATGGTCTTATCGCCTGAGTCTTTAGGTTGTCCAGGACTTGGATGAGCTCAAAACAATTTTCCATTTCATCGAGCCATTTTGCAGCAATGTCAGGAATAGACTCTCCCTCAAAGGCTGGGACCCTAGCCTTTTTTATTTCCCCAAAATAGAATCGGGGCCCCATCTGCTGTTCTTGTGGTTGTGGTGGGGTTGGAGCTGCCTGGTTATTGAGCATGGCTTGTCCGACCTGGGCCATCATCTGAAAGAACGCTTGAAAAGCAGCCATGTCGGGCATGGGTGGAAGGGGATAAGGTCCCTGCTGCGGGGGCGGTGGTACTTGGTTCTGTGGTGGAGGAGGTGGAGGAACATGTCCTCCTCTAGACAGGGCCGGTACCATGATAACCAACTCCTGTGATCCTGTACTCGCAGGCTGGGCCCTCGCTGGTCTGCCACAAGGTCTTATCAGCTGCATTTCCACAGCATTTTCAAGTTTATAGGTTAAGCTAAGATTAACTGATGATTATATAAGAAGAACATTCAACCTGCTTAGGTTTCACTCATTTAACTAATGCAGCATTTTCAAGTAATTGGTCATTCCGGCCTACATGCCTGAAGTTTTTTTTAAAGGCTCAGTTTCCTTAAGTCCATGTTATATTCCCTACACTAAGGCTATCGCTCATGCTAGGATCATATCTTAGGGTTTCTAATATCACCACTTAGTTCCTATGTTCAACAATGAATCTAGAATCTGGGCTCTGATACCACCTGTAGCGCCCTATGCCAGGGCTATGCCAAAGTATGGTGCACCCGCCGTACTTCGCTAAGGAAAGTACAAGGCGTCGATGCATTACCAGCATTGTTCCATGAGTATGTCATGGAATACTGATTTAAAACATCAAACAGTGGTTAAAAACGACAGATTTAAAACATAACAGACATCGTCCATATCGTCTTACATAGTACAAACCATAAACCATAGTTCTAAAATATTCCAAAAGTCCATAATACAAAACATAACATCAGCTCGTAAGCTTCAGCAACTCTCAGGGGTAGGGCATCTACGGCTCATCCTCCACATACTCTATTGCCAGCTGCTGAGGCTTTGAAAATGATAATAAAGTACGAGTGATACAGTCACCCAGCAAATATCCCATCATTCTACCGAGACATATCAAAACCATAAATAAGACCATAAACTCACCAGTGTAATATTTTAATGTAAATGTCATACCTGTCGGATAAAACTATGCTGATGAACTTATCATCTAGAACATACCATCCTTCCTTCTGAGCTAAGGTTCATGCGATGCAATGTAGCCTGAAGACATGCAGGACAGAACATAATAGAACTACGCAGACGAAACAGGACAGAACAGAACGAAACCATACATAACAAATTAGAACAAAACAGAACAGAATAGAACAGAACAGTATAGCCACGGCCTTTTGCTTTTCTCCACATGAACCGAGCGTCTTCTACCAGTGATTCTATCAGAATAATACCCCGTGTGAGTTAGAAAAAATGATACCACATGTGAGTCATAATAAATCATTTATCTTGAAGGGTCTACCGGCTACCACAATGAGCATACGGGCAGAACAAAACGTATACCTCACATGGGCCTACCGGCTACCGCTGCAGGTCAATCGGGCAAAACAACCATATACCCATAAGGGTCTACCGGCAATCCTAATGGAATAGGCAGGCAGAACAGAACGTACACCTCATAAGGGTCGACAGGCTACCCTAATGAAATAACAGGACAGAAAAGAACATAACCAGAATCAATCGTGAAGACCAAACTTTCTTTACGGGTTTATAAGAATTGTCTTTACCTCTCTTTTAAAAGGGAATTTTTCCTTAAAAAATACGTCATGACGTGATGCATAATGCAGTATGCAAAGCATACTAAAGCGTCAAGCGTCCTTACGATAATATCAAACAATTTTAGTCATAAGCTATTCATAACGCAAAGCGGAAATTTTCAACTTAGTACCTTATCATCTTAATGCATGGTTTCACCCTAAAACCGGTTTAATTATCAAAATTCCTTTACCAAATTATTAGCTTAGCTCCATTATCATTTATCCATGCATTAGTGATGATGTTAGGTGGTTATGAAAGCCGGACAAGGCTGTCATTCCTATAGTGCCGAAACAGCCCACTTCGGTCCTAAGATCATAAACGGCACCCAAAAATAACCCTCATGTCTTCCTTTTCCCTCAAAAACCTCTATTCATCCTAAGGTTTACTTTTACTCCACCCTTAACTCTTCTGTTCATTAATTAAACCGTGAATAAGTCTATATACGATAAACGATCTAATGCGATAATTTAACGGATGCGACAATATTGTTTACGGTAGTTCCGAGCTTCCCTCTTGTAACCATCCTCAGTTCTTACACCTTCAATCACATCTTCACTAGCATCAAATAAACATTTTCAAGTGTTAGAATCACATGAACATGTCCAATCAATGGAAGTACATAAAACAGTCCCATAACATTACCTATTCCTTCATAACAAGCAACTTAAAGCCTGTAGAATTTGTCAAATGTGGTCATTTACCAAATCAGCCCCTGTCCCATCAACTTGAGTGAAACTTATGTGTCAAAATAATCTCCAACTACCTTTATAACATGACAAATAAATTAGTTTTTTCCTTCCCTTTTTACCGAATAAAAACCTTAGGTGAGGAGATTAATATGCCTTCCAAGTTGGCTTCTTTTTCCTCCTTAGCATATGTCCAACCCTTCAAGTGACTAATTCCCTCAACCATTGGCCTCTTAATCATATTTTAACATATCCCTTAGCCCTACATATCCTTTAGACCTAGATACTAGGTTACTTACTTATTTCCATAAACATGCTTCACATAGATCATCTTAGCCATTTTTACCAAATTTGAGCATGTGATAATTATCATATGAGTCCTACAAAAGCAAGATTGAAACTTTAAATATCTAGAAATCTTATTCAAGGTTCTTCAACATCTCAAGGAAGAATCAAGGGATACTTGCCTTCTTTGTTCCAAGGTAGAGTCTTTGTTGATTGGTCTTCCTAAGAGTCTAGAGATTCACCTTCCTTCTCCTATTGTGACACACAGTTTACACACCTAGGTGTGGTGAACAAAAATTCCTTGATGAAAGAAGTAGTAGAGGCTTAAAAGGTGTGAAAAGATCTTACCTTGATGAAGCTCTTGATGTCTTACACCTCCTAGGACCTCATGAAGTTGAAATCCTCCTATGGTGATGAATATCGGCCACGGGTTAGGGGTTTGGTTAGGGAGGATCATCGCTTAAACTTAAGACAAAGTCTTGAAGAATAAGGGATGTAATTCTAGGAACTATATTCATACCTTAATAGTTGGAGAGCTAGCCTTGACAAGACTTGGATCACTTGTTCTTGATGCTCTTCCTAGTAGCCAAAACTTGGGGCTTGAGGTGGGAATGAATGTTAGTTGGAGAGTTTGGTTTGGTTGCTAAGTGTTGATGAGGGTTTTGTGTTTTTGAAATTTCCTTTGTCTTCAAAGAGGGGTGGCTGAAATCTTTAAGGAGAGAGAGGGAGCATAATCATGGCACTTTTTGCATGCATGGGAGATGGGTAGTAAAGGAGGTGGCTATTTAATGGGGTGTAACCTTTTGGCCAAGAGTCTTCTAGAATAGAAGATATTTTTTGGGGAATGTTTGGAGGGAAAGTGGCCGCCCCTTGAGGGGTATTTTTGTCACTTTCCTTCCCTTGTTGACGCCCTAGGGATATTTTCTTTTCTTCTTCTTCTTCTTTTTTTTTGTAGAAATTAAATTAAAGAGTATTTCCATTAAATGAGTTATATGAATGAAGATAATTCATGAAAATAATTTCCAGTCCCATTCGAGCTTTCGAAAATCTACTATTATAGAGTTCGAAATTTATAATTTACATTCGCAGATGTGGTGGAAACAACACATATGATGTAATCTTTAACGCTTCATGGTTTTTTAGTATGGCAACAATATATATAAGCATGTAAAGCACGTATATCATATAAACATGTCAAGTAAGAATTTATTCATGCATTTCATAAGTACGTAGCATTTAAATCATGCATTTGTAAATCACTCAAACCCTTTTTCTCAACATTATCTTCATTTTTGCAAGCATTTTCAAGTAATTTTTATGGTGTAAAAATCGGCCAAGATAAGATCAAAGCTGGACAAATCATATTTCTCTATTTTGCCAAGTGTACAAGGTGTTTATGTGGCCAACCAATTATGTGAAGACAAATAAGACTTGATGATGAAGATGGTGGACACATGTGCATTCTTATACTTAAGGAATATACCACCCTATAAATAGGAGGCAAAGGTGAAGAAGAAGAACACACAACTTTGAAGCAAACTTGAAGATCATTCTTGCTATTTCTTCTTCTTGATTTATTCTTTGTAGCTAAGGTGTTCCATTCTTGTTGTTGGTGAGCCATATTATACACGCTCCTCTTGGTGTTTTTGTAAGATTGATTAGCCAAATCTATAAGGCTACATCAATAGGTGATAAAGGTGTTGCAATCAAGAGTTGCATATAGGTGTTCTTCCAAGTCTTGATTAGGTGTTTAACCCAAGGATCAAGCTTGGATCTTGTTGTATTTGTGTTCATTTCATAGTGAAATCCTAGGAAAGGTGTTCCTTGGGACTGAAGTAGGTCACATTGACCGAACCAAGATAAATCTTTGGTGTTCTTGTCTTCAATCTGCTTTTCTATTTTTTGCCTGTTTTCATTGCAAGTTTCACACAATTTCACACGTCTTGAAAAGCTAGCAAAAAACTTTTGAAATTCATGATTTTGGGTGGAGTTATACTTCAATCTGTTAGCTTTCATTGGCAACAAGAATCACTTGATTTGAGCAAAGGAAAGTTAGTCTTTCATTCGTTGCAAGATAACTGCTCTGTTCTTGCTGCAATCTGACTAGTCAAAAAGAACTTGAATTCTGATTTCATCAAGAATAGCTTCAGGTCAGGGCCTTTAGGAAATTTAAGATAGAAATCTTAATTAGTATGTTGACATATAAATCATCTTTTTTGGTTGAGTAATTAAAGAGAAACACATTCTCAAAGTTCAGTACTATTCTGCCCAATTCTGTCCAGATTGACAATCTGAATCTTTTTATTTGGTTGAAGGGTTAAACAATCTTATTTTTGTCTCATTTTTGGACAGAGTCTAGTCACAACATTGAAATTAATTTATGGAAAGTTTCATAATTTGAGAGTTGTGTACACTGAGTTTTGAATTTTTCAAAAACGGGTACTGAATTTGAGGAGGCCTCAGATTCTGTTTTCAAACGGGAGTTTAATCAAGGGTAGTAGTGTAATTTCTACTAATCACTATCCCCCTCTAGTTGTGTTTAATGGAGGTGTAGGGTCTAAAAATTGGTATCAGATAAGGCCAATACCACTCTAAGAAGCACGATTCAACACCATACGAACAAGACAAGGCCAAGAAACAAGAAATTCATAGTAACTTGAACATCTCAAATCAAAGGTACATACAATGCCTATTGTTTCTCACAAAGGTGAGTTGCAAGGTATGTCTACTCAACGCCCTACTCTTTTCCGTGGTAATAATTTCGTTCATTGGAAACTTAGGATGAGGCTATTCTTAATGGCTATAAACATCGATTTATGGTCTATAGTCGAAGATGGGCCGTACATTCCAGTGAAAGTCGTACAAGTAAATAGGGTAACACAAGAGGTAGAAAAGTATAAAAGTGAATGGTCATCTGAAGATAAAAAAATGTCCATGAACACCAAAGCCATGCAATTACTTTGAAACAAACTTACGGCTATTGAAGCGGGTTATCTTTCAAAATGTACTAGTTCTCATGATATGTGGAAATCTCTAGAATTAAAGCATGAGGGTACTAGCGGTGTAAAAGACTCAAAAATAAACATGTTTATGTCTGAACTTGAACCGTTTAAAATGTTGCCGAACGAATCAATAACATCTATGGATTTGAGGACCACTAACATTTTCGATATACTTAGAGCTTTAGGTAAATCCTTTACCAATAACGAGAAAGTTCAAAAAGTGCTTAGGAGTCTTCTTACTGAATGGGATTTGAAGGTGATAGCAATTGAAGAAACAAAATCAATCACAAAAATGGACGAATTGATAGGCTCACATAGAGTATAAGATGTAAAACTAAACCAACGGAAGTTCGAGTCATCAAAATCTACCGGTAAGTCTATTGCTTTCAGAAAAATTGAGACACATAATAGTGAAAGTAATACCGATAGTGGATTAGATGATGAGGAACCAGCCATATTTCGTGGTTTTCTAAGAAAAAATAATTGTAGCTCTCTCTACCACCGAAGACAAGTATATAGCCTTAAGATTATGTACTACCCAAATACTTTGGCTTAAGCAACAACTTAGTGATATTAACATTAAAATAAATAAGATTCCAATTTTCTGCGATATCACAAGTGCGATCAATCTTTCTCAACATCTGGTACTTCAATCTAAGGGCAAACACATTGAGGTAAGGTATCATTTTCTTCCTAACCATGTTCAAAATGAGGATATAGTCATAAACCATATAAGAACTGATCATCAGGTTGCTGACATCTTCACCAAACCCCTTAATCAAGCCACTTTTGAAACTTTACGAGCCAACTTAGGTATGATAACCTACGATACAATTGTTAGTGTATGTGCCCTAGGCCATGATTTGGATATTTATGTTATGCATTTATTATTAATAAAAGAGGTTTTATTATCATTATTGTTGGTTAGTATGTTACACAATTTTGATATATGTCCCTGATTCATTATTGTTATAGAGATAAAATAATTTATAATCAGTATGGGTATTGATTTGATAATCATGAGATGATTATGTGTATAGTGATACAAATCAATCTCATAGATACTTGTTAGATAACAGTGTATTGGATAGATCCTTCATGAGATTACTACATGGATTAGCGTCATAAGTAAATATCATGATAGTCATGTTTTAATCTTTTGACTTGAGATTGTCATAGTTTCCAACATAAGGACTATTATATTTTGACATGATCAAACGTTATCCGTAACTGGATAAATGTGATAGAAATTATGTAGAGGATATTGAACAATCAAGACAGAATTTGTCCCTCTCTTTTGAGAGAGATATCTTTAGGCCCCTCGATTAGTGAGACTGTGAAATGCATGGCCGTGCTCAAACGAATTGATAGTGTGATCAATATCATTTGTTTTATCAGTCTACTTAGAGATCGAGTAATCATATGTTTGAACAATATAAGTATGACGCTGACCATGACTTATGTTCAAACTAGATATCATGTGACAAAGGGATTAATGCATGTACTATTATTAGGCTAGTTGGACTTTACTCGTATTAATTGGGTAGTTGTAATGCCTTGCTAGAGGCCAATTACGACTTGTTGGTTTAATAGCGATTTAATAAACTGCCAATTAATATGGACCTATCGGGTCACACACAAGAATGCGTATGGCTGAGATTAATAATATTAATAATATTCATATTGGATATTAATTATTATTATTATTATCGTTTTTAATATTAATAATATTAATATTGGATATTAATTATTATTATTATTTTCATTTTTATGCTTATATGTATATATATATTTTATCGGATAATAATGACAGAATCCGTATCTGATATGGATTTCGAATATCCTGATAGAATCCATATCTGATATTGATTTTGATTGGCATTGACTAATCCGATTAGGACTCGATTTTTGACGTCAGTATATGTGCATATATATATTTTGTATCTCGTATAGAGAGGACACACGAAAATAACAGAAAAACGAAACCCTGGAATCGTTTTTGAGAAAAACCGAGTTCTTCAGCTGCACCGTTTCAAGAGCTAGCACTCCGGGCGGAAGCATTCGTGTGGATACCGATAGAGGGTGTTCGTGATTTCGCACCTCTTCCATCTGCATATTTCGAATCTTTAGAAGTAATTTTTGCATCTCTTTCATCGATTAAACGAACAACATGGATCCATAGTAGGAAATCGGAGATCAAGTTTTGTTTTTCTGCTGCGTGTTTTTGCAGTGATCTCGCCGGATTTCCTAGCAGTGGTATCAGAGCCACTTGTTGTCTCGTTTAAATCAATTATATCATGCTTATGTGATTATATGTTTTCTGTTTGAATTCGTATGGCATGATATATGAACAAACCCCAAGTCGGATTTCATATGATGAGAGAAGAATGGTGTTTTTCAATCCATTTTCATGAGATGATTTGTATACGGCGGTATTCGTTTATCATGTGATAATTAAAACCAACTCTGTTTATATTAGATATAAACACACGATATATGTAAAACCCTATTCGAATCTCATCTGGTGAGAACGGATTGATGTTTTCAAATCGTTTTCATGAGATGATATAACCCGAGATTATTTTAAATGGCAGAATTCGTTTGTCATGTGATGACTAAAATAATTCGGTTTATCTCAGATATAAAACATACGATTGATGATTCTGTTTTCGTGTTGCGAATGGCAGATTATCAATTCTATTGATGATTCTATTTTCGCGTTTCGAAAGTCAGATTACCAATTCGATGATGATTCTGATTTCGGGTTTCGGATGGCAGATAATCAATTTGATTGATGATTCTGTTTTAAAGTTTTCTAATGACAGCTATCGATTCGATCGATGCTTCTGTAAGGGTTTGTCGTAATCAAAACAGTAAGATCGTTAATATGATTGACGCGTCTGTGTTAGGGTTCTGAAAAGAAAATTATCAATCTGATTGATGTTTTCTATTTGGCTTCAAGGGGCGCCGCCCCTCGGAACCCCGCCTGCTAACCGGCTAGCGGGACCGCTGTATGCGTACGCCCTATAGTTCGTTACCGTGACATTAAAATGTCAATATATATTTATTTATTATAATATGTTTGTGTAAGATATATTATAATTGTTGATGTCTTTCATGATGCATACCAGGCCTTAGGACCTATGTGATTGACTTGGTCATATTTCTATTTTGGGTTATTATGGCATGCATGCCGCTGTAGTTTTTGTTGTATTTTATTATACAAGTAGTTAGGGTTTTTTATTATTGTAATACATGAAGAATCTAGCTACAAAAGTGGTGATCGTGAAACACACCAAGGACGAGTGGATTCCACGGAGATGGAGGCACGAGCTCAAGATTAGAAGATATGTATCATTACAAATGTTGTAATAGGAAGTCTTTCACATAAGGTTTCCTTTATGATATTCATTTAGTCTCATGAAGATCATATTGAGTTTGGCCATGCTATGTCACGTTTACATATTTATCATGTTGTATGAGATGCGTGGATGATATATTATATATATGCATATAGGATGCTATGATAATATGCAATGCAAGACATAAACTAAATTGAACCCTCATTAATAATTTAAGTCTTGATGACATCCATATCTTAAACACCTATTAAAACTAGGATTGTATTAAAGTAGGTATTGCCAAAGCAATGTGCTTTAAACATTCCTAGCTACGTAGGATGAGTAATAGTGCTACTCATATGTTTAAAATTGGTTAGACTTAATTGGGCTATCAAAACAGTTTTGGGCCCAAGGCATTAGATGGAATCTAACATACAATGATATATGATGTCATTATTCCATAAAATCTAAGAGTTACATGAGATGTAATTGGTAAAGAAGTTACCTACCTAAATAACTTAATTTTAAGCGTCATGCCAAAGCTGAGTTTAGAATTAAGTCAAATATGGATCTTAGCTCACTAAAATATTTCTTTTGAGGGTTATGTTTTAGTGGGAGTTCTATAAATTTTAACCTCATTATTAATAAATATTACTTTGCATGTTTTGTAGATCATAAATGGCTGCTAATACCAATTCCACCTTATTGTTGCGATCTATCCTTGAGAAGGAAAAACTGAAAGAATGTGGGACTAATTTTGTTGACTGGTTTCGAAACTTGAGAATCGTTCTCAAGCAAGAAAAGAAGTCCCATGTGCTCGATGACCCTGTCCCTGAACCCCCTCCTGCTGATGCTTCAGTTGCTGCTAGGAATAAGCATAAGAAGCATGTGGAAGATTCCAACGACATAGGATGTCTTATATTGGCAACTATGTGTCCAAGACTTCAGAAGGACTTGGAACACTTAGAAGCTTATGAGATGAGTGTGCATCTCAAATAAGCTTTCCAACAACAGGCTAGGCAGGATAGGTTCGACACCGCTGTTGCACTTTTTGACTGTAAGATGTCTGAAGGTGAATCTGTTAGCGCTCATGTTTTGAAGATGAAAGGCTATATAGATCACCTTGTAAGACTTGGATATCCCTTGAGTTTGGAACTCGCTACGGATTTGATCCTACACTCTTTACCTAGCAGTTTCTCTCAGTTCGTCATGAACTACAATATGAATAATATGGAAAAATCCATTCCTGAGCTACATAGTATGCTCAAAACTGCTGAGGGGAATATCGAAAAGCCTACCCAGGTATTGAGTGTCAATATCAAGCCAATGAAAAAGAAAGGTAAAGGCAAGGGTAAGCCCAAAGGTGCAAAGGGTGCAAAAGGGTCCAAGGGTCAAATTAAGCCAAAACCTGGACCCAGGGCAAAGGTTCCTAAAAAAGGAACTTGTTTCCATTGCAACAAGCCTGGCATTGGAAAAGAAACTGTGACGTTTATTTGGAGGAGTTGAAGAAGCTGAAGGGTAGTGCGACTACATCTTCAGGTATTTATGTTATGGAAATTAATTTATCTACTTATTCTTCCTGGGTATTAGATACTGGATGTGGATCCCATATTTGTACAAATATGCAGGGGCTCAAAAGGAGTAGAATGTTGAAGAAGGGCGAGGTGGACCTACGTGTTGGCAATAGAAAAACAGTTGCTGCTATAGCTATAGGGACCTATGAGCTTGTCTTGCCCAATGGGCTTTTGTTAGTTTTAAACAATTGCTTTTATGTTCCTACTATGAGTAGGAATCTTATTTCAGTATCAGTTTTGGATGATGAAGGTTATTCATTTTTAATTAAAAATAAGAAGTGTTCTATTTTTGATAAAAATGACTTGCTTTATGGTATTGCAAGTAGTTATAATGGCATTTATGTCCTTAGCCTTGATGATTCCAATGACAGTAATATTTACAACATATCTTCAAAGAGAACTAAGCCAAATGAATTAAACCCTACACATTTGTGGCATTGTCGCCTTAGCCATATAAATGAGAAACGCGTATCTAAACTCTATCAAGATGGATTATTAGATTCATTTGACGAGTCTTGTTTTCTTGGAAAGATGACAAAGGCCCCTTTTACTGGACATAGTGAAAGGGCTAATGACTTATTGGGCTTAGTACATACAGATGTATGCGGCCCAATCAGCGTTAGTGCCAGAGCAGGATTTCAGTATTTCATAACTTTTACTGATGATTTCAGTAGGCATGGCTATGTCTACCTAATGAAACATAAGCATGAGTCTATTGAAATCTTTTGAATTTCCAAAATGAAGTACAAAATCATCTTGGTAAGACAATTAAAACGCTTCGATCAGATTGACGTGGTGAATATTTGAGCCAAGAATTTGACCAACATCTAAGAAATTGTGTAATCGTTTCACTGTTGACTCCTCTAGGAACTCCACAATAAAATGGTGTTTTTGAAAGGAGAAATCGAACTTTATTAGATATGGTTCGATCTAGATAGGTCAAGTAGATCTTCCTCTATCTTTTTGGGGTTATGCCTTGGAGACAGCTGCATTCATTTTGAACCGTGTACCATCTAAAGCGGTTGAAAAGACACCATAGGAGATGTGGACTGGTAAGAGACCCAGTTTGTATTTCCTTAAGATTTGGGGTTGTGAAGCTTATGTGAAAAGATTAGTGTCAGATAAGCTAGCTCCAAAGTCTATCAAATGTATTTTTGTGGGGTATCCTAAAGAAACTAAAGGGTACTATTTCTATAGTCCCTCAGAGAACAAAGTGTTTGTTGCTCGAAACGGAGTCTTTTTAGAAAAGGATTTTCTCTCTAAGAGAACTAGTGGGAGTATAGTACAACTTGAGAAAACTCAAGTTCCACAAGATATCATTGAACCGTCTTTAGAGACAATTTCAGAACCACAAACAGTTGTGGAGCCTGAAAATGTAACACAAGTCCAACGCAGATCTGATAGGATACATCGTCAGCCAGAGAGATATGGATTTCTTGTGACTGATGATATTGAAGTTATGCTCATAGATCAAGATGAGCCTACTACCTATCAGGAAGCTGTGTCAGGTCCAGATTCAAATAAATGGCTTGGAGCCATGAATTATAAGATGCAATCCATGTTTGATAACCAATAACCAAGTTTGGTCTTTAATTGATCCTCCAGAGGGTATTAAGACTATTGGTTGCCAATGGGTTTTCAAGAAGAAAACTGACATGGATGGAAATGTGCAAACCTACAAAGCAAGGCTTGTGGCTAAAGGTTTCAAGCAAACTCATGGTATCGACTATGATGAAACCAGTTCACCAATTGCTATGCTTAAGTCTATTCGAATTCTCCTTGCCATTGCAGCATACTATGATTATGAGATATGGCAAATGGATGTCAAAACTGCTTTCCTTAATGGAAATTTACTCGAGGATGTGTACATGACACAACCTGAGGGTTTTGTAAATCCTGAGAACTCAAAGAAGGTTTGCAAGCTTCAAAGGTCCATCTATGGATTGAAGCAAGCATCTCGAAGCTGGAATCTTTGTTTTGATGAAACAGTTAAGAACTTTGGTTTCATCAAGAATGAAGATGAACCCTGTGTTTACAAGATGGTTAGTGGGAGTGCAGTAGTGTTCCTGGTCTTATATATCGATGACATATTTCTTATTGGAAATGATATCCCTACCTTGCAAAAGGTTAAGGCTTGGTTAGGGAATTCCTTCTCAATGAAAGACTTGGGTGAGGCTCCCTATATCCTTGGTATCAAGATCTATAGAGATAGATCTAAAAGGATAATAGGCTTGAGTCAGAATACATACATAGATAAAATGTTGAAGAGGTTCAACATGCAAGAGTCCAAGAAAGGATTCCTGCCTCTGTCTCATGGCATTCATCTTAGCAAGAATCATTGTCCTCGGACATCTGATGAGCGAGATCGAATGAATAAAATTCCTTATGCTTCTGCTATAGGATCAATCATGTATGCCATGTTATGTACTAGACCAGATGTCTCATATACATTGAGCACAAGCAGATATCAAGCTGACCCCGGTGAAGGTCACTGGACAGCTGTCAAGAATATTCTTAAGTACCTCAGAAGGACTAAAGATGTATTCTTGGTTTATGGAGGTTTGGATGACGAGTTAGTTGTAAATGGTTACACAGATGATAGTTTCCAAACCGACATAGATGATTTCAGATCGCAGTCCGGTTTTGTATTCACATTGAATGGTGGAGCTGTTAGTTAGAAGAGTTCAAAACAGAGCACTGTGGCTGATTCTACAACAGAGGCTGAGTATATAGCAGCATCATATGCAGCTAAAGAGGCAGTTTGGTTGAAGAAGTTCATCACTAAGCTAGGAGTGGTACCTAGCATTGCAGATCCTGTGGACATTTATTGTGACAACAATGGTGCCATAGCACAAGCAAAAGAGCCTAGGTCTCATCAGATATCTAAACATATACTCAGGCGGTACCATCTCATTCGAGACATCATCGATAGAGGAGATGTATAGATATGCAAAGTTGACACAAACGATAACATAGCGGATCCATTGACTAAGCCTCTCTCACGGGTAAAGCATGATCAGCAAACTAGATCTATAGGTCTCAGATATTTGTAGGCCTAGTGCAAGTGGGAGATTGTTAGTGTATGTGCCCTAGGCCATGATTTGGATATTTATGTCATGCATTTATTATTAATAAAAGAGGTTTTATTATCATTATTGTTGGTTAGTATGCTACACAATTTTGATATATGTCTCTGATTCATTATTCTTTTAGATATAAAATAATTTATAATCAGTATGGGTATTGATTTGATAATCATGAGATGATTATGTGTATGGTGATACGAATCAATCTCATAGATACTTGTTAGAGAACAGTGTATAGGATGAACCCATCATGAGATTACTACATGGATTAGCGTCATAAGTAAATATCATGATAGTCATGTTTTAATCCTTTGACTTGAGATTGTCATAGTTTCCAACATAAGGACTATTATATTTTGACATGATCAAACGTTATCTGTAACTGGATAATAATAAAGGTCGTGATTTAATGTGATAGAAATTATGTAGAGGATATTGAACAATCAAGATAGAATTTGTCCCACTCTTTTGAGAGAGATATCTTTGGGCCCCTCGATTAGTGAGACTGTGAAATGCATGGCCGTGCTCAAATGAATTGATAGTGTGATCAATATTATTTGCTTTATCAGTTTACTTAGAGATCGAGTAATCATATGTTTGAACAATATAAGTATGATGCTGACCATGACTTATGTTCAAACTAGATATCATGTGACAAAGGGATTAATGCATGTACTATTATTAGGCTAGTTGGACTTTACTTGTATTAATTGGGTAGTTGTAATGCCTTGCTATAGGCCAATTACGACTTGTTGGTTTAATAGCGATTTATTCAACTGCCAATTAATATGGGCCTATCGGGTCACACACAAGAATGCGTATTGCTGAGATTAATAATATTAATATTGGATATTAATTATTATTATTATCGTTTTTATTAATAATAATATTAATATTGGATATTAATTATTATTTTTATTATTATTTTCGTTTTTATGGTTATATGTGTATATATATATGTTATCGGATAATAATGACAGAATCCATATCTGATATGGATTTTGAATATCCTGATAGAATCCATATCTGATATGAATTTTGATTGGCATTGACTAATCCGATTAGGACTCAGTTTTTGACATCAGTATATGTGCATATATATATTGTGTATCTCGTATAGAGAGGACACACGAAAATAACAGAAAAACAAAACCCTAGAATCGTTTTTAAGAAAAACCGAGTTCTTCAGTCGCGCCGTTTGAAGAGGTAGCACTCCAGGCGAAAGCATTCGTGTGGATACCGACAGAGGGTGTTCGTGATTTCGCACCTCTTCCATCTGCAGATTTTGAATCTTTAGAGGTAACTTTTGTGTTTATTTCATTGATTAAACGAACAACATGGATCCTTGGTAGGAAATCGGAGATCAAGTTTTGTTTTTCCGCTGCGCGTTTTTGCAGTGATCTCGTCGGATTTCCTAACAACAATTGCATAATTCTATCTTTTGCATGATTTTAGTGTTTAAGTAATGATTTGGAGATTGAATAATAAGTTAAGGTCAATTGGTATAAGTTTCAATTGGTGTTAAATTGGCTTGGATCATAGGTTAAGGAGGAGATTATAAGTTGAGGGGAGCACATATGTTAAAAGAGTTTAAAAGTTTGAAAACAATTGGTATAAAATTGGTAGATATGTGATAAACGATTGGTAAATAGTTGTGACATTAAAATCATGTAGGGTTATTTTTAAAATCATATAGGGTTGTTTTGAAAATCATCCAAAAGGGAGAGATTGTTGAGAAATATGTTTGGATAATTTTCAAGGTCATGATTTTGAGTGTTGAATACTTCAAAATGTCACACATAATGTTATGAATGATCAAAAGTTGAAAAGGGGAAGAAAAATGACATTGATTTCTCAGGTTAATGTACTTCGATCGATCGATGTAAGACAAAGAAAAACCAAGACCTTACTGTGAGATATCAATCTCTAAAACTGACACACATCGATCAATGGATGTAGGTCAGAGACAAACTCTGAACCTCACTGTGATCGATCAATGGTTGTCTTAATGATTCATATATGTTTATCAAGTTCATATTATTTAATTTTGATAAATAGCATGAATTTTGACTAATGTGCCTTGGAAGTTTGTACAACTTACCAAAAAGGGCAAATTTAGTATTTTGAGTTTTTGTAGGTACTTGACATGGTGAATATAATTCAAAGAACTATTCTCATCTTATTTATTACCACAAAGGTGTTCTTATATTTATTTCTCACCATCAGGGTCATTTCTGGAGTTTTCTCTCACTAGGGGTATTTTGGTCATTTTACCCATGAGGGTATTTTTGTTATTTGTACTCAAGGATTCTCTTGAGTATCTTATCATCTTCATTTTGGAGTTTATTTATGGTGTTGTTGAAGATTATTTGGTGGTTGTTGAATTTATTTCTCTATTTAGTTATATTATTGACATCGGCGGTATATGTCACGGTTTTCGTGCCACACTTTATTTTCTTCTTCAAAACTCTTATGGGTATATTATTGGAGGTTCTTAATCATCATATTTCATAGATTTTAATGGAGTTATTGGTGCAAATTCATCGCAACATACAAGGAGAAATTCTGGGAATTTTGATATTGTATGCTGACATAATCTTGTCAACTCTTATGTGTTATTTTTTCTTCATTTAATCTGAGTTTGTACACTTATATATGGACCCCAAAACGTGATTATATAGGTGGAATTGATGGTGTATTCATTATATGACTTTATGCCAAGTGGACCAACCAAAAACAAGCTAGTTGGCAATTGGACTTTTTCAGTTCAAAAGTAACGGCTACAAAGGGAGGTTAGAGCTGATTTTTATCCTAAATGGACAGCCTTCTTTTGGCCTATTCTCATGCTAAGGAATTGATATATTCTCGTGGCATATTCCCTTCCATATTATCTTGATTTTGCAAGCATTTCCAAGTCATTTTTATGCTGGAAAAATTGGCCAAGATAAGATCAAAACTGTACCAATCATGTTTCTCTATGTTGCCAAGTGTACAAGGTGTTTATGTGGTCAACTAATAATGTGAAGACAACTAAGACTTGATGATGAATATGGTAACACATGTGTATTCTTATCTTTAAGGCCTATTTCACACTATAAATAGAAGGCAAAGGTGAAGAAGAAGAACACACAACTTCGAAGCAAACTTGAAGACCATTCTTGCTATTCTCTTCTTCTTGATTTATCCTGTGTAGCTAAGATGTTTCATTTCTTTTTTTGGTGAGCCACATTATACATTCCTCTCTTGGTGTTTTTGTAAGATTGATTAGCCAAATCTATAAGGCTACATCAATAGGTGATAAAGGTGTTGCAACCAAGAGTAGCATAGAGGTGTTCTTCCAAGTCTTGAATAGGGTTGGTGTTTAACCCAAGGATCAAGCTTGGATCTTGTTGTATTTGTGTCCATTTCATAGTGAAATCCAAGGATAGGTGTTTCTTGGGAGTAGTGTTGGTCACATTGACCGAACCAGTATAAATCTTCGGTGTTATTGTATTCTTTCTACTTTTCTATTTTCCGTCTGTTTTCACTACAAATTTCATACAATTTCACACGTCTTGAAAAAATAGCAAAACACTTTCGAAATTCATGATTTTGGGTGGAGTTATACTTTAATCTGTTAGCTTTCATTGGCGACAAGAATCACTTGATTTGACCAAAGGAAAGTTAGTCTTTCAGTCGTTTCAAAATAACTGCTCCATTCTGGCTGCAATCTGACCAGTCAAAAAGAACTTGAATTCTGATTTCATCAAGAATAGCTTCAGGTGAGGGCCTTTCAGAAACTTAAACTAGATATCCTAACGAGTATTTTGACATAAAGGTTATCCTTTTCGGTCGGTAATTAAAGAGAAACACATTTTCAAAGTTCAGCACTATTCTGTCCAATTCTGTCCAGATTGACCATCTAAATCTTTTTATTTGGTTGAAGGGCCAAATAATCTTATTTTTGTCTCATTTTTGGACAAAGTCTAGTCAAGACATTGAAATTAATTTCAAAGGAGATTTTAATCAAGCGTAGTAGTGTAATTTCCGCTAACAACTATTTTTCCCCCTCTAGTGGTATTTACTGCAGGTGTACGGTCCAACAAGTGGGCCAAATGAAGTTTCCGTTTCCTCTAATATCACCACTGTGTTATTTTCGTATATATTATACATGTCACATATATGTTCACTTATGTGCTCTCAAATAACAATTTAAACATCATGATAGTCATATTTGGCCTTTTGGCCAAAATGTGTTGGTGTTCACCAACATGAATTCTTCAACTTGTTGCATGCATGCTTGATGCTAAAATGAGAACATATATCTTTGATTCTATACTACCATGTCATGATGGTGCATGATAATACATTGATGTTCATGATCTTGACATGATAAGCTTTAACTAAATCACATTTTCCATACTCATGATTATAAAGACCATGATTATGGTAATGATCATAATAAAAGTGACATGCAAACACATAAGAGGATGACTCCTATGATAATGCCCCTTCTTAGGCCATGATCGTCAAGATACACATCATGATGATGGTGATGAAATCATTCCTATCAATGGAGACTAAAAACAGCCCCATCTTAGAAGGATAAATGTGTTGATGAGGTGATGATCATTGAAGATGCTAACTTTTATCACATGCATCATAGTATGGTTTATGATGCACCATAAACATACTACATATAGCCATAACCATGCAAATAAACTCTCATATATACAAAAACAATGAAGATGTTCATCATCCTATATGCACAAATGAAGATGATGCTAACTGAGGTTCTTATTATACTTTTTCAAGAAAGTGTACTAATCCACCTTCAATTTACATAGACTTGATGAAGGCATGTTTGATCCTCTTTGTAAATAACATGCACGGCCCCATTAGGCTAATTATACCAAGATTATGCCATGCATGTCACTTATAAGGGTCATCTTGATTATTTTCAAATTTCATACAAGACTAGCACACGTTCATACATAGTTTGGGCATGCAAGAATACTTTTAATACTCTTGTGATAAAGACTTCATTTGAATCTATGCATGTATGTTCCATCTTCTGATGTGAACATAAGAGACTCATTTTTAAACATTTTGAAGTAGCTAAGGAGAACAATTGCCTTGATACTTAAATCTTACCCTTGTTTGTGAAAGATTTCTTCTTTGTTCTTGGCTTGATGGTACACGGATGGCCATGTTGTTGAGAAATATGTTTGGATAATTTTCAAGGGCATGATTTTAAGGGTTGAATACCGAAAAATGTTACACATATTGTCATAAAGGATAAAAAATGAATAAGTGAAGAAAAATGACATCCATCTCTAAGGTTAGAGCATTTCGATCGATCGATGTACATCGAACCCTCACAACGTTCGATCCATGTAAGAGATAAAAACTAAGACCTTACTGTGAGACATCGATCTCTAACCCTGAGACACATTGATCGATCGATGTACACTTCGATCGATCGATGTATGTAGGTCAGAGACAAACTTTGAACCTCACTTTGAGATATCGATCTCTCAAGCAGAGGCACTTCGATCGGTCGATGTCTATGGTTTTTAGAAAATTTTTCTAAAATGTGATAAAATGGTTATTTTATGATTCTTATATATATTTCTGACCGTCGGGGTCATTTCTGGAGTTTTCTCTCACTAGGGGTATTTTTGTCATTTTACCCCCAAGGGCAGTTTTGGTATTGTTACTCAAGAAATCTCTTAAGTATCTTATTATCCTCATTCTGGAGTTTATTTATGGTGTTCTTGAAGATTATTTGGTGGTTCTCTATTTTATTTCTCTATTTGACGATATTATCGACATTGGCGATATATGTGACGGTTTTCGTGTCACATTTTATTTTCTTCTTGAAGACTCTTATGTATATTTTATTGGAGGTTCCTTATCATATATTTGCAGATATTTTAATGGAGTTATTGGTGTAAAATTCATCACAACAATCAAAGATAAATTGTGGGAGTGTTGATATTATATGTTGACATAATCTTGTCAACTATTATTTGTTGAATTCACTTCATTAAATCTGAGTTTGTACACTTTTTTATGGCCCCCAAAATCTGTATATACAGGTGGAAATGATGGTGTATGCATTTTTTAAAATGATGACAAGTGGACCAACCAAAAACATGCTATTTGGCAAAAGTTGCCAACTTGGAAATCTCACTTTGAATACAACGGCTATATGGCTTAATTTTGTGGCTGTTTTTATCCTAAAATTGAAGCCCTCATTTGACCTATTCTCATCGCAAGGAATTGAGGCATCCTTGTGGCATATTCCCTTCTTATTTTCTTCATTTTGCAAAGGATAATCAAGATATTCCAAATTGGAAAAATCGGCCAAGATAAGGATGAAAGGTGGACCAACTATTTTGATTAATATTGCCAAGTGTACATGGTGTTTATGTGGCCAACCAATGATGTGAAGACAACTAAGACTTGATGATGAAGATGGTGACACATTGGAGGTCTTATCATTAAGACTTGTTTCACACTATAAATAGGAGGCAAGGTGAAGAAGAGAAGAGACCACTTGCAAAGCTAAAGTTGAAGCTCATTGTCTTGCTATCTTCTTCTCTTTATTCTTGATTCATTCTTTGTGTAGCCAAGGTGTTCCAGTGATATTTTTTGTAGAGCTACAAGCCTCTCTTGGTGTTTTTGTAACATTGATTAGCCAATCTATAAGGCCACATCAATAGGTGGTCAAGGTGCTGCAAACAAGTGTTGCATAGAGATGTTCATCTAGGTCTTGGATAGGGTTGTGGTTTAACCCAAGGATCAAACTTGGTTCTTATTTTATTTATGTTCATACCAGTTTGAAATCCAAGGAAAAGGTGTTCCTTGGGGCTGGAGTAGGTCACATTTACGGAACCAGGATAAATCTTCAATGTTCTTGTCTTTTTTCTACTTTTTGATTTTATGTCTGTTTTCACTGCGGATTTCACACAACTTCACACGTCTTTCAAAATAGCAAAACATTTTCCAAATTCGTGATTTTTTGGTGGAGTTAAACTTCAGACTGTTAGATTTCATTTGCAACAAAAATTACTTGATTTGAGCAAAGTTATTCTTTCAGTCGTTGCAAGATAACTGCTCCATTCTAGCTGCAATCTGACCAGTCTCAAGAAAACTTGCATTATGAATTTATCAAGCATAGTTTCAGGTCAGAACCTTTTGGAAATTTAAACTAGACATCTTAAGGAGTGTTTTGACATAAAGATCAACCTTTTTGATTGAGTAATTAATGATAAACACATTTTAAAAGTTCAGCACTATTATGTCCAATTCTATCCAGATTGACCATCTGAATCATTTTATTTGGTTCAAGGGTCAAACAATCTTAGTTTTTTCTCAATTTTGGATAGATTCTAGTCACGATATGAAGTTAGTTTCTAGAAAGTTTCATAATTGTTGGATTTATGTACACTGAATTTTAAATTTTTCAAAAACGGGTATTGAATATGAGGTCTCAGATTATGTTTTCAAAGAAGATTTTAATCAAGGGTAGTAGTGTAATTTCTGTTAACCACTATTCACCCCCCTTTTAGTGGTGTTTACTGAAGGTGTATGGTCCAACAATTGCTATCAGAACGAGACCAACACCACTCTAAGAAGCAAGATTCAACATCATACAAACAAGGCAAGGCAAAGAAACAACAATTCATAGTAGCCTGCTTATCTCAAATCAAAGGTACATAAGATGGCCATTGTTTCTTACAAAGGTGAGTTGGAAGGTATGTCTACTCAATGCCCTCCTATTTTCGATGGTAACAATTTTGTTCATTGGAAACTTAGGATGAATGTATTCTTAATGGCTATAGGCATCGATTTATGGTCTATAGTTGAAGATGGGCCGTACATTCCAATGAAAAATGTACAAGTAAATGGAGTGACACAAGAAGTTGAGAAATATAAAAGTGAATTGTCATCTGAAGATGAAAAGAAAATATCCATGAATGCTAAAGCTATGCAATTACTGTTAAATGGACTAACAACTTCTGAAGCAGGTTATGTGTTGAATTGCACTAGCGCGCACGATATATGAAAATCACTAAAATTAAAGCATGAAGGTACTAGCGGTGTAAAAGAGTCTAAAATAAGCATGCTTATGACTGAACTTGAATCGTTTAAAATGTTGCCAAATGAATTCATAGCATCTATGGATTTTAGAATTACTAATATTTTCAATGCACTTGAAGCTTTAGGTAAATCCTTTACCAACAACGAGAAAGTTAAAAAGTGCTACGAAGTCTTCCTGCTGAATTGGATCCGAAGGTGACATCAATTGAGGAGACAAAGTCAATCACTAAAATGGATGAATTGATCGGTTCACTTAGAGTTTACGAGGTAAAACTAAACCAACGAAAGTCCGAATCATCTAAATCATCCGTTAAGTCTATTACTTTCAAATCAACTTAGTCACATATAAATAATGATGAAAGTAATAGCGATAGTGAATTAAACGATGATTTAATATTGATAGCTGGAAAACTTAGGAAGGTTTTCAAACGACCTAATAGAAATAAATCTTCTTCTTCTTCTTCTCAACCTAAGAAAAATAACTCAAATAACAACAAGTGGTATCATAAGGAATTAAAATGATACAAATGTGGGCAAAAGGACATATTTCTTATGATTGTCCAACAACAAAAGATAACAACAACAAGAATAATAATAACAATAAACAAGACAAGGAGGCGCAAAAGTCCAAGCCAAAGGAGTCAAAGGCAAGAAAAGGCAAAAGGGCAATGAAAGTGAGCAAGTAGAGCAACTTGTCCGACTCAGAATCCGATACTGAGGAAGCTCAAATCTGCTTCGTATCCAATGAGGTAAGTTTTTCACATGATATAGATTCTGATAGTGAAACGTCCTTTGAAGAAATGCATGAAGAATTTCTAAAGATGCGTGCTCACTGTAAAATGATGTTTAAAGAAAAGGAGAAACTAATTGAAGAAAATGACAAGTTGAAGACGTCCAACCTGGAATTTTCCGATCAATTAGAATCTTTTAAACAAGAGTCAACTAATGCACTTTATTCTTTAGAGATTAAAATTGAATCATATAGGAAAAATGAACAAACATTACAAACTTAAAATAGCCTGTTAAAATCTAAGGTAGAAAATTGTGAAAATGAAATATCTCAACTTATAGCATCAAAACTAGACTTAGAAAAAATGTTAGAACAATTTAAATCATTCACAAACATGCTAGACACACTTATATCGCCACAAAAATATGGAAACCATAAAACATGGTTAGGATATAAGGAAGAAAATGTCAAAGTAGATAAAAAGACTAAGTTTGTCTCTTCAAATACTAAACAACCTTATAAGGCAACTAAAATAAATGCATGCTACTTCTTCTTCTACTCCTACTTATCCAAGTCAAAAACACGCCATATACCTGCAAAAGCAACTAGGCAAAATCTTGCATCTAGACCACCTAGAAATTATGCCTATATGTATACAGATGTGTCTAAACAAATTAAACCGCACCCAACTTATTATAAAGCATATAGACAATCATAGGCAATTATCTTATTCTTCTTATAGGAATACATATGACCACACATACATAGCACCATATAAACAAAATCATATGCCTTATATTAGCAAGCAAAATTGGCCACAACATAATGCATATAAACCAAGATATAACATGTATGAAAATGCATCACCTTTTAATTGGAATGGACAAGTACATGAAAATCCTTTATATTATTCAACTTATAATAATGTCAAACATGTGCCCAGAAGGTACATCCAAGTTTGGATACCCAAAGGGTATATAAACAAGGGTGGTACCCCTAACATTAAAGGACCCAAGTAAAGGATACCTAAAACTTTGTCTCCGTTGTAGGTAAAGTGCAAAGATTGCAAACAGGAGACAAAGCCAAAGAATCTAAAAACCAAATGGTTTTTAGACAGCAGATGTTTGAGGCATATGACAAGCAACCCCAAATTATTCACCGAGTTGGAACATGTTGAGATGGAGGAAATGTGACATTCAGTGACAACAACAAAGGAAAAGTTGTTGGAAAAGGCAAAATTGGGAATCCTAACACATTTCAAATACGAAATATGTTATTAGTAAGGAATCTTTCTTACAATTTATTAAGTAGTTTGCAACTTATTGATTCCAGTTATCATGTTTCTTTTCTCTCTAATTCTTGTGATATAATAAATGATAAGAGAGATATTGTATTAAAAGGAAATAGGGATGTTAACATATACACCATTTCCTTATATAACATATCAAATGTTAGGATTAAGTTTTTAGTATCACATGACTTAGATGTGAACTTATGGCATACACGACTAAGCCATAGAGGAATTTCAACCATAGAAAACTTATTTAAGAAAAACCTAATTAGAGGTATGCCTAAGTTAGACTTAGATAATTTTCAAATTTGTGAAACGTGTATTTAAGGAAAACATATTAAATAAACATTAAAGCCAAAACATGAAGTGTACTAGTCATGTACTAGAATTGCTTCACTTAGACTTATTTGGTCCAAGTAGGATAAGAAGTCTAGGTGGACACAACTCACGATACATATGGACATTGTTCTTAACACACAAAGACGATGCTCCATTGGAAATCGAAACTCTTATCAAGTAACTCAAAAATCTTCACGAAGAAAATGTTAAAACAATTAGGTTTGGTAGAGGTGGAGAATTTAAAAACAAAGAAATAATCATGTTTTGTGAATTACATAGAATAAAACATGAATTCTCACCACCTAGAATACTACAACTCAATGGAGTTGTTGAACGTAAAAATAGAACCATACAAGAAATAGCTAGGACAATGTTGTGTGAAAAGAAAGTACCTAAATATTTATGGGCTGAATCTGTTAGTTGGTTGTTATATCATAAATAGGCTTTCTATTAGAAAGAAATTAAATAAAACACCTTATGAATTGTTAAACAATTGACAACCTAAGGTAGATTATCTTGGTGTTTTTGGTTGTAAGTGTTTTGTGTTGAAAAGGATAATCTAGACAAGTTTGAACAAAAGTCTATTGAATGCATATTTTTTGGTTATTCAACTAATTCTAGAGCATATAGGCATTATAATCCTGCATCTAGAAAAGTAATTGAATCTATACATGTGAAATTCAAAGAGAATGCATATTTTGAAGTTAGTGATAAAACTCAACATAAACAAGATAATAATGTTTAAAATATGTTTGATGATGATGATGTATTACTTGAGCCTGTATGTGATCATCTAGAACCAACTCCCCCTGAACAAGATATGCATGAACCCTTAAGTGAGGTAAATGAAGATATTTTGCAATTGGAATATAATCTGACTAACTTGCAAGATGTTCCAATTGTATATGTTTAGTGCCCCGCACCCCGGTCCGGCCAGATATAGTGCGCCCACCGTACTTCACTACGGAGAGTACCAGGCATCGATCCATAACATGTCGTAGTCCAAGATAAAATACGTGGACTTCCATGCTTACACGTCAATAAGTAAGCAAAACCGAGGCAGAATAAAAACTTTTAAAATAAAAAAAATCTACACAAACGTCATTAGTTTTACAAACCGATCATAAAGTACGGAAATCACAAAAGTGCTTGTTTCCATTACAATCACATAAAAAACCATTGATCATAACCATCTCGTCAAATCTCTTAAGTCGTCCACCTCTTGCGCTTCTGCGGGTAAGGGACCCTAGGTTCGTCCTTGATCCATTCAACTTTATTTCCTGTGGTTTCTGGGAGGAAAAATAAGGGGTGAGTGACAATGTCACCAGCAAGTAAACTATAAATAATCGTGAATTAAATGGAAAGTACATACAAGAACCGAACCCTTAAAATTCGGTTTAGAAACATACCTGACTATCCATCCAAAACCCGTAACTAACTAGCTCATAACTTATAACTTATCAATATTCATAACAGATAACGGTTCGTAATTTATTAAAAGATCATTACTCAATAAACATCATAACTTAGGAGCTACCATGTCATAACTAGTCTAACTGTCACATACCAATATTCGATGATTCGTTAAATGCAACATGCATGAATATGTACGTGTGATGCATCATGATAAAAATAAAGATAAGCTCTTTCGTTCTTTCATTCAAAACATCATCGTCAAGAAAACAAGAGAGTATTCATATCTATTCTCCCGGATTTGAGGCGGTCACTTATTTCTCTTTGAATCTATTATTCCTGGATTCGGAGCGGTCACGTCATCACTTACCAGGTCTATTGTCTCTGGGCCTGTACGGTCAATATCATTATAATCAGGCCTATTCTCTCCGGGCCCGAACGATTAATACCACCAGATCAGTTAACCCCAGATCTGGAGCGGGTCCTACTAGCCAGAAAACACACAGTACTGGTGGAAAGCGTTCTTTTAAAAACAGAATATTTTCTTTAAAAATGCTTTTCATCTTTCTTTCTCATAAAATCAGTTCCATAAATCATGTAAATGACGATGATGCAATGTATGACATGTACTATGCAATCCATGACATGATGCGTTACATATACACACATGAACAACTTATTCTTTAGGCTGGAAAAATTTCCAGAATTATCGTTCCTTATGCACGGCCTCAAAACTTCGTGTTTTAGGCCCATTATCATGAGTTCTCGTCATACATATGCATAAGGAGGTCTTTTATATTCGTAATATAATTTCTGTAACGTTGCGGGACATGTAAGACACTTAATCTATTTAATTACGAAACAGGGTACTGCTGAATTTCAGTAGTGCAGTGACTTTTCTTTCACTTTTCCTTTAAGCCCATTAAGCTTTATTTAATTTGGACCAACCCTGGAAAATACTGTATAATTAATGGTCACCGGCCCAAACTATACAAATAAGTCTATGCCCACCAAAACAAAGCCCCACAACAAGTTCTTCAATTCTGCCAGAAATTCCAGATTTTTAACACCAATTTAGCTTTGGTGATTACCCATTAAAATAATAATTCAAAGCTAAGTGGTTTACATGAAAACACTCATATATGTCTTAAGAAATTGTCATAAAAGTTTCGCAGCATTACAATAACTTTAAAGGGGTCCTTTATTCTTTTTCCCAAAACGGGTACATGCTGAATTCTGGAATGAACAATTTTGCTACGAATTGTATTGTGACCAATCCGTAAGTCATTTTTCGAAAAGTCCAAATCAAAAACTTAGAAAACACATAGGGCTAGCATCCTACCAAAAATTAGCCCAATTGCATATTTCTAAGGTCCATTTACAGGTTATTCATTATGTCGCATAAAATCTGTTCAGTCCAGTAATTTCCATCTTGACCAGTTTTACTAAAAATTCCGTTAAAAATAAACCGTAACTCCTTTTAACAAAATTCCAACTCTCACACTTACTACACACATAAGGCTAGTGTTACGCCATTTACTTCTAAGGTCCCTTTTCAGGTCCTACAAAATGTCACGATAATCTGCCATGTTCCAATAAATTTCATATTTTGTTACATTCCCTTACTAAAATGTCCCAACTTGAGTTGTTAGGCTTCAACACCTTATTAAACATCTAGTACACCGTTAGCCTGTGGTTTTGCAGGTTCTAACACATTCTAAAAGTCATCTACACAACACTTCAAAACAGTTTGAATGATACACATATCATTCCTTTGGCCTTGCACATCATGTTCATACTAGAATCCATTCTTGGTATAAATGAGTTTATACGTACCCTACCCCCAAAACAGCCGGTCTATATGCATGCAAGGGCAAAAATCATATCTCCATGATGAACATATTAAGCTTAACACAAAAAGCACACATCTTGTTCACACCTTTACCCCACAAGTTGCAATTTATTACAAGAACTACATTTATCTCCCATTTCCTTTCAACCGTACCCCCTTTTCATGCCAAAGAAGAGAACTTTTCCATTTCATCTTAGATTATCATCACATTCATACTTAAAGAGAGCAAAGACTCCACCTTTGAAAGAATCTCAAACATGCAAGCCATATTTCTTAAGGAAACCGAAAGTTCATGCTTCCAACGTAACATTTTTCGTCTAAGATTAAAACTTAGTAACATCTAGACATTCGAGCATATACTTTCACATACAAGCCATGAATATTTATAGGATACTTGCCTTTTCAAACTTACTCCTTTCCTTGGCTTGGAAGATGAGTGAAATCCTTCTCCTCTTCACTATGTACCCCCACAGTTTGGGAGGAAGAAAAAGAATAACATTAGTTTTTATTCTAAACAAGGATAAAACCAAATGGAGGCTTAGATTAACTTACCAAGATGGAACTTGGACGGCGTTCAAGCCTCGTAAGCAACTAGTACCTCTTAAAAGCTTGAAAATTTTGAACCTATTGACCATGGAGGTCACGGTTTATGAGCAAGAAAAAGGGTAGCATTATGAGTTTCATTCAATGAAAGATGTAGAAATTCTCTTAAAAGGTTTAGAACATACTTACTTAGAATCACTTGATCTTGGATGATCCCTAAGTCTTCTTAGCTCAACCTTGGCCGTGTGTTTTGAGAAGAAGGAGAGAAAACTTCCTTTCTCTTTGTGGCTCTTTGAGAGTTGGGGTAAGAGAATGTTCTACGGTTCACTTGGTGTTCATTTTCCTTATTAGGCTAAGATGTTAGCCGTTGGGGGGGTAAGAGAGGGGAATAAGGGATTACCATGGTAAGGTTATGGCAATTAACCTTGGTTACTTTAGTTAATCAAGGTTACTTTATGATTAATTTAGGTTACTTTATTCCAATCATAGTTACTTTTAGGCTAACCTTGGTTACTTTAACCTTGGGGTTAATAAAAGTAACTATGGTAGGATTCAAAATTCTCCTTGGTTGCCCACTTGAGGGTATCAGGCGGTTGGGGTCTTAATGACCCTAACCATGCCTAATTCTTTTTATTAAAACAATCATGTGGTGGTTGCCTCCCTTATTACTTAATTATTTCCCTCTTTTTCTTTTAAAATATGAAATTAGGGAAAATATTTGAGTTCTTTTGGGCTAAGGGCCGAAATTTATGTGGGTATTGGAAGAAATTTGCCCACTACTTAAAATTGTTTAATTGTCATTTGCCTTCATTAAAGGTGGCCCTTATAATTGTCCTTCTTTTGATTTGAAGGAAAACCTTCTAAGGCCCTTTTTATCCTTGTGGCCGAAATCTCCTAGGCCCTTAGGGGTAAATTGGTCACTTCGCATAATCCATAATTCATGATTGAATTACTACACAATATTTTTCCTTATTGGAAGTCTAACTAGAGAAGTAATCATCAAACTAAATAAATTGTACTTGAAGATACAACTTTTTATAAATTCTCTTAGATAAGTCTCAAGTACAAGGTGGTTCCTCGTTGGGTACAACAATATGATAACGTTCACATTAATGAAACATTTGAACAAGATGAGGGTGAACCTAGGAATTTGTGGCTCATAAAAGATAAACATAAACACCCTAAAGAGTTAATTATTGGGGATCCAAGTGTTAGGGTTAGAACACGTACAAACATAAGTCAATATGAAGGACATAGCTTAATCTCACACTTAGAACCTAAGAATGTTAAAAAAGCCTTAGTGATATATCATGGATAGATGCCAGGCATGAAGAGTTAAACCAATTTACCCGAAACAACGTGTGGGATTTAGTACCTAAACCAGAAAATAAAAATATAATAGGTACAAAATGGGTATTTAGAAACAAAATGGATAAACAAAGAAATATCACATGGAATAAGTCTAGGCTAGTCGCACAAGGTTATAATCAACAAGAAGGAATAGATTATGAAGAAACCTTTGCACCCGTTGTACGACTAGAAGCAATTAGATTATTACTTGTTATTGAAAGTCTATGCAACATTAAACTCTTCCAAATGGATGTCAAGAGTGCATTCTTAAATGGATATATCCAAGAAGAGGTTTTTGTCAAACAACCCCCTAGATTTGAAGATCCAAAGAATCCTAACCATGTATATAAGCTCGAGAAAGCTTTATATAGTTTGAAACAAGCTCCAAGATCTTGGTATGATAGATTTGCAAACTTTCTTATTGCAAATAATTATCAAAGGGGGAACATAGACAACACATGGTTCCTAAGAAGAAAAGATAATGACTTATTAATAGTTCAAATATATGTAGACGATATTATCTTTGGTTCATCCAACCCTACCTTAGTAAAGGACTTCGAAGAGTGTATGAAGTCATAATTTGAAATGTCGATGGTAAGGGAGTTGAATTTCTTCTTAGGGATTCAATTCAAACAAACCTTCCAAGGAATCCACATTAGTCATCTTAAGTATGTCAATGATATGATTAAGAAGCTTGAATTTAAAGAGTCGAGACCAAAACCTACCCCTATGAATGTTAGTACCAAACTAGACAAAGATGAAAATGGAGAAACTTTTGATGAGATGCTATACAGGTGTATGATTGGATCATTATTATATTTAACTGCGTCAAGAACTGATATCATGTTTAATTTGTGTATGTGATAGGTTTCAATCTTGTCCAAAAGTATCACATTACAACACAGTGAAACAGATATTTAGATATCTTAAACACACACCTCATTTAGGACTTTCATATGGTAGAAACTCTAAGTTGGAATTGTATGCATATAGTGATGCTGATTATGGTGATTGCTAAATTGATAAGAAATCAACTAGCTGTACTTGTCAATTCATAGGAACCAACTTGATTTCATTGTTCTCCAAGAAACAAGCTAGTGTAGCTCTTTTCACCACTTGAGCTGAGTATATAGCCTAAGCTTATGCACTATCCAAACACTTTGGCTTCAACAACAACTTAGTGATTTTGGCATTAAAATGAATAAGATTCCGATTTCTAGATAGCACAAGTGCGATAAGCCTTTCTTGGAATTCGGTACTTCATTCTAAGGCCAAACACATTGAGGTAAGATATCATTTTCTCCGCGACCATGATCAAAATGGGGATATAACCATAGATCATGTAAGAATTGATCACCAAGTAGCTGACTTCTTCACCAAACCCCCTAATCAAGCCACTTTTGGAAACTTACGAGCCAAGTTAGGAATGATAACATACGATACAATCGCATAAGTCTATATTTTGCATGATTTTCAAAATAGAGTGGGAGATAGAATAAGAACATGATTCTAGATTACAAGTCATGATTTAGAGGTTGAATAATAAGTTAAGTCCAATTGGTATATGTTTCAATTGGTCTTAAATTGGCTTGGAGCATAGGTTAAGGGAGAGAAGCATACGTTAAGGGAGAGAGTATAAGTTGAGAGGGAGCACAATTGTTAAAAACATGTACCTAAAAAGAATTTGAGAGCTCGAAAACCATTGGTATAAAATTGGTAAGTTTTTCCAAAAATATTTAGTTGCTATAAAGGTGGTAGATATGTGATAAACAATTGATAAAAGGTTGTGCCATTAAAAGCATGTAGAGTTATTCTGAAAATCATTTAAAAGGGGGAGAATGTTGAGAAATATGTTTGGATAATTTTCAAGGTCAGGGTTTTAAGTGTTGAATACTTAAAAAGGTTACACATATTGTTATAAAGGATAAAAAGTTGAATAAGCGAAGAAAAATGGCATCTAGTTAGTTGAATTCACTTAATTAAATCTGAGTTTGTACACTTTATTATGGCCCCCAAAATTTGTATATACAGGTGGAAATGATGGTGTATGCATTTTATAAAATGATGACAAGTGGACCAATTAAAAACATGCTAGTTGGCAAAAGTTGCCAACTAGGAAATCTCACTTTGAATACAACGGCTATATGGCAGAATTTTGAGGCTGTTTTTATCGAAAAATTGTTGCCCTCATTTGACCTATTCTCATCGCAAGGACTTGAGGGATTCTTCTGGCATATTCCCTTCTATTATCTTCATTTTTCAAAGGATAATCAAGACATTCCAAGGTGGAAAAATCAGCCAAGATAAGGATGAAAGGTGGACCAATTATTTTGTTTTATATTGCCAAGTGTACAAGGTGTTCATGTGGCCAACCAATGATGTGAAGACAACTAAGACTTAATGATGAAGATGGTGGCACATTGGAGGTTTTATCTTCAAGGCCTATTTCACACTATAAATGGGAGGCAAGGTGAAAAAAAGAAGACACACATATGAAAAGCTAAAGTTGAAGCTCATTGTCTTGCTATCTTTTTCACTTCATTCTTGATTCATTCTTTGTGTAGCCAAGGTGTTCTCGGATATTTGTTATAGATTTACAAGCCTCTCTTGGTGTTTTTGTAAGATTGATTAGCCAATCTATAAGGCTACATCAATAGGTGGTCAAGGTGTTGCAACCAAGTGTTGCATAGAGGTGCTCATCCAAGTCTTGAATAGGGTTATGGTTTAACCCACGGGTAGCTTGGTTCTTGTTGTATTTGAGTTCATACCATATTGTAATCCATGGAAAGGTGTTCCTTGGGACTAGAGTCGGTCATATTGACCAAACCAGGATAAATCTTTGGTGTTCTTGTCTTCTTTCTACTTTTTTGTTTTCTGTCCGTTTTCACTGCAGATTTCATACAGATTTACACATCTTGAAAAAATAGCAAAACATTTTCAAAATTCGTAATTTTTGATGGATTTATACTTTAGACTATTAGATTTCATTTTCAATAAGAATCACTTGATTTGATCAAAGCCAAGTTAGCCTTTCAGTCGTTGCAAGATAACTGATCCATTCTGGCTTCAATCTACCAGTCTCAAGGAAACTTGCATTCTGAATTTATCAAGCACAGTTTTAGGTCAGAGCCGTTTGGAAAATTAAACTAGACATCCTAAGGAGTGTTTTGACACAAAGATCAGCCTCTTTGGTTGAGTAACTAAAGAGAAACACGTTTTCAAATTTCAGCACTATTTTATCAAATTTTGTCCAGATTGACCATCTGAATCTTTTTATTTGGTTGAAGTGGCAAAAAAATCTTATTTTTATCTCATTTTTGGACAGAGTCTAGTCACAACGTTGCAGTTAATTACTGAAAATTTTTATAATTTTTGGAGTTGTGTATACTGAATTTTGAAATTTTCAAAAACGGTTGCTGAATCTGAGGAGGTTTCAAATTCTTTTTTCAAAGGGGATTTTAATCAAGGGTAGTAGTGTAATTTCCAATAACCACTATTCACCCCCTACCCCTCCTTTAGTGGTTTTTACTGCAGGTGTGCGAGCCAGCTCATGTGAGGAGCAAGGTTAGTTGTTTTTGAAGGAATGGATATGAAGAGTAATCTAAAACTCAATATTTAATAAACTTACCTTGGTTTGCCTTGAAGATTTCTATTTCTTTCACCTAGAACAACTCTCCTGCCTCCTTTGTTATTGCTCTCGGTTTGGAGGCCTAAAATAGATATGGAATGAGTGTTTTGTGGAAGATACAAGGTGAGAAAGATGCTAAATAGGTTGATGTAGTGTTTACCTTGATGTTTATAGTGGTTGGATACTTGATCTTCACTTGGGAGTTGAAGGAAATTCCTTCTTCCTTGCTAGTGAGCTCATGGTGCAAGTGTTTGGAGGGTGGAAGATTTTTTTGGTACTTAGAGAAGAGATGTAGTGTAGGGAGTTTGAGGTAAGAGAATGAGATGAATGAGGAATGAATTGGAATTAAGGTATGAAATGCTTTTTATGTCTTGTTCTCTAGCCTTGGCCGAGATATGCATGGTGAAAGGCAAATGATGGGAATTCTTCGTTTAAGTGGTTAGTGGAGAGGAAAAAGTTCATGCAAGAAATATTAGTGGGTGAAGGTCTTTCTTGTGTAAGAGTTTGAAATGATGAGGCAGGAAAAATTAAAAAGAGAAGAAATTAGAAAATTGGAAAAAATTAAAAATAGTAGCCGGGTAGGGGGTAGAAGAATCCAAGTGGGTACATATTTTACCATTCTACCCTTTCCGGGTATGGTTGCTCCATTGAACCTTCACAAAAGGAATCGTCTTACTCCGCAACACTTATTCTTTGGGGTCCAGTATATGCATCGGCACTTTGCCATAAGAAGCGTCATCTCGAATCTCCAACTGCTGGTGCTCTAATACATGACTCCGATCGCATACGTATCTTTGCACATTTGACACGTGAAACACATCGTGCATCTGGGACAATGAAGGTGGCAATGCTAGCCGATATGCTACTAGTCCAATCCTTTCCAAGATCTCGTACGGCCCGGTGAAACGAGGACTTAGCTTCCCTCTAACTCCGAAGCGCATAAATCCTTTTGTCGGCGAGACCCTCAAATATACCTTTTCGCCAACTTCGAACTCGATAGGTTGACGTTTCAAGTCTACCCAGCTCTGGCTGCGGTCTTGGGCGGCCTTCAACCTCTCGCGTATTAGCCGGATCTTATCCTTACTCTACTCAACCAATTCTGGCCCTGTAATCGCTCTTTCACCTACCTCATCCCAATATAGTGGTGATCGACACTTCCGTCCATATAGCACTTCAAAAGGTGCAATTCCAATCGAGCTGTGGTAGCTATTATTATACGCAAACTCCATCGCTTCACGGTTTAATCCCAGCTACCACAAAAGTCCAACATACAGGCACGTAACATGTCTTCCAGCGTCTGTATAGTTCTTTCAGTTTGTCCATCATTCTGTGGATGGAATGCGCTACTCATTGGAATCTCTGTACCCATAGCGCACTGAAACACGGTCCAGAATCTGGAGGTGGAACAAGGATCTTTGTCGAACACTATACTCACAAGAATGTCATACAGACTCACGAAGTCATCCATATACAGCTGTACCAGTTTCTCCATCGACGCTTGAAGTGACATTGCTAAGAAATGCGCTGTTTTGGTAAGTCTGTCCATAATTACCCATATTATGTCACTGCCACCTCAAGCCCTTGGAAGTCCTGTGACGAAACCCATAGTGATATGTTCCTACTTCCACTCTTGAATTTCCAATGGCTGTAGAAGTCCAGCAGGTCTCTAATGTTCTGCCTTCACTTGCTGACATACTAGACATCACTCCACATACTCGGCAATCTATCATTTCATTCCATTCCACCAATAATACTATCTCAAATCTTGATACATTTTTGTGGCTCTAGGGTGTAGACACAGTCGTGAATTATAAGCTTCCTTCAGGACCTCTCTATGGATCTCATCGTCGTTAGGCACACACAATCGGTTTTGGAATCATGTCATCACGTGATTGAAAATCCGTACCCATAGTGCACTGAAACACGGTCCAGAATCTGGAGGTGGAACAAGGATCTTTTTCGAACACTATACTCACAAGAATGTCATACAGACTCACGACATCATCCATATACATCTGTACCAGTTTCTCCATCGACGTTTGAAGTGACATTGGTAAGAAATCCGCTGTTTTGGTAAGTCTCTCTATAATTACCCATATTATGTCACTGCCTCCTCAAGTCCTTGGAAGTCTTGTGACAAAACCCATAGTGATATGTTCCCACTTGCACTCTAGAATTTCCAATGGTTGTAGAAGTCCAGCAGGTCTCTAATGTTCTGCCTTCACTTGCTGACATACTAGACATCACTCCACATACTCGGCAATCTATCGTTTCATTCCATTCCACCAATAATATTGTCTCAAATCTTGATACATTTTTGTGGCTCTAGGGTGTACAGACAGTCGTGAATTATAAGCTTCCTTCAGGACCTCTCTATGGATCTCATCGTCGTTAGGCACACACAATCGGTTTTGGAATCATAAACTGTTGTCATCACGCAATTGAAAATCATCGGATGGTGTCTGTTTTACTTTGTCCTCCATTATTGACAACTTGGCATCCCTTAGTTGTGTATCCTTTATCCGATCAATCAATTTCAGCGATATCACTAGCGTTGCAAGAATATTAGCTTTAGACTCAACCATATTAACTCGAATTCAGCCATCTCTCGCTCCAAAGGTGTTTGTCTGGCATGGATGGTTTTTCAATTTAGCACATCCGCTACTCATTAGTCTTACCCGGATGATAATGAATGACCGATTCGTAATCCTTACAGTTCAAGCCATCTACACTGCCTCATATTTAATTCCTTCTGGGTGAACAGGTATTTCAAACTCTTATGATCAGTATACACTTCACACCGTTCCCCATACAAATAATTTCTCTAGAGTTTTAGCGCAAATACTAAGGAGGCCAATTCCAGGTCATGCACCGGGTTATCTATTCATATGGTTTAAGCTATCGGGATGCATACGAAATAACTCAATCCTTCTGCATCAAGACGCGACCTAACCCATTTTGGGATATAACTCTTTCCAGCAACTGGTTGGTCCAGGACTGGGCTGATGTTAATCTCTACTTGAGCTCGGTAAAGCTTCTTTCACAGTCAGCGGTCAACTTGAATTTCTTTTTCTTTATTTTCAATTTGGTCAGTGGTACCGCTATCCTGGAAAACCCCTCTACGAATTTTGGATAATAGCCTGCTAGCCCCAGAAAACTTCGAACCTCAAAGACGTTCGTCGGTCATGGCCAATCTGTGATCGCCTCGATCATCTTGAGATCCACTTCTATGCCAGCCTACGGAATGACGTACTCGAAGAAGGCAACACTCTGTGACCAAAATTCGCACATGCTAAACTTAGCGTACAACTGCTTCTCTTTTAATATAGTTAGAACGACATGCAAGTGCTCGGCGTGAGTATTCTCATCTGGTGAATACACCAGGATGTCATCAATAAAAACCACAAAAAACCTATCCAGTTGCTCGTGAAACACAGTATTCATGAGATCCATGAATGCTATTGAGGCATTGGTCAATCCGAACGACATTACCAAAAACTCATAATGTCCATATCGGGTTGGAAAAAGCAGTCTTTGGAACATCCTTGGCCTTAATTTTCAATTGGTGATAACCAGAGAGAAGATCGATCTTACTGAATATAGCCGCTCCTCTCAGCTGGTCGAATAGATCGTCGATCCGTGGCAAAGGATATTTATTCTTAATACTGATCTTGTTTAGCTCCTTGTAGTCGATGCATATCCGAATGCTGCCGTCCTTCTTCCTTACAAACAGCACTGGTGCTCCCCATGGTGATACGCTAGGTCAAATAAACTTTACATCAATTAACTCCTGCATCTGTACTTTAAGGTCTTTCAACTCCGCTGGACCATTTTGTATGGGGCCTTAAAGATCAGTTCTGCTCCAGGAACCACATTAATCTCAAACACAATTTCCCGATCCAGTAGCAAGCCTTGCAAATCCTCTGGAAACACTTCCAGAAATTCTCAAACTACTGGAATGTTGTCCAGCATCGGTGCCTGGGACACTGTTTCAAGGGCGTATACTAAGAATCCCGCATCCCCTTTCCTTAATATTCGGAAGGCCTATGCTGCTATCAGATATACATTCTGCAAAGCCTTACTCAGCTTACTGTTACCCTGACAGGTAACTTATTTCTATCCCATATTTCAGATCACCACTTGCTTTCTTTGGAAATCGATTTGGGCATGGTTATGGAACAACCAGTCCATACCCAGAATCACATCGAAATCTCCTATCTGTATCGAAATCACTGTTGCCCTAAATTGTTGACCCTCCATTTCGATTTCACAATACTTATACAAATGGTGTGATACAATAATCTAATCTCCAACTGCCAGAACCATATAAGGAGTCTCTAGCCAGGTAGGGCAGTTGTTTAGGTTCCTAGTGAACGTTTTAGATATGAATGAGTGGCTTGCACCATTTTCAAAGAACACATTCGTCGGTATGCTATTTACTAATATTGCATCTGAATCCACTTGAATACAAGTATAGAGTTTCTACATTAGATACCTAGAATCCCAACACGGAGTTCAAATATACACCCACAAAATTATCTAACAATCAAAACAGACAATAACAATCAAATTAAATATTACAATCAAAAATTCATGTCACAATGTTAGGTGCCTCCTCTACCTCAGCATCTGTCATGATATGGACTTGGGCGTTAGCCCAGGGACATCCTCCCTGCTGTTGTTTCTGCCTCTCAGGGCAATCCTTGACCATATGTCTTGTTCTGCCACATTCAAAGCATGCTCCATTCTCCTTGCAACACACATCAGAATGATTCTTCTTGCATGTCTAATACATGGAAAAAACTGGATGTGCCTGATTTTGCTCTCGCTAAGGTGGAAATTGTCTCTGCCCTTGCTGTTGTCATGAGGACTGCTGTTGACATTGAGGTTGCGATCGCCGACTGGATCTCCTCTGAAACTTGGTCTGCTGCTCAGGCAAGACATCTGTTACTTTTGGAGGCCTCTTGCCTTTGGTTTCCTAATCTCTCCAGGCAATATCCTGCTCTACCCAGCAGCACGCATCCAACAACTGACCAAACTTACCTGGATTCGCATTAATGATTCAGGTTCTGATTCTCGATCTCAATCCTCATTTAAACTTAATCATCTTGAGTCTTTCATCTGCCATCATAGAAAGAATGTACCAACCCAGTGCCGCGAATCGATTTCCATATTCTGAAACAGTCTTGCCTACCTCATGTCTCAAGGATTCGAACTCAGCGATCTTCCTGATTGTCACAGATGGTGGAATATAGAATTTCCGGAGAGCGCCTAAAAATCTCTTCCAAGCAACAGGTCTGCCAATGGCTGGATATTCATTTTCCATCATTGGTTGGCCTCACCAATAAGAAACGGACGAATAATCTGGGCCTTGACCTCGTCCCGTACTTGCAGTAAATCAAAGCAATTCTCAACCTCATTTAGCCTTTTTTTTTTGCCTTGTCTAGATTAGGCCCTCCCTCAAAGATGGGCATGTGCGATCTCTTAAGCTCCCCAAAAAAATATCAGGTGTCCATCTGCTACTGAGGTGGTGGAGCAGGTGTAGCCTGAGTGTTTCCAATTGCTCTGGTGGGTGTGGCACCGGATCCTCAGCCGGTGGTGCTGGTGGCGGCGGAGGTAACTGCACCTCTCAGTCTAATTGGGCTCCACCACGTGGTCGTGACGCCATCCTATTAATATACCATTACATACAATTAGTACATATAACATGCATATATTTGAATTAATACTTACTTGTGTGGGTAAGTGTTAGTTTCCTTATTTATCCCTACTATACCATTCTAAGGGCCTATGTTAAGGCTGGTTCACTCATTCTAAGATCAAAACTTAAACTCTAAGATCATAGCCTATGTACATGTCATTGTTTAACTTATGTTGCCTGCTATGGGTCTAAAGCCTTGGGCTCTGATACCACCTATAGCGCCCCATCCATGACTAAGGTCTCGGCATAGTGCATCCACTGTACTCTGCTAAGAGAAGTACAAGGCGTCGATAACATCAATATGCACATTGTTATAAACATGCATTGAATAACGGAAGCATCATAACATAGACAGAATAAAGCATCGACATAAGTATGAACTACTACATCCCATAAAGCGTTAGCGGTACATCATCATCAGTACATCTGTCATAGGTACATAGCAAAATACCAAAATACACAAGGTGGTACATAAGTCTATTAAGCAACCCTTGGAACCTACTCTCTAGGCTCGTCTTCTACAAACTCCTGCTCTGGGTCCTGTGGGTCTGCATGGTAAAAATAAAGGATGAGCGATAATAAATCTCTCAACAAATATTTCACCTAGATTCGTCAAGTGGATCATGCATGGGGATCGAGGTAGTGGAGAGAGTATAGTAAACCATAGAACAAATAATGTATCATGACACATAAGAAAGTAACCTTCAACATATATAGCAGAAGTAATCAGTTACAAGTAATCAAGCAGTTAAGTTCATCTGTGAGTTTTATTTTGACATTAAATACCTTTCAGATAGTCCGTGTTCCTTTTCGATCATAATGTTTTAGTTTCATTATCATGTGTTTATCAGAACTTACTTGATTATTATACTAGGAAAGGTACAGAAATGGTCATAACTTAAAGGTACTAAGTGATCATGGGACATGTACGTGATACATGCATTATAAAACTTTCTGAAACATATCATTTCACACTTTCATAAACATTACAGAACATAAATTGGCTATAGCACTTTTTGTATCATAAGAATGGTACATATGACATGCCGAATGATTCTCCGAGTATCCTTCAGTACCGTCTATGAATCCCGATGGTCCAACCATGGTGTTACGTCATACATACCTAGGACTAACAGTAACGCATTATGACTAAGATCACGAGTTCCGAATGCGGTGTTACACTGAATCATAACATCTTTTGCCACTGATATCCTCCCCCAGGACCAAACATTAGGCAGCTCTCCATACTGAACGTCGTAGACGTAACAGAAAGGCAGAGATCCCTTGTGCTGGACAAGGTATTACACTCAGCCAACAAAAACATGCATAAGTCGTATGGAATCATTCGTCTCATTGTACGAATCTTTTACCATAAAATCCTTGAGAACATCTTTTGCAGTAATCATTTTGTAAATGTGATCGTAAGTAAAACTTGTTTGCTTTGACAATCATGCTAACATATGCATATGAGAATGCTTGGTTTAAGTCTCTAATCAATTCAATCCCAAAGCACATTACTCTTATCAAGCTCCATGTGAAATTACCATTTTACCCCTAATGTCACCTCATCCCAAAAAGACTAAACAACCCCTATTTGTGTATTGTTTCCTCCTAGCTTTGTCAACTTAATTAATCCATGACTTACTTTATACAATGTGCTTATTATACATTTATTTGCATGACTTTATTTAATTGGCTTAACTAATGTTTTTATGCTTAAGTTGACCCCTTGGCCGAATGGATGCCAAGTAATACCCATTGGTTTATTCATTTGTTCAACATAACAACAATCCCTTGACTTGTGTATATCAATACATAAAATACCCATATTCATTTAGGGAGATTCCATTATGTGGAAATCATTACATGATTATCAAACAGGGCCTTGTGGCCGTGAGCTCCAAAGTGGGCCAAATGAATTTTCCATTTCGTCCAATATCACCAATGTGTTATTTTCTTATATATTATACATGTCACGCATATCTTCACTTACGTACTCTTAAATAAAAATTTAAACATCATGATAGTCATATTTTGGCCTCTTGGATGAAATGTGTTGGTGTTCACCAACATGAATTCTTCAACTTGATGCATATGCTTGATGCTAAAATGAGAACATATATCTTTGATTCTATACTACCATGTTAATATGTCATGATAGTGCATGATAATACATTGATGTTTATGACCTTGACATGCTAAGCTTTAAATAAATCACATCTTCCATACTTATGATTATAAAGACCATGATTATGGTGATGATGTTGTACCCCACCAAATAACAGCAATATATCTGGGGCTAGCGTGTGGTGGTGTAATTGAAAGATATTCTCAAAGGAGCATATTATAGGAATTACCAACGTTTACCTAAAGGAAAATAGTATACTACCCCATGTGGACGTTCAGTGGAGTTTTTTAGTGACTAACCCTTGTTAGATAACATGGAAAGTATCCTAGCATCAGGTATCCTATTTAATAAGATTGAAAAGATGGAAAGAGGGAAAATACTCCTCTTTCCCCTTTTTATCCGCCGGGTAGGGGAGTCATTAAGAGGCCTTTTATTTTTAGAAAGAGTAATTGTACCTCTTAATTTCTTACTATAGAAATTAGACAAGGAAGTATGCATGAGGTACTCACAATGTGATGTTGTTACAAAGATATGTAGTTCTCTAAAAATTTCCGAGAAACCGTAAGTTATACGGAAGGATACATTAGAGGTTAAGATTGGTATTAAGAAATATCTCCTTCAACCACTTAGTAGCTTCCTTATCAATCTCTTAAAGGGTGAATTAAGTCCAATGAGGGTACTAAGGGCACCATAACCACCGGATTTAAAACCATGGTTAGTCCATGGTACTCATTTAATCACACTAGTAAATGAATTAAGAATTAGGGAGGGACAAACTAATTAGGGTGAAATTGCACTTGGGGAGGGGAGAGACCCCTCCCACCGCCTGCTTTTCTTTTTGGAGGAAGCCAAGGGAAACTTTATCATTAAATATAGCCACTTTTGGGTTTATTAATTTCAAACTTGATGGAGAATAGGCCTACATGATACATGTAGATATATATATATATGGTATGGACATATATAGATGTGTGTGTGTGTGTATATATATATATATATACGTTATAGATGTTGGGTTACGTTGTGATAAGCGGCTTAAGGGGTTATAGTCCCATGAAAAGTGTACTTAAAGGACAGTAATTAAGCATACATAAACACGTGTATACACACACACATAGATATATATATATATATATATATAAATTACATATTTAGCCTACTTATATATAACACACGGAGAAAAAGCTCTGGCGATCGGCGGCGATCGTCTTCCTCACTGGTTCTGCGACAATGTCGACCTCCGGGCCGGCGGCTACGGCCGGCCGGTCCTACGCTGCCATACTGGCTGGATCTCCTGCAACGCTACCTTCAACGATCTCCCAAAAACAACCTCAGCGCTATAAAGGCCTACCCTCAATCGTTTTTGATGAATCTGAGGTAACAACACTATTGTCTCCCTTCCGGTTTTCATTGGTTGGATCTTTCTGGAATGGAAGGCCGTCTATGGTGGCATTGCAAAAATCACTGGATCGTATAGGTTTTGCTGGTGCCGTTCATGCAGGGTTACTCGACAAATCTCACGTGCTCCTGCGATTTGAGAAGGAGGTGGATTACAACCGTTGTTTTGGACGTAGATCATGGAATATCCTAGGTTTTCACATGCGCATCACCAAATTTGATCCTAGATATGATGCTCCCATTGTACCCATCTGGATTTCTATGCCTGGGCTGCCTGTGTATTTACAGAATGAAAAATCGCTCTTTGCTATTGCCGCTATGATCGGAACACCAATTCGATTGGATGCTGCAACCCAAAAGGTACTCCGTCCGTCTGTGGCTAGAATTTGCGTGGAAATTGATGTGTCAAAAGAATTATCAACTAAACTTCACATTCAAAGTATAGAGCACCATCATTATCAAACAGTGATTTATGAGGATATACCGGATTATTGTTCAAAATGCAATCTTTTGGGCCACAAACGTGATCGCTGTGGTGAGGCTCCATGCCGCCGCCACCTCTACAACAATGGCGCCCTAAACCTGCAACTGATGTCAATCAGCCCCACGATGATACAGTGGCAGACCCTACTATTTTGCAACAGCAGGAAGTTAATACAGCCACTGATGCACAGTTACCGCAGGAGAGAACCACTGATGCTGCATTTCTAGATGATCCTCCTGTGTGTCATACAGCAGAGGATTCTGATCTTCAAGCACATGAGAGCTCTGACCCCCCCGCGGCAACATCAGCCTGACATGACCCAGATTTAACGACGACGCACAGTTAGGTCAACAAACGCCTTCCTCCTCTCCAGACATTCTGCACACCTCGTTTGAAGCAGATGTCATGGAGTTGCCCCATCCGGTAACTGATCCATCAGCTGCCCAAGAAGACTACCAACGAGCCTCAGATTTATTATCGTCGCGCATGCCTCGAGCAAGAGAAGGATCATCAGATGCTGAACTGCTTCATAGAATTTCTAATCCTACTCTTGAAGCTGATGCAGAAGGATTTATTCCATGCATACGTAAACGTACTCGTCGCTTGCACTCTCAGATTCCTAGGCCCCCTCGACAGGTTATAACTCGCAGTGCTGCTCGCTCTTCAAGCTCTACCTCCCAGCTGTCTCAATGAATACACTGACGTGGAATTTGCGAGGTCTACGCACTTCATTGCCTCGCTTGAGACTCCTGCTTACTCAGTATCATATACAATTTCTTTTTCTCATAGAACCTCAACAACCAAAATCACGCTTAAACCAGAGCTCAAATAAATTTAGGTTTTACTGCATCACAAAGTGTTTGTGAAGGGCGTGCATGGTGGTTTTCTGGAAAACCTCTAGTTTGCAACTTCTGGACGCTTGCCTGTTGGAGCAAATTGTTCACTTTCGTTTTCAGTTACATACGCAACAAATAATGCGTATTTCTTGTGTTTATGGTCGACACACTGTGCAGCACAGGCAGATTCTCTGGCAATCGATTAAGCACTGCTATGATATTTGTCATGACCCATGGTTGATAGCGGGAGATTTTAACACATTTCTATCGCCTTTAGATCATAAAGGTACATCACGTCCTTCTTTTTCAGCCCTTCAAGATTTTAACGACACGGTCCAATATGCTGAGTTACAGTTGGTCCCCCACAATGGAACTCGCTATACATGGCAAGGTGGTCGTGGACTAGGACGGGTATGGCGTAGACTGGATTGGTATTCTGTAATGAAAGTTTTTACAATGTTTTTCCAATGCTGAAGTTGACTCATCTCAGTCGTACAACATCCGACCATTGCCCACTTTTGCTTCAATGTTCGACTGACATTCAACCTGGTCCAAAGCAATTTTGTTTTTTGACAGTCTGGACATCACACCCAGACTTTATGACTTTCACCAAAGCAGCTTGGTCATCGTATCCCACAGTTGGTGGTATGCATGGTTTATGTGCAAGCTACGGGCATACAAGAAGGACGTTAGACAATGGAATAGGATTGGTTTGGTAATATTTTTCATATGGTAGAGCATGCTGAACGTCAAGCTAATTCAGCGGAGATCCAGTTCGATCAGGAGGCCTAACGAATGCACTCGCATGGCCTATTTTGAGGCTCAATCTGAGCTGCGCCGTGTGACAAATATTGAGCTACAATATTGGAAACAAAAAGCTAGGGTCAAATGGTTGCAAGAGGGTGACTGTGGTTCAAGATATTCCATTCTAGAGTTAAAGATTAAACAACGTCGACAACGCTTGCAAGGAATCTACCTTGAGGATGGTGGTACTTATTGTAATACACCAGAGGACATTGGTCGAGCGGCTGTGGATCATTTCACCCGTATGTTCACTGCTCAGCCAATAGAAGATCAACAACATTTTATCCCCAATTCCTTCCTTGATTACTGCGGATGAAAACATAATGCTCACTGCTCTACCATCTTTGGAGGAAGTAAAAAGCAGCTGTATGGAGTTTAGACCCCTCATAGTGCTGCAGGTCCCGATGGCTATAATGGGTGGTTTTTTTCGCACTTGTTGGGAGGTTATTTGTCAAGATGTGCATAAAGCGGTACAAGAATATTTTCTAGGCTTCCCCGTTCCACGTGCCATGGCCCACTCGATGATTGTTCTGATCCCCAAGGATCATCTCAACGTCATTTAATGATTTTAGGCCTATTGCTTTGTCTACTTTCATGAGTAAGGTTCAAACGCGTAGACTTGCCACGCGGTTGAACGCGTTGGTTGCCAAGGCTTATTTCTCCAGAGCAAGCGGGATTCAAAAGGGGAAGGGGTATCACAGAACAAGTCTTATTAGCCAATGAATTAATACATTGGCTTGATAAAGTGTGCGATCTCACAAATCAGTTCTTAAGCTGGATATGGCAAGGCCTTTGATAGGGTAATTTGGCAATACTTGCAAGCCCTCATGCTTGTTTTGGATTCTCCACTATGTTTGTCACATTGGTATTAAATCAGTTGAAGGCTACGCATATTTCAATACTAACGAATGGTGTTCTGTATGGGTTTTTTCGGCCTACTCGAGGGGTCAAAACAAGGGGATCCACTCCTCACCCCTGTTATTTATTCTTGCTGCCGAGGGTTTTAGTCGTGGACTTAAGTCTCTGGTTGATCACTCAGTTATACGACCATACTCTATTGGCCGCATCCCTATGACCATTACACATTTATCTTATGCGGATGACTTACTATATTTCTTGATGCTAGTCGACAAAATTTTCAGGCATTTAAGAATTTTCTATCTACTTATGAAAAAGTTGTCAGGACAAGCGGTAAACTGGAACAAAAGTTCGGTAGTCTACTCGGAATGCAGTTTCTACATCGCAAAGCGCAGTGTATGTACTGCTTCACTAGGAGCACGGCAGACAAGCCTCCCGATGAAATACTTAGGCTCATATCTTCATAAAGGTATTACGCGATCAACACACTGCTTAGACCTGTTACAGCATGTTGACTCTAAACTCAATGGTTGGCAAGCCAAGATATTAAGTACTGCTGGTAGGCTTTTGCTCATTCGCTCTATTCTTTTATCTATCCTTTGCATGTTCTGGCTGCATCTGCTATTCCACGTAGTGTCGTTCGTATCACTGGAAAGGCGATTGTGCGGTTTTGTTTTATGGGGGGGCCGATAGACGCCATTGGGTTAAATGGTCAACCATTTGTTTGTCCTACAAAAGAGGGTGGTCTAAACATTCGTAGTCTGGATAGCATTCAGCTGCCTATGCAGCAAAATTATGGTGGCAATATCATGTGAGTTCAACTTTATGGGGGGAAATATATGCGCCTACAATATCAAAGAACTCAAACATTTGTTCCACGTATATATGACTCTCCTATATGGAACGAATTTGCCATATTAATTCACAATGTCAGACATTGGTGCAGTGGATAATGGGGCGCCAGTTTGGCTGAACTCCACGGGTCAGTTCCTGCTAAAGGATGCATATGAGTCTTTTCGATCTACGGCTCCATCTCTACTGTATAACCAAATAGCCTGGTCCCCACGTCAACGTCCGATGATTCAGGTATTTCTTTGGAAGCTCTTGCTAATAATGCACTAACCTTTGCCAGAAAACCTCTCCCGTTTTAATTCAAGTTCTGCCAAGTATATGTCCGTTTTGTCGAGCGGATTCAGCCTCTCACAATCACATTTTTTATCATTGTTCCCAAATCCGCCCTGTTCGGACATTATTTTCAATGACTTGTTAGACATTCGGCCGACTCATGCCACTGGTTGGCGCAGCTTTATGATTTCGGATGTGGTTAAGAAGCGGCAGATGGGTTTCTTGGTTGTATGCAGCGAATATATCTTGGAATCCTATTTTGGAATGTTTGGAAATTTTATTGCCGAATTGGGTGTTTGGTGGATGGAACTGGTCTCAGCAAACACTTCTCAAGAATATTCGCCTAATATGTTCTCTGGGCCAAGGCACAAGCGGAACAAAAATAGTATCCAATATTCTCGTCTCATTAGTAATGGTCTTTCTCCTCCTCTTCGTTTGTCTAGACTGCGGATTGTTCGTTGGAATCCTCCACCCGTTGGTAGACTAAAACTAAATACAAACGCCATCTGTTGGTGTCACACTGCAGGGGTGGAGCAGTATTACGTGATGCGCAGGCTCTTTATTCATGCCATCTCCTTTCCTCTGCGCCATGACTATACAGTTAGGGTTGAAGCACAAGCTGTATTAATATTCACTTTTACATTATCTGCCGATATATGGCCCATTACGGTTGAGGTAGATTGTCACCAGCTACTCACGCTCATGCATGCTCGATCTCCCTTAGCTCCGGATCTTCATCGTCTACGCACGTTCTTGCTGAATCATCTATCCACATATCTTATGGCCACGAGAGGTAAAATCAAGCAGCGCACTATCTATCCCAGGAAGGGCTCACGGACTATGCTCCTTACATCGTATTCCAAGCTTTCATTAGTGCCTGCACATATACGAGGGATTATTTTGACTGACTTCACGCTTCCAGCTTTTCGATCTTAACCCAATGGTGGACCCTAAAATGCTGTATAGGTGTTTCATCCTTCTGATGTCTCAGACTGTCTTCCATATGGATTGGCATTTCAAGAATTTCCCTGCCTGTCTCCTGCGGGATTCAGGCAGGTTTGGTATGTCTTGTCTCCTTCTCATCATTATTTTATCTTGTCTCCTTCTGCTTCATAACTGCCTCTTCCTGTTTTTCTCTCATGTCTTGGGCTGTATATATTGCTGGCAAGCTACTACACACTGATGACCTCCGCAGCCTACACTACACACCCAAGCTTTGTTTCTGAAGGCCTCCTGGATCGGACTAGCACTCTTCCCTGCTACAAATGGCGCTCTTGCATGTTGTCAGCACTTATGACATACATGTCATCGTTTTTATACGCAGATTTCACACATATCAAGGATGGTTGTATAAATATGTACGCTTTTTCCTTCGCCAGGGTTTTATCCACAAGGGTGGTTTTACCTGGCAAGGTTTTAATGCGGCATATCGTATACGACTGGAGATATGCTATTCTTAGCTCGTTATTTCATTTATTCTCATACTCTGATGCTTTGTAATATGGTTATTCCTCCACCACAAGTGAGGCTTTATCAATAATAAGATATCTCTTGCTTAAATATATTATATATATATATTATATATATATTAAAATAGGAAAATGGGTAAGCTATGATCACGAATAAGATGAAATTGAATTAAACTTATACATGTATAAGTGTACCCACCCATATTTTGGCCACAAGACCTTATTCAGCAAGTAAGTGACTTCAAAATTATTAAAGAACCCTAAAAGCAACTTATGGTTAGGCATTTAAGAGGGCTTCACCCCTAACCATGGTCACTTTTGGAGTAATCACTTTGACCTCATAAAAAGCAGGATCACATGATATACCCATGTGTGCATATTTACATGCATAGTGTTGGACATATATACATACGTATAGACATATATATATATAATACACTCTCATTCTGCTAATTTTTTTTTATGAAAACATGTCTTTTATTAAGTATGTCCCTCACTTATGGCGGAGGAAAACCATAATTACAGCAAAGTATAACGAAAGCAAAACAGCAGTAAGTGATTATCAGCATCCAGGATATATATGATATGCCGCATTAAAACCTTGCCGAGTAAAACCACCCTTGTGGATAAAACCCCGGCGAAGGAAAAAGCGTACATATTTATATATCTGGTATGGTGATAGACGCAATTGTATAAAAAGTTACAAGAAATGAACCCTATACTAGTCAAATAGAAATAGAAATCGGGCTGGCGGACGAACAAAACATGAAGGGAATCCCGTAATCTGCTCAATCGCCTTTCGATGTCGGGGAGTATAACGTTGGTATTTTGGCAATCCGGACAAGGGGCAACAGCGACATCAACCAATATATGCATAATAATCAGCCAGAAGCATGGAATGAGTGCGTATGAGATGCTGAGATGATGCACGATCAATTGTCTGTGCTGCCGGCACAATCTGAAGTGCCAGCAGAGATACATGTGACAA
>AP025063.1:13383667-13457674 GCA_036186865.1 Eustoma russellianum | reverse complement strand
TATTGAGCAGATTCTTGTGGTCAATGAATTTCTGGATGTTTTTTTCAGAAGAGTTTCCAGCAGTGCTAGCTCTAAGGGAAGCCGAGTTTGATATAAATTTAATCCCAAGAGCCGAGCCTATTTCAAAAGCCCCTTACAAAATGGCTCCAACGGAATCGAAAGAGCTGAAAGAACAGCTTCAGGAGCTATTGGACAGGAAATTCATCTGCCCTAGTGTATCACCCTGGAGAGTACCTGTCTATTTGTCCAGAAGAAGGATGGCAGCACGAGGCTCTGTATCGACTATCCAGAGCTGAATAAAATTACCATCAAGAATAAATGCCCACTACCTCGAATTGAGGATTTGTTTGACCAACTCAAAGCAAGGTTGTTTTAAGTATTTCCCTTAATTAAAATTTTGCTGCTTTGATTGGGGAATTTTTTTTACATCTGTTTAAGGTTCCATGATCTTCTCTAAGATTACCTTCGGTCAGGGTATCACTAGCTACGGATGAAGGCCGAAGATATTGCAAAGACAGCCTTCCGCAAGAGATATGGCCACTATGAGTTTCAAGTGATGCCATTTCGGTTGACAAATGCCCCTGCAGCTTTTACGGACCTTATGAATGCCGTCTTCCGAGAGCAGTTTGATAAATGCATCGTGGTATTCATCGACGATATTTTGGTGTATTCCCATGACGAGCAGACTCACACTGAACATCTGAGGATTGTTTTGGGTATTCTGAGACAGAAACAGCCGTATGCCAAGTTCAGCAAATGTGAGTTTTGACTGAGAAGTGTGACTTTTCTTGGTCATGTGATATCAGAAAGGGGATTTCTATTGATCCGAAGAAAGTTGAAGCTATCACAGAGTGGCCTAGACCCACGAATGTCACTGAAGTGCGAAGTTGCTTGGGTCGCGCAGGTATTACAAGAAGTTTGTCGAGGAATTCTCGACAATAGCAGTGCTCCTTAATCGTCTCACTCAAAAGAAGACTAAGTTTGAGTGGACAGCCGAGTGCAAGAAAACCTTCAGTGAACTTAAGAAGAGGTTAACCACAGCCCCAATATTAGCTCAGCCCTCTAGTATTGATGGGTTTTTGATCTATAGCGATGGGTCGAAGAACGGTCTAGGTGTGTCTTGATGCAAGACAGGCGAGTCATCGTGTATGCTTCGAGACAGCTGAAACCTTACGAGCAGAACTATCCGACGTATGATCTTGAGCTCGCAGCAGTTGTGCTTGCCCTAAAGATTTGGCGACACTATTTGTACGGAGAGAAATGCGCAGTATTTACTGATCACAAGAGCTTGAAATATTTGTTCTCCCAGAAGGAGCTGAATATGAGGCAGCGGCGATGGTTGGAGTTGTTGAAAGATTACGACTTGATCATTCATTACCACCAGGGAAAAGCTAATAAGGTGGCCGATGCATTAAGCAGAAAATCTGGCCACGCGCGACAGTCACCACTTTGGAGACAAATGGAAGAATTTGACATGGTTTGGTTGACTCTACTCTACTGTTAATGTTCTAGAAGCATTAACCATCACCCCGAGTTTGATTGATTGGGTAAAAAAGGCTCAAGATAACGATAAGACTTCGGGTGATATCGCTGAGAAGATGAGACATAGTCAGGTTGATGGATTTCAGCCTATTGGTGACGGGGGTCTATGGTTCAGAGGAAGACTGTGTATTCCTGATGTGGATGAGCTCAGAAAAGACATTTTGGAAGAGGCTCACAGTTCGAAGTTATCGATACATCCCTGTAGCACCAAGATGTACAGGGATCTCAAATAGTATTATTGGTGGTCCGGAATGAAGAGGCATATAGCGGAGTTCATTGAGAGATGCCTGGTGTGTCATCAAGTTAAGGCTGAACACCAACGACCTGGTGGATTATTGATGCCGTTGGAGATCCCAAAGTGGAAGTGGGAGCATATTACGATGGACTTTGTGGCTAGTTTACCAAGAAAAAGAAGTGGATATGATATGATTTGGGTTATTATGGATCGGTTAACCAAGTCTGCATATTGTCTGCCCGTCTTGAGTGAAGCATCTCTTGATAAGTTAGTGAATTTGTATGCAGTCAATATTGTTAGCTTGCACGGTGTTCCAGTGAGCATAGTGTCTGACCGAACCCATAGTTTACTTCTAAATTCTGGACAGCATTTCAGAGAGCCATGGGTAGAGAGTTAAGGTTGAGTATAGCCTATCACCCTCAGACAGATGGACAGTGTGAGAGTTAAGGTTGAGTCTAGCCTATCACCCTAGAAGACATGTTGAGGGCTTGTGCGATGGATTTCAAAGGGAGGATGGATGGAATGGTAAAGTTAATCGAGTTATCTTATAATAACAGTCACCACAGTGCGATTGATATGGCTCCCTTTGAAGCTTTATATGGACAGAAGTGCAGGTTCCCTGTTTATTGAGACGAGCGATGAGAGGGCCATCACCGTATCTGAGCTGCTTGAGAAGATGTTAGAGAAGGTGAAAATCATTTGAGGTAGACTCAAAATGGCCTAGGATCGCAATAAAAGTTGGGCGGATTCTAAGAGACGGCCTTTGAAGTTTAATATAGGTGAAAAGGTTTACTTGAGGGTGTCACCTACGAAGGGCACTATGAGATTTGGAGTGAAAGACATTAAGTCCCCGTTTTTTGGCCCTTATGAGATACTTGAGAAGGTGGGAGCTTTGGCATACAGGTTGGCATTACCCCCAGCCTTGTCGCAGGTCTATAATGTCTTCCATGTCTCACAGTTGAGGAAATACATGTCAGATTTGAGCCATGTGGTTGAAGCACAACCTTCTGAGCTTAAAGGTGATGTTACCTATGAGGAGGTTCCAGTGAGGATCGTGGACCGAAAGGAATAGGTGTTGAAGAACCGAGTGATCCCTTACGTAAAGGTTTAGTGGAGCAATCACTCTGAAAGGGAAGCCACTTGGAAACTTGAAGAGAAGATACAGGAGAAGTACCCTCAACTCTTCAATTAAGGTGCATAAGTTTCGAGGACGAAACATTTTGTATGGTGGTGGAGCGTCATACCCCGTGTTTTCAGAGCATGGCATAAAATAATTAAAACGACCAAAATATACTTTTAATAATTATAGGGATCCCATCAAGAGGTTATAGGTCCTATGACAAGAAGGAAGGCTAGAGAACTTGGACATCAAGTTGGAACCTTTTTGTACAAGCATGTTCAAGACGAACCTAAGGCTTATTGGGTTCACCTCATTGAACCCGCATTATGAGCGTATTCTTCCCCCCTAAGCGTGTCTAAGTGTTCTTTGTTTTGAAATTTGTCTTGTTTTCTTGTGATCCTTGCTTATTTGTTTTTGCCTTGTAGGTAAGTAGGTACATGATAAGTTACAAGCCAAACGGAGGACCACAAATGACTTTAAAGGCGTGTGCACCCTAAAAGGAGACAAAAGGAATTGTCTTGAGAAGAATGTTTGTCTCCACAAGGACAAATTCAAATGTGGTCCAAGATGGAATTCCTTTTCAAAATTAGCTCAAAAATATCTCCAACCATCAAAAGAGGGGGCGGCCAAATTGAAGTCAAAAATGAAGACCAACTTGAAGTTGAACTTGAATTCAAATTCAAACATGATTTGGATTTCAAGTTTCAACCAATTTGAGATTTAAATTTCAAGACTCAAGGAAAATATTTTAACCACTTTTTGAAGCAAGCTACACGCCATCTTTGAAGAAAGGAGGAGGATAATACACAATTCAAAATTGAATCTAATTTGAATTCCAATGCAAATTCAATTTGGATTCAAACTTCAACCAACTTTTGAATTCACCTCCAAGCACATTTCTATCATCAAATCAGGTCTCCAACACCCTCATTACTCACCAAAATTGTCTGAAAGAAGTGGAGATGGCAATCAACAACCATTTCAAATTTTAGCTAGAATTTGTTTTAGCTTTGAATTTCAAACAACTTTCAAATTTAAATACTTGCTAGCTAGTTTATTTGAAATAATTTCTACTCATTTTAAGGCTAATAGGGACAAGTTTTCAGCCTATCAATAGAGCTCTTGGGGTGAATTGGCAAAGCACAAGTTTGATGAAATAAAATCTTGATATTTTCTCCTATTCTTTTGAGACTTTGTTTTCTTGGTTTTGCATTAAAAACCTAGGTTAATATCCTTCAAAGTAGAGCATTTTGAAGGTGTTGCCATTTCTAAGGTGCTGTCCAGAAGGGCCATTGTGGTTTGCCTGAATAACGACAATCTTGAAATCTTGGTTCTTGCTCGTTGAACCAATCGTTTGTTTCACTAAGGAAGCAAGGGGAAGTTTTCTTCCTTGTGCCTAACTCATAGTTAAGGACATTTGGTGGTGGAAAAGTTGGAGCCCACGTCTTGCACGCATCAAATTGGTATCAGAGACCAGGTTCCTCTATTCCACCATCTTCTATCGTTTTCTTTTCATTCGAGTCCATTCATTTCAAGTCCAGTTTTGAGTCCTTCATTCCACCCTATTCTTCATATCATTTGTGTCATCCATATATAAAAAAACGAAAGTCGCATACCCTAAGAGTCTTACTTTGAGTCTTTGCATTTTGTTGGATCTGTTATCATCATTCAAGCGTTTTTGTTGATTCTTGTTGTTCATCATTCTAGGGTCACTTTTACACATATTTGGCGTCAAATTCTGGAATTTGTCAATCAAACTTGAACAAAGTGGGGTTTGTTTGCATCTAGGAACATTCAGCTCTTAAATTGCGCTATTAGCCTATAAAGCCACCTAGGTCTCAAATCATCTTGTTGCTACCGAAGCTTTTAGTTGATGATGATTGTATGCATCTTGTGATTCATATTATGGTTAATTTTATGCTTCAATCTTGCTGATCATATGTGTGAAAGCCATTTCCAAAACAAACACAAAAGCTGAAAATCACCAACTCAAAACCCTAATTTTTAAAAACCCTAATCTCAGTTTATCCTCTAAACCCTAACCGAGATCCATCTCACATTCCCATTAAATCCACAACAATATAAACCTTTGGATACAACTCCTTTGTATCAAAAAAACTGAGCACAACCGACTTCATTAGATCAAAGCCCTCATTTCCAAAAAAAACAAACCTTAGTTTTGGTTAATCATCTCAACTCAACTGAATCCACCCACATTCTGATTCATCTTGCATAACGTTACATATCTAATGTTACTTGGCTGAAATTGAAAGCTCCTTGCACGGTCTTGCTCAAAACAACAGCTTGGGCAAAAAGAAGAGTCAATCCATGTTTTATCTTTGAACAAAAATATATATATCCTTGCAAAAACAAACTTAGACGTTTTGTATAAAAAATTCACAGCAAGAAAAGCAAAAAAATCAAGAAAAAGAGAATAGAAAAAGGGAAAACGTTTGATAATCACTTGAAAACTTGTGGTGCAATTTGGCAATTTTTGTGGTACCATCTTTCTTTCTTGCTACAACTGTACTCCACACTTACTCTCCGTAAACTAAACCTCTTGAACCAATCACACACTTGGACACTAGATTATTACATTATTTGAATCATATTGTGGATAATAAGTGCATAGAATCAAAATTAACTAAAGATTACCCACGGCTCCTTCAAAGTTGAGCATTTTGAAGGTGTTGTCATTGCTCTAAGGTGCCATCCAGGAGGGCCATTATAGTTTGGCATAGCATAGCATTGGCAAACCTTTTTTAATTCATCGCTTGGAATCTTATTAACTTCAGGTTGCCCAAGAGACAAAGTGGTAAGAGAGTGGAAATAACAGAAAGAGGAGTGCCCATATTTTGTTTTTCACTAATCAGTTAACATTTGCTTGTTTTTGTGTTAGTTTTCTTCTTTTCTTTTCCTTTCGTCTTGGTTGATCACTTTAGGTGAGGCATGGAGAGCAGCACTCACTCCTTGGGTAGAAAATCAAAGAGGCTGAGACGTTTGCTAACATGCAACAACAAACGTTGGAAATGTTAAAGAAACTATGCACGATAACGAGGTAACCAGACACAGGTTGGAGGTGTTGAAAGGAGCTAAAAGATGAGCGATGGACAAGGCACTAGCAGGGCCGTTCCCATGCCTCAAACACGGCGGCATCCACCTAAAAAGTGTAGGATGAAAACCTTAGACCACCGCACATCGAGCCAAGAAGATTTGTTCCTCCACCACAACCAAGGAGGCACGCTCCAAGAAGGTACAATGACGATTATAATCCATTTGAACAGGATGAATATGACTTTGATGTCCACCCTCCCCGTGGTTACCAAAGACGACATAACCCTATTTACCCACAAGATGATGATTTTTTACAAACAAAAATAAGCATTCCAACTTTTTATGGTAAAAGTAACGTGGAGGAATACTTAGAGTGGGAAACTAAAGTGGATCTAATCTTTTCTTATACCAACTACATTGAGTTACAAAAGGTGAAGTACGCTTCTATTGAGTTTTCGGGCTACGCATTAAATTGGTGGACAAGTTTGTGTAGAAATAGGACTAAAACAAGACAACCTCCAATTGTCACTTGGGAAGAAATGAAATTTGAAATGCGACAACGATTTATCCCAAACAATTTTGAGAGTTCTATTTTCACAAGTTTGCAAAACTTAAGACAAGGTTCCAAAAGTGTAGACAAATTTTACAAAGAACTGGAAATCTTGTTGGAAAGGTCTAACTTGCAGGAACCTGAAGAAGCAACCAAGGCCCGTTTTCTGCATGGTCTAAACAGGGAGATTGCACAAAGGGTTGAGCTTCAACCTTATCTTGACCTAACGACCATGGTCCACATGGCTGAAAAGATTGAGCAACAACTAAAGGTAGTGTTCCTCTAATTTCAATTCCACTTATCGTACTAATAAAATTTCTTCAAGGTTTCAAAGCAAGTCTTAAGGAACGGGAAGCTCACGGCCTATAGGAGGCCAAACACGAGACCAAAGTGCGTCACAAAGGAATGACAACCGTGTGCAAGGCACACAAAAGCGAGATGATCGGCCCAACAAAAAGCTCCTACAGGGAATTCTTCTGAAGTCTCCAACAGGTTTATGGACATTAAATGCTATAAATGTCAAGGTCATGGTCACATAGGAAAGAGTGTCCTAATGCTAAAAGAGTCATGTTAATGAGGAATGAGTCCCAGCATAAAAATGAATCTGAGCATGATAATGAAACTGAACTTGAAGAGGATCTAGGCGCACTAGATGATTATGACACTAAGGAATTTCTTGTTGTGCGTAGGGCATTGAATGCATATCCGTAATTAGATGATCATGAACAACAAAGAAAAAACATTTTCCATATCCACTGCATGGTAAATGGTAAAGTGTGCACTATGATCATTGATTTCAGTTCTTATGCGAATGTGGCTAGCATCGAGCCGGTAAGGAAACTGAATTTGCCTATGACTAATCATCTGCATCCTTACAAACTTGCATGGTTAAATGATTGTGGTGAAGTTAGCGTCAGGAAGCAAGTTTTGATTGCTCTTAGCATTGGTAGTTACAAAGATGATGTTTGATGTGATGTTGCACCAATGCATGCTAGTCATATCTTACTTGGTAGACAATGGCAATTTGATAGACATGTGACATATGATGGATATTTGAATTGTTATTCTTTCAAATTGAATGATAAACTTTACAAGTTGCATGTACTTCCACCCCACAAGGTCCAGGAAGATCACCAATGCATGTCTAAGTCTAGGATCGGCCCTAAGGAAAAGGAAGCTGAGCAGAAATTTGTGGAATGCATGAAAAGTGAGAACAAAAAACAAGAGAGTAAGAGAAAAGAGGTAATACCCATAGGTGTCAACGATTCCAAAAAGAAATGTAGGCATTTTGCAAAGAAACAGAGGTCACACAAGCGCTTTATAACAATCAAACCGTCCTCATCCTCATACCCAAAGCGTGTTACCTTTCGGTAGATGACTTTCCACCCAACCTCCCTACCTATGTTGCTTCCCTTATAGGAGTAGGATGTTCTATTTCCCACTGAGCCAACCATCTGGATTACCACATATAGATGAATAGAGCACCAGATAGATTTTGTCCCAGGACTGTCCTACCCAACAGACCAGCCTACCGAGCCAACCTTGAAGAAACCAAGGAAATCCAAAGGTAGGTAGAGAAACTCCTAGCGAGTGGACAAATCCGAGAGAGCCTAAGCCCATCAGCCGTCCCTGTCATTTTAGTATCCCAAAAAGATGGAACCTGGAGAATGTGTACTGATTGCCGTGCCATGAACAAAATTACCGTCAAGTGTAGGTATCCCATACCTAGGCTGGATGATATGTTGGATAAGTTGCATGGATTTAGATACTTCACCAAGATGACCTTAATCAAGGGTACTTCCAAGTGCAAATAAGAGAAGGGGACAAATGGAAAACTGCATTCAAAACCAAGTTTGAGCTCTATGAGTGGTTAGTGACGCCCTTCGGCTCATCAATGCCCCTAGCACCTTTTGAGGTTAATGAATGATGTCCTACAGACCTTCATAGGACGATTTGTTGTGGTTTACTTTGATGATATCCTAATCTATTCCCGAACCATAGAAGACCACCTTGACCATATTAGGGTGTTTTTGAGAAGCTTAAGCAAGAACTAATTTACGCCAACTTTAAGAAGTGCTCTTTTTGTTTGGAACGAGTAGTCTTCCAAGACTTTGTCATTTCACTGAGGGAGTAGAGATGGATGAGGAGAAGGTTAGGTCAATTGTGGAGTGGCTTACACCTAAGACTGTAGGGGAAGTTCACATTTTCCATGGACTTGCAAGTTTTTATAGGCGATTCGTCAAAGATTTTTCATCCATAGCTGCACCCCTAAATGAGATTGTGAAAAAAGATGTGCCTTTTCGGTTGGAGGAGCCACAATAACAGGCATTTGATGAACTTAAAAAGAGGCAAATCACTGCACCCATACTTAGGTTACCAAACTTGATGAGACCTTTGAAATTGAGTGTGATGCAAGTGGAGTGGGTATTGGAGTGGTATTGACCCAAGGTAAGAAACCCATAGCCTACTTTAATGAAAAGTTGAAAGGTGCTGCACTGAATTGCTCTACCTATGACAAGGAACTTTATGCCCTAGTGAGATCCCTACAAACTTGACAACACTACCTTCAACCTAGAGAGTTTGTGATCCACACTGACCATGAAAAGCCTCAAGTACTTTAAAGGGCAAAGAAAGTTGAACAAAAGACATACTAAATGGGTAGAGTTTATAGAGCAATTCCCTTACGTGATTAAGTACAAACAAGGAAAGGAAAATATAGTTGTTAATGCCCTCTCTAGGAGATACACGTCAGTGACTAATTTATCCTCTCGATTCTTAGGATTCGAATCACTTAAGGACTTGTACCCCAACGACCATGATTTTGGCACCATTTTCAAGGCATGTAAAGAGGCACCCTTCGGAAAATTCTACATGCATGAGGAATACCTTTTCAAAGAGCATAAATTGTGTGTTCCCCAACCGTTCCCACAAGAAGCATTGACTATAGAAGCCCATGTAGGAGGATTAATGGGTCATTTCAAAGTGTTCAAAACCCTTGAAACCCTTAAGAAACATTTCTATTGGCCACACATGCTCGTAGATGTTGAGAGGTAATGTGGTAGCTACATCACTTGCAAACAGCCAAATCCAAGTCCCAACCCATGGCCTTTACATGCCCTTACACATCCCTGATTCCCCTTGGATTGACATTTCCATGGACTTCGTCTTAAGATTTCCTAGGTCTCGAGGAGGGCGTGATAGCATTTATGTTGTGGTAGATAGGTTTTCAAATATGGCACACTTCATTGCATGTAGGAAAGTTGATGATGCCACACATGTTGCTGACTTGTTTTTTTAAAGAAATCATGAGATTGCATGGCATGTCACGTACCATTGTAAGTGATAGGGATACAAATTTTAAGTCATTTTTGGCGTGTTTTGTGTGGCTAAATTTGGTACTCAATTGTTGTTTCTACCACAGCTCACCCACAAACTGATGGACAAACTGAAGTTGTTAACCGTACTCTATCTCAACTTTTGCGTGCTATTTTTCAAAAACATCTTAAACATTGGGGGATTGTTTACCATATATAGTATTTGCATACAATAGTGTCATACCCCGTAACTTGTAAGCACGACTTTCAATACGTTAGGTCAACCTTAAATGCAATTTAATTAATGATGTAGGATGTGTTAATTAGTTACTTAAAATATAGAAAAATAAGAAAAGGGGTTAGAAGTAGAATTAAAGGTAATTAAGGGTAATTACATAAAGGCCCCTACTAAAGATAGGGGAGTTACAACCACACTTTGGTATAAACTCCCCATTGGCATTAAGGGGGGACGGTTATAACAGCAAAAAGGAGAGGGGAAACCGACTGCAGGAAAAAGAGAAGGAAGAGGAGAGGAAAAGAGAGAAACGAAGAAAGAGAGAAAGAAGAAGAAGAGGAGGAAGAATTGCCGGTCAAACTAGGTGCAATTCCTTACCGGAAATCTGCAGTAAATCCGTAAGATTAACTAGAAACCAAGGCAAGTAATCTTTCTATACGCTTTACGCAAATTTTGATACTTTAGGCCCTATGTTCTTACAAAGAGAAAACTTGGATCACACATTAGTAGTTTGACTTGTCTATGCTAAATGCTTTACTATACGTGTAATTGTTGTTGTCGATTGAGTAAGGTTATGCTCTTTGGGCCAATATCTGAAAATGGTTATGTTGTGATCTTTGTTGTTAAATATGCCCACAAGAGTGTTATACGTGATGTGTTCATTGTCCTTGTGTATGTTCTTAAGTTTGGTGATTACACCTTGGATGCTTTGAGTGTGTTTGCAGGGAGTGGAAGGATGAATGTTGATATTGTTGTAAGACTTGTTGGGTTGGAAGGTTTGAAGATATCTATTGAAAGTTGTGGGTGATAGAAAGATTTAGGGTGGATACTAGTTTGCTTGTTTAAGAATCAAATCATGTTAGTTGTGTGTTAAGCATGATGAATCCAGGAGCTAAGATGGATCTTGAAGTGTTGAACATGAAAGGGTTGAAGAAGAAAGGTGTTGGGTAGAAGTTACTGCAGAAAAACTGCAGTTTAGAACCATCAGAACACTTCGAACACCTACAATAGGCGCTTCAAGTCACATTAGGCGCCTAATGTAGCGTTCAATGTGTCCCAGAGAATCCCCGTACACTTCGAACACCTACATTAGCCGCTCGATATCACATTAGGCACTTCATGTAGGCATTCGATATATATGGCACATCCCCCGAACACTTTAAACACCTAGTATAAGCGCTCCATGTCCACATTAGGCGCTCCATGTAGCGTTCGAAGTATACTGAAAGTCTTTTTGACCCTTTAGGCGCCCTATGTATGTGCAGTAACTTTATACACTTCTTTTGAACATAAAATGCAAGGGTATTTGAGGAGTAATTGAGGTGTAGATGGTAAGTTTGATCAAATAAGAATAAGATTGAATCCCAAGTGAATAAGTGAGATGAACGGACTTGGAAAGATATGAACATGGAGAGTTTGAGGTGCTAGACCGTATACTTGATATGTAAGATGTATGTGTGTGTGTGTTACGTGTTTGATACGAAGTTACATGTGCATCCCGCATCATGACATGTGCACTTGCATTTGATTTGAGAATTGCTTTGCGAAAGAACATGTGTGTACAAGAGAAGTTTAAAGTTTTCGAAAGACAAAAAAGGCTGCTGGTTGATCGCAGGGTATAAAAGTCACGCCTGCGGAAGCAGGGTATAAAAGCATGACCTGTGAATCAACAGCAGGGTATAAAATATGTTATGGGGCCGTGGACCTATCAGCACGGAAAATAAAGTATTTTATGGGGCCGTGGACCTATCAGAACGGATATATGATGTATGTAATGGGGCCGTGGACCTTTCAGCACGGATATATGATGTATGTTATGGGGCCGTGGACCTTTCAGCACGGGGTATAAAGTTTAGTTTTATGTGGACTGATCACCCACAGGGTATAAGTTCTGCTACGCGAAGAATATGATAAGAAGAGTTATGAAAGTTTTGTGAAGTGACACGCATGACATGTTTATGAAAGAAGACATATGCATGGGTGTTGTGTGTGATTTTAAAGAAGTACATGCATCGTGATACACGAAGCATAAGATTTGATATGCAAGAGATGTGACTAGTTTATGACTTGCTTATGATGATATGTTGTTTTAGTACATGTTTATGCTCATATCCGTGTATCCTTTATGTGCTTTATCTGTTTTGAGGAATTCTTATTAAGATGCTACTTGCTAACCCGAGCACCCTATTTTGGGCAATGATTTATATACTGGTGACTCGTCGTGTGTGATCCCGTAAGGTGTATAGACGGGTTACTTGTTGGCGATAATTTCGCTAAGAACAGATACTCTATTCCTTTTCAGGTGAGCCGGAATATGAGATGATATTTATCGAATACGATGGCGAGTGGGCTCAATGGGATGACGGACATGGGAATAGATAGATGCTGGACTACTTTCTTAAGTTTTGGAAACTCAATGTTATTATGTTGTTCTGGAACTTATGTTAGCTAGATGAACAAACACCTTTTATTTCCGTTGCATTTTCTGGTTGTATTATTGACGATGAAGGTTTAGATTTTATGACGTTTCCGCTGATTTATCTTACGTCATGAATGATGTACGCTTGATCTGCTTTGACGCTTCGTAGTTCTCATAGTAGGCTACGGCGGGTGCACTGGTTCCGATGACAGTGTCGGGCCGGGGCGCTACAGGTGGTATCAGAGACTAGGCTTCAGATCTATCTCGGAAACTTAGATTCATGATCTTTTAGACACCTAAGTTATGATTCTCCCTTAAGGTTGAGCCTTAGTTATAAGTACTGATTTCTTTAGTGTTTAAGTATGATCAGGTTTGGGTGTGTGCGAGTGCGTTTAGCATCTAATTTTCGTATCAATATGTTATTTCCTACCCCACCCATTCTTGTGCATTCATGCTTTCAGTAACATCTTGTATTTACTGAATGCTAATGCAATGTTGACCTTTCAGAGAAAATGCCTCCAAGAAGAGAGAACACAGGGAACACTAACAACAAACAGGAGAACCAGCCACCATAAGTTGTTTTACCCCAGGTGCTCACTGATGCACTGACGGTGATCGCACAAGGGTATGCGCAACAGCATCAGCCTCCGCCTCCTCCACCGCCACAACATAACATTCGGTTCTTTTATGGAGAGATGAGAAAGATGAGGGTGCCGGAGTTTGGAGGATGTACTGATCCTGAGGAGGCTCAGCACTGGTTGGCTGAGGTGGAGAAATGTTTCCGGCTGGTGCAAGTACCGAATGAGATAAAGGTTGAGGTAGCCATACCCCTTCTAAGTTGCAAGGCTGGCGAATGGTGGGACGGAATGGTGTTGAGAATGACCCCACCAATCTCATGGGCACAGTTTTGTGATGTTTTCCTGAAGTACTATGTACTGGAGACTGCGATATTGGACAAGATAAGAGCGTTTGACAGATTGGAGCAAGGAAGGATGACGGTGTCGGAGTATGCGAATCGTTTTCATGCCTTGGGGAAGTTTGCCCCTGCGATTATGTCTGATAATCGTCTTAAGATGACGAAGTTCGAGAGGGGTTTGGACTCGAGGATACAGTCGGCGATAGTGAACGCATGAATGAAAACTTACGAGGACATGTTGGATGCATGTTTTCGGGTTGAGAGTGATTTCCGCAGAGTAGCGGCAAGAGCAGCTAGTGCTGGAGGGTCTGATAGAGGCAAGAGGCCAAGAGATGATGTGCGAGTTGGTGGAAGACCTGAACGTTGGGTCAAGATTCCGAAGAAAGGCCCAGCTGGAAATTTTCAGAGATTGCCACCCTCAGAATCCAGTAGTTCAGCAGGGTATGGGAGTTTGCCCTCATTGCAACAAGAACCACGTTGGAGAGTGTAGGAAAGTGGCTGGAGCATGTTTCCAATACGGTCAAGTGGGTCACATGATTAGGGACTGCCTGGAGATGAAGAAAAATAATCCTGGAGAGGCGGCTCAGTAGCCGAGAGCGAAGCCTAGAGCAAATGCCCGTGTACATCTCATGCCGGACATGGATGTGCAGGAGGCTACCGACATAGTAGCAGATACCATTTAAACTAAGTTTAAATCCTTATTGAATTAAGTATTTACGTGCTTAATCTTTCGTGTATAACTTGATATGGCTTTAGGTGCGATTTTAGTAAATAAGGTACCTGCCAACGTGCTCTTTGATAGCGACGCAAGCCACTCCTTCGTAGCAAAGAGATTCACTAAACACCTTGGTAGTTTACCTGAGTGGTTAGAAACTCCGTGTCGTGTTCAAGCGGCCGGAGATCAAATTATGGTTTCGTACCATCAGTACCGGGACTGTGAATTAGAGTTTGAAGGACAAACATTCTCCGCCACACTGATCCCTATTTAGATGTATGACTTTGACGTGATATTGGGAATGGACTGATTGGCCAAGCATCACGCCAACATTGACTGTCGATTGAAGCAAGTGACAGTCAAGAGTGCTAAGATGGAAGAGGTAACGTTTCAAGGGGAACCAGAACGAAAGAAAGTACCCAAGAAGGTGTATGTGTCGGTTGCACAAGCGTGCAAAGCCTTAAGGAAAGGTGCTGAGGGATTCCTAGTGTATGCAATGGATGTTACTCGGGAGGTACCGTCCATTGAGCAAATTCCAGTGGTCAATGAATTTCTTGATGTGTTTCCGGAAGATTTACCAGGTGTACCACCCTTGAGAGAAGTTGAGTTCGAGATAAACTTGATTCCAGGAACTGAACCTATTTCTAAAGCCCCTTATAGAATGGCTCCGGCAGAGTTGAGAGAGTTGAAGGAACAACTGCATGAGTTGTTGGACAAGAAGTTTATCCGCCCTAGTGTATCGCCCTGGGGAGCACCTGTTTTGTTTGTAAAGAAGAAAGATGGTAGCATGAGACTTTGTATCGATTATAGAGAGTTGAATAAAGTTACCATCAAGAATAAGTATCCCCTTCCACAAATTGAGCATTTATTTGACCAGCTCAAGGGTGCTAAAATCTTCTCTAAAATTGATCTTCGATCAGGGTATCATCAGTTGCGAGTGAAGGCCGAAGACATCACGAAGACAGCCTTCCGCACAAGATATGGCCACTATGAGTTTTTGGTGATGCCGTTTGGATTAACAAATGCCCCCGCAGGTTTTATGGATCTTATGAATACCGTCTTTCGAGAACAGTTGGATAAGTTTGTAGTGGTATTCATAGATGATATTCTGGTGTATTTTCCTGACGAGCAAACTCACACTGAGCATTTGAGAACCGTACTAGATATTTTGAGGCAGAAACAACTTTATGCTAAGTTTAGCAAGTGTGAGTTTTGGTTAAGAAGTGTGGCTTTCCTAGGTCACGTGATATCAGAAGAGGGGATTGCTGTTGACCCGAAGAAGGTGGAAGCTATAACTGAATGGCCTAGACCTACCAACATTACCGAAGTACAAAGTTTCTTGGGTCTAGCGGGTTATTACAGAAAGTTTGTGGAGGGCCTCTCAGTCGCCTTACTCAAAAGAAGTCCAAGTTTGAGTGGACGGCGGAATGCGAGCAAAGCTTCAAGGAGGTTAAGAAGAGACTAACGACAGCTCTAGTATTGGCTCAACCCTCCGAAACTGATAGGTTTATGATTTATAGTGATGCGTCAAAGAACGGTTTAGGTACGTAAACTATAGTATAAGGTTATGATCTTGTATACCCATTAAGTTTAGACTAATACCTTATTTGTAGGTTGTGTTTTAATGCAAAACAAACGAGTCATCGCATGTGCCTCAAGACAGCTGAAGTCTTATGAACAAAACTATCCCACACATGATCTTGAACTTGCCGCGGTTGTGTTCGCCTTGAAGATCTGGCGGCATTATTTGTATGGAGAGAAGTGCGCGGTATTCACGGATCATAAGAGTTTAAAGTATTTGTTCTCACAGAAGGAATTAAATATGAGGCATCGGAGATGGTTGGAGTTGCTAAAAGATTATGACCTGACAATCCATTATCACCTGGAAAAGGCTAACAAGGTAGCCGACGCTTTAAGCAGGAAATCTAGCTATGCGAGGCAATCACCACTAGAGAGAGAGATTGAGGAATTTGGTTTGGATTTGGTGGAATCCACGGTGAACGTCCTGACAGCATTGACTATCACGCCAAGTTTGGTTGATCGGATAAAGGAGGCTCAGAAGAATGACAAGACCCTCAATGAAATAATGGAAAGGGTGAAACATAGTCAAGTTGAAGGATTTCAGACCAAAGAGGATGGGAGCGTATGGTTTAGAGAAAGATTATGCGTGCCTGATGTAGACGAACTTAGGAAGGAAGTGTTGCAAGAAGTTCACAGCTCAAGGCTATCCATACACCCTGGTAGCACCAAGATGTATAGAGATCTCAAGCAATATTATTGGTGGTCTGAAATGAAACGACATGTCGCTGAATTTATAGAGAGGTGTTTGGTTTGTCAACAAGTCAAGGCAGAACACCAACGGCCTGGTGGATTGTTGATGCCATTAGAAATTCCGGAATGAAAATGGGAACATGTCACGATGGATTTCGTAGCTGGTTTACCAAAGACAAGAAGTGGATATGACATGATTTGGGTCATCGTGGATTGTCTAACAAAGTCTGCCCATTTCCTACCCGTTTCAAGTGAAGCACCTCTCGACAAGTTAGTGAATGTATATATAGAGAATATTGTTAGCTTACATGGTGTCCCAGTAAGTATAGTGTCCGATCGGGATTCACGATTTACCTCTAAGTTTTGGACAGCATTCTAGAAAGCCATGGGTACGGAATTAAGGTTGAGTATGGCGTATCATCCCCAAACTGATGGACAGTCCGAGCGGACTATTCAAACCTTGGATGATATGCTAAGAGCTTGCGTGTTGGATTTTAAAGGGAGTTGGGATGGAATGGTAAAGCTGATAGAATTTTCTTATAACAATAGTTACCACAGCGCGATTGACATGGCTCCTTTTGAAGCTTTGTATGGAAGGAAATGTAGGTCCCTGGTTTATTGGGACAAGGTAGGTGTGAGGACCATTACCGGACCTGAGCTATTGGAGAAAACGCTAGAAAAGGTGAAAGTCAACAGGGAAAGACTCAAGGCAGCTCAGGATCGTAACAAGAGTTGGGCGGATTCCAAACGACGACCATTGGAATTTGATGTAGGTGAAAAAGTCTACTTGAGAGTATCACCTACAAAGGGTGTCATGCGGTTTGGAGTAAAAGGCAAGCTAAGCTCTCGTTTTATTGGTCCTTACGAAATACTTGAGAAAGTGGGAGCCTTGGCATATAGGTTACCGTTACCTCCAGTGTTGGCGCAAGTGTACAATGTCTTTCACATATCACAACTAAGGAAGTACGTGACGGATCCAAGTCATGTACTTGAAGTTCAACCTTTGGAACTTAAGGACGATGTTACATACGAAGAGATACCTGTGAAAATTGTGGACCGAAGGGATCAAGTGTTGAGGAAGCGAGTGATTCCTTATGTAAAGATCCAGTGGAGCAACCACACGGAACGTGAAGCCACATGGGAACTCGAAGAACAAATGCGGGAGAAGTATCCTCAACTCTTTGACTAACGTACGCAAGTTTCGAGGACGAAACTTTTTGTAAGGGGGGTGGAATGTCATACCCCGTAACTTTTAAGCACGACTTTCAATACGTTAGGTCAACCTTAAATGCAATTTAATTAATGATGTAGGATGTGTTAATTAGTTACTTAAAATATAGGAAAAATAAGAAAAGGGGTTAGAAGTAGAATTAAAGGTAATTAAGGGTAATTACATAAAAGGCCCCTACTAAAGATAGGGGAGTTACACCACACTTTGGTATAACTCCCCATTGGCATTAAGGGGGACGGTTATAACACCAAATAGGAGAGGGGAAACCGGCTGCAGGAAAAAGAGAAGGAAGAGGAGAGGAAAAAGAGAGAAAAGAGAAAGAGAGAAAGGAATAAGAAGAGGAGGAAGAATTGCGGTCAAACTAGGTGCAATCCTTACCGAAATTCTGCAGTAAATCCGTAAGATTAACTAGAAACCAAGGCAAGTAATCTTTCTATACGGTTTACGCAAATTTTGATACTTTAGGCCCTATGTTCTTACAAAGAGAAAACTTGGATCACACATTAATAGTTTGACTTGTCTATGCTAAATGCTTTACTATACGTGTAATTGTTGTTGTTGATTGAGTAAGGTTATGTTCTTTGGGCCAATATCTGAAAATGGTTATGTTGTGATCTTTGTTGTTAAATATGCCCACAAGAGTGTTATACGTGATGTGTTCATTGTCCTTGTGTATGTTCTTAAGTTTGGTGATTACACCTTGGATGCTTTGAATGCGTTTGCAGGGAGTGGAAGGATGAATGTTGACATTGTTGTAAGACTTGTTGGGTTGGAAGTTTGAAGATATCTATTGAAAGTTGTGGGTGATAGAAGGTTTAGGGTATATACTAGTTTGCTTTTTTAAGAATCAAATCATGTTAGTTGTGTGTTAAGCATGATGAATCCAGGAGCTAAGATGGATCTTGAAGTGTTGACCATGAAAGGGTTGAAGAAGAAAGGTGTTGGGTGGAAGTTACTGCAGAAAAACTGCAGTTTAGAACCGTCAGAACACTTCGAACACCTACATTAGGCGCTTCAAGTCACATTAGGCGCCTAATGTAGCGTTCAATGTGTCCCAGAGCATCCCCGTACACTTCGAACACCTACATTGGGCGCTCGATGTCACATTAGGCGCTTCATGTAGGCGTTCGATGTATACGGCACATCCCCGAACACTTCGAACGCCTAGTATAGGCGCTCCATGTCCACATTAGGCGCTCCATGTAGCGTTCGAAGTATATTGGAAGTCTTTTTGACCCTTTAGGTGCCCTATGTATGTGCAGTAACTTTATACACTTCTTTTGAACATAAAATGCAAGGGTATTTGAGGAGTAATTGAGGTGTAGATGGTAAGTTTGATCAAATAAGAATAAGATTGAATCCCAAGTGAATTAGTGAGATAAACGGACTTGGAAAGATATGAACATGGAGAGTTTGAGGTGCTAGACCGTATACTTGATATGTAAGATGTATGTTTGTGTGTGTTACGTGTTTGATACGAAGTTACATGTGCATCCCGCATCATGACATAGGTACTTGCATTTGATTTGAGAATTGCTTTGCTAAAGAACATGTGTGTACAAGAGAAGTTTAAAGTTTTCAAAAGACAAAAATGGCTGCTGGTTGATCGCAGGGTATAAAAGTCACGCCTGCAGAAGCAGGGTATAAAAGCGTGACATGTGAATCAACAGCAGGGTATAAAATATGTTATGCGGCCGTGGACCTATCAGCACAGAAAATAAAGTATTTTATAGGGTCGTGGACCTATCAGCACGGATATATGATGTATGTAATGGGGCCATGGACCTTTCAGCACGGGGTATAAAGTTATATGTTATGGGGCCGTGGACCTTTCAGCATGGGGTATAAAGTTCTGTTTGCTGTTGACTGATCACAGGGTATAAAGTTCTGCTACACGAAGAATATGATAAGAAGAGTTATGAAAAGTTTTGTGAAGTGACACGCATGACATGTTTATGAAAGAAGACATATGCATGGGTGTTATGTGTGATTTTAAAGAAGTACATGCATCATGATACACGAAGCATAAGATTTGATATGCAAGAGATGTGACTAGTTTATGACTTGCTTATGATGATATGTTGTTTTAGTACATGTTTATGCTCATATCCATGTATCCTTTATGTGCTTTATCTGTTTTGAGGAATTCTTATTAAGATGCTACTTGCTAACCCGAGCACCTTATTTTGGGCAATGATTTATATACTGGTGACTCGTCGTGTGTGATCCCGTAAGGTGTATAGACGGGTTACTTGCTGGTGATAATTTCGCTAAGAACAGATACTCTATTCCTTTTCAGGTGAGCCGGAATATGAGATGATATTTATCGAAGATGATGGCGAGTGGGCTCAATGGGATGACGGACATGGGAATAGATAGATGCTGGACTACTTTCTTTAAGTTTTGGAAACTCAATGTTATTATGTTGTTCTGGAACTTATGTTAGCTAGATGAACAAACACCTTTTATTTCCGCTGCATTTTCTGGTTGTATTATTGACGATGAAGGTTTAGATTTTATGACGTTTCTGCTGATTTATCTTACGTCATGAATGATGTACGCTTGATCTGCTTTGACGCTTCGTAGTTCTTATAGTAGGCTACGGCGGGTGCACTGGTTCCGATGACAGTGTCGGGCCGGGGCGCTACAATAGGAGTGTCCATCACGGTACATTGCATAGTCCATTTGAAATCGTGTATGGTTTTAGCCCTTTGTCTCCACTTAATTTGATTCCCATTCCATTACATGAACGTTCAAGTCTTGATGGTAAACAAAAAGCAGAAAAGATAAAGAAACTGCATGAAAATGTTAAAGCACAACTTGAGAAGAAAAAAAATGTATGAAAAACGAGCCAACAAACATAGAAAACGAGTTGTGTTTGAACCAGGTGATTTGGTTTGGTTACATTTACGAAAATAAAGGTTTCCCAATGAACGAAAGTCAAAATTGTTGCCTAGAGGAGATGGACCATTCAAAGTCTTAAAACGCATAGGTGAAAATGCCTACATCCTTGATCTTTCCGAGAGGTATGGTTGTATTTCTTCTACTTTCATTGTTGCTGACCTCACACCTTTCACTGACGAACCATTCAATTCGAGGACGAATCCTCTTGAGGAGGGGAGGATTGATGAGGATCGGGGATCCCATCAAGAGGTCATGGGTCCTATGACAAGATGTAGGGCTAGAGAACTTGGACATCAAGTTGGAACCTTCTTGTACAAGCATGTTCAAGATGAACCTAAGGCTTATTGGGTTCACCTCATTGAACCCGCATTATGAGCGTATTCTTTCCCCCCAAGCGTGTGTGAGTATTCTTTGTTTTGAATTTTGTCTTGTTTTCTTGTGATCCTTGCTTCTTTGTGTTTGCCTTGTAGGTAAGTAGGTACATGATAAGTTACAAGCCAAACAGAGGACCACAAATGACTTTAAAGGCGTGTGCACCCTAAAGAGTAGACAAAAGAAATGTTGTCTTGAGAAGAATGTTTGTCTCTACAAGGACAAATTCAAATGTGGTCCAAGATGTAATTCCTTTTCAAAATTAGCTCAAAAATATCTCCAACAATCAAAAGACGGGGCGGCCAAATTGAAGTCAAAAATGAAGATCAACTTGAAGTTAAACTTGAATTCAAATTCAACCATGATTTGAATTTCAAATTTCAACCAATTTGAGATTTAAAATTCAAGACACAAGGAAAAGATTTCAGCCACTTTTTGAAGCAAGCCACACTCCATCTGTGAAGAAAGAAGAAGGATAATACGTAATTCAAAATTGAATCCAAATTTGAGTTCCAATTCAAATTCAATTCAACTGCAACCAACTTTTAAATTCAATTCCAACCACTTTTCCATCATCAAATCAGGTCTCCGACACCCTCATTACTCACCAAAAATTGGCTGAAAGAAGTGGAGATGGAAATCAACAACCATTTCAAATTTTAGCTAGAATTTGTTTTAGCTTTAAATTTCAAACAACTTTCAAATTTAAATACTTGTTAGCTAGTTTATTTCAAATAATTTCTATCATTTTAAGGCTATTAAGGACGAGTTTTCATCCTATAAATACAGCCCTTGGGGCGCATTGGCAAAGCACAAGTTTGATGAAATAAAATCTTGATATTTTTCTCCTATTCTTGTGAGACTTTATTTTCTTGGTTTTGCATTAAAAACCTAGGTTAATATCCTTAAAAATTGAGCATTTTGAAGATGTTGTCATTGCTCTAAGGTTCCGTCCAGGAGAGCCATTGTGGTTTGCCTGAATAACGACCATCTTGAAGTCTTAGTTCTTGGTCGTTGAACCAATCGTTTGTTTCACTAAGGAAGTAAGGGGAAGTCTTCTTCCTTGTGCCTAACCCATAGTGAAGGATGTTTGGTGGTGGAAAAGTTGGATCACATGTCTTGCACGTATCATATATGTTTATGAGGCTTAGCAAATGAATTGTAGGTGGAACAATAATCAAAAAACTGAAAATAAGAAAATTAGGCCTAAAATACCAAAATTGCCCCTTCCAGTTAAAAAAATCTGAAGTAGCTATACAATCATGTATTACTCCCCCAGGAAGTCAAACTTCTACACCCCCAGAAGTTACAAAAGTCGACTTTCAGAGACTGGAGAGGAAGGAGAAGGGAAAGGAAGAATAAGGAAGAAACTGCGGCCAAAACTAGGCTCAATCCGTCCTGGAATTCAGCCAAACTTTTGTAAGACCATTTAGATTCAAAGGTAAGTGACTTTTCTATATGCCTTGTGCATTTTGGTTCAATAGGCCCTACTTTCTAAAAGAAAAAAATTTGATCACACATTTGTAATTTTGATCTGTTTATGTTAATTGCTTTATTCTATGCATTTACTGTTGTTTGATTGAGTAAAGTCATGAACTTTTGGGCCAATTTCTGAGAATCCTTACGATTTGCTTGATTGATGATGAATATGCCTTAAATGTGTTATCTCTGATTTAATCATTGCCTTGTGATCATCTATTATGCGGACTATCGGTGCCTTAGACAATTTGAGTTGATTTATGGAAGGTTTGAGGGTTTGTAAGATGAGTTTTCTGTAGATTTATTTGACGGTTGAGGGTTTTGCTGATATGTCCGAAGGTGTGAATTGTAGGAGGCATAGGATTGATGCCATTTGAGGAATCTATGTTTCAATTTTGTGTCATGTGTGCATATGTAGGTTGGATTCAGGTTTTAGGATAGATTTTAGGAGTTTTCTAGGTTTGGAATGAAGTGGTTTGAAGGTTGGGTCATAAATGAGGTGAAACATGGTGAAAAGTTGCAGAAACAGGGACTTGGATCGATCATGGGGTGATTCGATCGATCCAAGTGGTCGTGGCAGGATTCTTGACTCTCTGGAAGACATGGATCGATCAGAAAAGGAGACATCAATCGGTCGAGACATAGATCGATCTGAAGGCCACATCGATCGATCGATATGGCTAGCTCTGTAGAATTTGAGCTGAATTCCTACAAAACGTTAGGAAATGAATGGCAAGTTATTTGAGGGACTTGTGTATGATGTTTGGGACTTGTGTGTGTCTAAGAGGTCTATTTGAAGTGTGTTTGAGGTGTTTTGGGGTTGAAAATCTTAACTGTGGATGAATGAGATTAAGTGTGAACTTGAAGTGAGTTTATGAGACAAAAGTGTGTGAAATTGTGCAAGTGAGGTATGTTTGAGGTTTGTGACCTTGTACTTGATATGTAAAGTGTGTGTACATGTTTAAAGGCCTGATATGATGTGACATGAGCATTTTGCACCATTGCATAAGTATTTTACATTCCAACATGAGTTTTGCTTTGTGAAAAGACATGTGTGTGTAAAAAAGACTAAAGTTCTGAAAGACAAGTTTGTGGCTGTTGGTTGATCACAGGGTATAAAAGTCACGCTTGTAGTGACATGGTATAAAAGCGTGTCCTGTGTATCAACAGCAAGGTAAAAGTTTGTTGGGTCGTGGACCTTTCAACATGATGTATAAAGTTCTGTTTTGCTGCAGGATGATCACCCATATGGTACAAAGTTTTGTGCTACGCGAAAAATAAGATAATAAGTACGAAAAGTTTTGTGAAATGACATGCATGACATGTTTGTGAAAGAAGGCATACATACATGTTCTGTTCGGTTCAGTGCATTGTTTTGAAGAAGTGCATGCATCATGCGACACGAGTCATAAGATATGACATTAAAAAAATGACATGTGTATAGGGTCTGTTTACTTTGTACGTTCTACTCGATACGTAAATTGTTCATTGTCTATCTTTCTTATATGACTTGCCTGTCTTTGATGTTTGCTTATAAAAGGTCATTTGCTAACCCGAGCACCTTAATTTGGCATTAAATTATGTATTGGTGACTCATCGTGTGATCATGTAAGGGGTATAGATAGGTCACTTGCTAACGATGTTTTCGCTAAGAATAGATACTCTATTTTTTTCAGGTGAGCCAGAGTATGAGCTGATTTTATAGAAGACGATGCTGAGTGGGCTCATTGGGATGCTGGTCATTGAAGAGGATAGACTTATGTTTATTTCCTTAGCTGATAGACTTCCTGTTTGATGTTTTGTATCAGAGGATATATTAGACTTTTCCCAGTACTTGTTCCATTTCAGTTGTAATTCATTTTGGTTTCATTGTCAGTTTTGAAGTTTTAAATTTGTATGACGTTTCTGCTGATTTATCCTACAATCAAAGATGACATGTACGTGATATGCTTTGACGCCTTGTAGTTCTCGTTACAGACTACGGCAGGTGCATTGATACCGATGTCTGGTTTCGGGCCAGGCCGCTACAGCAGAAGTCAAAGTAAAACCTCAAAGTATTCATAAACACATAAATAAAGTACAATGATTTGAGCAATTGTAAATAATATATCGTTGCAAATAAAGGTAAATGACAATCTCTAACAAGTATACAAACTGAAACCCACAATCCCTAATTGGAACACCATAATATCCTCTGTATAGCCAGAAACAGTCATTATCCTCACTCTGCGTCACCCTCGACATAAACTTGGTCGTACTCCTGATCATCTGAAAGAAATAAGAAAGTATAGTATGAGCGACACTTCACGCAGCAAGTAACGTTACCATATTTGTCATGAGATCGTGCACGGAGAAACAAGTGTAATAGAATAGATAGCAGTACAGAACATAACATGTTTCTTATTTGCAAATGATTTTACCATTTTACCCCTAACATCCAAATCGAAGATAACAAATAGATCCAACAAAGATGCACAATATAATCCAAGAAAAGATTAGTCCAAGCCAAAACGTGATGTAGTTTTCCAAAACAATGCAATGCCAAAGTTTTTCAAATATCCAAAGTTCCAAAATTCTAAATTGTCCAAACCCGTTTAGTCGGTCCAAAGTCCAAAATCCAAATAGTCAAAATCCGACTAAATCGGTCCAAAGTCCAAAATCAGATGCAATGGCTATATCATTTTCTCTACAGGTGACTTATACCGTAAGATTTAAAAATTGATCCCCCTATAGTCAATATGACACAGACACCCTGTCCCAGACTAGGTCGTTACGTCTGTGGCGCCCTAATGGTGTAAAATATGTCCGTGCATCATGTCCCAGACTATGTAGTTACACCCAGACACTTCGTTTGTTTGGAACCAATCCAACTTACAATATATTTCACATTGTATGGTGAATTTCGAGATATGAATGGATATTTTCAAAAATTATTTTCCAGGTCCAAAAGTTAGGCAAAATTACCAAAAGGTCCAACAAGCCAAATATTCCAAACCAAATATACCAAATAAACAAAAAGTCCCAAAAATACCCCTCAGCCGCCGCATACATATATACGTATATATACCCATGCTCATACATATGTATATACACGTACATACGTATACGCACCTTCCTAGACCCACTTTTCCTGCCGACCCACTATCTAACTCACCTTCAACCCCTTATCCTAGCCCCACTGTCACTGGTCAGCCCAGCCCCAGCCCCCATCCCTCATCCCAGGCTCTCCCCTCTCCTCCAAACCCTGATTCCACCTCAAACCACTTCACACCCCCTCGGCCAAACTCCACACATTTCACCCCTCACATCTAACACCTCAGATAACTAGAATTCTTCATGTTTCACACACTGCTGCAAAAATCACCGTCATTGGACACCACATGTGCCCTCACGCGCCACGAGTAGCACGTCCATACGCACCCACTTGCCGGCGCGTGAGCCCCACTCTGACCACCAGAATTCTTATTTTCCTATTTTCAATCTATCCCCATCCTCAAACATCACAAAAATCCACTTTTTAGAATTTATTTTGCCAAATCCTCACTCCAAAAACCCTGATTCTAATCACATGAGATTATACCGCAATACTCCTCATAATCATCAAATTTATGACCATTCCTTAGTAGCATCAGCTCTCGGATTCGATGATCATTCCCCATATTTGTTCATACATTTGCCCATAACACATAAACACATATGATGCATATGAATATAAAAGACATGAATTCAATATATAAATATATATACCTACATGCGGGTTATGTAGGATCTGCAAGGCACCACTAGAAGGGGGGGTTGAATAGGTGGTGCGGAAAATATGGTTTTTAAAATTTCTTTAACCTTAACAAATTCAAGTTCTGAAAACAGATTCTGTCTTCAGTACCAGTTTTAAAACGATTTAAAAACTAGGTTAGAGGTCTCCAAAAATTATGAAATTTTGAGAGAACTTAGCCTCAGATGTTGTGAGGGTTCCCTAAAAATTTCAAATCAAAATTCAACCTTTAACCCCTTCAAAAACCGTTGGCACTCAGATTGTGCAAAACTGCCAGAAACGGTAGATGGTTTTGAAAAATTAATTCCTATTTGTGTGAATGTCCAAATGATCTGAAAATTTGACCAATAACTCTTCACACACTATATTTAAATGGGTTGAAACAGTTTTTGAAAATTCTTTTGGGAAGTAGGTCAAATACACCCAAAGTCTCAACCTTTGCAAGTCTGAAAATCAGACTGCACTAGTCTCAGTACTTTTGATGTTTGGATGACTTATACTTGTCCAAAAGGGTTGAAACTTGTGCCAAATTAACCTTTGAACGTTTAGGTATGTTTCTGGAAATTTTTATAATTTTTAGAAAACGTTTACTATTTTTACCAACGTGAATAATATAAGTAAACTGCGCAGAAACTGAAACGTAAATGCAGAAAGTAAAGTGCACCGAGATTTTTATACTGGTTCGGTTATAAACAACCTACTCCAGTCTTCAAGGAACACCTTCCTTGGTTCACACTATTCACACACACACCACACCTTACCACAGGGTTGATAGAGTTACACCTTAACTCCAACCCTTTACAAACCTTGTATTGCTAGTACAATTAGCACGAACACCACCACCTCGTAAGAATGAAGATTGATCACACCTTGATCAATCTTGTACAAAGATATATGAATGGTGGTTTCTATGAAGCCTATTCAAGGATGAAAGAAATCAAATACAATAGGCTTATTACAAGAGAAGAAAGAAAGAGAAAGTAGGAGAGGAGAACTTTTGCACTTTGATCACTTTTGATTATGATTCTTGGTTGTACTTTTGTTTGTTCTTCTCTTCTCCTTTTTAACAATTGCAGCCGTCCCCTATGCTCCTCTTCCCCCTCTTGTGACTTTCCTTTTAATTGCTTGGAGAGTGTGAGACATCATAGTGACAACATTTTGCTTACTTGGCATCACTCCATTGGACCATCATTTAGTCATTGCTTACTTGGCACCTCTTGATTGGCTCATTGTTGTCATCACTTGATGACATGGATATTCTGTAAAAAACACTAAATATATGCCAAATAATCAATTATCAAATCATGCCAAAATAGTCACAATATGTCATAAAGTTTGAGACACAAAAATCTCTCTATTTCCATCTCCAAAATTCGGCCATATCAACTTGTAAATGCTGAAATTTTCAGCATTTACCATGTGAGATTAAATCAATATTTCTTCCATTTTTCTTTGAATTTCTTCCATAAAAATACAACCAATATTTAAGGCAAGTTTAGCTACAAGTTTGAGAATGAATTTGGACACCAAAAAGAGATACCATTCGGCCACAACATGTCTTGCACATGCTGAAATTTCAGCATGTGTAACATCCACTCTTTCTTCAAAATGTTGCCTATTTTGCATTGTTTTAATTTAAGAATTCAATCAACATTAAGTATACAATATTCTCATCATGTATAGAATAAAACTTGCCAACCATGAGGCCTATATTTCGGCCATAACCACTACACACATGCTGAATTTTTCAGCATGTGTGATATTCAAAAATATCACTTCCTTTATTCCATAAACTATTCAAAACATTTCCATATCTCATTTAATTTATTCCTCAATAAAAGATTAACAAAATATATTCCTTAAGCTTGAAGAAATCGGCCATTAAGGTGTGTGACATGCTGAAATTTTCAGCATGTGACATAAGAGAGGTGTATGTTGAAAACTTACCTTTTGTAGCTTCTCTCTTTGATTAATCAACATTGTATGATTGATTCTTGACCAATCAACATGCCAACAAGGCTCCACATGTGCTCCATCTCAGATAGGGTGACGTTTTGGTGTGTATATGCATGTGCTGAAATTTATTTTTGCTAACTTTGTAAAATAGTGCACATTTAATATTATACACATGTAATATTCCAATCAGCCCTTAATTTAATTTTCTAGAACACTTTAAGATGTATATTATGTGTAAAAAGTGTCTAGATACGTGCCACATCATGTTCAAGAAAAACGTTCCATGTCAAGTGCGTAGAAAACCGAATTTTCGATATTTATCGATTACCCGATTTTTCTCTAATTTAAATTCCAACTTTTGCACATGCTATATATATTATGTTATACATAATATATATAATATATACTTTAATTTTCAGCACTTGGCTGATTTAAAGTGGTACCATAAACATGTGACAAAAATAAAATTGGAATCTTCACATTTTGGCCTAAATGTGGGGTGATTTGTGTGTGCCAACATGGAAAGTATTTTTGTCTCAATAAACAGTGTATGGCACGAAATTTTTAATGAATTTTGATGTATATGGGCTGGCCATTTATTTATGGCAAGTACGTGACACATTGGCGAAGTTTCGGTATCGCCCGATACGACAAATTTCGGTTTAGAACCTTTTATCGTGTCGTATTTAATATGTCATCACCATATCTTATATCACATGATATAAGATCTGAATATACTCATAAATATGAGTTAAGTATAGTGGTGTGACGTAAACGTACGTTCGTAAGATATATAACGTGTCAATAGTACGTTGGAATAAATGTGTATGTGCCTTTTATAAAAATCTGAAAATATAGTATATATATATGTATTAAAAACATGTGACATTGATGTGTGGAGGAGGAGAAAACTTTCCTTCCATAGCCATGTTGCCTTTAAGCCTTTTCCAAATGCATCTTCCTTTAATGAACTACTTAGTTTATTAAACTAAGTACTTCACTTAATGAACTACTTTAGTTCATTAATTGTGGCACCTGAAAATAGTATAAACTCAACAAATGTTCGCCATATGATGTAAGCTTTAAAGCTTCATGGCTTGTTAGTACGGCAACATAATATATGAGGTAAATAAGGCAAGTTATCATGCATACATGTACACTTGTGTATATATATATACTTAACGTTAGATATATATATATACATATTCAAATTTCTTATTTTAAAATCACTCAAACCCTCATATTTCTACAATCTCCCCCTTTTGATGATTTTCAAAATAACAAGTGTACATGATTTAAGTGTTGTCTCTCCCCCTCGAATTGTGCACAGATTTGAAATTTGAATTTCGAATTTCAAATCCGGCTACCCCTTGATTTATGCAATTAGGATAAATCAGTGATCTTTCTCCCTTAAATCTCTCTCTCCCCCTTAAATCATGCTTCTCTCTCCCCCTTTATTTTGGAAAGTTAATCAAAAGATTCCTGTCAAAAAGGAAAGTAAATCAAATGATATCGCATTAAATCACATCAATAGGAAGCATGCCTAATGTAGAACGGAGAGATTCAAATGTGGCTTGATTTAAGGCCTTAGTAAATATATCCGCTACTTGTGATTCTGTGCGTACGTGATCTATGACAATATTACCATTGTTAACGTGATCACGAAGAAAATGATAGCGAACTTCTATGTGCTTAGCCTTAGAGTGTAATACGGGGTTCTTAGACAAATTTATTGCACTCATACTATCACAATATATAGGAATTTTATCTACGGTAATTCCAAAATCCGAAAGTTGTTGTTTTATCCACAACAACTGTGTGCAACAAAGGCTAAGAGCCATATACTCAGCCTCAGTAGTGGACAAAGCAACACTTGCTTGCTTTTTGGAAAACCACGAAATAAGGGAATTTCCTATAAATTGGCAAGTTCCGCTCGTGCTTTTTCTATCTATTTTGCAGCCACCATAATCTGCATCAGTGTAAGCATGTAAGTCGAATGTAGAATCCTTATCATACCAAATACCTAAGGTGGGCGTGTGCTTAATATAGCGGAATATTCTTTTTACTGCATTTAAGTGTGACACCTTAGGTTGACTTTGAAAACAAGCACACATGCATACGCTAAACATGATGTCAGGCCTACTAGCAGTTAAATATAGTAAAGAACCTATCATAGATCTATATAATCCATTATCAACATCTTTACCATGTTCATCTTTGTCTAATTTAGTGGTGACACTCATAGGTGTGGGGGATGGTTTCAGATTTTCAAAATTGAATTTCTTGATCATGTCGTTTACGTACTTAGCTTGGCTTATATGAATTCCTTTACTCGTTTGCTTAATCTGCAAGCCAAGAAAATAATTAAGTTCACCAACCATAGACATTTCAAATTCAGCTTTCATACAATTTTCAAAATCCTTAACAAGTTTATGTGAGGTAGAACCAAAAATAATATCATCTACGTAAATTTGAATAATAAGTAGATCGGATTTTTCTTGTTTCAAAAATAGTGTACTATCTATAGTACCACGTTTAAAATTATTTTCTAAAAGAAAAGTAGCAAAACGATCATACCATGCTCTAGGCGCTTGCTTTAGTCCATATAGTGCCTTCTTTAATTTGTACACGTGATCAGGATGTTTCAAATCTTCAAAACCGGGTGGTTGCTTCACGTATACTTCTTCTTGTATAAATCCGTTTAGAAAAGCACTTTTGACGTCCATTTGATACAATTTAAAATCTTTCATGCAAGCAATAGCAAGTAAAAGTCGTATAGCTTCTAAACGTGCTACGGGTGCAAATGTTTCATCATAGTCTATTCCTTCTTCTTGATTATATCCTTGAGCTACGAGTCTTGCTTTATTTCTAACGACTTTTCCTTCTTCATTCATTTTGTTCCTAAACACCCACTTTGTGCCTATTATTGTCTTATCTTGTGGTCGTGGCACTAAATCCCATACATCATTTCTAACGAATTGATTAAGTTCGTCATGCATAGCATCAATCCAAGATGAGTCACTCAAAGCATCATGCACATTCTTCGGCTCAATTTCAGAAATCATAGCATGAAATTCATTTATTTCATCTGAAGTGATTCTTCTACGTGGTCGCACACCGTGAGTGATGTCGCCTATGATGAGATCATGTGGGTGATCTCTATGCCATCTTGGTTGATTATTTTCTAAGTTATCATGCATTTCTATATGATCATGCATTTCTAGTGTTTCATTCATCTCATGCATATCAAAAGAATCATTTTCTTCATCTAAAACGGGTCTTAATTCAAAATCATCATCATATTCCTTTTCTTTATCAATTTCTCCAAATTCATTAAATTTAACATGAATAGATTCTATGATTTGTCTAGTGATAGGATCATAACATCTATATGCTTTTGAATTTATGGAATATCCAATAAAAATGCACTCAATCGATTTGGATTCAAATTTATCTAAGTTATCTTTTGTATTCAATACAAAGCATTTGCATCCAAACACACGAAAATAATCTATCTTAGGCATACGATCATTCAAAATTTCGTAAGGCGTCTTGTTTATTTTCTTTCTTATAGATAGGCGATTTACAATATAGCATGCACAATTTACGGCTTCCGCCCACAGAAATCTAGGCAATTTATTTTCGCAAAGCATGGTTCTAGCGATTTCTTGTAGTGTGCGATTCTTTCTTTCTACTACTCCATTTAATTGTGGAGTTCTAGGTGGCGAAAATTCATGTTTAATTCCTTTTTCTTCACAAAATGAAATCATCTCTTTATTTTTAAACTCACCGCCTCTATCACTCCTTATTCTTTTCACATTTATGCCGTATTGATTTTCAAGTTGTTTAATTAATTTAGCGATTTCTACGGCGCTATCATCCTTATGTGCAAGAAATAAAGTCCAAGTATAGCGAGAAAAGTCATCAACAATTACGCATGCATAGTGACGCCCACCAAGGCTTGTAGTGCGACTGGGACCAAACAAATCGATATGCAATAGTTCTAGTATTCTAGTCGTGCTTATCTCATTTTTAGACTTAAGTGACTCACGTGTTTGTTTGCCTTTTATGCAGGATTCACACAACTGAAAGTTGTCTAAATCAAGCTTAGGCAATCCCCGTACTAGGTTCTTTCGTTGCAATTTTTCTAGTGTAGAAATACCTATGTGTCCTAAACGTCTATGCCATAAGTTCACATTGGGTTCATTTGACATAAAACATTTAACTTTGGCATCTACTACATCATCCATAGATAGTGTGAATATATTTCCTTCACGTTTTCCTTTTAAAACAATTTCTCCATTTTTATCTATTATATTACAATAAGGGTGAGTAAAACACACATTGAAACCATTGTCAACAAATTGAGAAATACTAAGAAGATTGTAAGTTGCTTACCAAAAACACGTTGGAGATTTGGAGTGTATTCGGATTTCCAATCGTACCTTTACCGATGATCTTGCCTTCATTGTTGTCTCCAAAGGTTACGGATCCGCCTTTTGTGACCTTCTTTAATTTGGAGAAGAGGCTCGGGTCACCTGTCATGTGCCTCGAGCAACCACTGTCAAGGAACCACTTTATTGATGTTTCTTTTGATGAGTGGTCTCCCTGCAATGTAAAAAGGTGATTTAGGTACCCTTTTAATTTTGGGTCCTTTCGAGTTAGTTAATCACCTTTTAGTAAAGGTACCTTTCGGTACCCATACTTGGGTGATCCTTCTCGGTCTATCAAATGGCAAGAAAGTAGATGAAGGTGCGACATAGTATACATGTGGTGCATGTACTTTGGGTCTTTGCCCAAGGACTCCTCTATACTCATTGTATGAAGGACGTTTGTGATATGTCCTTGTGTGTGTGTGCGTGGTGTGTGGATGATATGCCTTCCGTGTATGCATTGATCTCTTATTCTCATATCTATATGGTACAACATTATATTTCACACGATATGAGGGAGTGGGGCGTGTGGAAGGGGGCGCTTTTTGCGTCATCTTAGACGCCACTTGATGCTTAGGGGTGTCTACCTTTTTAGACACAACAAACTTGGTTGGTATGGTTGATACTTCGTTAGTATCAACGTACCCCAATCCAGTTTTGTCACTGTCATGCTTTTGTGATAATATGATGCGATGCAGCATGTTTGACCCTGTATCGAATTGTTTCATCATTTTCTCTAAGTCTATATTCCTTGATTTCAAATTTGAAATCTCGGATTTCATTTCATTATTTTGAGACGTTAATGATGAGATCTCGGTTTTTAATGCAGTGATGATACATGAAGACTCTTTCTTTGAATCGCTTAATTGAGCGACAAGATTCTCGTTAGAAGATTCTAACAGTTTCTTGTCTTCAATTAAACGTTTCTTTTCTTTTGCGAGAGTCTTAGTAAATTTATGTAACTCAAGATATTGACTAAATAGATCATCGTAAGAAGGTTCAGAGTCAGAGTCAGAGTCAGATGATACCTCATTAGACGTCTTTGAAGCGAAGCAAACTTGAGCGGTCTCCTCTTCGGTCTCAGATTCAGAGTCTGATGAATCACTCCATGTGGAGGCCTTTAGTGCACGTTTCCTTTGTTTAGGATCTGAGACGGGTCTATTTTTGTTCCGCTCCTTGTCAGGGTATTTATTAGTTTGCTTTTCTTTGTTTGGGCAGTCATATGATAAGTGTCCGAGTTTGCCGCATTCATAACATTTAATGTCCTTATCATTTGACTTGTTTTTATTTCTCTTAGATGTAGTGCCCTTGTTTTTATTTCTAAATGATTTTCTCATGAATCTTCTTAGTCCTTTAGCCAATAGAATTAAGTCATCATTATCCGATTCGGAATCACTATCTTCTACGTGATCGGAGGGAGGGGAGACGTATTCATTTGATTTAAAAGCAATTGTCTTACCTTGTTTGGTTGATTCCGATTTCCGAATGATGAGTTTGTTTTCATACACTTTTAGTGAACCAATGAGTTCTTCCATTTTTATTGACTTAGTCTCCTTGCTTTCTTCTATGGTAGTCACTTTAGGATCCCATTCTGAAGGGAGGCTCCGTAGGACTTTCTGTACTTTTTCCTGCGTTGTAAAGGCCTTACCAAGAGACTCAAGAGAGTTATAGATGTTAGTCAAGCGAAGATCCATATCAACAATTGACTCATTAGGCAACAACTTGAAAGACTCAAGAGTAGACATAAGCATATTGATTTTAGACTCTTTTACTTGACTCGTGCCTTCGTGTTTCATTTCTAGATTCTCCACATTTCTTGTGCACTCGAACAATTTGACACATAACTAGATTCACTCTTACTTAAACCATTTAAGAGTAACTGCATGGCCTTAGCATTCATACTCAGTTTCTTTTTGTCTTCACTAGTATAGTCTTGTCTTGTTTTAATCACTTCTAGTGTGACTCCATCTACAGTGGACAATTTAGACGGGACATATGGACCATCTTCAATTATTGACCAAAGGTCTATGTCTATAGCCATAAGAAATAATTTCATCCTAAGTTTCCATTGAATAAAAGACTCACCGTCAAAGAGTGGAGGCCTTTGGCTTGACATACCTTCTTGTTCGGTTTTGAGATTTGTGGATGCCATCTCACTGAATCGTAGGATTCCTTGTAGTGAGTATTCCTGCGCTCTGATACCACTTGTAGGATCTGCAAGGCACCACTAGAAGGGGTGGGTTGAATAGGTGGTGCGGAAAATATGGTTTTTAAAATTTCTTTAACCTTAACAAATTCAAGTTCTGAAAACAGATTCTGTCTTCAGTACCAGTTTTAAAACGATTTAAAAACTAGGTTAGAGGTCTCCAAAAATTATGAAATTTTGAGAGAACTTAGCCTCAGATGTTGTGAGGGTTCCCTAAAAATTTCAAATCAAAATTCAACCTTTAACCCCTTCAAAAACCGTTGGCACTCAGATTGTGCAAAACTGCCAGAAACGGTAGATGGTTTTGAAAAATTAATTCCTATTTGTGTGAATGTCCAAATGATCTGAAAATTTGACCAATAACTCTTCACACACTATATTTAAATGGGTTGAAACAGTTTTTGAAAATTCTTTTGGGAAGTAGGTCAAATACACCCAAAGTCTCAACCTTTGCAAGTCTGAAAATCAGACTGCACTAGTCTCAGTACTTTTGATGTTTGGATGACTTATACTTGTCCAAAAGGGTTGAAACTTGTGCCAAATTAACCTTTGAACGTTTAGGTATGTTTCTGGAAATTTTTATAATTTTTAGAAAACGTTTACTATTTTTACCAACGTGAATAATATAAGTAAACTGCGCAGAAACTGAAACGTAAATGCAGAAAGTAAAGTGCACCGAGATTTTTATACTGGTTCGGTTATAAACAACCTACTCCAGTCTTCAAGGAACACCTTCCTTGGTTCACACTATTCACACACACACCACACCTTACCACAGGGTTGATAGAGTTACACCTTAACTCCAACCCTTTACAAACCTTGTATTGCTAGTACAATTAGCACGAACACCACCACCTCGTAAGAATGAAGATTGATCACACCTTGATCAATCTTGTACAAAGATATATGAATGGTGGTTTCTATGAAGCCTATTCAAGGATGAAAGAAATCAAATACAATAGGCTTATTACAAGAGAAGAAAGAAAGAGAAAGTAGGAGAGGAGAACTTTTGCACTTTGATCACTTTTGATTATGATTCTTGGTTGTACTTTTGTTTGTTCTTCTCTTCTCCTTTTTAACAATTGCAGCCGTCCCCTATGCTCCTCTTCCCCCTCTTGTGACTTTCCTTTTAATTGCTTGGAGAGTGTGAGACATCATAGTGACAACATTTTGCTTACTTGGCATCACTCCATTGGACCATCATTTAGTCATTGCTTACTTGGCACCTCTTGATTGGCTCATTGTTGTCATCACTTGATGACATGGATATTCTGTAAAAAACACTAAATATATGCCAAATAATCAATTATCAAATCATGCCAAAATAGTCACAATATGTCATAAAGTTTGAGACACAAAAATCTCTCTATTTCCATCTCCAAAATTCGGCCATATCAACTTGTAAATGCTGAAATTTTCAGCATTTACCATGTGAGATTAAATCAATATTTCTTCCATTTTTCTTTGAATTTCTTCCATAAAAATACAACCAATATTTAAGGCAAGTCTAGCTACAATTTTGAGAATGAATTTGGACACCAAAAAGAGATACCATTCGGCCACAACATGTCTTGCACATGCTGAAATTTCAGCATGTGTAACATCCACTCTTTCTTCAAAATGTTGCCTATTTTGCATTGTTTTAATTTAAGAATTCAATCAACATTAAGTATACAATATTCTCATCATGTATAGAATAAAACTTGCCAACCATGAGGCCTATATTTCGGCCATAACCACTACACACATGCTGAATTTTTCAGCATGTGTGATATTCAAAAATATCACTTCCTTTATTCCATAAACTATTCAAAACATTTCCATATCTCATTTAATTTATTCCTCAATAAAAGATTAACAAAATATATTCCTTAAGCTTGAAGAAATCGGCCATTAAGGTGTGTGACATGCTGAAATTTTCAGCATGTGACATAAGAGAGGTGTATGTTGAAAACTTACCTTTTGTAGCTTCTCTCTTTGATTAATCAACATTGTATGATTGATTCTTGACCAATCAACATGCCAACAAGGCTCCACATGTGCTCCATCTCAGATAGGGTGACGTTTTGGTGTGTATATGCATGTGCTGAAATTTATTTTTGCTAACTTTGTAAAATAGTGCACATTTAATATTATACACATGTAATATTCCAATCAGCCCTTAATTTAATTTTCTAGAACACTTTAAGATGTATATTATGTGTAAAAAGTGTCTAGATACGTGCCACATCATGTTCAAGAAAAACGTTCCATGTCAAGTGCGTAGAAAATCGAATTTTCGATATTTATCGATTACCCGTTTTTTCTCTAATTTAAATTCCAACTTTTGCACATGCTATATATATTATGTTATACATAATATATATAATATATACTTTAATTTTCAGCACTTGGCTGATTTAAAGTGGTACCATAAACATGTGACAAAAATAAAATTGGAATCTTCACATTTTGGCCTAAATGTGGGGTGATTTGTGTGTGCCAACATGGAAAGTATTTTTGTCTCAATAAACAGTGTATGGCACGAAATTTTTAATGAATTTTGATGTATATGGGCTGGCCATTTATTTATGGCAAGTACGTGACACGTTGGCGAAGTTTCGGTATCGCCCGATACGACAAATTTCGGTTTAGAACCTTTTATCGTGTCGTATTTAATATGTCATCACCATATCTTATATCACATGATATAAGATCTGAATATACTCATAAATATGAGTTAAGTATAGTGGTGTGACGTAAACGTACGTTCGTAAGATATATAACGTGTCAATAGTACGTTGGAATAAATGTGTATGTGCCTTTTATAAAAATCTGAAAATATAGTATATATATATGTATTAAAAACATGTGACATTGATGTGTGGAGGAGGAGAAAACTTTCCTTCCATAGCCATGTTGCCTTTAAGCCTTTTCCAAATGCATCTTCCTTTAATGAACTACTTAGTTTATTAAACTAAGTACTTCACTTAATGAACTACTTTAGTTCATTAATTGTGGCACCTGAAAATAGTATAAACTCAACAAATGTTCGCTATATGATGTAAGCTTTAAAGCTTCATGGCTTGTTAGTACGGCAACATAATATATGAGGTAAATAAGGCAAGTTATCATGCATACATGTACACTTGTGTATATATATATACTTAACGTTAGATATATATATATACATATTCAAATTTCTTATTTTAAAATCACTCAAACCCTCATATTTCTACAATCTCCCCCTTTTGATGATTTTCAAAATAACAAGTGTACATGATTTAAGTGTTGTCTCTCCCCCTCGAATTGTGCACAGATTTGAAATTTGAATTTCGAATTTCAAATCCGGCTACCCCTTGATTTATGCAATTAGGATAAATCAGTGATCTTTCTCCCTTAAATCTCTCTCTCCCCCTTAAATCATGCTTCTCTCTCCCCCTTTATTTTGGAAAGTTAATCAAAAGATTCCTGTCAAAAAGGAAAGTAAATCAAATGATATCGCATTAAATCACATCAATAGGAAGCATGCCTAATTTAGAACGGAGAGATTCAAATGTGGCTTGATTTAAGGCCTTAGTAAATATATCCGCTACTTGTGATTCTGTGCGTACGTGATCTATGACAATATTACCATTGTTAACGTGATCACGAAGAAAATGATAGCGAACTTCTATGTGCTTAGCCTTAGAGTGTAATACGGGGTTCTTAGACAAATTTATTGCACTCATACTATCACAATATATAGGAATTTTATCTACGGTAATTCCAAAATCCGAAAGTTGTTGTTTTATCCACAACAACTGTGTGCAACAAAGGCTAAGAGCCATATACTCAGCCTCAGTAGTGGACAAAGCAACACTTGCTTGCTTTTTGGAAAACCACGAAATAAGGGAATTTCCTATAAATTGGCAAGTTCCGCTCGTGCTTTTTCTATCTATTTTGCAGCCACCATAATCTGCATCAGTGTAAGCATGTAAGTCGAATGTAGAATCCTTATCATACCAAATACCTAAGGTGGGCGTGTGCTTAATATAGCGGAATATTCTTTTTACTGCATTTAAGTGTGACACCTTAGGTTGACTTTGAAAACAAGCACACATGCATACGCTAAACATGATGTCAGGCCTACTAGCAGTTAAATATAGTAAAGAACCTATCATAGATCTATATAATCCATTATCAACATCTTTACCATGTTCATCTTTGTCTAATTTAGTGGTGACACTCATAGGTGTGGGGGATGGTTTCAGATTTTCAAAATTGAATTTCTTGATCATGTCGTTTACGTACTTAGCTTGGCTTATATGAATTCCTTTACTCGTTTGCTTAATCTGCAAGCCAAGAAAATAATTAAGTTCACCAACCATAGACATTTCAAATTCAGCTTTCATACAATTTTCAAAATCCTTAACAAGTTTATGTGAGGTAGAACCAAAAATAATATCATCTACGTAAATTTGAATAATAAGTAGATCGGATTTTTCTTGTTTCAAAAATAGTGTACTATCTATAGTACCACGTTTAAAATTATTTTCTAAAAGAAAAGTAGCAAAACGATCATACCATGCTCTAGGCGCTTGCTTTAGTCCATATAGTGCCTTCTTTAATTTGTACACGTGATCAGGATGTTTCAAATCTTCAAAACCGGGTGGTTGCTTCACGTATACTTCTTCTTGTATAAATCCGTTTAGAAAAGCACTTTTGACGTCCATTTGATACAATTTAAAATCTTTCATGCAAGCAATAGCAAGTAAAAGTCGTATAGCTTCTAAACGTGCTACGGGTGCAAATGTTTCATCATAGTCTATTCCTTCTTCTTGATTATATCCTTGAGCTACGAGTCTTGCTTTATTTCTAACGACTTTTCCTTCTTCATTCATTTTGTTCCTAAACACCCACTTTGTGCCTATTATTGTCTTATCTTGTGGTCGTGGCACTAAATCCCATACATCATTTCTAACGAATTGATTAAGTTCGTCATGCATAGCATCAATCCAAGATGAGTCACTCAAAGCATCATGCACATTCTTCGGCTCAATTTCAGAAATCATAGCATGAAATTCATTTATTTCATCTGAAGTGATTCTTCTACGTGGTCGCACACCGTGAGTGATGTCGCCTATGATGAGATCATGTGGGTGATCTCTATGCCATCTTGGTTGATTATTTTCTAAGTTATCATGCATTTCTATATGATCATGCATTTCTAGTGTTTCATTCATCTCATGCATATCAAAAGAATCATTTTCTTCATCTAAAACGGGTCTTAATTCAAAATCATCATCATATTCCTTTTCTTTATCAATTTCTCCAAATTCATTAAATTTAACATGAATAGATTCTATGATTTGTCTAGTGATAGGATCATAACATCTATATGCTTTTGAATTTATGGAATATCCAATAAAAATGCACTCAATCGATTTGGATTCAAATTTATCTAAGTTATCTTTTGTATTCAATACAAAGCATTTGCATCCAAACACACGAAAATAATCTATCTTAGGCATACGATCATTCAAAATTTCGTAAGGCGTCTTGTTTATTTTCTTTCTTATAGATAGGCGATTTACAATATAGCATGCACAATTTACGGCTTCCGCCCACAGAAATCTAGGCAATTTATTTTCGCAAAGCATGGTTCTAGCGATTTCTTGTAGTGTGCGATTCTTTCTTTCTACTACTCCATTTAATTGTGGAGTTCTAGGTGGCGAAAATTCATGTTTAATTCCTTTTTCTTCACAAAATGAAATCATCTCTTTATTTTTAAACTCACCGCCTCTATCACTCCTTATTCTTTTCACATTTATGCCGTATTGATTTTCAAGTTGTTTAATTAATTTAGCGATTTCTACGGCGCTATCATCCTTATGTGCAAGAAATAAAGTCCAAGTATAGCGAGAAAAGTCATCAACAATTACGCATGCATAGTGACGCCCACCAAGGCTTGTAGTGCGACTGGGACCAAACAAATCGATATGCAATAGTTCTAGTATTCTAGTCGTGCTTATCTCATTTTTAGACTTAAGTGACTCACGTGTTTGTTTGCCTTTTATGCAGGATTCACACAACTGAAAGTTGTCTAAATCAAGCTTAGGCAATCCCCGTACTAGGTTCTTTCGTTGCAATTTTTCTAGTGTAGAAATACCTATGTGTCCTAAACGTCTATGCCATAAGTTCACATTGGGTTCATTTGACATAAAACATTTAACTTTGGCATCTACTACATCATCCATAGATAGTGTGAATATATTTCCTTCACGTTTTCCTTTTAAAACAATTTCTCCATTTTTATCTATTATATTACAATAAGGGTGAGTAAAACACACATTGAAACCATTGTCAACAAATTGAGAAATACTAAGAAGATTGTAAGTTGCTTACCAAAAACACGTTGGAGATTTGGAGTGTATTCGGATTTCCAATCGTACCTTTACCGATGATCTTGCCTTCATTGTTGTCTCCAAAGGTTACGGATCCGCCTTTTGTGACCTTCTTTAATTTGGAGAAGAGGCTCGGGTCACCTGTCATGTGCCTCGAGCAACCACTGTCAAGGAACCACTTTATTGATGTTTCTTTTGATGAGTGGTCTCCCTGCAATGTAAAAAGGTGATTTAGGTACCCTTTTAATTTTGGGTCCTTTCGAGTTAGTTAATCACCTTTTAGTAAAGGTACCTTTCGGTACCCATACTTGGGTGATCCTTCTCGGTCTATCAAATGGCAAGAAAGTAGATGAAGGTGCGACATAGTATACATGTGGTGCATGTACTTTGGGTCTTTGCCCAAGGACTCCTCTATACTCATTGTATGAAGGACGTTTGTGATATGTCCTTGTGTGTGTGTGCGTGGTGTGTGGATGATATGCCTTCCGTGTATGCATTGATCTCTTATTCTCATATCTATATGGTACAACATTATATTTCACACGATATGAGGGAGTGGGGCGTGTGGAAGGGGGCGCTTTTTGCGTCATCTTAGACGCCACTTGATGCTTAGGGGTGTCTACCTTTTTAGACACAACAAACTTGGTTGGTATGGTTGATACTTCGTTAGTATCAACGTACCCCAATCCAGTTTTGTCACTGTCATGCTTTTGTGATAATATGATGCGATGCAGCATGTTTGACCCTGTATCGAATTGTTTCATCATTTTCTCTAAGTCTATATTCCTTGATTTCAAATTTGAAATCTCGGATTTCATTTCATTATTTTGAGACGTTAATGATGAGATCTCGGTTTTTAATGCAGTGATGATACATGAAGACTCTTTCTTTGAATCGCTTAATTGAGCGACAAGATTCTCGTTAGAAGATTCTAACAGTTTCTTGTCTTCAATTAAACGTTTCTTTTCTTTTGCGAGAGTCTTAGTAAATTTATGTAACTCAAGATATTGACTAAATAGATCATCGTAAGAAGGTTCAGAGTCAGAGTCAGAGTCAGATGATACCTCATTAGACGTCTTTGAAGCGAAGCAAACTTGAGCGGTCTCCTCTTCGGTCTCAGATTCAGAGTCTGATGAATCACTCCATGTGGAGGCCTTTAGTGCACGTTTCCTTTGTTTAGGATCTGAGACGGGTCTATTTTTGTTCCGCTCCTTGTCAGGGTATTTATTAGTTTGCTTTTCTTTGTTTGGGCAGTCATATGATAAGTGTCCGAGTTTGCCGCATTCATAACATTTAATGTCCTTATCATTTGACTTGTTTTTATTTCTCTTAGATGTAGTGCCCTTGTTTTTATTTCTAAATGATTTTCTCATGAATCTTCTTAGTCCTTTAGCCAATAGAATTAAGTCATCATTATCCGATTCGGAATCACTATCTTCTACGTGATCGGAGGGAGGGGAGACGTATTCATTTGATTTAAAAGCAATTGTCTTACTTGTTTGGTTGATTCCGATTTCCGAATGATGAGTTTGTTTTCATACACTTTTAGTGAACCAATGAGTTCTTCCATTTTTATTGACTTAGTCTCCTTGCTTTCTTCTATGGTAGTCACTTTAGGATCCCATTCTGAAGGGAGGCTCCGTAGGACTTTCTGTACTTTTTCCTGCGTTGTAAAGGCCTTACCAAGAGACTCAAGAGAGTTATAGATGTTAGTCAAGCGAAGATCCATATCAACAATTGACTCATTAGGCAACAACTTGAAAGACTCAAGAGTAGACATAAGCATATTGATTTTAGACTCTTTTACTTGACTCGTGCCTTCGTGTTTCATTTCTAGATTCTCCACATTTCTTGTGCACTCGAACAATTTGACACATAACTAGATTCACTCTTACTTAAACCATTTAAGAGTAACTGCATGGCCTTAGCATTCATACTCAGTTTCTTTTTGTCTTCACTAGTATAGTCTTGTCTTGTTTTAATCACTTCTAGTGTGACTCCATCTACAGTGGACAATTTAGACGGGACATATGGACCATCTTCAATTATTGACCAAAGGTCTATGTCTATAGCCATAAGAAATAATTTCATCCTAAGTTTCCATTGAATAAAAGACTCACCGTCAAAGAGTGGAGGCCTTTGGCTTGACATACCTTCTTGTTCGGTTTTGAGATTTGTGGATGCCATCTCACTGAATCGTAGGATTCCTTGTAGTGAGTATTCCTGCGCTCTGATACCACTTGTAGGATCTGCAAGGCACCACTAGAAGGGGTGGGTTGAATAGGTGGTGCGGAAAATATGGTTTTTAAAATTTCTTTAACCTTAACAAATTCAAGTTCTGAAAACAGATTCTGTCTTCAGTACCAGTTTTAAAACGATTTAAAAACTAGGTTAGAGGTCTCCAAAAATTATGAAATTTTGAGAGAACTTAGCCTCAGATGTTGTGAGGGTTCCCTAAAAATTTCAAATCAAAATTCAACCTTTAACCCCTTCAAAAACCGTTGGCACTCAGATTGTGCAAAACTGCCAGAAACGGTAGATGGTTTTGAAAAATTAATTCCTATTTGTGTGAATGTCCAAATGATCTGAAAATTTGACCAATAACTCTTCACACACTATATTTAAATGGGTTGAAACAGTTTTTGAAAATTCTTTTGGGAAGTAGGTCAAATACACCCAAAGTCTCAACCTTTGCAAGTCTGAAAATCAGACTGCACTAGTCTCAGTACTTTTGATGTTTGGATGACTTATACTTGTCCAAAAGGGTTGAAACTTGTGCCAAATTAACCTTTGAACGTTTAGGTATGTTTCTGGAAATTTTTATAATTTTTAGAAAACGTTTACTATTTTTACCAACGTGAATAATATAAGTAAACTGCGCAGAAACTGAAACGTAAATGCAGAAAGTAAAGTGCACCGAGATTTTTATACTGGTTCGGTTATAAACAACCTACTCCAGTCTTCAAGGAACACCTTCCTTGGTTCACACTATTCACACACACACCACACCTTACCACAGGGTTGATAGAGTTACACCTTAACTCCAACCCTTTACAAACCTTGTATTGCTAGTACAATTAGCACGAACACCACCACCTCGTAAGAATGAAGATTGATCACACCTTGATCAATCTTGTACAAAGATATATGAATGGTGGTTTCTATGAAGCCTATTCAAGGATGAAAGAAATCAAATACAATAGGCTTATTACAAGAGAAGAAAGAAAGAGAAAGTAGGAGAGGAGAACTTTTGCACTTTGATCACTTTTGATTATGATTCTTGGTTGTACTTTTGTTTGTTCTTCTCTTCTCCTTTTTAACAATTGCAGCCGTCCCCTATGCTCCTCTTCCCCCTCTTGTGACTTTCCTTTTAATTGCTTGGAGAGTGTGAGACATCATAGTGACAACATTTTGCTTACTTGGCATCACTCCATTGGACCATCATTTAGTCATTGCTTACTTGGCACCTCTTGATTGGCTCATTGTTGTCATCACTTGATGACATGGATATTCTGTAAAAAACACTAAATATATGCCAAATAATCAATTATCAAATCATGCCAAAATAGTCACAATATGTCATAAAGTTTGAGACACAAAAATCTCTCTATTTCCATCTCCAAAATTCGGCCATATCAACTTGTAAATGCTGAAATTTTCAGCATTTACCATGTGAGATTAAATCAATATTTCTTCCATTTTTCTTTGAATTTCTTCCATAAAAATACAACCAATATTTAAGGCAAGTCTAGCTACAAGTTTGAGAATGAATTTGGACACCAAAAAGAGATACCATTCGGCCACAACATGTCTTGCACATGCTGAAATTTCAGCATGTGTAACATCCACTCTTTCTTCAAAATGTTGCCTATTTTGCATTGTTTTAATTTAAGAATTCAATCAACATTAAGTATACAATATTCTCATCATGTATAGAATAAAACTTGCCAACCATGAGGCCTATATTTCGGCCATAACCACTACACACATGCTGAATTTTTTAGCATGTGTGATATTCAAAAATATCACTTCCTTTATTCCATAAACTATTCAAAACATTTCCATATCTCATTTAATTTATTCCTCAATAAAAGATTAACAAAATATATTCCTTAAGCTTGAAGAAATCGGCCATTAAGGTGTGTGACATGCTGAAATTTTCAGCATGTGACATAAGAGAGGTGTATGTTGAAAACTTACCTTTTGTAGCTTCTCTCTTTGATTAATCAACATTGTATGATTGATTCTTGACCAATCAACATGCCAAAAAGGCTCCACATGTGCTCCATCTCAGCTAGGGTGACGTTTTGGTGTGTATATGCATGTGCTGAAATTTATTTTTGCTAACTTTGTAAAATAGTGCACATTTAATATTATACACATGTAATATTCCAATCAGCCCTTAATTTAATTTTCTAGAACACTTTAAGATGTATATTATATGTAAAAAGTGTCTAGATACGTGCCACATCATGTTCAAGAAAAACGTTCCATGTCAAGTGCGTAGAAAACCGAATTTTCGATATTTATCGATTACCCGATTTTTCTCTAATTTAAATTCCAACTTTTGCACATGCTATATATATTATGTTATACATAATATATATAATATATACTTTAATTTTCAGCACTTGGCTGATTTAAAGTGGTACCATAAACATGTGACAAAAATAAAATTGGAATCTTCACATTTTGGCCTAAATGTGGGGTGATTTGTGTGTGCCAACATGGAAAGTATTTTTGTCTCAATAAACAGTGTATGGCACGAAATTTTTAATGAATTTTGATGTATATGGGCTGGCCATTTATTTATGGCAAGTACGTGACACGTTGGCGAAGTTTCGGTATCGCCCGATACGACAAATTTCGGTTTAGAACCTTTTATCGTGTCGTATTTAATATGTCATCACCATATCTTATATCACATGATATAAGATCTGAATATACTCATAAATATGAGTTAAGTATAGTGGTGTGACGTAAACGTACGTTCGTAAGATATATAACGTGTCAATAGTACGTTGGAATAAATGTGTATGTGCCTTTTATAAAAATCTGAAAATATAGTATATATATATGTATTAAAAACATGTGACATTGATGTGTGGAGGAGGAGAAAACTTTCCTTCCATAGCCATGTTGCCTTTAAGCCTTTTCCAAATGCATCTTCCTTTAATGAACTACTTAGTTTATTAAACTAAGTACTTCACTTAATGAACTACTTTAGTTCATTAATTGTGGCACCTGAAAATAGTATAAACTCAACAAATGTTCGCCATATGATGTAAGCTTTAAAGCTTCATGGCTTGTTAGTACGGCAACATAATATATGAGGTAAATAAGGCAAGTTATCATGCATACATGTACACTTGTGTATATATATATACTTAACGTTAGATATATATATATACATATTCAAATTTCTTATTTTAAAATCACTCAAACCCTCATATTTCTACAGGTTACACACACGCACAGTAACCACTTTTATGTTCATTTCACAATTTTACCTATATTTATATAATCCAATTACATCAACAGTGGCCACACGGTCACTACACCTACCAACATATATGTTCATAGCACAACCACCATACATACATATATATTCAACATGTATGAAAACAAACATAGTCATGCATGATCCAAAGTAGTAGCCGAAAATATAATGATATCACTTTAAAAATCATAGCAAATATACCAAAGTTATTTACATCTAATCTTCTATATTCTACCGTGAATAAATTTCGGGTTGGGTGTTTCGATGGAGAGCCTTCCTCCTCCTTTGGGTGTTCGGCTGCTGGGGTTCCAAAGGGGGTTGGGTTATATTATCTTTTTCCCCTCTTTGTTGCTGCCGACGGGTTGTTGGGAAAAAATTTGGCTGCAAACTCTTTTTTTTTCCTTTTCGTTTCTTTGATCTGCAGAGGGGGCCGCTTGGGGAAACGGCAGAAAGGGGTAGTGGTGGCTGAGGGAAGAAAAACCCTTTTTTTTATAGGAAACGGGGTGGCCGGGTGATAATGTGGAGAGGTAATTGGGGTATAATTTGGGCTGAGTTTTAATTAGGGTTGAATAACCCTCAGCCGTTACCTTTAGTGACGGACCACTACTTCACTTCGGCGTCAAGAATGTATTTTTACATTGAGAGTTAAAAGATGAAGTATCTATGGAGACACTACAAGGGTTTTCAAAAGGATTTCAAGAAAATAAAGTATGCAAAATAAAGAAGGCACTCAATGGATTGAAACAATCTCCCCGTGCATCATTTGAAAGATTCACGGTAGCATTTAAACAAAATGTATATAGACAAAACAACGCTGATCATGCGTTGTTCATCGTGAAGAATTGAGCTTTGGTCATCTACTTGATCATGTATATGGATGATATTGTCAAAACAAAAAATGATAAGGAGGAAATCGAGTAACTCAGGAAGAATATGTTCACGGAGTTTGAAATAAAGGATCTTGGAAGGCTCAAATATTTCCTAAAGATTGAAGTTCTTTCGCCAAATAAAAAATATTCATATCCCATTGGAAATACATACTGGGCTTACTAGCTGAGGTTAGAATGGTGGACTGTACACGAAGTAACACCTCACTGGTTGTAAATCCGAAGCTTCAGATAAAAACATGAGTTGCATCGTTAGGTCAAGAAAGATACAAAGAATAGGAGGAAAGCTAATCTATCTGTCACACACTAGACCGGATATCGCCTACGCAGTCGAAGTTGTGAGTAAGTTCATGCGTGACCCTCAGGAGGAGCTCATGGATGCAGTATTGAGAACAGTAAAGTATTTGAAAGATACTCCAGACAGAGGAATTGTGTTTTGGAAAAATAGACACCTAGATATTGAAGTATTTACATACGCAGACTAGGCAAGTAATCCAAATGATAGACGGTCTACTTCATAAAATTTTGTCTTAGTAGGAGGAAACCTGGTTATATGAAGGAGTGAGAAGCAGAAGGCGGTAACATTGTACAGTGCTGAGTCATAATTTAGAGGCATGACAAAAGGGATTCAGGAGATTTTATGGCTAAAGAAGTTGATGGGAGATGTTGGTTTTCCTCTCAAAATCCAACACAATGGATGTGTGACAACAAAGCATCAATTGCTATATTAGAAAATCCGGTGCAACATGACATGACTAAACACGAAGTAAATGGACATTTCATAAAGGAGAAGATTAAAAGAGCAATTGAGCTTCTATTTGTGCGATCAGAGAACTAGTTGGCGGAGATTCTTACAAAAGCAGTCATCGGAAATATATTTGACTCAGTGTTTTGCATGTTAGGTATCGCTGATCACACTATTCAACTTGACGAGAACGACAGAAAGAATCAGTCATGGAAATCAATCGTGAGATCAAATCAAATCAAATCGTATCGTTGTATTTATTTTCTTATCTTTGTACTTATTGTCCTACCACAGTTAGCGATGCACTTACAATGTATATAGACTTATTGTATATAGAACAAATTCAATGAAATACAACTTTTATTCATATCATTATGGTCATTTTGTACATCACCAAGAATATACTTTGTATTAAATGTAATCATGTATTTGCATAAAAAGAAATTTTGCCCCCTTACATTTAAATGATGATTTTGAACAACAACATCATCATCCGGACCCAGTGTATCCCAACGACAGCAAAAGCTATCGTTTGAACATGCATGTCATTATATTGATCAACTACTGATAACAACGATCGCATGCGTGTCATAAAATTAATCAACGGAATATTTCTCTTTCGGCCTTAAATAGGTTACTCGATGCCCATCCTCAAATCTTCAACAACACCCTGTTTTAAAGGGAGGTGATATAGACAGAGCAATTTTGCCCTATACACGGCAATTCTTAGTTTTTAAAGTAGAAACTTATTCAAGATATTGATTTTTCTTCTGCCTTTTGATGACCAACCATGATTAAAGTTATTTCCTTTTTTACGGTTATCCCCGCCGCTTCTTTTTCCACCCTGTATCCTCTTCCTTTAAATTTTAATTTTCGTCCATTTGGTTTTTTATTGTACAAATATAATTTTTGAACTTCCACCATGAAGAAATCTGAAGCCATAGCTCAATCATCATTATGTCTTTTTTGCTTAAATGAAGTCTCTAGATAAATTTTCATGTTTATCAATCAAACATATTTGTTTTCATAATAACATTTTCTTGAATTCTTTTCTTACAAAAGTTAACATGTTTCTTTATCATACACACACACATACATACATAAATATATATATATGTATATATGTATGTATGTATATATGTATGTATATATGCATGCATATGTCTATACACACACACACATATATATACACACACACATATATCAATATATGTATTTATGTATACACGTATATATGTGCGTGCATACACACATATATATATATGTATGCATATGTGTATATATATATATATATATATATATCAATATATGTATTTATGTATACACGTATAGATGTGCGTGCATACATACATGTGTGTGTACGTCTGTATATAGACACACATACAAAAATACACTTGAACACATACGAGAAATTCTACAGTCCCTCTTCGAGACTATTAACAATGTCCCAACCCACATGTCTAATAGAAAGAAAACAAATAAAAATTAAATGTCCAATAGAAAAACCTACATAATGTTTAAGTTAAATGTAGGTTTTTTGTTTTTATCTAACCGTTGATTTTTTCTAATGATGATCTGACGGCTTACGTGTGAAAAACACTGTACATGATATCCAAGTGGGACTTGAGACTTTCTTCTCCCCCAACCCCTACAAACACGTGCACATATATATATATATATATATATATATATATATATATATATACATATATATATACATATATATATGTGTGTGTACGCTTGCGCACGTTTATCTTATTAACTTGATGAGCAAATAAATAAAACCAGAAAAGGAACTGCATGAGTGAATCTCTGGAAAGTATATTTAATTAGACTAATCGGTTTGAGCTTAACCAGTAAAGGTATGCGTCTTCAATGTAGCATGTCTGACCGACGTCGAAAGAAACGGCCCTACCGGATTAGAAATGCGATGGTCTCTCCTTCTAAAGGAGATCGTGGAAATTTAGTTATGCCATTGCCGACCTGTTTTTCTCATTCCTCACATGCAGACAGACTAAAAATATGAAATGCATAAAAAATAAAAAAATAAGATAAAAAGAATAAGTACGTTGGTGGAGGGGAAGGGGGGGGGGGGGGGTTTGAAGGATGGGGGAATGCTACCTTTTTTGCAAACTAATTTGAAGTCTCTTATAACACTATCAGAAGGTGAGTCTTAGAACAACTGGTAAGATTGCTGCTTTATGAGCTTAAGGTCACGGTTTCGAGCCGCGGAAAAAGCCTATTACACAAGTGTAGGTAATGATATGTACATCAAATCGCGAAGCGATCCGTTCTCTCCAGACCCTACGCAAACACAGGAGCCTAGTGCGTCGAAAATACTCTTTTTATAACACGTACCACTCAAAATGAAACTTGTATACAAGCCCAGCTTCATTCTATCTAAGGTTAAATAAAGAAACCAAAACAGAGTCGATCTACTTGCCAAACTGTTTCCAGTCCAGGGGAGGACACACATCACCCCCGCCATTCCAAAAGAAAGTGTGCGCTACGGGTTGGGATCTCCTCACCCTCACTTTCCTCACCTCCTTTGTGACCACGCAACACGTGGCAGCAAGGGGATGGTGAGGCTAGATGAGGGTCACCGCATCCCCTTGCGATGAGGGAATCCTATCCCGTGCGCTACCAGGCTTATAGGTTTTGCAGACAATATCTGAGACAAAGGGTACAAAAGAGGAAATTGAAATTTTTCATGGGCCCGTCAACATCGATAAGTAGTCTTGCGTCATCCATCTTGTTGTGGCTCAAACCAAACAACAGGATAGCTTATCTGGAAGCCAAATTACTGCAGAGAATACCATAAGCTAGGCAAGAGCCAATAAAGACAGGAAGGAGGAGGTCAATCAGGCGATGGTAACTTGAACTGGCTCTCCTTCTATAAAGCACAAAAGGTCCCGTGGGTTAAGAAAAGTAAAGAAAGCATGAAGCTGAGCAAGTTCTAAATTGCCCAACAGAAGAGAGCAAATCCTACCAAGTGAACAATGGAATGGTCTAAGTGAAAACATCATAAGTATGAAATAGACCCCGGAGAAAGTTTGCATTCTTAATGTCATTAAAGGCCTAGCAATATGTAAGTCACACAGCCACACAACGTCGTATTACATATATGGTAATTTAAGCTCGCCACCAGAAAGAAGCAGGGAGACGGTACATAAACTGATGAATCTGATAGTTGGAGTGTCTCAAAATTGATACATAACATAGACTCAAAGATTCCGAAAAAGAATACTCGGTTTTTAATGGCTGCCAAACCAATAGGCAGGCAAGATAAGTTCACAAGAGCATATATATTATGGCTACCTTCGTAAATTCAAATTGGGCAGTGCAAAACCAAATAGTGGAGTTCAAAGATTCTGTGCCAGTATTTCCTAGTATGCTATGACTAAATTGATAGAAAAACTTTAAATTTAATTTGCTAAATACAAAGTTCTGTAGATTTGAGCATGGAAAAACTTCCGGCCATAAATTCAATTGATCTCAATGCACTAACATGCATTGCTTGGGATCTCAACCAAAAAAAAAAAAAAAAAGCAACTGTTGCTTGGCTTGTGTACAAGTTAACAAATGCGTGGCATGCTTTTTATCTTCAGTCACTACAGTAAAGCAGTAATTTAAACTTTCCTGAACAATTTTAACTGCCAATGGAGCGAAGATTGCGTATGTATTAACTTAACTTGCATGCAGCCAATACAAGGCAATAGCATGCACAAGGATCCTCAACACCCGCACCCCCACCCAACCAAACTTGTCCTACTGAAAAACTAAGCACGAATACATCCATTGTCATTGTCCATGCAGAGAAGATAAGCTATAAGAGAACAAACAGCATAGTTTCTCCATCCCATCATATGGGATAAAGAATTCTAAAACGTTTAGGAAATCAATAATCAAAATTTTCACTCAACGAAGCTACAGTATGATTAAGAACATCAAAGTTGTGACTTACTCTTTAAGAAAGTCTTAAGAACATCCATGACTGCTCCAAAATTCGCTTGCACTTGGACAGGTGGATTAGCCAAACGGCAAGCCATGTCTTCAATCTCTTTCGAGTGATAATCAATCTTTGTCTGAGTAAACTTCAGTCCATGAGCAGTACTCACAACTACAGTCCTATCATTAGGACCAATAACCCCACTCTTCCTAAGTTTCATCAATGCCGTCAATGCAACTCCAGTATGTGGGCAAGTGAACATCCCCGTAGAATCGGCCAATGACATAGCATCCATTAACTCCTCCTCAGTTGCTTCCTCGACAATCCCATTCGAGTTCTTCAGAGCAAATACGGCTCGATCTACAGATACAGGGTCCCCAATCTGTATAGCAGAAGCAAAAGTAGGACTAGCTTTGACAGGTTGAAAATCGTTCCACCCAGCCTTGTAGTACAAATACAAAGGATTTGCATTGGCAGCTTGTGCACAGACAAGCCTAGGGATTTTGTCAACACAACCCAGTTCTTGACACATTTTAAATCCTTTATAAAAGGCATAAATATTTCCCAGATTCCCACCAGGAACTATGACCCAATCAGGAACTTCCCAATCAAACTGCTGCAATATCTCAATTGCAGCAGTCTTTTGTCCCTCAAGTCTCAAACTATTCAACGAATTCGCCAAATATATAGGTAATTCAGCCGTTATTTCTCGTATCAATTTCATACATCCATCAAAATCAGTGTCAATACTAACCACAAATGCACCATTAGCTATAGGCTGCACTAGCTGTGCCATAGATATTTTGTTAGCAGGCAAAAACACAATGGATGGAATACCTGCAGCTGCACAATAAGCCGATAACGCCGCCGAGGTGTCACCAGTGGATGCACATCCTACACCAACGATTGGACGCTTCAATTTACGCAACCTATTGACTTGGCTAACCAACACAGTCATCCCTAAATCCTTAAAGCTTCCAGTGTGGCTAATTCCACAATGCTTCAGCCACAAATCGTCCATTCCTAGATGCATTTTGCCAAATCGCTCAGCCCAAAAAAGATTGGAATTCCCTTCAAATGCACTGATAATATCATCATCAGAAATCTCCGGCAATACCCATTCTTTCTTGGACCAGACTCCGGACCCGTACGGCCATGTGGTTTTGCCCACGCGAGAATCAAACAACGATCTCCAGTATTTGCCGTCGAATTGCTTCAGGGCTTCCATGTCCTGCTGCACGTCCAGCAGCCCTCCAGATCGGCTCCGGTAGACAATTTCGTCCAGAGAGTACGATTCTGTTGAAAGAGAATTGCTGGAAATTTCTGTAAAAGGAACATACTTGGCGGAAAATTTGAGAGGAGGTGGAACTGCGACGGGGACGGGTTGAGAGGAGGTGGTAGAGTGCAATGTGGAGGAGTCAGAAGGAGACGCAGCGGTGCAGGCAATGATTGATTTAGGAGATCGGCGGCCGTGGCTGCGGTGGTGGTGGCGCAGCAGAGGCGGAGAATTAAGCTGACAAGAAAAGGAGTTGGATGCCGGAGAACAAGCCATGGGAAGATCTGTCGCCGGTGATTTTCTGGAGGAAGAAAAAGGAGGCTGCGCAGATCGATTGGTGGGGTATATTTAGAAAGTTCTAGGGCTTGATTCTTCTCTTTTGCTGGCCCGCTTCTTTCTGAATTAACTGCTAAAATAATACCTTTTAAAATTTATTCACGAGATAACATAATTTTGAAATTTATTCACAAGATAACATTGTCCGTGAAAGCTTCAGAGACTTCCACCAACGGGTAAGATTGTTTTGTGATTTTGAAGTTATGGTTCGACCTGTAAAAATAGTTTCTTGCATGGTAAGACTGTTTACATCAGATTACGAAGCGATTCGATATCTTCTCGAACCTTGCGTAAACACGAAAACTTAGTATATCAAAAACGTCTTTTAGTCTGTACGGGAGCCGACTTCAACCCTCACCTTTCCTGCAAACCCTGTTTTGCAATTTTTCAGTTTCTTGTAAAACAAAACCTAGAAGAACACCCACTCCCACTGCACCCCACTGCACCCTCCCACCCAAAAATGAAAGATTCCATTTCTTTTTTGTAGCAGTAGCTTTATCATCAATCTTATTTAAGTTTCAGAGATTCATATTTCTGCTCACAGAGTTAGTATTATTTGTTTTACTTCTCAGTTGAGTAAGAAATTTTATTCATAGTCGCTTTTGTTCCTAGCTTCTAAAAGTTGAATGGAAACCTACGGAAGAATTGGAGGTTATTGGCATCGATTTCTAAGTTTGCAATATTGATTTTCTTTCACAATATCCATGTTGATTTGATGACACGTTTCTACGATAATTGTTTTTCCAGATGGTCATTATTGACAAGTGAAAATCTTATGTGTCTGTTGTCACTTGTCACGGTCATACTTAATTATTGGTATCCGTTTTCTCTTTCAATTATGCCAGTTCTACTGATTTGGGTTCGCATGCAACATTTTTGGATTTTTTTGGTAAATATATTTTATATGAATTATACTAATATATATGATATGAATTTGTTAGGAATAATTCACGTCAGATTGACTTCTGTACAATTTGCTCTTGGAATAAAGCAGTGGCCGACCTGCCAAGCTCAGGATAGGCTGGATAGATCTGCTAAATCTTTACAGTTCAAATACCGCAAATGAGTTTGCGTTCTGAACAGTCAGTCGACTTGCCGACCTGAATTGAACTGCACTTCATAACAGTGGCTCTGTGCTATCAGCCCTCCAGCCGAGCTGAACTAAAGTCAGACTGATCAGACAGATCAGATCAGTCCAGTCAGCGCGATTGTATTTGCGTTCTGGGCTGATCACCGATCTGCCGACCTCGGCACTTCAGCACAACTACGAAAGTTGAGCTTTCAGCCGCTTCAGCCGAGCAGAGCTGAGCACGGCAGAGCTGCAGAACAACGAATGTCATCAGCCAAACAGCAGAGCTCAGCACAAAGCAAAGCTCAGCAAGACAACGCTTCAGAACAACGAACGTTCTAAGCACAATAGCAGAGCTTAGCACAAAGCAGAACTCAGCTTGGCAATAACCTCAATAGCTCAGCTGAGCAGAGATCCGAGGGGAGTCCAGGACTCTGTCTTTAAGACGTATTGCTCTGGTATAAAGTGCACAACTGGATGGAACAATCGTATCCCAGGATACAACGGAAGTGGGTTCAGAAGAGCGGCACTGCAGCGTATGAACTCTTTGAACCTGTAAGATGCCCTTCACTTCTTGGACTTGATGCAAAAGGTAGAAAGAGAAGAGAGGAGAAGAGCACGTGTATGCAGAGGAGAAGAGGAGAATATTAGATTCTGAGTGAGCGTGACCAGAGTGGTCAGCTTAGCTACTATTTATAGGGAAAATTTTGATTTGAGTGGTTAATTGACATTTTAACTACAACCGCCGGATCAGATTGTCACCGTTAGATCAGATAACAGACAACCGCTTTTCAAATTTGAATGCCCGATTTTCAAAAATAAATTACGGCTACGTAACTGATTTTCCAAATTCGAATTACGGTTAAGTAACCGATTCTCAAATTTGAATTACTGTTAAGAAATCGACTTTCAAATTATTTTATCCCTACTTTGAGCATTAACTCCTCATTCACCCATTTGAATTTCTCCAGCAATCTCCCGCATGAATGAGAATTAAAGCAAGTGTTTATGCAGACTCTACCGAGAAGTCAGACAAGAAAATGTTGCATCAGAAGAGGTAGCTTCTGGCTTTGAACCTTTCTTAGTGATATACTATCGGATCCACTCGGCTAATTAGTGAACTTAATGTCTTGAACTAACTAGCCTTTAGTGTGAACCTACACAATAGTGTTCACACAACATTTCCTTTAACACCTTTTTTTGGTTCTCTTGATTGTGTTCGTTTTGGCCATGAACCGTCTGGCTTCAGAAAGTGTGTTAGAGAACTTTGGCCTTGCAAAATTCTCATAGAAGCGGTCACACTTCACACTTACAACATGTGTTTCCTATCAAGAGTATTCTGCTATACTCCACTTGACATATCAAGATATAGGAACCATTAAAAACCTCAGCTTACCCTCATTTCTCTGCAGACGGCACTTTTATTTAACAAAATGGGTAAGTGCTCACTGAACTTCATAACTTAGTTGTCCCACTGAACCAAGATTCTGGGATCTCCAGTCAAAAAGGTTGTGTTACCGTTACAAAGGTTCATGCATTATAGGTTTTATAGTCCCATTCCGTTTGTCAAGATTGACATCCGATCTCTTGGCAAGTCTTTTGTAAGCGAATCCGCAAGATTCTTCTTTGATTTTACATAATCAATGGAAATCACGCCATTATAGATCAACTGCTTAATGGTGTTGCGTCTCCGACGCATGTGTCGACACTTACCATTATAGATGCTGCTTTGAGCTTGTCCTATAGCCGACTAACTATCACACTGTATGCTGATAGGAGCGATTGGCTTAGGCCAGTAGGACACATCTTCCAGGAAATTTCGAAGCCATCCAGCTTCTTCCCCGGCTTTATCGAGTGCTATAAACTCTGCTTCCATCGTAGAATAGGCTATGCACATTTGCTTCGTGAATTTCCACGACATAGCACCTCCACCAACCGTGAATAAATATCCACTGGTGGACTTAGAATCTTTACAATCAGATATCCAGTTGGCATCACAATAGCCTTCCAATACTGGTGGATATCTTGAGTAGTGTAATCCAGGATTCATTGTATACTTTAAGTATCTCATTACTCTATTCAGAGCTTTCCAATGTTCATCGCTTGGATAACTTGTAAACCTGCTCAATTTGATTACTGAGCATGCTAAGTCTAGCCTTGTACAATTTGTTATGTACATTAGACTTCCGATTACTTGCGAATACTCCAATTGAGCTACTGGCTTGCTTCGGTTCTTCCTTAAGTATATACTTAAGTCAAGTGGAGTCTTTACTAATTTCACATCAACCATATTATACCGTTTTAGAACAGACTCAATATAGCGAGTTTGTGACAGTACGAGTCCCTCGGTTATCCTAAAAATTTTAATTCCTAGAATAACATTGGCAACTCTTATATCCTTCATATCGAAATTTCTCGTCAACATCTTCTTTGTGTTTAAGATGATGTCCCGAGTACTCCCTATGATTAGCATGTCGTCTACATAGAGACATACTATCATATATGCATTCTGTGTGCTCTTAATATAGACACACTTGTAACACTCACTGATCTTGAAACCATTAGTTAGCATAACTTGATCAAATTTCAAGTGCCACTATTTAGGCGCTTGCTTAAGTCCGTACAACGACTTAACGAGCCTACAAACTTTTGACTCTTGTCCTGGAACCACAAACCCTTCGTATTGTTCCATATAGTTTTCTTCATCCAACTCACCATTCAGAAAAGCAGTCTTCACATCCATCTGATGGATTTCCAAGTTATAGACTGCAGCAATAGCAATTGGCACCTTTATACAAGTGATCCTAGTTACTGGTGAGTAGGTGTCGAAAAAGTTAAAGCCTTTTTTGTGTCGATAGCCTTTAGCTACCAACCTGTCTTTATACTTTTCAATGGACCCATCCTCTTTCAGTTTCTTCTTGAAAATCCACTTGCAACCAAGTGATTTACTTCGAGGTGAAAGGTCAACCAACTTCCAAGTGTAATTTTAAAGAATCGAGTCTATCTCACTGTTAATTACCTCTTTCTAGAATAGAGCTTTTGGAGTTGACATTGCCTCGGAAAAGTTCATTGGCTCATTTTCTACCATATAGGTTAGAAAGTCCGGTCCAAACGAAGTTGGCATTCTGGCACGCTTGCTTTGATGAAGCTCCTCATCCCCTTGAGGAGTCATCTCACGCACTTACCAATTTTTGTTTCTTCTTGATTTTTGTCCTTCTTCGGAAAGACATCTTCGAAGAACACTGAATTCCTTGACTCCATGACAACGTTTTTATGCATGTCAGGAATATCTGATTTGTACACCAAGAACCGATATGCACTACTGTTAGTCGCATATCCTATAAATATGCAGTCAACCGTTTTAGGCCCGATTTTAACTTGTCTTGGTCTAGGTACAACAACCATTGCCAGACACCCCCCACACTTTCAAGTATTTGTAACTAGGCTTGTTTCCTTTCAAAAGCTCGTATATTCATCTTCTTAGATGGAATTCTATTTAAAATGACGCTGGCTGAGAGAATTGCTTCCCTTCATAAGTTCTGAGGTAAACCCGAACTTATCAACATAGCATTCATCATCTCTTTTAGAGTATGGTTTTTGCGTTCAGCAATACCATTCGATTGAGGTGAATATGGTGCAGTCATTTGATGAATAATGTCATGTTCTCAACATAATTCATTAAATGGTGTGTGTATCATATTTGCCACATCTATCACTACGAATTACTTTAATTCGTTTACTAAGTTGATTCTCAACTTTATTTTTATTGTCCTTGAAAGCATCAAGGTCCTCGTCTTTTCTACTTAGCAAATACACATAACAGTATCGTGTGCAATCGTCGATAAAAGTGGCGAAATACTTTTTACCATCTCTCTTTTGCACAGAATTTTAAATCATGCACGTCTGTACGAATTAAATCTAAAGGTTCAGTGTTCCTTTCTATTGAAGGAAATAGCGCCTTTGCCATCTTCGCTTCAACACATATTTGACATTTTTTATTATCAAAATTTAATTTGGGCAACAAGTCAAGATTAACCATACATTGTAATGACTTATAATTAACATGTCCCAAACGAAAATGCCATAAACAAGTAGACTCAAGCATGTAAGCAGAAGAGGAAGCATTATTATTACCCTCTGCGGGCAAATCACTTTTGGGTACAATAGTGATGACATTCAATTTAAACATCTTATTCGACAAGTAGCCCTTCTCCAAATACATGCCATTTTTCGAAAGAATAACTTTATTGGATTCTAACACTAGTCTAAAACCATGCATGACTAGAAGAGATCCAGATACTAAATTCTTCCAAATGTCAGGGATGTGTAGTACATTCTACAGAGTCAGATGCTTCCCTGAAGTGAGCTTCTGAACAACTTTGCCCTCGCCTTCGATCTTCGAAAAGGCTGAGTCCCCATATAAAGCTGTTTGTTGTTCCCGGGCTGGTACTACGTGAACATCTCTCTGGTGGAGCAGACATGTCTAGCGGCGCCAGTATCAAGCCACCATTCGCGCATATTCCCCACAGCATTGCACTCAGAGACCACCGGATAGAGGTTCAGATCATCTATGGCATCGACAATGTTGGCCTTTGCCTTGGTCTGCTTCTTCTTAGGCTTTCTGCATTCATTGATGACATGCCCCTGAATGCCACAGTTGTAGCATTTCCTGGTGAACTTCTTGGTGATCTATTTGCCTTTCTTATTCACCCCGAGTTGGTCCTTCTTTTTCTTGGCCTCTACAACATGGGCCTTGGCCTGACCAGAGCTTGATTGTGGCGTTCTCTCAGACATGCGATTGTCTTCCTCAATGCGGAGTTGGACAATCAGATCTTCCAGTGTCATCTCCTTTCTCTTGTGTTTGAGATAGCTTCTGAATTCCCTCCATGAAAAAGGTAGCTTCTCAATCACTGCAGGCACGACGAAAGATTCACTGAGCAACATGCTCTTCTTTTCCATCTCGGCAACCAACGTCTAAAGTTCCTCAACTTGAGAAACAACAGTGCGAGAATCAGGCATTTTGAAATCCAGGAATTTGCCGATGATAAATTTCTTAGTGCCGGCATCTTCTGTACATTATTTCTTTTCCAAAGCCTGCCACAAAGACTTTGCAATTTTGTACGTGCAATACAAACCATACAAGGACTTGTCCAAACAACTCACAATATGGCTCAAACAAACATAATTGTTGAAGTTTCATGCTTCAACAGAAAGTTTGTTCTGCATATTATGGGTTTAGTCCTCCAGCGGATCGACCACAGATGGGCCCTTGGTCAGAAAGGTAGCCAACCCCATGGCAGTCAAGAAGAATAGCATCTTCTGCTGCCAACGCTTGAAGAAGCTCCCACTGAACTTCTCAGGTTTCTCCACTTGGGTCTCTGTAGGACCCTGTGCAGGAGAAGCATGTCCAGCACCCCAGCATTTGGTGCCATTGGGGCAGAACTATGTACGTCTGTGCCTTGAACCAAGTTAGAGCTTGCGTTCTCCATTAGATTTATGTAAGATCAGAAACAAACAGGAATTATTATAGAATCAAAACGAATATGTCTTAAGAATTTTTGGGAATAATTCATGTCAGAATAACTTCTGTACAGTTTGCTCTTGAAATAAAGCAGTGGCCGACCTGCCGAGCTCAGGGTAGACTGGATAGATCTGCTAAGTCAAGACAGTTCAAATACCGTAAATGAGTTTACGTTTTGAACAGTCAACCGACCTGCCGAACTGAACTGAACAGCACTTCAGAACAGTGGTTCTATGCTATCAGCTCTCCAGCAGAGCTAAATAAAAGTCAGACTTATCAGATAGATCAGATCAGTCCAGTCAGTGCAATTGTATTCGCATTCTAGGCTGATCACCGATCAGTCCAGTCAGCACTTCAAAACAGTTGAACTTCTCGGACTTGATGCAAAATGTAGAAAGAGAAGAGAGGAGAAGAGCACGTGTATGCAGAGGAGGAGAGGAGAATATTGGATTGTGAGTGAGTGTAACCAGAGAGGTCAGCTTAGCTACTATTTATAGGAAAAAATGTGATTAGGGTGGTTAATTGACAGTTTAACCACAGCAGTCGGATCAGATTGCCACCGTTAGATCAGATAACAGACAACCGCTTTTCAAATTTGAATAACCGATTTTTAAAATTAAATTACGGTTACGTAACTGATTTTCCAAATTTGAATTACGGTTAAGTAACCGATTCTCAAATTTGAATTACGGCTAAGAAACCAACATTCAAATTATTTATTCCTACTTTGAGCATTAACTTCTCATTCACCCATTTCAATTTCTCCAAAAGAATTATCTTCCATGAGTACTATGCATGTCCATTCATAGAAATTAAATAAAAAGACAATTCAAAGCCAAATGGTAAAGGATAACATGTTGAAACTTAGACTTGGAAGATGGATAAACCATTAATGGAACTAATAAAACTAAGTTGAAGGTCAAAAGGATTGGAAAAGTAAAATGTAGATGCGTAGTAATCAAACAGAAAGAAAATGATAAACAAATAGGAAGAAATATCCGACGCGTAACAAATGTTATTATCGTTAAAGCAATTCTACCTCCACTGATTGAGCAAGGTAGACTACGCGACAATTGTCTCTTAGGATATAACGGCTTCTTTTTTTCGTTTGCTCTACGAGAAAGAAGATTGGACTTTTGTATTGAAGTATTTAATGCCAGAGGAAACTTTGAAAGAGAAAGGAGAAAGAAAGAGGATGATGTTTGTAGAACTTTACACAGAAGTGTTGAACTTCTTAAACTCTTCATTTTTCTCTCACAACTTCTATAACCTTGTAAGCCTCTACTTTATTTATAGACGTTGACTCTTTAAATATAAGTTAAATTTTAACATCTCTGTAGAATTCAACTCCTAAAAACAATTTATGACCATTCAATATCGAAAGGAAGTGTCCTAGGTTGAAATCATGCATTAAATCATAAAAAGACAAGAAGAATTCTGCTGAAACGCTACTGCCTAAACGTTCAATATGCTTGTCGAATGCTCAGCAATCCTTCAATTCAATGTTCGGTACACAATGAAATAGCCAACCTTTTGCTGAACCTTCAGGTGCAACATTCGATATGCCCACCAATGAAGGTTCTGTATTCTTGCCTGACCTTTAACATGCTTAGGCAAACTTCATAATTGAAGTTTTAGCAAAGACAATTCTCCAGCAAGATAATTTCTAACTGTGTTCATTCTTTAATTCAATGTTACAACTTGATTTTATATAAATTTGAAGCACAACCAAATTTGTTTCCCCAACAATTCTCCACATTATTCAAATTTATATAAAATGATTCATGGACATCGTAAACTATACCCTCTAGATTAAACAATGATGTTTACACATAATGGATGATGACTTACGTCTTAAATCGCCACTAGTTCAAATAGAAGTATGTAAACATAAATAAGATGACATAGAAGTCTTGAATCATATTTATTTATTTTTTAAATAAACAACCAAAAAGACATGACAATGTCTACTCTATACAAGTTTGCGGTTTGGTACGAATTTAGTCAAGCACATGGCTTAGGTTTTCATAAGTACTTTGGTGAGTTATTCAAAACTCTCATAAAAAGCGGCACCACCTCCACACTTATATGGGTGAAATTCATCAAGTGTGTACTTCTCACACCACCATGAACATGGTCATGAACTTCATTAAGAGATTCTTAAAATCTCATCCTCAAAAATTTGCAAGCTTTATGCACATCAACATCATTGGGAGAAACAAGTTTGATAGTGACGATTAGAACTTTTTATGTGACATGTCTTATCTATTGAATCTTGTCTATAGGATCTCTACAAATAGAGGTTGTGTTGAAAAAAAGAGTTTGAGTGATTCACAAAATGCATGATTTAAATAACGTGTGTTAAAGAAATGCATGACATAATTTATTACTTGACACGTTTTTGTGACAAACTTGCCTTATATACTTTATATATAATGTTGCCATACTAACAAGCCATGAAGCTTTAAAGCTTACATCAAATGGAATACATTTGTTGTGTTTGAACTATTTTCAGGTGCCACCATTAATGAACTAAACTAGTTGATTAAGTAAAGTACCTAGTTAAATGAACTAAGTAGTTCATTAAATGGAGATATATTTGGAAAAGGCATAATGGCAACAAATTGAAGAATGGAAAGTCTCCTCATTCATCCCTCTCACACGCCATTTATATATACCACATATATTTATATTTTTAATAAAAAGGCACAATATGTAGAGAAAAAAGGGTTTGAGTGATTACAAAATACATGATTTAAATAACGTGTACTAAAGAAATGCATGACACGTTTTATGACTTGACATGTTTTTGCATGAAACCTGCCTTATATAGTTCATATATAATGTTGTCGTACAATTGAGCCATGAAGCTTCCAAGCTTACATCAAATGGCGAACATTTGTTGTGTTTGAACTATTTTCAGGTGCCACCATTAATGAACTAAACTAGTTCACTAAGTGAAGTACTTAGTTAAATGAACTAAGTAGTTCATTAAATGGTGATATATTTGGAGAAGGCACAAAGGCAACAAATTGAAGAATGGAAAGTCTTCTTCCCTCTCATTATACACGCCTTCTTTATATATATATATATATATATATATATTCAGATTTTTCAAATTTATAAAAAAAATTCAGATTTTTCAAAAAGGCACTATACACATATATTCCAACGTACTGCCGATACGTTATATATTTTACGAACGTACGTTAATGTCACACCACCATATGTACATCATATTTATGAGTATATTCAGGTCTTATATTGTCACGTCCCGAGTCCTTCCACTCGAAACGTCACATTCGCCGTACACCTTTTTCAAGATGTACAAGGCTTCTTATGCCGTTATGCTTACTTTAATACTCCACTATTTAAGTAAATGAGACTCAATAAAATTAACTAAATCCACTCAATAAATATCCAGAATAAATATCCATCAAAAGAAATATTATATCGTTGAAACAACTAGTCCACATTGAAATAATAAATCTAATGAGCTAAGTCCGTAGGTACTCGATAAAACTCAACACTAATAATAATTCAAATCTTGAAAGCTATCTTCTGATCTTCTTCACCATCCCCACTCGTCATCTTCCTCCACGTAAATGTACTCAACGTCCTTATCATCTGAAACTGGTTGGTGGGGGAAAGGGGGAGTGGTGTGAGCCAAATCAACGGGGCTCAGTAAGTAATCTAACAATCTTTTATGGGATCATGTATGCAGGGAAACAAGTTTTCAAATAAAATAACCTTCGTAAAACAAAATCAAACAGAACATCAAGTTTCCCATTTTCAAATAATACTTATCATACTTGTAACTTTCAACATTTAGCTCTTAACTGATTTATACCATTCGCCAGAGTACTCTGTCTAGAAAATCCCTTCTAGATGGGCGCATTGGATCCCCACCATGCGAAGAGGGTATTGGGCTTAATCCCCCCAATATCTGGGCGTTCCAGCAACTCGCGCAAGTTGCTAGACCACATACTTATAACTTATACTTTCATCATTCAATAGGCCACGCGATCCAGGTATACTTCGTTTAAGAGCACAAAACATATCATTCCGTAAACGCCACATATCGTCAATAACATTTGCATAAAACATATACTTGTAAAGCACAATATACTTCTACATGATCCAATTTAATATCAAAATAAACATTTAAAACGTAACTTTCGTAAAACAATTTCGCAAATGCACAAAAGAGAGTTAGACCACTTACCTCGAATCGGATACTTAACGTCCTCCTTGTTCTAGGTTCAAACCTAAATATTCCAACATAGAAAAATTACTTAAAACATCACCCAAATAATTACCTACATCTGATTTTGTTAATCAACCCACCTAATATTTCATCATCAAACCTGTTCCTAAACATATCAGTGCTAGATTTATAGAGATATCCTTGCCCTATTGCTTTCACGTAAGTGTGTTTGTTTCTTTTAAGTGCAGTGCTCAAACCTTTACTAATATTTTTGTTTTTCCTTTTCACACTATAAACTAATGTATATAATGCTTTAGGAATTGCTCTGAGCATTCCACTGGTGTACATCGTCCCTAGAACACTTTTCTGTTCTCAATTATAATAATTTGACATTTGCAAAGGATTCGGTGGTGACACGCCTTATTCCTAAAATATTTATTATTTACTTATTTTAAATTTTTGTTTTCAAAAATAAAGCTACAGGAAGTCAACTTCAGACTAGAGACCCTGGGTTCTAAACATTGATGTTTTAATTCTCCCCCAGTCCACAAAAGAACGTCCCTGCTTAATCTAATCACACCGTAAGAAATTTGTTAAAAAATATTTATGTTTTATATGCAGTACATATATTTAAATATCTATCGTATTTAAATAATCAAAACTTCTCGGCATAGTCTACAATGGGATTTCATTCAAATAGTCACAGATTAATCTAAACTATAACTCAAACCTTATCCCAATATATTGAACTAGCTTCTGTCACTATTTGACTTTTAGGAGAAGCAATAATTCTAATTATAACGACATCACTAGAAATCCATGTTAGCAAAAGGATAATATTTTAAAGTACTTTTATGATCAACAATAAAAGTTGTTTCACCCAGTTAAGAACTTAGCATATATGAGATATACATGGGTTGTGCATCTTAAATCTTTGATGTGTCAACATAAACCAGGGAATATATGAACAAGTAATTGGATCAATCTTCCTGACAAGACCTTGAAAATCATACACGTAGAATACGTCGAAATTCAATCTAGCTAATTTTAAATAATACAACTAAAATCAAAGATTGAATACTTGCCTGTTGTATTTTGCAGATTGCTACACCTAACCAAAATTATCACCACTCTTTTTCTTTTCCTTCTTTGTTGACGTATGTGAACGGTTTTAGAGTTTTGGAACTGATCTCTTATTTATAAACAGGTTCTCATTAAGTTTTCAATTTCATTAAGATTCTTTTTCCTACTATAACTCATATGTATCTCTCGTGTATCTATCTCTTCTCATAGTTATCATCCAACAAGTTTATCTATTTTATACTACTATTATCCATCTTCTCATGGTTATCTTTTATCACTTTGTCTATAATTATTATTTTATTTAAAAAAATCCTGAGTATAACATTCCTTCCCCCTTATAAAAAGTTTCGCCCTCGAAACTTGCGTACCTTATTCAAAAAGATGTGGATATTTCCCTCGCATGTCTTCTTCTAGCTCCCATGTTGCTTCTCGCACTGTATGGTTACTCCATTGAACTTTTACATAAGGAATTACTCTTCTCCTCAATACTTGATCCTTCTTATCCAAGATGCGCAAGGGTAGCTCTTCATATGTTGCATCGCTTCTCACTTTTAGTGGTCGAGCTTCTAGAACGTGACTTGGGTCAGGAACATAACGGCGTAGTTGAGATACATGGAAAACATTGTGCACTTGAGACAGCGCTGGAGGTAATGCTAAACGATACGCCAAGTTTCCAATATTTTCAAGTATTTCATATGGTCCAATGTACCTTGGACTAAGCTTCCCTTTCTCTCCAAATCTCATGACTCCTTTCGTTGGAGAAACCTTAAGATATACTTTTTCACCTGCGTCGAACTCCAAGGATCGTCTTTTAGAATCTGCCCAACTCTTGTTTCTATCTTGAGCAATCTTGAGCCTCTCTCGTATGATCTTGATCTTTTCTAGTGTTTGTTCGACCAACTCAAGTCCAGTGATAAGCTTCTCACCTACTTCATCCCAATATAATGGAGATCTGCATTTTCTTCCATAAAGGGCCTCGAATGGGGCCATACCAATCGCACTGTGGTAGCTGTTATTATACGAGAACTCCATGAGTTTTACCAACTTATCCCAATTGCCTTTGAAATCCAAGGCGCATGCTCGCAACATATCTTCCAATGTCTGAATGGTCCTTTCTGATTGGCCATCAGTTTGAGGATGGAAGGCAGTGCTCAATCTCAAGTCTGTACCCATAACTTCTTGATATGCCGTCCAAAAGCGTGAGGTGAATCTAGAATCTCGATCTGATACAATACTTACTGGCACACCATGCAAGCTTACTATATTATCCACATACATCGCCACTAACTTCTCCATGGTTGCTTCGCTAGACATGGGCAGGAAATGCGATGACTTAGTCAACCGGTCCACGATAACCCAAATCGTATCATTTCCACTCTTGGTCTTTGGTAAACTAACCACGAAATTCATCGTAATGTGTTCCCATTTCCATTCTGGGATCTCTAAAGGTTGCAGAAGTCCTCCAGGCCTTTGGTGTTCTACTTTCACTTGCTGACACACCAAGCATCTTGCTACGTATTCAGCTATCTCTCTTTTCATTCCACTCCACCAATAATTCTTCTTAAGGTCTTTGTACATCTTAGTTGCTCCTGGATGAATTGATAATCGCGAACGATGAGCTTCTTTCAATAATTCATTCTTCAGATCATCCATCTTAGGTACACATAATCTTCCTTGATACCACAAACTACCATCGGTATTCACTTGAAATCCTTTGACTTGTTCATCTTTGAGTTTCTCCATGATTTTCAAAATACCTTCATCGTCTTTCTGCGCATCCTTTATTCTTTCTATCAGCGTAGGAGATATGACTAAGGCTGCTAAAGTGTTGGCAGTAGATTCCACAACGTTTAAGTCAAATTCCTCCATTTCTCTTTCCAGAGGCGCCTGTCTAACTTTCCGACTGAGAGCGTCAGCCACCCTATTTGCTTTTCCTGGGTGGTAATTTATAGTCAAGTCATAGTCTTTTAACAGCTCCAACCACCTTCGTTGTCTCATGTTGAGCTCCTTTTGTGTGAACAAGTATTTCAGACTCTTATGATCTGTATAGACTTCACACCTTTCACCATACAAATAATGTCTCCAAATTTTAAGAGCAAACACCACTGCCGCTAATTCCAGGTCATGGGTCGGATAATTCCTCTCATAAGGCTTTAGTTGTCTTGAGGCATACGCTATAACTCGTCCATTCTGCATTAGCACATAACCTATACCATTCTTCGAGGCATCACTATAAATCACAAAACCTTCGGTCCCAAAAGGTTGAGCCAAAATCGGAGCAGAAGTCAGTCTTTCTTTCAGTTCCTTAAAGCTCTTTTCACATTCTGGCGTCCACTCAAACTTCACGCGCTTTTGGGTTAACTTGCTCAATGGGACTGCTATGGCAGAAAATCCTTCTACAAATTTACGATAATAACCTGCTAATCCCAAAAACTTCTTACTTCAGTGATATTGGTCGGTCTAGGCCAGTCAGTTATGGCCTCAATCTTCTTCGGATCTACAGAAATCCCTTGCTCTGAAACCACGTGACCCAGAAATGTCACACTTTTAAGCCAGAATTCACACTTGTTGAACTTAGCATAAAGCTTCTTTTCTCGTAGGATTCCCAAAACTTCTCTGAGGTGTTCGGAATGAGCTTCCTCGCTTGGAGAGTAAATGAGTATATCATCAATGAATACCACCACAAATTTATCTAGTTGTGGCCTAAACACCGTGTTCATTAGGTCCATAAATGCCGCAGGTGCATTAGTCAGACCGAAAGGCATCACCAAAAATTCATAGTGCCCATACCTCGTTCGAAATGCGGTTTTAGAAACATCCTCTGCCTTGATTTTTAATTGGTGGTACCCTGATCTCAAGTCAATCTTAGAGAACACCCTAGCGCCTTTCAACTGATCAAATAGGTCATCAATCCGTGGAAGCGGGTATTTGTTCTTAATCGTGATCTTGTTAAGCTCTCGATAATCAATACATAGCCTCAACCTCCCATCCTTCTTCTTTACGAACAACACTGGCGCTCCCCAAGGTGAGACACTAGGTCTGATAAACTTCTTATCTAACAACTCTTGTAGTTGTTCCTTCAATTCCTTGAGCTCGGCAGGGGCCATTCGATATGGAGCCTTCGATATAGGTTCAGCCCCGAGTGTCAGCTTAATTTCAAACTCAACTTCTCGGTCAGGAGGTAGGCCAGGTAATTCTTCAGGAAAAACGTCTTTGAACTCATTCACAATCAAGATATCATCAATAGAGGGAACCGTCTTCTCAGAATCCACCACATATGCCAAATATCCATCATTCCCTTTCTTAAGAGCCTTGTACGCCTGCATTGCTGTTAAGTACACTTTCTGGCGATCTTTCCTCATTTTTGTATTTCCTTGATAGCAGAACTCCTCTTCTGTAGGATCGTTGAAGACTACTTGTTTTCCTCGACAATCAATTTGTGCATGATATTTGGCCAACCAGTCCATTCCTAGAATCACGTCGAAATCACTCATCTGAATCGGTATTAGATTGGCATCCAGCGTATGATCATCAATCTCCACTTTGCAATCCTTGTATATGTGATGTGATACTAACACTTTGTCTCCGGCAGCCAATACTCGATAAGGATTCTCTAACCACTCAGGACCATTGTTCAGATACTTAGCAAATTTCTTGGCAACAAACGAGTGACTCGCGCCACTATCAAATAGAACATTCGCAGGAATTTTGTTTATCAAAAGAGCACCTAAGACAAAGGCAATTATGCAAGTATTTGATACTCACAGCAATAAGTAAACTTAATGCATACTACAAACAGGCGTGTACATAAATTATTGCTTATATATATAAAAAAACATACCTGAAACAACTTCATTTGCCTCCTGAGCCTCTACGTCAGTCATGGCATGAACCCTCGCATTCACCTTGGGTTTCTCCCTACTTGGTTGCGCATCCTTATTTTGCTCCTTTTTTCGCTCAGGACAATCCTTTATTTGATGTCCCAGCTTTCCGCAGTTAAAGCATGCTCCAGTTCCCCAACGACATTCACCAAAATGTTGACGATGACATGTAGCACATGTGGGTATAGTAGCACTTTGGTGTCTCTTGACTATTAGCTCTGGCTTCTTTTTTATAACTCGCAACCATTTTCCAGGTTTGCCGGTTCCCTGATTGCCCATTGTCTCATCACTCCTCGGCCTCTTACCTTTGTTCTCCTCATCTCTCCTTTTTATGTCACCTTCTACCTTATAGCAAGCATCAAGTAAGGCTGGAAAATTTTGAGCATTGGCATTCACCACGCCTGTCCTGATCCGGCTACTTAGGCCTTTTTCGAACTTCACCATTTTCAGCTCATTATCACTCATCACAGAAGGCACAAATCGAACCAGAGCATTAAATTGGTTTGCGTACTCAGCAACTGTCATATCCGGTCCCTGTCTCAGTGATTCAAATGCACCAATCTTCTGCAAACGCACTGATGGAGGAAAGTAGAACTTGAGGAACTCAGTCTTGAATTTAGTCCATGTGACTGGTGCAAGGATATTCGGCTCAGTAGTCGACCACCATTTATCAGCCTCTCCGACCAAGAAAGGCTTGATCACCAAATGTTTCATCTCTTCCGGAACTTGAAGTAAGGAAAAATTATTCTCCACTTCACTTATCCATTTCTCAGCTTTGTCAGGGTCAGAATTACCGTCAAAGGTCGGCACGTGTACCCTCTTCATGCCCTCATAGTAGTATCGGGTCCCATTCTGAGGTTGTGGGTTCGCTTGCACTGTTTGAAAGGCCTGGGCGAACTGCATCATCGCGTTCATGAATTCTTGTGGAAATGCATTCTGATTTTGATTAGGGATATTATTATTTCTCCGAGGAGGCATTTTCTGTAAAACAGTAAAATAATGTTATCTCCAGGATATATTTAATACAACGAGTTCTCATCCATTATTTAACGTAAAGTAATAAACATAAGGCAGTCTAACACAGTCAAATACCTTAGAGGCATAATCTAAATTAATTTTCGTGCATTCTAAATAATATTCTAGAGCATATATATAAATCATAACCTTAACAAATCATTTCTTAGTATCTAGCGCCTCACTATTAAATCAATTGTTATCCACTATGATCAATACTTAGGTCTAAAAATGATCAATACTTAGATCTAATACCAGTGCGCTCTGATACCACCTAAATGTCACGTCCCGAGTCCTTCCACTCGAAACGTCACATTCGCCGTACACCTTTTTCAAGATGTACAAGGCTTCTTATGCCGTTATGCTTACTATAATACTCCACTATTTAAGTAAATGAGACTCAATAAAATTAACTAAATCCACTCAATAAATATCCAGAATAAATATCCATCAAAAGAAATATTGTATCGTTGAAACAACTAGTCCACATTGAAATAATAAATCTAATGAGCTAAGTCCGTAGGTACTCGATAAAACTCAACACTAATAATAATTCAAATCTTGAAAGCTATCTTCTGATCTTCTTCACCATCCCTACTCATCATCTTCCTCCACGTAAATGTACTCAACGTCCTTATCATCTGAAACTGGTTGGTGGGGGAAAGGGGGAGTGGTGTGAGCCAAATCAACGGGGCTCAGTAAGTAATCTAACAATCTTTTATGGGATCATGTATGCAGGGAAACAAGTTTTCAAATAAAATAACCTTCGTAAAACAAAATCAAACAGAACATCAAGTTTCCCATTTTCAAATAATACTTATCATACTTGTAACTTTCAACATTTAGCTCTTAACTGATTTATACCATTCGCCAGAGTACTCTGTCTAAAAAATCCCTTCTAGATGGGCGCATTGGATCCCCACCATGCGAAGAGGGTATTGGGCTTAATCCCCCCAATATCTGGGCGTTCCAGCAACTCGCGCAAGTTGCTAGACCACATACTTATAACTTATACTTTCATCATTCAATAGGCCACGCGATCCAGGTATACTTCGTTTAAGAGCACAAAACATATCATTCCGTAAACGCCACATATCGTCAATAACATTTGCATAAAACATATACTTGTAAAGCACAATATACTTCTACATGATCCAATTTAATATCAAAATAAACATTTAAAACGTAACTTTCGTAAAACAATTTCGCAAATGCACAAAAGAGAGTTAGACCACTTACCTCGAATCGGATACTTAACGTCCTCCTTGTTCTAGGTTCAAACCTAAATATTCCAACATAGAAAAATTACTTAAAACATCACCCAAATAATTACCTACATCTGATTTTGTTAATCAACCCACCTAATATTTCATCATCAAACCTGTTCCTAAACATATCAGTGCTAGATTTATAGAGATATCCTTGCCCTATTGCTTTCACGTAAGTGTGTTTGTTTCTTTTAAGTGCAGTGCTCAAACCTTTACTAATATTTTTGTTTTTCCTTTTCACACTATAAACTAATGTATATAATGCTTTAGGAATTGCTCTGAGCATTCCACTGGTGTACATCGTCCCTAGAACACTTTTCTGTTCTCAATTATAATAATTTGACATTTGCAAAGGATTCGGTGGTGACACGCCTTATTCCTAAAATATTTATTATTTACTTATTTTAAATTTTTGTTTTCAAAAATAAAGCTACAGGAAGTCAACTTCAGACTAGAGACCCTGGGTTCTAAACATTGATGTTTTAATTCTCCCCCAGTCCACAAAAGAACGTCCCTGCTTAATCTAATCACACCGTAAGAAATTTGTTAAAAAATATTTATGTTTTATATGCAGTACATATATTTAAATATCTATCGTATTTAAATAATCAAAACTTCTCGGCATAGTCTACAATGGGATTTCATTCAAATAGTCACAGATTAATCTAAACTATAACTCAAACCTTATCTCAATATATTGAACTAGCTTCTGTCACTATTTGACTTTTAGGAGAAGCAATAATTCTAATTATAACGACATCACTAGAAATCCATGTTAGCAAAAGGATAATATTTTAAAGTACTTTTATGATCAACAATAAAAGTTGTTTCACCCAGTTAAGAACTTAGCATATATGAGATATACATGGGTTGTGCATCTTAAATCTTTGATGTGTCAACATAAACCAGGGAATATATGAACAAGTAATTGGATCAATCTTCCTGACAAGACCTTGAAAATCATACACGTAGAATACGTCGAAATTCAATCTAGCTAATTTTAAATAATACAACTAAAATCAAAGATTGAATACTTGCCTGTTGTATTTTGCAGATTGCTACACCTAACCAAAATTATCACCACTCTTTTTCTTTTCCTTCTTTGTTGACGTATGTGATCGGTTTTAGAGTTTTGGAACTGATCTCTTATTTATAAACAGGTTCTCATTAAGTTTTCAATTTCATTAAGATTCTTTTTCCTACTATAACTCATATGTATCTCTCGTGTATCTATCTCTTCTCATAGTTATCATCCAACAAGTTTATCTATTTTATACTACTATTATCCATCTTCTCATGGTTATCTTTTATCACTTTGTCTATAATTATTATTTTATTTAAAAAAATCCTGAGTATAACATATATCATATGATATAATTCATGGTGATGACAAAATTATTACGACACGTTAAAAGGTTCTAAACCAAAAATTGTCGTATCGGGTGAATACCGAAACTTAGCCAACGTGTCACGTACTTGTCATATATAGATGGCCAGTCCCTACACTTAAAAAATGGCCACAAATTTCGTGTCTTACATGGTATATGCAGCCATAAAATCATTCCATGTTGGCACACACAAATCACCCCCAATTAAGGCCAAATTGTGGAGATTCCAAATTCAACATTTTTGTCACATGTAGGCGCCACTTTGATCAGCCATGAGAGATAAATATTAAAGTTTAATTTATGTATATTATGTATAACATAATATATATAACATGTGCAAAAATTTGGAAATTAATCGGAGAAAAATCGTGTAATTGAAAAACGTCGAAAATTCAGTTTTCTATGAACACGTTACATGGAACATTTTTGGCATGACATATGACATGTATCTAGACACTTTTTACATACTCTATAAATTCTAAAGTGTTGGAGCATATGTGGAGCTTTGTTGGCATCTTGATTGGCCAAGAATAAAATATACAAGGTCGGTGACATAAAGAAAGGAGCTACACAAGGTAACATTTCAAACTATGTCACCTTTGTAACACATGCTGAAAATTTCAGCATGTGTGCATTAAGGCTGGCTGAATTTTTGAGCTTAAATGTGCCATGTTTACTTCTTTGAATTATATGGATTAATTGGGAGATAAAAGGCAATGTTTTAAAAATGTTATGGAAATAATGTGATGATATGTTTAATATCACACATGCTGAAAATTTCAGCATTTGTTGGA
>AP025063.1:13294844-13383657 GCA_036186865.1 Eustoma russellianum | reverse complement strand
ACAATAATTTGAACTTGTCTTGGATATCACACATGCTGAAAATTTCAGGATATGTAGAATAATGGTGGCCGGAATTTATGAGACTAAATTCGATAATTTGTCTTGCAAATTATGTGGAATTGATATGAGATTTATGGCAACATTTTTATGGCTAATTGGCACATGTTTTAAGTGATATTTTTCAGATTTATCTAGTCATCAAATGATGACAACTTTCATCCAATCAATGAGTGCGAAGTAAGCAAAGGCTTAATGATCATCCAATGAGGAGTTGCCAAGTAAGCAAGTGAATGTCACAATGATGCAAGATATTCTTCCAAGGACTTAAGAGATAATTTTAAAGAGGAAGACTTGGCATAGGGGGACGGCACATATTGATAAAAAGAGAAGAAGGGGAGCAAACAAAACATAAGACAAGTCTTGCAAATTCAAGTGCTCAAAAACGTTTCATCTCCTTCTCCTTCTACACTTCTTTCTTTCTTCTTTCTTAAAGCCTATTATATTCATATTCATACATCTTGAATAGGCTTCATATATTCTTCATTGTTGTAAAAGATTGATGAAGGTGTGATCAATCTTGCATCCGTTAGGTGGTGGTGTTCGTGATCGTTGTAATCACTTACATAGTTTGTAAAGGGTTGGAGTTGGCGTGTAACTCCATCAACCCTGTGTGGTAAGGTGTTTTTTGTGTTTTGTGATTATTGATAACCGAGGAAGGTGTCCTTGAAGACTGGAGTAGGTTGATTTAACCAAACCAGTATAAAAATCCTTGTGTTCTTTACTTTCAGCACTTACTTTCAATTTCTAGCACAGTGCATCATTTTTATCACGTTGTTAAAAATAGTAAACGAACTTCAAAAATCCTGAAACTTTTCGAAAACATAGCCACAAGTCCTAAGGTTCTTTTGGCATAAGTTTTAACCCTTTTGGACAAGTATAAGTCATCCAAACGTCAAAAGTTCTGAGACTAGTGCAGTCTGATTTTCAGGCTTGCAAAGGTTGAGACTTTGAACGTATTGGACTAAGTTACCACAATAATTTCTCAAAACTGTTTCAATCCAATTCAATACACCTATTAAGGGGTTAGTCATTGAATTTTCAAAGCATTTGGACTCCCAGTTTAATTGGAATTAATTTTTCAAATCAGACTACCGTTTCTGGCAGATTTGCACAATCTGACCACCAACGATTTTTAAAGGGGTTAAAGGTTGAATTTTACTCTGAAAATTTTAGGATACATTAAGAACATCTGAGACTAAGATCTCTCCAAATTTCAGAATTTTTGAAGACCTGTAACCTAGTTTTCAAAACGTTTCAATACAGGTCCTGAAAACAGAAACGGTTTTCAGAAGTTGGGTTTTTGGTCTAAAACAATTTTAAAAACCATATTTTCCGCACCCACTATTCAACCTCCCCTCTTCTAGTGGTGCCTTGATGATCCTACATAATATACATATATTCCGACATACTACCGACACGTTACATATGTTAAAAACGTACGTCAACGTCACACCACTATATACACCTCATACTTATGAGTATATTCAGGTATTATATCATATGATACATGTCATGGTGATGACAAAATTATCACGACATGTTACAAGGTTGTAAACCAAAAATTGTCGTATCGGGTGACAATCGAAACTTCCTTAACGTGTCATGTACTTGCCACATATTGATGGCCAGCCCCTACACTTCAAAAATGGCCATAAAGTTCCATGTTTACTTCGTGAATTTCCACGACACAGCACCTCCATCAACCCTGAATAAATATCCACTGGTGGACTTAGAATCTTTACTATCAGATATCCAATTGGTATCATAATAGCCTTCCAATACTGCTGGATATCTTAAGTAGTGTAATCCAAGATTCATTGTATACTTTAAGTATCTCATTATTCTATTCAAAGCGTTCCAATGTTCATCGCTTGGATTACTTGTAAACCTGATCAATTTGTTTACAGAGCATGCTAAGTCTGGCCTTGTGTAGTTTGTTATGTACATTAGACTTCCGATTACTTGCGAGTACTCCAATTGAGCTAGTGGCTCGCTTCAGTTCTTCCTTAAGTATATACTTAACTCGAGTGGAGTCTTTACTAGTTTCAAATCAACCATATTTAAACCGTTTTAGAACGGACTCAATAGTGAGTTTGTGACGATACGAGTCCCTCGATTATCCTAGAAATTTTAATTCCTAGAATAACATTGGCAACTCTCATATCCTTCATATCAAAATTTCTCATTAACATCTTCTTTGTGTTTAAGATGATGTTCCGAGTACTTCCCATGATTAGCATGTCGTCTACATAGAGACATACTATCATATATGTATTCTGTGTGCTCTTAATGTAGACACACTTGTAACACTTATTGATTTTGAAACCATTAGCTAGCATAACTTGATCAAATTTTAAGTGCCACTGTTTAGGCGCTTGCTTAAGTCCGTACAATGACTTAACGAGTATACAAACTTTCGACTCTTGTCCTGGAACCACAAACCTTTCGGATTGTTCCATATAGTTTTCTTCATCTAACTCACCATTCAGAAAAGCAGTCTTCACATCCATCTGATGGATTTCCAAGTTATAAACCGCGGCAATAGCAACTGGCACCTTTACAGAAGTGATCCTAGTTACTGGTGAGTGGCATCGAAAAAGTCAAAGACTTTTTTGTCGAGAGTCTTTAGCTACCAACCTGGCTTTATACTTTTCAATGGACCCATCCTCTTTCAGTTTCTTCTTGAAAATCCACTTGCAACCAAGTGGTTTACTTCCAGGTGGAAGGTCAACCAACTCCCAATTGTGATTTTGAAGAATCGAGTCTATCTCACTGTTAATTGACTGTTTCCAGAATGGAGCTTCTGGAGGTGCATTGCCTTGAAAAAGTTCCTTGGCTCATTTTCTTCCATATAGGTTAGAAAGTCCGGTCCAAACGAAGTTGGCATTCTGGCAAGCTTGCTTTGACGAAGCTCCTCATCCCCTTGAGGAGTCTTCTCACGCATTCGCTTACCAATTATTGTTTCTTCTTGATTTTTGTCCTTCTTCAGAAAGACATCTTCGAAGAACACTGCATTCCTTTACTCCATGACAACGTTTTCATGTATGTCAGGAATATCTGATTTGTGTACCAAGAACTGATATGCACTACTATTAGTCGCATATCCTATAAATATTCAGTCAACCGTTTTAGGCCCGATTTTAACTTGTCTTGGTCTAGGTACAGCAACCTTTGCCAGACACCCCACACTTTCAAGTATTTGTAACTAGTCTTGTGTCTTTTCCAAAGCTCGTATGGGGTTTCATTCATCTTCTTAGATGGAATTCTATTTAAAATGACGTTTGCTGAGAGAATTGTTTCCCCCCACAAGTTCTGAGGTAAACCCGAACTTATTAACATAGCATTCATCATCTCTTTTAGAGTACGGTTTTTGCCTTCAGCAATACCATTCGATTGAGGTGAACATGGTGCAGTCGTTTGATGAATAATGCCATGTTCTCAACATAATTCATTAAACGGTGTATAATATTTGCCACCTCTATCACTACAAATTACTTTAATTCGTTTGCTAAGTTGATTCTCAACTTTATTTTTATTGTCCTTGAAAGCATCAAGGGCCTCGTATTGCTACTTAGCAAATACACATAACAGTATTGTGTGCAATCGTCGATAAAAGTTGCGAAATACTTATTACCATCTCTCATTTGCACAGAATTTTAAATCACACATCAGTACGAATTAAATCCAAAGGTTCAGTGTTCCTTTCTATTGAAGGAAATGGCGCCTTTGCCATCTTCGTTTCAACACATATTTGTCATTTTTTATTATCAAAATTTAATTTGGGCAACTAATCAAGATTAACCATACGTTGTAATGACTTATAATTAACATGTCCCAAACGAAAATGCCATAAACAAGAAGATTGAAGCATGTAAGCAGAAGAGGAAGCATTATTATTAGCCTCTGCGGGCAAATCTCTTTTGGGTACAATAATGATGACATTCAATTTAAACATCTTATTCGACAAGTAGCCCTTCCCCAAATACATGTCATTTTTCGAAGGAATAACTTTATTGGATTCTAACACTAGTCTAAAACCATGCATGACTAGAAGAGATCCAGATACTAAATTCTTCCAAATGTCAGGGACGTGCAGCATATTCTACAAAGTCAGATACTTCCCTGAAGTGAGCTTCAGAAAAACTTTGCTCTCGCCTTCGATCTTCGAAAAGGCCAAGTCCCCATATAAAGTTCTTCGTTGTTCCGGGGCTGGTACTACGTGAACATCTCTCTGCTGGAGTAGACATGTCTAGTGGCGCCAGCATCAAGCCACCATTTATGCATATTCCCCACAGCGTTGCACTCTGAGACCACCGCACAGAGGTTCAGTCATCTACGACAACGACAATGTTGGCCTTTGCCTTGGGTTGCTTCTTCTTAGGCTTTCTGCATTCATTGCTAACATGCCCTTGAATGCCACAGTTGTAGCATTTCCCGGTGAACTTCTTGGCGATCTATTTGCATTTCTTTTTCACCCTGAGTTGGCCCTTCTTTTTCTTGGGCTATACAACATGGGCCTTGACCTGACCAGAGCTTGATTGTGGTGTTCTCTCAGATCTGCGATTTTCTTACTCAATGCGGAGTTGGACAATCAGATCTTCTAGTGTCATCTCTTTTCTCTTGTGTTGGAGATAGCTTCTGAATTCCCTCCATGAAAGAGGTAGCTTCTAATCACTGCAGGCACGACAAAAGATTCACTGAGAAACATGCTCTTCTCTTCTATCCCGGAAACCAACGTCTGAAGTCCCTCAACTTAAGAAACAACAGTGCGAGAATCAGACATTTTGAAATCTAGGAATTTGCCGACAATAAATTTCTTAGTGTTGGCATCTTCCCTACGACATTTCTTTTCCAAAGCCTACCACAAAGACTTTACAATTTTGTACGTGTAGTACAAACCATACAAGGAGTTGTCTAAACAACTCAGAATATGGCTCAAACAAACATAATTATTGAAGCTCTATGCTTCAACAGAAAGTTTGTTTTGCATATTATGGGTTTAGTCCTCCAGCGGATCGACCACAGCTGGGCCCTCGGTCAGAAAGGTAGCCAATGCCATGGCAGTCAAGAAGAACAGCATCTTCTGCTGCCAACACTTGAAGAAGCTTCCACTAAACTTCTCAGGTTTCTCTACTTGGGTCTCTGTAGGACCCTGTGTAGGAAGAGCATGTCCAGCACCCCAGCTGTTGTGATATATTATGTTTGAGTGATTGCAAAATGTATATGTGAGCATATGTGTAATTGTTGTGCAAAATGTATATGTGTAATTGTTGTGATGATTGCAAATAGATATATCATGTTTGAATGATTGGAAGATGCATATGTGAGCATGTATGTGTAACGTTTAAATGAGAAATTGTTTTGGCAAGGCATGAACTTATGAACTTATGAGCTAAATGTGAAATTGCTTGAATGAATCAAGATTGAACGAGTTTGATTAAGATCATGAGATTGAACTTGGCCAATTCAATCACATATCTTAATCAAGACATGTTCAAACTGATCTTAGAAGATATATATGCCAATACATGTTTATTATATGAACTAACCAAGCCTTGAAGTCACATGACTTACAATATAAGGCAAATTGCTCGGTTTAGTATTCTATTGCAGGTTTTGGTTCATATCTTGAGCAAATGAACTCCAAATTGAGTGATTCAAAAGCCCACATGATCCTTATTCAATTTAGAATCTAATTGGCTGAGGAAAGGCATGCTTGGCACGGGTTAAAACTGAATTGACCCGGTGGGAAGCTTATTGACTTATATAAGGGTTATTTTGGTAATTTCACCATTGGACTTCTCATTCTTATTTGGTCTTCTTCCAACGGATTTATATGATTATATGACACATTTATATGTCATGTCACATCATGGCAAAAATGAATCTGGAGCAGCACCATGTCTAGGTTCATCCTAGGACAAAATTCCTATTTTTGTGCTAAGGGGTATTCTGGTCTCTTCACTTGACAATGGATCTTCCAACGTGTTATATATTGTTTATATGATGTTTATATGTGTTTATGTCACATATGGTACGTGCCCTATTTTTATGGAAACGGGCAGCATGGTATCTCAATTGGAATTCTTATGTTATGGTTATCACATCTATGGTTTTCTTGGAATTCTTGGTATTCTTCATATGGTTTTCTATGCTACATGTTGAAGACATAAATGGCTATATATTATATGGATACACAAGGATATTGGCGCACAAATGTTCAGATTTTGAACAAGTCAAGGCAAGTTGAATTACATCCTATTTTGGTGCTGATTTTAGATTATTATTCTTGGCTATTCTTGTGATGATTCAAACGGCTATATGATAAAGAATTGAAGACCAATTCAATCTCAACCAAACGGCTATATGCAACGGCTATTGAAGACTATTTCAAACTCAAAGGCTAGCTGATTTCTATCTATCTTTGAACTATTCTCCAATGCCTTAATTCTAGGCATTCCAACGTCCATTTGATGTTCAAAATGAGGAGATAAAGTTGTTCAAAATACATGCCAATTCAGCTGCACACATGGCAAGTTATTTACACATGGAAATTGCTGATTGGAGCTGCCTTTTAAACGTTCAAATGAAGACTTTTTCCATCTCATTCCAACGTCTATAATGGATAAAATGAAGGATAAGATTTCGGCTGGAAGACCAATTCAAAGCAACAAAAGATAAGCTTCATTTGACTAGCTAGAAAAGTGCTGAATTTTCTCCATTTCTCAAGCCATTCCAACGTCTCTTTGAGGAGCCTTTAGGCTGTCCTCTTGGCTATAAATAGCTCCCAAAGGTGAAGAGTAAAGGCACAACAAACACACCAACGAAAGCAAAGAAAGCAAGCAAGACAAATCAGCTCTTTGTCTTCATTCTTCTCTTCTTCTCTTCTATATTGAAGAACACATTTGCAGCAAGCTTTATGATTGTTTAGTTCTTCAATTCTTGTTATTTCAACACCTTTCAAACGATACATTGTAAGGGAGAAGCTGGTGTATAAAGCTTACTCCTTAGAGGTGAGCGAAAGGTGAAAAGGTGCAAAGGTGCAAAGGTGAAACAAACTAGTTGCTTTGGTGAAGTCTCTTGAAGAAGTTGGTGAAAAGCTTCTTCCTTTGACTTTGTAAGGTGATATTTGTGTTTGGTGTTTAGTGAAATCCAAGAGAAGGTGTCTCTTGGGACTGGAGTAGGTCACATTGACCGAACCAGGATAATTCCTTGTGTTCTTTACTTATTTCCTGCACTTACTGTTTTCTGCCTGAAAATTATACTAACTTGGCACGCATAATTGAACGAGCAAACAGTCTTAGAATTGCATGAATTTTGGATATATTATACTTCAATGTGTTAGCTTTCATTAGCCGCAAGAATCACTAAATTCTAAGGTGTTTAGCATATTCAAATCGTCTTCACAAAATTGTTGCTACATTCTGTGAACAATTCTGACCAGTGTGCAAACTTGTGCAATTTGAATAGGCTATCCTTCGAATCTTGGAGTGAGCCTTATATCAAATTAAACTAGACATCTTGAGGTTTAATTTGACATAAGATTCATCAAAATAGCACGGGTAGATTTTGAGATATTGTTGTTTGAAGTTAAGCTAACATTCAGCCTGAAACTGCCAGAATTGCACACTTTACTTCTCTTGCTTATTTGAACGTGCTAACTTGCTTGGAATTGACTGAATTTTTTATGACATATTATAAACATTCTAAACTTGATCTCTGCCAAGTTTGAGAGCTTGCACAGGTGTATAAGTGGTTCAACCAAAGCACTCAAAACGGTGAACTGTTTCTGGAATTTTCAGAATCTGAGGTTAAAGAGGCAAAGGGGTCTTCAAATAAGTTTTTGAAGGTAATTGTAGTGTAATTTCCGCTAATCCACTATTCACCCCCCCTCTAGTGGTGCTATACAGGTCCAACAAGTGGTATCAGAGCGAGGTTGAGCACCATATTCTTATTTGAGCTGAAAACAGTTTACTCTCCAAGTTGCAAAGTTGCTGGAAATTTTCTGGTTGTCTTATATTCTTCATATTTGGTATCTACAACAAGGTGACACCTTCTTTCCTTCTTATAAGTGTTTTAAACGTTTACTCACACACTAAGAAGCATGTCTAAGTCACACATGAAAATAGAATTAGAAGGCATGTCCACACAAAGACCACCTCTTTTTGATGGAGAAAACTTTAGTCATTGGAAACTTAGGATGAAATTGTTCTTAATGGCTATTGACATAGACTTGTGGTCTATCATTGAAGATGGACCTTATGTGCCTACTAAGCATGTTATAATTGAAGGCTTATCACAAGTAGTTGAGAAATATAGAAAAGATTGGAGTGATGAAGATAAAAAGAAAATGAGTCTTAATGCTAAAGCAATGCAATTATTGTTGAATGGTTTAAGTAGGAGTGAATCTGCCTATGTCTCTTCATGTTCAAGTGCAAAGGATATGTGGAAATGTCTTGAAATGAAGCATGAAGGAACTAATCAAGTAAAGAAATCAAAGATTAACATGTTAATGACTACACTTGAAACATTCCATTTACTGCCTAATGAATCAATTGTTGATATGGATTTAAGGCTTACAAACTTATACAACTCCCTTGAATCCCTTGGTAAAACGTTTTTGATGAAAGAAAAAGTGCAAAAAGTTTTGAGAAGTTTGCCAATTGAATGGGATGCCAAAGTTAGTGCCATTGAAGAAAGCAAAGATCTTTCTCAAATAAAACTTGATGAATTGATAGGTTCTTTAAAAGTTTATGAAAACAAGTTGAATATTAGAAAGGCTGAAACGAGTAACAAGTCTAAATCACTTGCATTTGTAACAAATGAACCCGAATCATCTAATCAAGCTGAGTATGAAAGTGATGATGAAAGTGATGAAGAAGACATAATGTTGTTAGCTAGGCGTTAAGGAAGTTTTTCAAGAAAGGACAAACTAAAAGACAAGCAAAATCAGCCGCCCCTATCAATGTGAAATCTAACAAACAAGATGGCAAATGGTATGATAAAGAACTTAAGTGTTATGAATGTGGCAAACAAGGACACATCTCATATGATTGTCCAAACAAGAACAAAAACCGTGACATGGATGACAAGACAAGGACACAAACTAGAGTAGAACCTAAGCAAAGGAGGAAGAAAGCTCTTAAGGCAAGCACTTGGGATGACACATCTTCATCCGAATCCGAGGAGGAACTTGAAGTTGCACAAACATGTTTGGCTTCAAAGTCTACAAATGAGGTAACATTCGATTCTGACTCCGAATGTGATTTTACTCAAGATGAATTGTTGGATGAATTAGAAAAGTTGCATAATAGATATAAGAAGCTATCCAAGGAGAAGAAAAGAATAGTTGAGGAGAAGAACAAGTTGGAGACGTCTAACTTGAATCTAACTTCTCAACTAGAAGTTCTTCAACTTGAATCATCTAACACTATTAGTTCAATGCAAAATCAGATCAAGGAACTTAAGAACAAACATGAAAATGTGCAATGTATGCAATGTGTTGATTTCAACGTTTTAAAGTCTAAATTGCATGAAATACAAACTGAATTTGAATCATTAAAAGCATGCAACCTAGACTTGAACAAATCTTTAGAACAATTTAAGAATGGTTCCAACATGTTAGACACTCTTATTGCATCTCAAAAGCATGGAAATGACAAACAAGGTCTTGGATATGTTAAAGAAGCTGAATACACACCTAAGGAAACAACATTTGTATCATCTTCAACCAACATGAAATATAGGCCAAATGCATCTAGAAATAAACCTATTCTGCCCACACCACCTTCATCACAAAAATTGCAAAATGCATCAACATATAGGAAGGTAAATACACCTAGAAACCATGCTTACATGTATACAAGAATGCCTAAACAAAGTAGTATGAAATCTGCTCAAGTTATGCCTTATATGCAACAACATGCTTATGTGAAGAACATGACATACTCTCGGCCTAAATTCAATGCTTATACACGGCCTAGAAACTATGGTAACTCACGGCCAAGACATAACTCATATACATGGCAACATTCAAATGCATATAGAACTTACAATGCTTATCCAACTAGACATAAATGTGCAGCCCCTTTTCAATCATATTCTATGTATCAAAATCCACTATTTATTCATTATATGCAACATGATTTTAACATTTCAAAACCAAGAAAGGTTGTTCAAGTTTGGGTACCTAAAGGTACACTAACATGAACTTAACTTGTCTAACCTTGATAGGACCCAAAATCAAAGGGTACCTAAGTTGTTATTTACATTTGTAGGTACATAACATCAAAGAAAGACAAGTTGCTGGTTATAACAACAAAGAAGATGAAAAGAACAAAACCAATTGGATAGTTGATAGTGGTTGCTCAAGACATATGACGGGCAACAAACATTTGTTTAGCACACTTAAAAACGTTGCAAAAGGTGGCAAAGTTACCTTTGGAGACAACAACCAAGGCCAAATAATTGGCAAAGGCAAGGTTGGTGATCCAAACAAGTTTGAGATCAAAAACGTCCTACTTGTAAGTAACTTAACCTTTGAGCTTTTAAGTGTTTCTCAACTATGTGACAACAACTTGAATGTTCTCTTCTCCTCCACCTCTTGTAAGATAATGGATAAAAACAATCAAGTTGTGTTAAAAGGAAAACGTGAAGGAAACATATATGTGCTTAACATGGATGATATGCTAAGTAGTAACACAAAATGTCTTGTTTCACATGAATCTGATCCCAATCTTTGGCATAGACGTTTAGGACACATTGGTATATCAACCTTAGAAAAACTACACGCTAAAAGTCTTGTTAAAGGATGCCTAAACTTAACTTGGATGATTTTCAACTATGTGAATCTTGTATCAAAGGCAAACATGTTAGAGAATCTCTTAAGCCTAAAACTGAGTTCACAACATCTAGAATACTAGAACTCTTGCATATAGACTTATTTGGTCCATGTAGAACAAGAAGCTTAGGTGGAAGTTATTATCTATGTGTAATAGTTGATGATTTCTCAAGATATACTTGGACATTGTTTCTTGCTTCAAAAGATGAAAGTGCATCATCTATAGCTAATCTAATTAGACAACTTGAAAATGAACATGAATCACATGTTATTAAGATAAGGAGTGATAGAGGAGGTGAGTTTAAAGATAGTGAATTAATCAAATTCTGTAATGAAAAGGGTATAAAACATGAATTCTCCCCACCAAGAACTCCTCAACTTAATGGTGTAGTTGAAAGAAAGAATAGGACTATTCAAGAAGTAGCAAGAAACAATGATGGTAGAAAACAAAGTACCTAAATTCTTATGGGCTGAAGCAGTAAACACATCAAGTTATATGGTCAACAGACTATCAATAAGAAAGAAATTGAACAAAACTCCATATGAAATCTTAAATGGACGACTCCCAAAAGTAAACTATCTAAAAGTCTTTGGTTGTAAATGTTTTGTATTGAACACAAAAGATAACTTAGATAAGTTTGATCCTAAGTCTGATGAACATATATTTGTGGGATATTCAATGAACTCTAAAGCATATAGATGTTATAATGCACAAACAAGAAAGATAGTTGAATCTATACATGTGAAGTTCAATGAAAATACATATCTTCAAACAAGTAATCAACATGAAATCTATGTACCAAATGATCAAATACTTCATGATGAAGATGAACTTATCCTACCCCCTACAAATGATCAAATTGAAACACCAAATCAAACTCTTGAAATGCATGAAGTTCAAACTCCCCCTACACAAGAACGTAATGTGCCTAACCAACCTATTGAACATCATGAACCTATTGAAGATGCACAACCAAGTAATTGGTGGCAAATAAGAGATAAACAAAAGCATCCTCAAGAACTTATCATAGGAGATGTAAATCAAGGGGTTAGAACGCGTAGGCAAATAGATCCTAATGAATATGATCAATGGCATGCACTTATATCCCAAATTGAACCTAAGAATGTGAATGATGCCTTAAACGATGCATATTGGATAGATGCAATGCATGAAGAGTTAAACCAATTTGAAAGAAACAATGTGTGGGATTTAGTATCTAAACCCGAGGATAAATCAATCATTGGAACTAAATGGGTGTTTAGGAACAAAATGAATGAACAAGGAGTTGTAGTAAGAAATAAAGCAAGACTTGTAGCTCAAGGATATAATCAAGAAGAGGGTATTGATTACGATGAAACATTTGCCCCCGTAGCAAGATTAGAATCCATACGCCTCTTATTAGCTTTTGCATGTTATAATAACATCAAACTATTCCAAATGGATGTTAAGAGTGCATTCTTAAATGGCTATATCCAAGAAGAAGTTTTTGTTAAACAACCACCAGGCTTTGAAGATCCAAAGAACCCTAATCATGTATATAAACTTAAGAAAACCTTATATGGTTTTGAAACAAGCCCCCCGTGCATGGTATGAAAGATTTGCCAACTTCTTACTAAGTAACAACTTTCAAAGAGGAACCATAGATAGTACCTTATTCTTGAAAAAGAAAGACAAAGATCTGCTTGTAATACAAATATATGTGGATGACATAATCTTTGGTTCAACTAATCCTAACTTAGTAAAAGACTTTGAAGATTGTATGAAGTCTGAGTTTGAAATGTCTATGGTTGGTGAATTAAACTATTTCTTAGGCTTGCAAATAAAACAAACATCAAGTGGTATACATATCAATCAAGCCAAATACATAAGAGATATGATGAAGAAATTCAACTTTGAAAACTTGAAACCATCTCCAACACCAATGTGTACTTCAACAAAATTAGACAAAGATGAAAATGGTGTTGCATTTGATGAAAAACTATATAGGTCTATGATTGGTTCATTGCTATATCTAACTGCTAGTAGACCTGATATTATGTTTGCAGTATGTATGTGTGCGAGATTTCAAAGTATGCCTAAGTTGTCACACTTTAAAGCTGTAAAAAGAATATTTAGATATCTTCAACATACACCAACATTAGGCTTATGGTATGATAGACAATCTAGTCTAAGTCTACATGCATATTCAGATGCAGATTATGGTGGATGTAGAGTAGATAGAAAGAGCACTAGTGGAACATGTCAATTCCTAGGAAACTCACTAATCTCTTGGTTTTCAAAGAAAACAATCTAGTGTTGCACTTTCTACTACTGAAGCGGAATATATGGCTTTAAGTCTATGTTGTACTCAACTATTATGGATTAAACAACAACTTTCAGACTTTGAAATACAAGTAAATAATATCCCCATCTATTGTGATAGTACAAGTGCTATAAATTTGTCTAAAAACCCTGTACTACACTCTAAGGCAAAGCATATAGAAGTACGTTATCATTTTCTCCGTGATCATGTTAATCTTGGACATATACACATTGAACATATTAGAACTGATCAACAAGTAGCTGACATATTCACTAAACCTCTTAATCAAGCTATCTTTGAGCATTTACGTGCAAGACTTGGATTAATTGCTTACAACTGACTACTACACCATACAGTCTTTTGCATCATTTACAAAATTAAGGGGGGAGAGAGAAACATATATGTATATCATGTTAAAGGTCATGTTAAGGGAGAGATATATGAAGGTCATGTTAAGTTAAAGGTCATGTTAAGGGAGAGATATATGAAGGTCATGTTAAGGGAGAGATATATGTAGGGAGAGATATATGTATATCATGTTGAGAGAAAAAATATATGTATATCATGTTAAGGGGGAGATAACACACATTAAGGGGGAGATAACACATACATTAAGGGGGAGCAGCTTTACACTTGATTTAGATGCTTACTTGATTACACAGATTACACTTGATTTAGATGCACACTTGATTTAAATGCTTAATATACACATATGTGGGGTAATTTTGCAAATCATCAAAAGGGGGAGATTGTTGTGATATATTATGTTTGAGTGATTGCAAAATGTATATGTGAGCATATGTGTAATTGTTGTGCAAAATGTATATGTGTAATTGTTGTGATGATTGCAAATAGATATATCATGTTTGAATGATTGGAAGATGCATATGTGAGCATGTATGTGTAACGTTTAAATGAGAAATTGTTTTGGCAAGGCATGAACTTATGAACTTATGAGCTAAATGTGAAATTGCTTGAATGAATCAAGATTGAACGAGTTTGATTAAGATCATGAGATTGAACTTGGCCAATTCAATCACATATCTTAATCAAGACATGTTCAAACTGATCTTAGAAGATATATATGCCAATACATGTTTATTATATGAACTAACCAAGCCTTGAAGTCACATGACTTACAATATAAGGCAAATTGCTCGGTTTAGTATTCTATTGCAGGTTTTGGTTCATATCTTGAGCAAATGAACTCCAAATTGAGTGATTCAAAAGCCCACATGATCCTTATTCAATTTAGAATCTAATTGGCTGAGGAAAGGCATGCTTGGCACGGGTTAAAACTGAATTGACCCGGTGGGAAGCTTATTGACTTATATAAGGGTTATTTTGGTAATTTCACCATTTGGACTTCTCATTCTTATTTGGTCTTCTTCCAACGGATTTATATGATTATATGACACATTATATGTCATGTCACATCATGGCAAAAATGAATCTGGAGCAAGCACCATGTCTAGGTTCATCCTAGGACAAAATTCCTATTTTTTGTGCTAAGGGGTATTCTGGTCTCTTCACTTGCCAATGGATCTTCCAACGTGTTATATATTGTTTATATGATGTTTATATGTGTTTATGTCACATATGGTACGTGCCCTATTTTTATGGAAACGGGCAGCATGGTATCTCAATTGGAATTCTTATGTTATGGTTATCACATCTATGGTTTCTTGGAATTCTTGGTATTCTTCATATGGTTTTCTATGCTACATGTTGAAGACATAAATGGCTATATATTATATGGATACACAAGGATATTGGCGCACAAATGTTCAGATTTTGAACAAGTCAAGGCAAGTTGAATTACATCCTATTTTGGTGCTGATTTTAGATTATTATTCTTGGCTATTCTTGTGATGATTCAAACGGCTATATGATAAAGAATTGAAGACCAATTCAATCTCAACCAAACGGCTATATGCAACGGCTATTGAAGACTATTTCAAACTCAAAGGCTAGCTGATTTCTATCTATCTTTGAACTATTCTCCAATGCCTTAATTCTAGGCATTCCAACGTCCATTTGATGTTCAAAATGAGGAGATAAAGTTGTTCAAAATACATGCCAATTCAGCTGCACACATGGCAAGTTATTTACACATGGAAATTGCTGATTGGAGCTGCCTTTTAAACGTTCAAATGAAGACTTTTTCCATCTCATTCCAACGTCTATAATGGATAAAATGAAGGATAAGATTTCGGCTGGAAGACCAATTCAAAGCAACAAAAGATAAGCTTCATTTGACTAGCTAGAAAAGTGCTGAATTTTCTCCATTTCTCAAGCCATTCCAACGTCTCTTTGAGGAGCCTTTAGGCTGTCCTCTTGGCTATAAATAGCTCCCAAAGGTGAAGAGTAAAGGCACAACAAACACACCAACGAAAGCAAAGAAAGCAAGCAAGACAAATCAGCTCTTTGTCTTCATTCTTCTCTTCTTCTCTTCTATATTGAAGAACACATTTGCAGCAAGCTTTATGATTGTTTAGTTCTTCAATTCTTGTTATTTCAACACCTTTCAAACGATACATTGTAAGGGAGAAGCTGGTGTATAAAGCTTACTCCTTAGAGGTGAGCGAAAGGTGAAAAGGTGCAAAGGTGCAAAGGTGAAACAAACTAGTTGCTTTGGTGAAGTCTCTTGAAGAAGTTGGTGAAAAGCTTCTTCCTTTGACTTTGTAAGGTGATATTTGTGTTTTGGTGTTTAGTGAAATCCAAGAGAAGGTGTCTCTTGGGACTGGAGTAGGTCACATTGACCGAACCAGGATAATTCCTTGTGTTCTTTACTTATTTCCTGCACTTACTGTTTTCTGCCTGAAAATTATACTAACTTGGCACGCATAATTGAACGAGCAAACAGTCTTAGAATTGCATGAATTTTGGATATATTATACTTCAATGTGTTAGCTTTCATTAGCCGCAAGAATCACTAAATTCTAAGGTGTTTAGCATATTCAAATCGTCTTCACAAAATTGTTGCTACATTCTGTGAACAATTCTGACCAGTTGTGCAAACTTGTGCAATTTGAATAGGCTATCCTTCGAATCTTGGAGTGAGCCTTATATCAAATTAAACTAGACATCTTGAGGTTTAATTTGACATAAGATTCATCAAAATAGCACGGGTAGATTTGAGATATTGTTGTTTGAAGTTAAGCTAACATTCAGCCTGAAACTGCCAGAATTGCACACTTTACTTCTCTTGCTTATTTGAACGTGCTAACTTGCTTGGAATTGACTGAATTTTTTATGACATATTATAAACATTCTAAACTTGATCTCTGCCAAGTTTGAGAGCTTGCACAGGTGTATAAGTGGTTCAACCAAAGCACTCAAAACGGTGAACTGTTTCTGGAATTTTCAGAATCTGAGGTTAAAGAGGCAAAGGGGTCTTCAAATAAGTTTTTGAAGGTAATTGTAGTGTAATTTCCGCTAATCCACTATTCACCCCCCCTCTAGTGGTGCTATACAGGTCCAACAAGTGGTATCAGAGCGAGGTTGAGCACCATATTCTTATTTGAGCTGAAAACAGTTTACTCTCCAAGTTGCAAAGTTGCTGGAAATTTTCTGGTTGTCTTATATTCTTCATATTTTGGTATCTACAACAAGGTGACACCTTCTTTCCTTCTTATAAGTGTTTTTAAACGTTACTCCACACACTAAGAAGCATGTCTAAGTCACACATGAAAATAGAATTAGAAGGCATGTCCACACAAAGACCACCTCTTTTTTGATGGAGAAAACTTTAGTCATTGGAAACTTAGGATGAAATTGTTCTTAATGGCTATGGACATAGACTTGTGGTCTATCATTGAAGATGGACCCTTATGTGCCTACTAAGCATGTTATAATTGAAGGCTTATCACAAGTAGTTGAGAAATATAGAAAGATTGGAGTGATGAAGATAAAAAGAAAATGAGTCTTAATGCTAAGCAATGCAATTATTGTTTGAATGGTTTAAGTAGGAGTGAATCTGCCTATGTCTCTTCATGTTCAAGTGCAAAGGATATGTGGAAATGTCTGAAATGAAGCATGAAGGAACTAATCAAGTAAAGAAATCAAAGATTAACATGTTAATGACTACACTTGAAACATTCCATTTACTGCCTAATGAATCAATGTTGATATGGATTTAAGGCTTACAAACTTATACAACTCCCTTGAATCCCTTGGTAAAACGTTTTTTGATGAAAGAAAAAGTGCAAAAAGTTTTGAGAAGTTTTGCCAATTGAATGGGATGCCAAAGTTAGTAGGCCATTGAAGAAAGCAAAGATCTTTCTCAAATAAACTTGATGAATTGATAGGTTCTTTAAAAGTTTATGAAAACAAGTTGAATATTAGAAAGGCTGATGCTGAAACGAGTAACAAGTCTAAATCACTTGCATTTGTAACAAATGAACCCGAATCATCTAATCAAGCTGAGTATTGAAGTGATGATGAAAGTGATGAAGAAGACATAATGTTGTTAGCTAGGCGTTTAAGGAAGTTTTTCAAGAAAGGACAAACTAAAAGACAAGCAAAATCAGCCACCCCTATCAATGTGAAATCTAACAAACAAGATGGCAAATGGTATGATAAAGAACTTAAGTGTTATGAATGTGGCAAACAAGGACACATCTCATATGATTGTCCAAACAAGAACAAAAACCGTGACATGGATGACAAGACAAGGACACAAACTAGAGTAGAACCTAAGCAAAGGAGGAAGAAAGCTCTTAAGGCAAGCACTTGGGATGACACATCTTCATCCGAATCCGAGGAGGAACCTGAAGTTGCACAAACATGTTTGGCTTCAAAGTCTACAAATGATGGTAACATTCGATTCTGACTCCGAATGTGATTTTACTCAAGATGAATTGTTGGATGAATTAGAAAAAGTTGCATAATAGATATAAGAAGCTATCCAAGGAGAAGAAAAGAATAGTTGAGGAGAAGAACACGTTGGAGACGTCTAACTTGAATCTAACTTCTCAACTAGAAGTTCTTCAACTTGAATCATCTAACACTATTAGTTCAATGCAAAATCAGGTCAAGGAACTTAAGAACCAAACATGAAAATGTGCAATGTATGCAATGTGTTGATTTCAACGTTTTTTTAAAGTCTAAATTGCATGAAATACAAACTGAATTTGAATCATTAAAAGCATGCAACCTAGACTTGAACAAATCTTTAGAACAATTTAAGAATGGTTCAACATGTTAGACACTCTTATTGCATCTCAAAAGCATGGAAATGACAAACAAGGTCTTGGATATGTTAAAGAAGCTGAATACCACACTCTAAGGAAACAAACATTTGTATCATCTTCAACCAACATGAAATATAGGCCAAATGCATCTAGAAATAAACCTATTCTGCCCACACCACCCTTCATCACAAAAATTGCAAAATGCATCAACATATAGGAAGGTAAATACACCTAGAAAACCATGCTTACATGTATACAAGAATGCCTAAACAAAGTAGTATGAAATCTGCTCAAGTTATGCCTTATATGCAACAACATGCTTATGTGAAGAACATGACATACTCTCGGCCTAAATTCAATGCTTATACACGCCTAGAAACTATGGTAACTCACGGCCAAGACATAACTCATATACATGGCAACATTCAAATGCATATAGAACTTACAATGCTTATCCAACTAGACATAAATGTGCAGCCCTTTTCAATCATATTCTATGTATCAAAATCCACTATTTATTCATTATATGCAAACATGATTTTAACATTTCAAACCAAGAAAGGTTGTTCAAGTTTGGGTACCTAAAGGTACACTAACATGAACTTAACTTGTCTAACCTTGATAGGACCCAAAATCAAAGGGTACCTAAGTTGTTATTTACATTTGTAGGTACATAACATCAAAGAAAGACAAGTTGCTGGTTATAACAACAAAGAAGATGAAAAGAACAAACCAATTGGATAGTTGATAGTGGTTGCTCAAGACATATGACGGGCAACAAACATTTGTTTAGCACACTTAAAACGTTTTGCAAAAGGTGGCAAAGTTACCTTTGGAGACAACAACCAAGGCCAAATAATTGGCAAAGGCAAGGTTGGTGATCCAAACAAGTTTTGAGATCAAAAACGTCCTACTTGTAAGTAACTAACCTTTGAGCTTTTAAGTGTTTCTCAACTATGTGACAACAACTTGAATGTTCTCTTCTCCTCCACCTCTTGTAAGATAATGGATTAAAACAATCAAGTTGTGTTAAAAGGAAAACGTGAAGGAAACATATATGTGCTTAACATGGATGATATGCTAAGTAGTAACACAAAATGTCTTGTTTCACCTGAATCTGATCCCAATCTTGGCATAGACGTTTAGGACACATTGGTATATCAACCTTAGAAAACTACACGCTTAAAAGTCTTGTTAAAGGATTGCCTAAACTTAACTTGGATGATTTTCAACTATGTGAATCTTGTATCAAAGGCAAACATGTTAGAGAATCTCTTAAGCCTAAAAACTGAGTTCACAACATCTAGAATACTAGAACTCTTGCATATAGACTTATTTGTCCATGTAGAACAAGAAGCTTAGGTGGAAGTTATTATCTATGTGTAATAGTTGATGATTCTCAAGATATACTTGGACATTGTTTCTTGCTCAAAAGATGAAAGTGCATCATCTATAGCTAATCTAATTAGACAACTGAAAATGAACATGAATCACATGTATTAAGATAAGAGTGATAGAGGAGGTGCGTTTAAAGATAGTGGAATTAATCAAATTCTGTAATGAAAAGGGTATAAAACATGAATTCTCCCCACAAGAACTCCTCAACTTAATGGTTTGTAGTTGAAAGAAAAGAATAGGACTATTCAAGACGTAGCAAGAAAAATGATGGTAGAAAACAAAGATACCTAAATTCTATGGCTGAAGCAAGTAACCCATCAAGTTATATGGTCACAGACTATCAATAAGAAAGAATTGAACAAAACTCCATATGAAATCTTAAATGGACGACTCCCAAAAGTAAAATATCTAAAAGTCTTTGGTTGTAAATGTTTTGTATTGAACACAAAAGATAACTTAGATAAGTTTGATCCTAAGTCTGATGAACATATATTTGTGGATATTCAATGAACTCTAAAGCATATAGATGTTATAATGCACAAACAAGAAAGATAGTTGAATCTATACATGTGAAGTTCAATGAAAATACATATCTTCAAACAAGTAATCAACATGAAATCTATGTACCAAATGATCAAATACTTCATGATGAAGATGAACTTATCCTACCCCCTACAAATGATCAAATTGAAACACCAAATCAAACTCCTGAAATGCATGAAGTTCAAACTCCCCCTACACAAGAACGTAATGTGCCTAACCAACCTATTGAACATCATGAACCTATTGAAGATGCACAACCAAGTAATTGGTGGCAAATAAGAGATAAACAAAAGCATCCTCAAGAACTTATCATAGGAGATTGTAAATCAAGGGGTTAGAACGCGTAGGCAAATAGATCCTAATGAATATGATCAATGGCATGCACTTATATCCCAAATTGAACCTAAGAATGTGAATGATGCCCTTAAACGATTGCATATTGGATAGATGCAATGCATGAAGAGTTAAACCAATTTGAAAGAAACAATGTGTGGGATTTAGTATCTAAACACCGAGGATAAATCAATCATTGGAACTAAATGGGTGTTTAGGAACAAATGAATGAACAAGGAGTTGTAGTAAGAAATAAAGCAAGACTTGTAGCTCAAGGATATAATCAAGAAGAGGGTATTGATTACGATGAACATTTGCCCCCGTAGCAAGATTAGAATCCATACGCCTCTTATTAGCTTTGCATGTTATAATAACATCAAACTATTCCAAATGGATGTTAAGAGTGCATTCTTAAATGGCTATATCCAAGAAGAAGTTTTGTTAAACAACCACCAGGCTTTGAAGATCCAAAGAACCCCTAATATGTATATAAACTTAAGAAAGCCTTATATGGTTTGAAACAAGCCCCCCGTGCATGGTATGAAAGATTTGCCAACTTCTTACTAAGTAACAACTTTCAAAGAGGAACCATAGATAGTACCTTATTCTGAAAAAGAAAGACAAAGATCTGCTTGTAATACAAATATATGTGGATGACATAATCTTTGGTTCAACTAATCCTAACTTAGTAAAGACTTTGAAGATTGTATGAAGTCTGAGTTTGAAATGTCTATGGTTGGTGAATTAAACTATTCTTAGGCTTGCAAATAAAACAAACATCAAGTGGTATACATATCAATCAAGCCAAATACATAAGAGATATGATGAAGAAATTCAACTTTGAAAACTTGAAACCATCTCCAACACCAATGTGTACTTCAACAAATTAGACAAAGATGAAAATGGTGTTGCATTTGATGAAAAACTATATAGGTCTATGATTGGTTCATTGCTATATCTAACTGCTAGTAGACCTGATATTATGTTTGCAGTATGTATGTGTGCGAGATTTCAAAGTATGCCTAAGTTGTCACACTTTAAAGCTGTAAAAAGAATATTTAGATATCTTCAACATACACCAACATTAGGCTTATGGTATGATAGACAATCTAGTCTAAGTCTACATGCATATTCAGATGCAGATTATGGTGGATGTAGAGTAGATAGAAAGAGCACTAGTGGAACATGTCAATTCCTAGGAAACTCACTAATCTCTTGGTTTTCAAAGAAGAAACAATCTAGTGTTGCACTTTCTACTACTGAAGCGGAATATATGGCTTTAAGTCTATGTTGTACTCAACTATTATGGATTATAAACAACAACTTTCAGACTTTGAAATACAAGTAAATATATCCCCATCTATTGTGATAGTACAAGTGCTATAAATTTGTCTAAAAACCCTGTACTACCCTTAAGGCAAAGCATATAGAAGTACCGTTATTCATTTTCTCCGTGATCATGTAATCTTGGACATATACACATTGAACATATTAGAACTGATCAACAAGTAGCTGACATATTCACTAAACCTCTTAATCAAGCTATCTTTGAGCATTTACGTGCAAGACTTGGATTTAATTGCTTACAACTGACTACTACACCCATACAGTCTTTGCATCATTTACAAAATTAAGGGGGAGAGAGAGAACATATATGCTATCATGTTAAAGGTCATGTTAAGGGAGAGATATATGAAGGTCATGTTAAGTTAAGGTCATGTTAAGGGAGAGATATATGAAGGTCATGTTAAGGGAGAGATATATGTAGGGAGAGATATATGTATAATCATGTTGAGAGAAAAATAATATGTATATCATTGTTAAGGGGAGATAACACACATTAAGGGGGATGATAACACATACATTAAGGGGGCAGCAGCTTACACTTGATTTAGATGCTTACTTGATTACACAGATTACACTTGATTTAGATGCACACTTGATTTACATGCTTAATATACACATATGTGGGGTAATTTTGCAAATCATCAAAAGGGGGAGATTGATTGTTGTGATATTATGTTTGAGTGATTGCCAAATGTATATGTGAGCATATGTGTAATTGTTGTGCAAAATGTATATGTGTAATTGTTGTGATGATTGCAAATAGATATATCATGTTTGAATGATTGGAAGATGCATATGTGAGCATGTATGTGTAACGTTTTAAATGAGAAATTGTTTTGGCAAGGCATGAACTTATGAAACTTATGAGCTAAATGTGAAATTGCTTGAATGAATCAAGATTGAACGAGTTTGATTAAGATCATGAGATTGAACTTGGCCAATTCAATCACATATCTTAATCAAGACATGTTCAAATGATCTTAGAAGATATATATGCCAATACATGTTATTATATGAACTAACCAAGCCTTGAAGTCACATGACTTACAATATAAGGCAAATTGCTCGGTTTAGTATTCTATTGCAGGTTTTGGTTCATATCTTGAGCAAATGAACTCCAAATTGAGTGATTCAAAAGCCACATGATCCTTATTCAATTTAGAATCTAATTGGCTGAGGAAGGCATGTTGGCACGGGTTTAAAACTGAATTGACCCGGTGGGAAGCTTATGACTTATATAAGGGTTATTTTTGGTAATTTCACCATTTGGACTTTCTCATTCTTATTGGTCTTCTTCCAACGGATTTATATTGATTATATGACACATTTATATGTCATGTCACATCATGGCAAAAATGAATCTGGAGCAGCACCATGTCTATGGTTCATCCTAGGACAAAATTCCTATTTTGTGCTCTAAGGGGTATTCTGGTCTCTTCACTATGCCATGGATTTCCAAACGTGTTATATATTGTTTATATGATGTTTTATATGGTGTTTATGTCACCTATGGTACGTGCCCTATTTTTATGGAAAGGGCAGCATGGTATCTCAATTGGAATTCTTTATGTTATGGTTTATCACATCTATGGTTTTCTTGGAATTCTTGGTATTCTTCATATGGTTTTCTATGCTACATGTTGAAGACATAAATGGCTATATATTATATGGATACAAAGGATATTGGCGCACAAATGTTCAGATTTTGAACAAGTCAAGGCAGTTGAATTACATCCTATTTTGGTGCTGATTTTAGATTATTATTCTTGGCTATTCTTGTGATGATTCAACGGCTATATGATAAAGAATTGAAGACCAATTCAATCTCACCCAAACGGCTATATGCAACGGCTATTGAAAGACTATTTTCAAACTCAAGGCTAGCTGATTTCTATCTATCTTTGAACTATTCTCCAATGCCTTAATTCTAGGCATTCCAACGTCCATATTGATGTTCAAAATGAGGAGATAAAGTTGTTCAAAATACATGCCAATTCAGCTGCACACATGGCAAGTTATTTACCACATGGAAATTGCTGATTGGAGCTGCCTTTTAAACGTTCAAATGAAGACTTTTTCCATCTCATTCCAACGTCTATAATGGATAAATGAAGGATAAGATTTCGGCTGGAAGACCAATTCAAAGCAACAAAAGATAAGCTTCATTTGACTAGCTAGAAAAGTGCTGAATTTTCTCCATTTCTCAAGCCATTCCAACGTCTCTTTGAGGAGCCTTTAGGCTGTCCTCTTGGCTATAAATAGCTCCCAAAGGTGAAGAGTAAGGCACAACAAACACACCAACGAAAGCAAAGAAAGCAAGCAAGACAAATCAGCTCTTTGTCTTCATTCTTCTCTTCTTCTCTTCTATATTGAAGAACACATTTGCAGCAAGCTTTATGATTGTTTAGTTCTTCAATTCTTGTTATTTCAACACCTTTCAAACGAGACATTGTAAGGGAGAAGCTGGTGTATAAAGCTTACTCCTTAGAGGTGCGCGAAAGGTGAAAAGGTGCAAAGGTGCAAGGTGAAACAAACTAGTTGCTTGGTGAAGTCTCTTGAAGAAGTTGGTGAAAAGCTTCTTCCTTTGACTTGTAAGGTGATATTTGTGTTTGGTGTTTAGTGAAATCCAAGAGAAGGTGTCTCTTGGACTGGAGTAGGTCACATTGACCGAACCAGGATAATTCCTTGTGTTCTTTACTTATTTCCTGCACTTACTGTTTCTGCCTGAAAATTATACTAACTTGGCACGCATAATTGAACGAGCAAACAGTCTTAGAATTGCATGAATTTTTGGATATATTATACTTCAATGTGTTAGCTTTCATAGCCGCAAGAATCACTAAATTCTAAGGTGTTTAGCATATTCAAATCGTCTTCACAAAATTGTTGCTACATTCTGTGAACAATTCTGACCAGTGTGCAAACTTGTGCAATTTGAATAGGCTATCCTTCGAATCTTGGAGTGAGCCTTATATCAAATTAAACTAGACATCTTGAGGTTTAATTTGACATAAGATTCATCAAAATAGCACGGGTAGATTTTGAGATATTGTTGTTTGAAGTTAAGCTAACATTCAGCCTGAAACTGCCAGAATTGCACACTTTACTTCTCTTGCTTATTTGAACGTGCTAACTTGCTTGGAATTGACTGAATTTTTTATGACATATTATAAACATTCTAAACTTGATCTCTGCCAAGTTTGAGAGCTTGCACAGGTGTATAAGTGGTTCAACCAAAGCACTCAAAACGGTGAACTGTTTCTGGAATTTTCAGAATCTGAGGTTAAAGAGGCAAAGGGGTCTTCAAATAAGTTTTTGAAGGTAATTGTAGTGTAATTTCCGCTAATCCACTATTCACCCCCCCTCTAGTGGTGCTATACAGGTCCAACAAGCATTTGGTGCCATTGGGGCAGAACTGTGTACGTCTGCGCCTTGAACCTAGTTAGAGCTTGCATTCTCCATTAGGTTTATGTAAGATCAGAAACAAACAGGAATTAGTATAGAATCAAAACGAATACGTATTAAGAATTTTTGAGAATAATTCATGTCAGATTGACTTCTGTACAGTTTGCGCTTGAAATAAAGCATTGGCCGACCTGCCGAGCTCAGGGTAGGCTGGATAGATCTGCTAAATCAAGACAGCTCAGATACCGTAAATGCATTTGCGTTCTAAACAGTCAGCTGATCTGCCGACCTAAACTGAACAGCACTTCGAAACAGTGGTTCTATGCTATCAGCTCTCCAGCAGATCTAAATAAAAGTCATACTTATCAGACAGATCATATCAGTCCAGTCAGCGCAATTGTATTTACTTCCTGGGCTGATCACCGATATGCTGACCTCTGCACTTTAGCATAACTACGAAAGTTGAGCTTTCAATCGTTTCAGCCAAGCAGAGCTCAGCACGGCAGAGTGTCCTCAGCCAAACAGCAGATCTCAGCACAAAGCAGAGCTCAGCAAGACAATGCTTCAGAACAACGAATGTTTTAAGCACAATAGTAGAGCTCGGCTTGGCAATAATCTCAACAGCTCAGCTGAGCAGAGATCTGAGGTGAGTCTAGGACTCTGTCCTTAAGATTTATTGCTCTGGTATATTATGCCCAACCGGATGGAACAATCGTCTCCCAGGATACAACAGAAGTCGGTTATGACGAGCGGCACTACTGCGTATGAACTCTACAAACCTTTAAGTTGCCTGAACTTCTCGGACTTGATGCAAAATGTAGAAAAAGAAGAGATGAGAAGAGCATAAGTATACAGAGGAGGAGAGGAGAATATTGGATTATGAGTGAGTGTGACCAGAGAGGTCATCTTAGCTACTATTTATAGGAAAAAATGTGATTAGGACGGTTAATTGAAAGTTTAACCACAGCCGTGTGATCAAATTGCCACCGTTAGATCAGATAACAGACAACTGCTTTTAAAATTTGAATAACTGATTTTCAAAATTAAATTACGGTTACATAACTAATTTTCCAAATTCGAATTACGGTTAACCGATTCTCAAATTTGAATTACGGCTAAGAAACCGACATTCAAATTATTTTATTCCTACTTTGAGCATTAACTTCTCATTCACCCATTTCAATTTCTTCAACATAATTATCTTCCACGAGTACTATGCATGTCCATTCGTAGAAATAAAAAAATAAAAAAGACAATTCAAAGCCAAATGGTAAAGGATAACATGTTGAAACTTAGACTTGGAAGATGGATAAACCATTAAAGGAACTAATAAAACTAAGTTGAAGGTCAAAAGAATTGGAAAAGTAAAATGTAGATGTGTAGTAATGAAACAGAAAGAAAATGATAAACAAAGAGGAAGAAATATCCGACGTGTAACAAATGTTATTGTCGTTAAAGCAATTCTGCCTCCACTGATTGAGCAAGGTAGACTATGCGACAAATGTCTCTTAGGATATAACGGCTTCTTTTTCTCGTTTGTTGTACGAGAAAGAAGATTCGACTTTTGTATTGAAGTATTTAATGCAGAGGAAAACTTTGAAAGAAAAAGGAGAAAGAAAGAGGATGATGTGTGTAGAACTTTACACAGAAGTGTTGAACTTCTTAAACTCTTCATTTTTCTCTCACAACTTCTATGACCTTGTATGCCTGTCCTTTATTTATAGACGTTGACTCTTTAAATAGAAATTAAACTTTAACATCTCTGTAGAATTCAACTCCTAAAAACAATTTATGACCGTTCAATATCGAAAGGAAGTGTCCCAGGTTGAAATCATGCATTAAATCATGAAAAGACACCAAGAATTCTGCTGAAATGCTACTGCCTGGACGTTCAATATGCTTGTCGAATGTTCAGCAATCCTTCAATTCAATGTTCGGTACACAATGAAATAGTCAACCTTTTGCTGAACCTTCAGGCCCAACATTCTATATGCCCGCCAATGAAGGTTCCGTATTCTTGCCTGACCTTTAACATGCTTAGGCAAACTTCATAATTGAAGTTTTAGCAAAGACAATTCTCCAGCAAGAAAATTTCTAACTGTATTCATTCTTTAATTCAATGTTACAACTTGATTTTATATAAATTTGAAGCACAACCAAATTTGTTTCCCCAACAATTCTCCACATTATTCAAATTTATATAAAATCATTCATGGACATCGTAAATTAGACCCTCTAGATTAAACAATAATGTTGACACATAATTGACGATGACTTACGTCTTAAATCGCCACTAGTTCAAATAGAAGTATGTAAACATAAATAAGATGACATAGACGTCTTGAATCATATTTATTTATTTTTTAAATAAACAACCAAAAAGACATGACAATGTCTACTCTATACAAGTTTGCGGTTTGGTACGAATTTAGTCAAGCACCTGTCCCCGGTTTTCATAAGTACTTTGGTGAATTATTCCAAACTCTCATAAAAAGCGGCACTACTTTCACACTTATATAGGTGAAATTCATCAAGTGGGTAATTCTCACACCGCCATGAACATGATCATGAACTTCATTAAGATATTCTTAAAATCTCATCCTTAAAAATTTGCAAGTTTTTGTACATCAACATCATTGGGAGAAACAAGTTTGATATTGAAGATTAGAACTTTCTATGTGATATGTCTTATCCATTGAATCTTGTCTGTAGGATCTCTACAAATAGAGGTTGTGTTGAAAAAAAAGAGTTTGAGTGATTCACAAAATGCATGATTTAAATAACGTGTGTTAAAGAAATGCATGACACAATTTATTACTTGACACGTTTTTGCGACAAACTTGCCTTATATACTTTATATATAATGTTGTCATACTAACAAGCCATGAAGCTTTAAAGCTTACATCAAATGGCAAATATTTGTTGTGTTTGAACTATTTTCAGGTGCCACCATTAATGAACTGAACTAGTTCATTAAGTGAAGTACTTAGTTAAATGAACAAAGTAGTTCATTAAATGAAGATATATTTGAAAAATGCATGATGACAATAAACTGAAGAATGGAAAGTCTCCTCATTCATCCCTCTCACACGCCATTTATATATACCATATATATATTTATATTTTTGATAAAAAGGCACAATACACATATATTCCGACGTGCTATCGACACGTTACATATGTTACAAACGTATGTCAACGTCACACCACTATATAAACCTCATACTTATGAGTATATTCAGGTCTTATATCATATGATACAAGTCATGGTGATGACAAAATTATTACGACACGTTACAAGGTTGTAAACCAAAAATTGTCGCATCGGGTGACAACCGAAACTTTGTTAATGTGTTACGTACTTGCATATATAGATGGACAGCCCCTACACTTCAACAATGGCCACAAATTTCGTGGATAACATGGTACATTCAACCATAAAATCATTCCATGTTGGCACACACAAATCACCCCCAATTAAGACCAAATTGTGGAGATTCCAAATTCATCTTTTAGGCACATGGGGGCCCCACTTTAATCAGCCATTAGAGCTGAATATTAAAGTTATTTTAAGTATATTATGTGTGACATAATATATATAACATGTGCAAAAATTTGGAATATAATCGGAGAAAAATCGCGTAATCGATAAAAGTCAAAAATTCGGTTTTCTACGAACACAACACATGGAACGTTTTTGACATGACATGTTACATGTATCTAGACATTTTTTACATATTCAATGCATACTAAAGTGTCCTATAATATTCAAATTAGGGCTGATTGGAATTTACCATATATGTGTAATTATTGTGCATTATTTGACAAAGCTTACTAAAGTAAAAATTTCAGCACATGCACATTGGTTCTACACGCCATTCTCAGCTATGATGGAGCCTAGATGGAGCTTATTTGACACTTATTTGGCACTTTAAATGGTAGAAAATAAGCCACACATGATTGGTGACATTGAAGAAGGCAACACACAAGGAAAGAATTCAAAATACAACACATGCTGAAATTTCAGTACATGTTGCTTTTTATGGCCGAATTTCAACATTATTTTATCTTCACTTTGAGTTCAAAATTGAAGGGATTAAATGGTGATTGTTTGGCAATGTTTTGGACTTCAATTTTGCACATGTTTTTCATTTTACTCTCAAATTTTTTCAGCCATTAAGTGATGACACAACTCATCCAATCAAGGAGTGCCAAGTAAGCAAGGCCAAGACAATCATCCAATCAAGTTATGCCAAGTAAGCAAGATAGTGTCACATCTATACAAGGCATTCTTCAAAGGACTTAAAAGAGAATTCTCAAGGTGAAGAAATGCCCTAGGGTGCGGCCAAGAATTGATAAAAGGAAGAAAAGAGAGCCACTCAAATGCAAGACAAGTCTCATAATTTTCAAGTGCAAAAGGAGTCTTCTACTTTCTTCTTCTACATTTCTTTCTTCTCCTTCTCCTCACAAGCCTATTGTATCTATATTCAAACATATTGAATAGCTTTATTCATACCACCATACACGTATCATTGTTGTAAAAGGTTGATCACGGTGTGATCAAACCTTCATCCGTTCGGTGGTGATGTTCGTGATAATTGTGATTGCTTGTATCGTTTGTGAAAGGTGGAGTTGGTGTGTAACTCCAGCAACCCTTGTGGTAAGGTGTTATTTTGTAATTAGTGATAACCGAGGAATGTGTCCTCGAAGACTGTAGTAGGTTGTGTTAACGGAACCAGTATAAAATTCTTGGTGTTATTACTTTCAGCACTTTACTTTCAGTTTCCATCACTTTGCGTCGTATTCATTGCAATAGTAAAAATAACAAATGAATTTCAAAAATGGTAAAATTTTCCAGAAACATATCCACACCACTTAAGTTTCATTTGGCGCAAGTTTCAACTCTTTTGGACGAGTATAAGTCATTCAAACGTTAATAGTTCTGAGACTAGTGCAATCTGATTTTAAGACTTGCAAAGGTTGAGAACTTGAATGTATTTGACATATTTTCAAAAGGAATTTTTCAAAAATGTTTCAACCCATTTAAATAAATATAGTAAGGGTGTTGTCACTAAATTTTCAGACCATTTGGAGTTACGGATTAATCGGAATAAAATTTTTAATTCAGACTACTGTTTCTGACAAATTTGCGCAATCTGACCACAAACAATGTTTCAAGGGGTTAGAGGTTGAGTTTTGATCTGACATTTTTAGAATCTGACATTTTTAGGGGATACTCAGAACATATGAGAGTAGAATATCTCCAAATTTTAGAATTTTTGAAGGCCTGTAACCTGGTCTTTCAAATGTTTCAAAACATGATCTGAAAACAGAAACTATTTTCAGAAGTTTGGTTTTTGAGTCAAAATATTTTAAAAACCAAATTTTCCGCACCCAATATTCAATCCCCCTTCTAGTGGTGCCTTGCAGGTCCTATAGGTTGGATTGTCACCACAGAGAATTGCATCAAATAGAGTAATCTCATGCCCTTCGATGTCACAAGAACTAACTTACACTTAGTTCTGTTAAACTGAACCACTCTCATAGACATCACATTGTATATGTTTCACCCCAAAGAAACTCATGAGCAATTCACAACGTTATATCATTTATCAAGTGCTAGCACATTCAGAAGTCTCTGTCTTTCAGTGATTCCTATCAATGAATCACTTAACTGAACATCTCATTAGTCCGTTAAAACTAACTAAAAACATGCTTGGAAACATTGAGTTTTGTTTTGTTAATCAAACCATCAAACTAAAATGCAACATAATGTTTACATGAACCATCTCCTCCAATAAATAGAAGAATCATTCATCATAAACATCTTTATCATGGAGTTAGTTTTACAAAAAAAATAGCAACCATTCAAAATGACATTAATTTCATTGTAGCGCCCCGCTCCCGAGCCCTAACATCGGGAACAGTGCATCCACCGTATCTCACTAAGGAGAATACAAAGCGTAGAATCAATCTCTTACTTGTCAAAGATGACGTAGAAATTTTTTCGCGGAAACGTAAACCATAGCATATATTAAACTTCAATAACCGTCATTACATTGCTAAATAAAACTCTGGAAATAAAATAGTAAAGTAGTGTGTGGAAATCCTCAAAATATAAATAAGAACAAAACAGCTACAGCGTCCCCTCATATCCTAGCCGCAGCTCTCAACCAGCCCACTCTGCTATGTCCGTCCCGTCCTCAATGAAGATATGCTCGTAGTCCTCATCCGGCTCACCTGGGAAGTAGGGGTGAGTGAAAGAAATCACCCAGTAGATGCCCGCCTCAAACAAATACAAAACGTACATATCGAAATGATATAGCCACATAGCACATACACATGATATAACATATAGCACATACATATAAGATAACATGCATAAGATAAAGTAAATGCGGTAAGTAAAACACTCCACCTAAAAATGCACAAGTATGTGATGCATGCTCAATTAACGTGTCACACGCAACAAGAATCATGTCATGCAATATGCCCTAGACCTATATGCAACGCATGATCCCGGGATTGACTAGATGCCTGTAGCCCGTGCACTACAATCCACCCTTGTGGATGCCCGTGGCCCGTACACCACGATCCACCCCAACCGATGCCCGTGGCCCGTGCACCACGATCCACCATAACCAAGTATCCATGGCCCGTACACCATGATCCATCATAATCACGTACTCATGGCCCGTACACCATGGTCCACTCCACTCGAGCGTCTGAGACCCGTACATCTCAGCCCACTCCCAATGCAATGCACGTGCCATGAATGCAACAACAAAATCGCCTGGGGCCCGTATGCCCATCCTCACCAACTCCGGCACTCAACACTAATCGTGTGGGGCCCGTACGCCCATCCTCACCATCTCCGGCACTCAATATTTGGCTTCATAAAATTTACGAATATTGGAAAGTAGTTATTTAGCATTCTTTTTATTTTTACTTAGCTTGTATTAATTTTATAGAATTTTCTACTAATTTTTCCTTATTTAATTCCATTTATTACTAATTATTTTTAATTACTTATATTTCTCAAAATTCAGAAATTAAGTGGGAATAATTTAATTTTAACCTTTTATATTTTCTGGAATTATTTAGAATTTGCTGATAATTAAATATATTTTTCTGGAATTTTAAACTAATTTTAATTAATTATTTATTATTTATTCATTTCAGAAATTAATTTCCAGATTTTTTTTTATTTTTCGGCTTGGCCGGCCTGCTACCTGGTCCGGTCCGCTGGCCATCCGGTCCGGTCCGGCAGCCTGGCCGGTCCAACAGTATTTTCTTTTTTTTTATTTTTTTTCTATTTCCTTCTAACCTCCATAAAATCTTCGTTTTAACTCCGATTGACCTCAAACCAGTTGCGTTGGACTCATCAGGGGCCGCGCGTGGGCCCCACGTGCCACCCCCTGAAACGCGTCTATCAGACCCTTTTTTTCGATTTTCAACCAATCCCTACCTATTCCGGGCTAGATGAAGTTATTCTATGGCCAAAACGAAATTTTTAAACATACCTAACTATGAAAAACCCTAATCTTTTGAGTTGATTTACAAGTGTTTCCGCCCTAATCTAATCATACCATCAAATTCATATTCATACGAGTACATAGCAGCAATTAAACAGTTACCTCATGCTTTTCCAAATATAAACGAATACAAATCAATATTTTAAACAATTAAAATAATAAAAAACAAAGAATCACATTAAATATCATCTAAGCATGCAAGGATCGTATCCATTTGAGGGGGGAAGATGCACCTACCTCGATTGACGATAACACAAACAAATCCGACGGAGTAAAACTTGGGTTCGGAGCCTCGCCTCCCTTCTTCTTCTCTCTTTTCTCTCTTCTCTCTCTCTCTTTTTTTTCGCCGTACGTTTTTTTTGTGTGTGTGTGTGGCTATGCGTGTATACGTACATATGGTGGGAGAGTTAGGGTAGATTTTTAGGTTTTCCCATTTGATTTTGATTTAGGTTTCCTAATGTGATTCTAATACTATTAGTTTATAGTTATCTTTATTATCATCATCACATTTTTATTATTATCATTATTATTATTTTTATTATCTTATTTGGTAACATTTATGTATACACATATCTACTATATATATATATAAATACAATAATGTATACGTATATCTACTATATATATATACATATATTTTTTTTCCGGCCATAACATTCATATACATCCAGAAGGTCTATTATAATGATAAGCTTGAAACAACAAAACCTCAACTAATTAGAACAATAAGCTAACAACCATTTTGATATTGATCTAATTTATCAGTTGAACCTTCTAAATTTCTTTAGATGTTATGCAACATATTCAAGTTATTCACATGTCAAATACCAACATTCTAGAAATAGCATTAATTTCAAACACATATGAAGGAGAAAAAAGCTCCACATTACTCCATAATTTCTTGTCAATATTAACCATAAAACAACACCTTGAACTAAATTATGATATTCATTTTACCAATGAAAAGTACCTTTCGTTCAATTGTAATTTAGTCATCATGTAATAAACACCAGATTATGGCATCATTTGACTGAAAAGGCTTTCAAAAATGGACATAAACTTGACTCTCTATGCCACATCGGAGTAACCTCCAACAACTTTAGTTATGATCAAAGATTCATAAGAAAACAACCTTCTGATCTTTCAGTCATACCATAGATCCAAAAAAATCATATTTCATTATCAATCTTATAAGTAGTTTAGTGTTCATGTTTAGCCAAATAAATGTTATTATTTGATGAAATATGTAATGTTTTGATGAAGGTAAAAGATGCTTGAAAAAGAATTGAAAAGGCATTATATACTTTGGAAACGAAAAAAAATGAAAAAAAATGTTGGATTGTGCACCTGCAATAAACACAACTAGAGGGAGGGGGTGAATAGTGGTTAGCGAAAATTACACTGTTACCCTTGATAAAAATCCCCTTTGAAAACAGAATCTGAGACTACCTCAGATTCAGAACCCGTTTTTGAAAAATTCAAAAATTCTTGTACACAAATCCAAAAATTATGAAAATTTCCAGAACTTAACTTCAATGTGTTGAAAAGACTTTATCCAAGAATTAGACAAAAATAAGATCGTTTGACCCTTCAAACAAATAAAAAGATTCAGATGCTCAATCTGAACAGAATTGGACAGAATGTTGCTGAAATTGAAAAACGTGTTTCTCTGTGAATACTTAACCAAAAAAGATTGATCTTTATGTCAAAACACTACTTAGGATGTATAGTTTATGTTTCCAAAATGCCATGACTTTCAACAATTTTTGATTAAAACAGAATTTAAGTTTTCACAAAACTGGTCAGATTGCAGCCAGATTGGAGCAGTTATTTTGCAAAGACTGAAAGACTAACTTTCCGTTGCTCAAATAAAGTGATTCTTATTGCAAATGAAAGTTAACAGTCTAAAGTATAACTCCACCAAAATTTACAAATTTTGAAAGTGTTAAACACCAACCCTATTCAAGACTTGGATGAACACCTCTATGCAACTCTTGGTTGCAACACCTCTATCACCTATTGATGTAGCCTTATAGATTTGGCTAATCAATCTTACAAATGAGATACAAGAGGCTTGTAGATCTACAATAAATACAACAAGAACACCTTGTCTACAAAGAATGAAACAAGAATGGAGAGTAGAAGAAGATAGCAAGACAAATCAACTTTTGCTTTTCAAGTATGTTCTTCTTCTTCACCATTGCCTCCTATTTATAGTGTGAGTTGAGCCTTGTAGATAAGAACTCCAATGTATCACCATCTATATCATCACTGTTTAAGGGTCTTCACATCATTGGTTGGTCACCTAATCACCTTATACACATAGCAAAATGAAGCAACATAATTGGTCCACCTTGGATATTATTTTTGACCATTTTTGCCACCTTGAAATAGTAAATAAAATGTGAAGATAAATTAGTAGGATAATAGCCATAACAACTCCACTATCCCCTCGACTCCTTGGCATGATAATAGGCATGTGGGAGTTGAAAGATTGAAACTAAAAATTAGCTCCAAAGACCATGTAGCAGCCGTTGGCTACCTTTAAATTTTTCTAGTTGGCAACTTTTTCCAATTAGCTTCTTTTTGGTTGGTCCTCTTGTCACCAATCTATAAAATGAATTACACATCATCTCCCCCTAAATTTACACGTTTTTCAACACACATATATGTGTATATCAACTCAGATTTTTGAAGAAGAAATCAACAAATAATAGTTGACAAGATTATGTCAACATATAACACCGAAATTCTCATTATTTCTTCTTGTATGTTGTGATCATTCTCACACCATGAACATCTTTAAATTCTATGAAATATGATGATAAATATACTCCAATAACATATAGAAGAGAGTCTTCAAGAAAGAAATAGAATTTGACATCACAATTCGTCACATATCCCGCTACCGTCGATAATATCATTATTTGAGAAAAATAATATAAAACCACCATATAATCTTCAAGATAATCATACCTCAAATACAGAATGAAGATAAGAATATACTCAAGAGATTCCTTGAGTGAAAATACCAAAAACACGCTCAGGGGTAAAATGACCAAAATGCCCCTCGTGAGAGAAAACTCCAAAAATGACCTCGATGGTCAGAATTGAATATAATAACACCTTTGTCATGATAAATATGATAAAAATAAGTCCTTGAAGTATTTCCACGACATTATATTCCTATAAAACTCAAAATACCAATTTTGTCCTTTTTGGTAAGTTATAGAAACTTCCAAGGCACGTTAGTCACAAGTTATTTATAATCATCAAAAACACATAATATCCACATAATGAACATATATAAATCACGTAAAAATGAAAACATCAACTTTATCACATTTTAGAAAAAAATTTCTAAAAACCCTAGACATCGATCGATTGAAGTGCCTCAGCTTCAGAGATCGATGTCTCACAGTGAGTTTCAGAGTTTGTCTCTGACCTACATCGATCGATCGAAGTGAGGGTTTGATGTATACATCGATCGATCGATGTGTCTCAAGTATAGAGATCGATGTCTCACAGTAAGGTCTTGAACTTTGTCTGCCTTATATAGATCGATCGATCGATCGAAGTGCAACAACCTGAGAGATCGATGTTATTTTTCTCAACTTTTAATCACATATAACACCATGTATGACATTTTTACGCATTCACCACTTAAAATCATGACTTTTAAAATTATCCAAACATATTTCTCAACATTCTCCCCCTTTTGGATGATTTTCAAAATTACTTAACATGATTTTAGTGTCACAAATCTTTACCAATTGTTTATCACAATTTTATACCAATGGAATTGTTTTGAAAACCTCACCAATTACCAATTGTTTCACCAATTGTTTTCAAATTTTCAAAAACTCATGTTTTTAATATATGCGTTCATGTGCTCCCCCTCAACTTATACTCTCCCCCTTAACCTATGCTCAAAACTTATACCAAATTGAATTGAAAACTAACATATTATTCAACTCAAATCATGACTTATCAACTAAAATCATGTTCTTATTCTATCTCCCCCTTTATTTTGCAAATCATGCAAAAGATAGAACTATGCACGGTATCATAAGTCATCATACCTAACTTAGCTCGTAAGTATTCAAAAGTGGCTTGATTAAGGGGTTTGGTGAAGATGTCAGCTATTTGATGATCAGTTCTTACATGTTCTATAATTATGTCCCCATTTTGAATATGATCTCGAAGAAAATGGTATCTTAGCTCAATGTGTTTAGCCTTAGATGAAGTACCGAATTCCGAGAAAAATTGATCGCACTTGTGCTATCACAGAAAATTGAAATCTTATTCGTTTTAATGCCAAAATCACTAAGTTGTTGTTTAAGCCAAAGTATTTGGGTAGTGCATAAGCTTAAGGCTATATACTTGGCTTCGGTGGTAGAAAGAGCTACACTAGCTTGTTTCTTAGAAAACCAAGAGATCAGGTTGGTTCCTATGAATTGACAAGTACCGCTAGTGGATTTTCTATCTAATTTGCAACCACCATAATCAGCATCACTATATGCGTATAACTCCAACTTAGCATTTCTATCATACTAAAGTCCTAAGTGAGGTGTGTGTTTAAGATATCTAATGATCTTTTTCACTGCATTGTAATGAGATATCTTAGGACACGATTGAAACCTAGCACACATACACACACTAAACATGATGTCAGGTCTTGATGCAGTTAAATATAACAATGAGCCAATCATAGACCTACAAAGTGTGTCATCAAAAGGTTTACCATTTTCATATTTGTGAAGTTTGGTGCTAACACTCATAGGGGTAGGTGTTGGTTTCAACTCTTCAAAGACAAACTTCTTAATCATATCATTGACATACTTAAGTTGGCTAATATGGATTCTTTTAGGGGTTTGTTTAATTTGCAGTCCTAAGAAGTAATTCAACTCTCCTACCATTGACATTTAGAACTCTGATTTCATACACTCTTCGAAGTCTTTTACTAAGGTAGGTTTAGTTGAACCAAATATAATATCGTCTACATATATTTGAACTATTAATAAGTCATTATCTTTTCTTCTAAGGAATAATGTGTTGTCTATGGTCCTCCTTCGATAATTATTTGCAATAAGAAAGTTTGCAAATCCATCATACCAAGCTCTTGGAGCTTGTTTCAAACCATATAAAGCTTTCTTAAGCTTGTACACATGGTTAGGATTCTTTAGATCTTCGAATCCAGGGGGTTGTTTCACAAACACCTCTTCTTGGATGTATCCATTCAAGAACGCACTCTTGACATCCATTTGGAAGATTTTAATATTGCTTAGACTTGCAGTCTGAAGTAACAATATAATTGCTTCTAGCCATGCAACGGGTGCAAAGGTTTCTATTGAGAAAAAGGGGTTTGAGTGATTACAAAATGCATGATATAAATAACGTGTACCAAAAAATGCATGACACGTTTTATGACTTGACACATTTTTTGCATGAAACCTGCCTTATATAGCTTATATATAATGTTGCCGTACTAACAAGCCATGAAGCATTAAAGTTTACATCAAATGGAAAACATTTGTTGTGTTTGAACTATTTTCAGCTGCCACCATTAATGAACTAAACTAGTTCATTAAGAGAAGTACTTAGTTAAATGAACTAAGTAGTTCATTAAATGAAGCCATATTTGGAAAAGGCACAAAGGCAACAAATTGAAGAATGAAAGTCTTCTCATTCCCCTATCACACACTTTTACATATATATAGATTCAGATTTTTTGAAAAAGGCACTATACACATATATTTCAACGTACTATCGACACGTTACATATTTTACAAATGTATGTTAATGTCACACCACTATACTTACCTCATATTTATGAGTATATTCAGGTCTTATATCATATGATACAAGTCATCATGATGACAAAATTATTACAACACGTAACAAGGTTCTAAACCAAAAATTGTCGCATCGGATGACAACCGAGACTTCGCTAACGTGTCACGTACTTTCCATATATAGATGGCCAGCCCCTAAAATTCAAAAATAGACACAAATGTTGTGGCGTACATGGTGTATCCAGCCATAAAATCATTCCATGTTGGCACACACAAATCACCCTCAATTAAGGCCAAATTGTGGAGATTTCAAATTCAACATTTTAGCACATGGGGCGCCACTTACACTCAGCCTTTAGAGCTGAATATTCAAGTTATTCTATGTATATTGTGTGTGACATAATATATATAACATGTGCAAAAAGTTTGAATTTAATCGGAGAAAAATCGCGAAATCGACAAAAGTCGAAATTCGGTTTTCTACGAACACGACACATGGAACGTTTTTGGCATGACATATAACATGTATCTAGACACTTTTTACATATTCAATACATTATAAAGTGTTCTAGAAAAATCAATTTAGGGCTAAATTGGAATATGCCATATGTGTATAATTATTGTGCACTATTTTAAAAAGTCTGCAAAAATAAAATTCAGCACATGCCAATTCTACATCACACGCCTAGCTCAGCCTTGATGGAGCATATGTGGAGCTTAGTTGGCATTTTGATTGGTCAAGAATGAAGTATACAAGGTTGGTGACATAAAGGAGGGAGCCACACAAGGTAATGTTTCAAACTATGTCGCATTTGTAACACATGCTGAAAATTCAACATGTGTAAATAAGGCTGGCCAATTTTATGTACTAAATGGTGACTTATTTACTTCTTTAATTTAAATGGATTGATTGGATGATAAAATGACAATATTTTGAGTATGTCTAGAATAGTGCACAAGCTGAAATTTTCAGCATGTGGAGAAATGGTTGGCCGATTTTTTTAAGGTAAATGGTGATCAATTTGTCTTGCCAATTTTATGGGATTGATTATGTGACTTATGGCAATATTTTAACCAATAATTGGAATATGTTTTTAAGTGATATTTTCAGATTTATACAGTCATCAAATGATGACAAGTCTCATCCAATCAATGAGTGCCAAATAAGAAAAGCCAAGATGATTATCTAATGAAGTGTTGCCAAGTAAGCAAGTGGATGTCACAATTATTCAAGATATTCTTCCAAAGACTTAAAAGATAATTTCCAAGGGGAAGAAAAGCTTAGAGGGGGCAGCCGTATCTTGATAAAAAGAGCAGAAGAAGAGCAAAGCAAAGACAAGACAAGTCTTACAAATCCAAGAGGCAAAAACGTTTTCACACTCTCCTTTTTCTACACTTTTTTCTTCTTCTCTCTCAAAGCCTATTGTATTCATATTCATACATATTGTATAGGCTTCATATAAACCACCATACACGTTATATTGTTGTAAAAGATTGATCAAGGTGTGATCAATCTTTCATCCGCTCGGTGGTGGTGTTCGTGATCATTGTGATTCCTTGTAAGGTTTGTAAAGGGTTGGAGTTGGTGTATAACTCCATCAACCCTGTGTGATAAGGTGTTGTTTGTTGTTTTGTGATTAGTGATAAGCGAGAAAGGTGTCCTCGAAGACTGGAGTAGGTTGATTTAACCGAACCAGTATAAAATTCCTTGTGTTCTTTACTTTTCAGCACTTACTTTCAGTTTCCAGCACAGTGCATCATTTTCATCGCAATCTTAAAACTATCAAACAAATTTCAAAAATCCCAAAACTTTCCAGAAACATAGCCACACGTTTTAAGTTTTATTTGGCTCAAGTTTCAACCCTTTTGGACAAGTATAAGTCATCCAAACGTCAAAAGTTCTGATACTAGTATATTCTGATTTTCAGGCTTGCAAAGGTTTAGACTTTGAACGTATTTGACTAACTTCCCAAATGAAGCTTTCAAGGTTTCAACCCAATTAAATACACATTGTAAGGGGTTTTTAATTAAATTTTTAGATCCTTTGGAGCCACGGTTTAATTAGAATAAAAATTTCAAGTCAGACTACTGTTTCTGGCGGATTTGCGCAATCTTATCACCAACAATGTTTAAATGGGTTAAAGGTTGAATTTGGATCTGAAATTTTTAGGAGATACTCAGAACATCGGAGACTAAGATCTCTCCAAATTTCAGAATTTGTGAAGACCTGTAACCTAGTTTTTGAAATGTCACAAAACAGGTCCTGAAAACAGAAACTTGTTTCAGAAGTTGGGTTTTTGGATTAAAAAAATTTAAAAACCACATTTTCTGCACCCACTATTCAACCCCCCTTCTAGTGGTGCCTTGAAGGTCTTACAAGTGGTATCAGAGCGCATGCATACTCACAACAAAAAGATCCAACGATTTAAGTGAGATGGCAACCACTAGCTTCAAAACCGAGCAAGAAGGTATGTCTAGTCAAAGGTCTCCTCTTTTTGATTGTGAGTCCTTTGTTCAATGGATGTTAAGAATGAAAATTTTTCTTATGGCTATTGATATTGATTTATGGTCCATCATAGAAGACGATCTATTTGTTCCTTCAAAATTATCTACTGTAGATGGTGTCACACTAGAGGTTGTTAAGCCAAAACAAGAATATACTAGTGATGACAAAAAGAGACTAAGATGAATGCTAGAGCCATGAAATTACTTTTAAACGGGCTAAGTAAAAGTGAATCTAGATATGTGTCTAATTCTCTAGTGCTCAAGAAATGTGGAGAATTCTTGAGATGAAACACAAAGGGACGAGCCAAGTAAAGGAGTCCAAGATTAATATGCTTATGTCTACACTTGAGTCCTTTAAATTATTGCCAAATGAGTCTATTGTTGATATGGATCTACGCTTGACTAACATTTATAATTCTCTTGAGTCTCTTGGCAAAGCTTTCTCCATGCAGGAAAAGGTCTAAAAGGTACTACAAAGCCTTCCATCCGAATGGGACCCTAAAGTGACAGCTATAGAGGAAAGCAAAGAAACCAAATCAAAAAAAATGGAGGAACTAATTTGATCACTAAAGGTATAAGAAAACAAACTCACTATATGGAAATCGGAATCAACGTCGAAACAAGGTAAGACTATTGCTTTTAAATCAAATGAATACGTCTATACTACTTCTGATCACGTAGATGATAGTGATTCCGAATCAGATAATGATGAACTAATACTATTGGCTAAAGGTTTGAGAAAATTCATGAGAAAATCATTTAAAAACAAACTTAAGGCTACTTCCACTAAAAGAAATAAAAATAAAACAAATGACAAGGACGTAAAATGCTACGAATGTGGGAAACTTAGACATTTATCTTATGACTGTCCTAACAAGGACAAGTAAACAAACAAACACCTTGACAAGGATCGGACCAAAAATAGACTCGTCTCAGAACCCAAACAAAGGAAAAGAGCTCTCAAGGTCTCTACTTGGAGTGACACATCTGACTCTGAGACTGATACAGAAGAGGAGACGGCACAAGTATGCTTTGTATCCAAAGCATCAAACGAGGTATCTTCTGATTCTGACTCTGATTCTGAACCTTCATATGATGATCTTTTCAGTCAATATTTAGAATTGCATAAATTCACTAAGACTCTCGCAAAAGAAAAGAAACGATTAATTAAAGACTAGAAGTTGTTAGAATCTTCTAACATGAATCTTATTTCTCAATTAAACGATTCAAAAGAAGAGTCGTCATGCATCATCAATGCATAAAAATCAGAGATCTCATCATTGACCACGCATAATAATGATATAAAATCCGAGATTTCAAATTTGAAATCAAGGAATATGGATTTAGAGAAAATGATGAAACAATTTGACACGGAATCTAACATGCTAGATTGCATTATTCTATCACAAAAACATGATAGTGATAAAACCGGATTAGGATATATTGAGACAAACAAAGTATCAATTAAACCAACCAAATTCTTTATGTCTAAGAAAGTAGACGCACCTAAGGCATACATAGCGCCTAAGATGATGCAAAGACCCACTCTCTCCTCATCTCGTCACACCTCTTCCTCATATCATCCAAAACATAATTATGTGCCATATAGATATGAGAAGAAACCAGTGACGCATACACGACATTCATTTCATACATCTAGATCACGCACAATGCACACTAACACTAGAACATATCAAAAACACACACCATATAATGCATATAAGGGGATTCTTGGCCAAAGGCCTAACATTTTCTCACCCTATGTCTACTACATTGCTCATTCATCTACATTCTTACCATTTGCTAGACCGAGAAGGATCAGCCAAGTATGGGTACCGAAAGGTATTTTTACTAAGAGGTGAATAACTAACTCGTAAGGACCCAAAATCAAAAAGGGTACCTAAATCATTGTAGTACATTGCAGGGAACCCATACATCAAAAGACACATCTATCAAGTGGTTCTTTGACAGTGGTTGCTCGAGGCATATGACGGGTGACCCGAGCTTGTTTTCAAAGTTGAAGAAGGTCACAAAAGGTGGATCCGTGACCTTTGGAGACGACAATGAAGGAAGAATCATCAGAAAAGGTACAATCGGAAGCCCAAGCACCCTTCAAATCTCCAACGTCTTTTTGGTAAGTAATCTATCCTATAATCTTCTTAGCATTTCACAGTTTATTGACAACGGATTTGATATGTGTTTTACTCATCTATATTGTAACATAATAAATAAAAATGTAGAAACAGTTTTAAAAGGAAAACCGGAAGGAAATATTTTTACACTTTCTATGGATGACATGTTAGACGCTAAGGTTAAGTGTTTTATATTAAATGAACCAAACGTTAATTTGTGGCATACACGTTTAGGACACATTGTGTTGTACCCCGCGAAAATTGTACTATACTAGAAACCGTATGATGCAACGTAGTGAATGAGCTCTCCAGGTTGCATTTTATTAAGCTACCTTAGTAATTCTATATCTAAAAATCCCTTTGAGATAGGCGCGATATAATTATACAAACGGATGTCATGGAGCGCGTGAAATGACCACTTAGCCCTCCAAGACTCAGTAAATTCGGTCATTGGGCCTTGGACGATCTTGGAATAATTTCCATTCTATAAGAAGATTAGCCCAAGTGGTTTCCTCAAAGCAAGACTCACAACCTACACTATAAATTAGATGTTAGGAGCAATATCATATTTATATGAATAAATCAATGAGTGAAAAGACAATAATGACCTCCAAGCCCTTTTAATTTCGGCCACCAGACATTAATGAACATTAGAATATTTTCCTTCTTACAAAAAGACTAACCTAAATAAGTCCTCTTAAAAGTAAACCTAAAAGCCTACTTAATAACTAGATATTATAATTTATGGTGTAAATATGCAATGATGTACTATAAAAGGTGTGAAAGGACAAACATGCCCTCCCAATAGCCCAAGAATTCGGCCAAGAGGCCTTGATCAACCTCGGAATAAATTCTTTTTATAAGAATGCAAACGCGAATGATCCTCACAAAGCAAGATTAAAATCATAATTAGATGAAATAAATAATATCATAAATTATATAAGGATGAGATATGGTAAACGTGAAAATACCAAAATGCCCCCAAAGGCCCCCAAAATTTCGGCCAAGGCATGGAAGGTCTCTGGAACTCTCTAGCCATTTCTATTCTTTAAAACAATTACTTAAATTATAATTATATAATTAAGATAAAACTTGGCACGCAAGACAAAAGCTTGCCATTTTGCAAACCCAATACTCATTTTTCAACTTTTCATGGAACTTGCCCCTTCTCTCTTCCCCCATGAGCCGGCCACCCCCTTTTCCCCTACACCCCTTAGATTGTTTTTAAGCAAGACACCTCCTTCTTTCCATCTTGGACTTCCCAAGCCAAGACAACACTTAGAAAAATTCTCCATCTTCTCCCAACCATAATTTTCGGCCCTTCTTCTTGAGGCTAGCAGGCTCAACCCAACTTACATTCTCAAGCTCAAGAAGACACCTAGGTAAGTTATACTTCAAGTTCCTCTAGTGGATTCTTATTCTCAAGGAATGAAGCTCATGGGTTCTCTTGTCTGTACCCCCAACCCGTGACCTTCATGGTCACTAGGTGCTAAGATTTCAACCTCTTAGGTGGTGTAATCTTTGGATAGTTGAAGCTTCATTCAAGGTCTCATTTAGGTAAGATGACCTAACCTCAAACTAATTCTATTTTCACTTTAGAATGAAGACTAACATTCTTCCTTTCTTTTTCTTCAAAACCGTGTGCTCAAGAAGTGAAGGAGGAGGAAGATTCCAACTTATCCCATGCAAAATCCAAGCTAAGAAAAGAGCTTTAGCTTGAAGAGGAAAGTATACACTAAACTCTCATGATTTATTTAAAGAATTAGTGGCTTGAATGGTTAGAAGTTCCTAAGATGTGATCTTTAGTTGAATATATTAAGTTCAAGATTGTATCTTAGTGATTTCTTAAGAACTATGCCTTGCATGTGATTAATTCTTTCAAAGATGGAATATTTTCTTACATGCAATGTGTTATAAGGCTGTTTTAGGATGAATTAAAGTTCAACTAAGTGACCTTAGGCAAGAATGGCTCTTGGATGAAATTAAGAATCATCAAAGTGACATGCAAGTGTTAGTTGTAATTTTACAAGTTTACTTGGTAGGATTTAAAATGAACTAGCATGTGAAGGTGTTGCATGTCTATATAAATGTTGACAATGTGTGTATGACCTCTCAAAACTTTCGGACATAGGGGTGACTATGATAGTAAACATGCAAACCAAGAAAAGAGCCTATCTTGTGAACTTTAGGATGTGGTGGGAGTTGCTTGTAAAGTGATTTATTACATGAGTGTGTTGTGCTCAAAATTTTTAATGTAACATGGATATATTGACACATGCACACGGCCAAGAAGGAGGAAGAATAATGTACAACTTAGTTGTACCAAGAGTGGACTTAATAATGTGCAAAATGGGCAAACATGATGAGTGTTGTGTACAAGACTCTCACTGCTTTGGATTGATTCAAAAGTGACTCAATAAAAATCATGGAATCGGGATATTCATGTTACAAAGGGGTCTATGTGGTGACCAATAAGCTATTTCATAAGAATAAGACAAATCGTGGACATTTGACTTGAAAGAATGGCAAAACATCAAACCACTGGAACTAGGCAGAGTTGAACAATGTTTTTGAATGGCTTAAAAGTGGACCTTTTAGAACTTCAATAAAACTGATTTTTGGTACAAAGTTAGCCTTATGTGTGTAGCAAATATGAGAGTTGTAATTTCGATAAAACAAGCTATGGATTATTTTTAATAAAATATTTGGTGGAATTGCTCAGGCTGGAAATTCTGGAACTTGGCATAATTGTATAACGTATTTGATACGATCTTGGATCGTATAGAAATGACGATCGCTTCTTTCAACTCCAAAAGACACCTTTGATCAACCCCTGCGTGGGACAATGGCGCAAACACCACCTTCTTGGACAATTCCATATCCTTGGATTTTGATTCACCAACTAGGTTTGCTCAAACCTTGATTGGATCTAGCTTTGATTTTAATTTGTAAAAACCAAAGGAAAACACAAAACATAAGCAACACACGGTTGCAAGAAACTGAAATTTTTTGTTCTGAAAATTCTTCAAAAGCTAATCTCATGGCTGCCGATTTCCACCCTTTTTAATGCCATATTTTTGCTACTCCTACCAATTAACTAACCAATCAATGTCCTAAGATTACTACCTATCAAGCTTAATCAAATTTACATAAAAGATAAGTCAAAGCTAATCAAGGAAGATTACATAACTCAAATCCCTGAAATTTCGTACTGGAATTACACCCTGTCAGTTACTGGCTTATAGCCGCTTCTAGACGCCTAATTAGGGTTTACCCTCTTCTAAAAAGTTGTAGGTCATGCAATTCCCTTGAATTTGGGCTTTTGAAACACCTCATTTGGACTCTTCTTGACAGAGATACGGACCTCCAAAGATTAGGTATCCATCCAGTGATCTTCAGTACTTTCCATTTTGGACTCCCAACTTGCACCTGATTTCGGTCCATCTTTTAGCCCGCATTAGCAAAAGGGTAAAAAATAAAAATCGTCACAAATTGAGTTATCTGAAACCTCCAAGTGGTTTGAACCCATTTGGATCAGTACTCTGACCTAGGCGTCAAAAATAATGACTGGTGTCCGGCTGCCTTCCTGAAAAATAGGGACTCTTCAAGCCACTTTCCTTATTTAGCCTTGTCACCTTAGAAAACACATAAAGACTGTAATTAGCACTATAAACACATATTACAAGACTCTATAAATTATCCTAGACCTAAAACAAAGACAACGCAAACAACTAGACTCGATATTACAACGACAACACATGAAATGACCATCTTGCCCTCTCACCAACCCTTACATCATATAATGTGCATTGAAATACTTAGACAATCAGATCATGGCCTCAATAAACATTGAAAAATCATGCATATACATTCCTTGGCTCATCTTGTACATGTTTGAACAAGAAGCTCTTTAGTATACATCTTCTATTTGTGCAAAAACTTCTTGTTTGTGGAGTTTGTATGTTCAAGGCCCTTGTTTGCGAAGCTTGTATGTTTAGGGCTCCTTGAATCGCATCATTCCCTCCCTCCTCAAAAGGATTCGACCTCGAATCTAAACACAGAAAAGGATAAAATAGATACTCTACAAATGACTCATAATATATACAAGACACAAACCTAAGAGAATAAAGTGTAATGAACATGCATAATTTGAGTTTAACATGCTTAGGATGAATAATTAACTGAAGGAAGAAGAATGTAGACAACAACACATTATAACACATATCTACATGAACACTTAGCAACAAGCACCTCTTTCTAATATGTTTAGGATGCATTAACAAGATAGGTATAAAACTCCTCACACAAGATTTATCATGCATGAAAGAGAAAGTATGTAAAACATGAGGAATAAACAACATACCTTGTACGCTCCTTAGTACTTCAGAACCAGAGGTATCTGAACTATCGTGCTCAACAAAGCACAAATCATCACTAACATTTAGATTATCATCTTCAAAATCAGTGTGCAACATAACATCAAGTGGAATTTCAGATTCATACGGACGCAAAATAGAATTTTCATGGGATGGAATGTCACTTTCAAGGCACTCAAACAAAGGATTATTATAGACAACCCATTCATGCCTCTCAACGTTATCATGTTTATGACCTAAGAAATCATTATTCTCACTTGAAACGTCACTCAAATCATCTTGTAAATCAGTATGTAAATTAAGCAAATCATGTGAGTCATGTGTAGCACAAACAACTTTAGATTCAAGCTCATCACTTTCATCATACAAGTCAGTCTCATGCATATGAACACGATGAATATCAACAAGTCTCCTAAGACTTTGCAATTTATTAAGGAAGTCTAATCTGTGTACCTTTTGTTCTTTTACTTCTGCAAGGATCTCAAAGTTGTGTTCTTTTTGTGCTAGAAGTTTCTTACGAATGTCAGAATTACGTTCTAAGAACTTCACACAGTCATGTTCAACTTCAATATGACCATGGAAACCAACATACGATTTCTTATCAGGTTCACATACTTTAGAGTGCAAAACATCATCAGATTCAGACAAACCGGATTTAAACAATTTAGTATCATGCAAGTCAAGAAGCTTATCATGTAAGTCATGTTCATTCGACACATCAACTTTATCATCATGAACAACATGTGTATCAATTGAAATTTCAGCATCATCATCATAAGAATCATGCTCAATATCAACACTAGAATCATCACTCATATCATCCAAATCATATGCAATTCCATAAGTGAAATGAGCTTGGCGTAAGCCTTCTATCGTTGCACGATAGAGGTCTCTAATGTTATCCTCCATGTAATCTATAAGTAACCTGAAATTAATCAAGAAAACAAAGAAAGGAAAAACTAACACAAAAAAGAGATTTCGTTACGTTAGTGAAAAATCAAAATCAAAGTGTATGTTCCTCTCTCGCTCTTGTATAGTCACTCAAGTTTGTGCTTTCCTCAGCCAATCTTGGGCTAGATACAACCAAAGCAAGCTTCTCAAGTGGCTAACACAATCCGATGATCAATTGCACCTTCTTCTCTAATGTGTCAACAAAATTTTAGAAACTAATAGTCAAAGGTATCAAGCCAAGAACAAGACAATTTAACACACTTAACATTATAAGAATCAAGGAAAAATGAGACCAAAAATTATGTCAAAGGCTGAGCCAAAGAAAACTAAGGGTTTCCCTGGGCAATCTTTAGTTAATCTTAGCCTTTATGCAAGTTGTTTACAATGATGTTTGATTAAGTCACAAATCAAGTGCCCAAGGTTCAAGAAGATGACAATTAGGATTTGTGTAACTTATGTATGTATATGGCCTTTATTGTTTTTTGTACGTGCTAGCCCTGTTTGTATAGTGCACGGCCCCTTTTTTTGCTGTCAAAAGTTGGCGTAATGAATCAAAATAAAGTAGTAAAAAGGATTTTTTTTGATTCGTTCTTGTCTCTACTACGAGTTAAGCAACTTGCAGCTGTGGAATTTAGCACCCGCAATTCATGAAGGGGTTATGTCGCTGTCTCTAAGGGATACAGCATTTGCAAAATGAAGCTAGCGATTGGAATAAAGAAATAATAAGAAGTTTGGAGATTCTGAAGATGTTGTAGCCACTCCCCTGGGAAGGATGGAAGCGGAAGAAAGGGTTGCTGTAGTGTGAAGTCAGCCCATTACTTCATTGTAAATAGGAGAGGTGATGGATATAACTGAGGGCAGAAAAAAAAAATCACAATGACTATATAACAAGCCTTTCTATGTTGCTTTCTCGCAGAGCCTTTGGTGTTTTATGCGGTAGGTTGTACAAGGAAGCCTTTGGTTTATATGGCCGTGTATGGTACTTGTTAAAACAGCCTTGGAACACAATATTTTTGCAACCAAATCAAGCACAAATGCAAACAATGTCACACAAAGTCTAAAAATCAACTAATAGCTTCGTTAGCAACAATATTATTGTATGACACGGGTAGCTATGTTTTGGACAATGGACTAGATTTATATGTTATGTCTGAAACCTACTGTCAAGTGTGTATAAATATTTGATTTTGAAAGTTTAATAGCAAAAATATGTGCAAAGTCCAAACTTTTGTGTTGCTGTACACGTTCAGCCGAGTGCACAAAAGCTAAGAATGATAATTTTTTTCTTTGTTGATTGAAGTGCAACGTAATGACTTGCAAAACAAAAAAAAGTCGTAGCTTTTTTTTTGAATAAGATGATAAATGGATTTGAGGAAACAAAAAGAACAGAGATGGAGTATGACCGTTTATGGAAAATGATGAAGATAGCAAGGAAAAAACACAAGTGAATAAAGGATATGTGAGTCGTAAAGAAGAAACCTTTGCTCTGATACCACTTTGATATGATCTTGGATCGTATAGAAATGACGATCGCTTCTTTCAACTCCAAAAGACACCATTGATCAACCCTTGCGTGGGACAATGGCGCAAACACCACCTTCTTGGACAAGAGAAATCAACAACGTCTACGTTGAGCAATTCGAATCTCCCAATCCAACACGTCATTCCGTATCCTTGGATTGTGATTCACCAACTAGGTTTGCTCAAACCTTGATTGGATCTAGCTTTGATTTTAATTTGTAAAAACTGAAGGAAAACACAAAACATAAGCAACACACGGTTGCAAGAAACTGAAATTTTTCGTTCTGAAAATTCTTCAAAAGCTAATCTCATGGCTGCCGATTTCCACCCTTTTTAATGCCATATTTTTGCTACTCCTACCAATTAACTAACCAATCAATGTCCTAAGATTACTACCTATCAAGCTTAATCAAATTTACATAAAAGATAAGTCAAAGCTAATCAAGGAAGATTACATAACTCAAATCCCTAAAATTTCGTACTGGAATTACACCCTGTCGGTTACTGGCTTATAGCCGCTTCTAGACGCCTAATTAGGGTTTGCCCTCTTCCAAAAAGTTGTAGGTCATGTAATTCCCTTGAATTTGGGCTTTTGAAACACCTTATTTGGACTCTTCTTTGTAGAAATAAGAGGGTTTAAGTGATTTCAAAATAAGAAAATTGAATATATATATATATATATATATATATATATATAAACGTTGAGTATATATATATATATATACACAAGTGTACATGTATGATGATAACTTGCTATTACTTGCCTTATTTAGCTTATATATTATGTTGCCGTACTAACGAGCCATGAAGCATTAAAGCTTACATCATATGGCGAACATTTGTTGAGTTTATACTATTTTCAGGTGCCACAATTAATGAACTAAAGTAGTTCATTAAGTGAAGTACTTAGTTTAATAAACTAAGTAGTTCATTAAAGGAAGATGCATTTGGAAAAGGCACAAAGGCAACAAGGCTATGGAAGGAAAGTCTTCTCCTCCTCCCCACATTTAATTCCACACACCACTTATACATATATATGCTATATTTTCAGATTTTTTATAAAAGGCACATACACATGTATTCCAACGTACTACCGACACGTTATATATCTTACGTACGTACGTTAACGTCACACCACTATACTTAACTCATATTTATGAGTATATTCAGGTCTTATATCATATGATATAAGATATGGTGATGACAAATTAAATACGACACGATAAAAGGTTCTAAACCGAAATTTGTCGTATCGGGCGAATACCGAAACTTCGCCAACGTATCACGTACTTGCCATAAATAAATGGCCAGCCCATATACATCAAAAAATGATGTAAATTTCGTGCACATCACTGAAAATTCAAGTAAAAATACTTTCCATGTTGGCACACACAAATCACCCCACATTTAGGCCAAAATGTGATGATTCCAATTTTAATTTTGTCACATGTTTATGGTACCACTTTAAATCAGCCAAGAGCTGAAATTTAAAGTAAATATTATATATATTATTTAAAACATAATATATATATCATGTGCAAAAGTTGGAATTTAAATTAGAGAAAAATCGGGTAATCGATAAATATCGAAAATTCGGTTTTCTACGCACTTAACATGGAACGTTTTTCTTGAACATCATGTGACACGTATCTAGAAACTTTTTACATATAATATACATCTTAAAGTGTTCTAGAAAATTAAATTAAGGGCTGATTGGAATATTACATGTGTGTATTATTAAATGTGCACTATTTTACAAAGTTAGCAAAAATAAATTTCAGCACATGCACAAACATATTCAAACGTCACTACAGCTGAGTTGGAGCACATGTGGAGCCTTGTTGGCATGTTGATTGGTCAAGGATCAACCATACAATGTTGATGAATCAAAGAGAGAAGCTACAAAAGGTAAGTATTCAACATATACCTCTCTTATGTCACATGCTGAAAATTTCAGCATGTCACACTTGTCTTGGCCGAATTCTTCACCATTAAGAAAGATATTTTGTCAATTTTTCATTAAAGGATAAATTAAAGGAGTTATGGAAATGATTTGAATTTTATGTAAGGTAATTAAGTGTGATATTTTACATATCACACATGCTGAAATTTTTCAGCATGTGTGAGGGGTGTGCTGGCCGAATGTTGCTTCTCTTTGTGTCCAAGTTCATTCTTCATTTGGTAGCAAGACTTACCTTATATAATTGATTTATTTTTATGACAAAAATTCAAAGGAAAATGGAAAAAATCTGAATTTATCTCATGTTGTAAATGCTGAAAAATTTCAGCATTGAAAATTAGGGTGCTGGCCGATTTTTTGAGGATGGAAGGAAGGATTTTTTGTGTCTTGCACTTTATGACAAAATTTGAGATTTATGGAATGTATTATGTGATGATCTTTGGCACATTTTTAAAGTGTTTATTTCAGATTTTCCATGTCATCAAATGATGACAACATTGAGCCAATCAAAAGGTGCCAAGTAAGCAATGACTAAATGATGGTCCAATGGAGTGATGCCAAGTAAGCAAAGCATTGTCACCATGATGTCTTACACTCTCTCAAGCAATTAAAAGGAAATTTTCAAGAGAGGGAGGAGCACATAGGGGGACGGCTAGAAGGGCTATAAGGAGAAGAGAAGAACAAACAAAAACAACACCAAGATTTGCATTCTAAAGTGATCAAAGTGCCAAGCCTCTTTTCTCCTACATCTTCTTTCTTTCTTTTCTTGTAAAAAGCCTATTGTATTTTACTTCTTTCAATCTTGAATAGGCTTCATAGAAACCACCATTCATTTATCTTTGTAAAAGATTGATCAAGGTGTGATCAATCTTCATTCTAGCGAGGTGGTGGTGTTCGTGTGAATTGTACTCGACATACAAGGTTTGTAAAGGGTTGGAGTTAGGTGTAACTCTATCAACCCTGCGGTAAGGTGGACTGCGTGTGTGTGATTAGTGTGAACCAAGGAAGGTGTTCCTTGAAGACTGGAGTAGGTTGTTTATAACCGAACCAGTATAAAATTCTTGGTGCAATTTACTTTCAGCATTTACTTTTCAGTTTCTTCACTGTTCATCCGTTTTGTTCACGTTTGGAAAAATAGCAAACGATTTCCAAAAATTATAAAAATTTCCAGAAACATACTTGCACGTTCTAGGGTTAATTTGGCACAAGTTTCAACCCTTTTGGACAAGTATAAGTCAATCAAACATCAAAAGGTCTGAGACTAGTGCAGTCTGATTCTCAGACTTGCAAAGGTTGAGACTTTGATTATATTTGACCTACTTCCCAAAAGAATTTTCCAAAACTGTTTCAACCCATTAAAATATAGTATATAAAGAGTTTGTGGTTAAATTTTCAGATCATTTGGACATTCACAAAAATAGGAATTAATTTTTCAAAACCATCTACCGGTTCTGGCAGATTTGCACAATCTGAGTGCCAACGGTGTTTGAAGGGGTTAAAGGTTGAATTTTGATTTGAAATTTTTAGGGGACCCTCATAAAATCTGAGGCTAAGTTCTCTCAAAATTTCATAATTTTTGGAGACCTCTAACCTGGTTTTAAAAACGTTTTAAAACTGGTCCTGAAAACAGAATCTGTTTTCAGAACTTGAATTGTTCAATTTTAAAGAAATTTTAAAAATCACACTTTCCGCACCATCTATTCAACCCCCCCCCCTTCTAGTGGTGCCTTGCAGATCCTACAAGTGGTATCAGAGCGCAGGAATACTCACTACAAGGAATCCAACGATTCAGTGAGATGGCATCCACAAATCTCAAAACCGAACAAGAAGGTATGTCGAGCCAAAGGCCTCCACTTTTTGACGGTGAGTCTTTTATTCAATGGAAACTTAGGATGAAACTTTTTCTTATGGCTATAGATATAGATCCTTGGTCAATAATTGAAGATGGTCCATATGTCCCATCTAATGTATCCACTGTAGACGGAGTTACTTTAGAAGTTATTAAAACTAGACAAGAATGTACGAGTGATGATAAAAAGAAACTTAGTATGAATGCTAGGGCTATGCAATTGCTTTTAAACGGATTAAGTAAAAGTGAGTCTAGTTATGTGTCAAATTGTTCGAGTGCACAAGAAATGTGGAGAATTTTAGAAATGAAACACGAAGGCACGAGTCAAGTAAAAGAGTCAAAAATTAATATGCTCATGTCTACTCTTGAGTCTTTTAAATTGTTGCCTAATGAGTCGATTGTAGATATGGATCTTCGTTTGACTAACATCTATAACTCTCTTGAGTCTCTTGGTAAGGCTTTTACTACGCAGGAAAAGGTACAGAAAGTCCTACGAAGCCTTCCTTCGGAATGGGACCCTAAAGTGACTGCTATAGAAGAAAGTAAGGAGACTAAATCAATAAAAATGGAAGAACTCATTGGCTCACTCAAAGTTTATGAAAACAAACTTACTATTCGGAAATCGGAATCATCTAAACAAGGTAAGACAATTGCTTTTAAATCAAATGAATACGTCTCCCCTCCCTCCGATCACGTAGATAATAGTGATTCCGAATCGGATAATGATGATTTAATTCTATTGGCTAAAGGAGTAAGAAGATTCATGAGAAAGTCATTTAGAAATAAAAACAAGGGCACTACATCTAAGAGAAATAAAAACAAGTCAAATGATAAGGACATTAAATGTTATGAATGCGGCAAACTCGGACACTTATCATATGGCTGCCCAAACAAAGAAAAGCAAACTAATAAATACCCTGACAAGGAGCGGAACAAAAATAGACTCGTCTCAGATCCTAAACAAAGGAAACGTGCACTAAAGTCCTCCACATGGAGTGACTCATCAGACTCTGAAACTGAGACCGAAGAGGAGACCGCTCAAGTTTGCTTCGCTTCAAAGGCGTCTAATGAGGTATCATCCGATTCTGACTCTGACTCTGAACCTTCTTATGATGATCTTTTTAGTCAGTATCTTGAATTACATAAATTTACTAAGACTCTCGCAAAAGAAAAGAAACGTTTAATTGAAGACAAGAAACTGTTAGAATCTTCTAACGAGAATCTTGTCGCTCAATTAAGCGATTCAAAGAAAGAGTCTTCATGTGTCATCACTGCATTAAAAACCGAGATCTCATCATTGACTTCTCAAAATAACGAAATGAAATCCAAGATTTCAAATTTGAAATCAAGGAATACAGACTTAGAGAAAATGATGAAACAATTCGATACAGGGTCAAACATGCTGCATCGCATCATATTATCGCAAAAGCATGACAGTGACAAAACTGAATTGGGATACGTTGATACTAACGAAGTATCAACCAAACCAACCAAGTTTGTTGTGTCTAAGAAAGTAGACACCCCTAAGCATCAAGTGGCGTCTAAGATGACGCAAAAAGCGCCCCCTTCCACACGCCCCACTCCCTCATATCATGTGAAATATAATGTTGTACCATATAGATATGAGAAGAAAAGAACAATGCATACACGAAATACATATCATCCACGCACTACGCACACGCACACAAGGACATATCAAAAGCGTCCTTCATTCAATGAGTATAGAGGAGTCCTTGGGCAAAGACCCAAAGTACATGCACCACATGTATATTATATCGCACCTTCATTCTTGCCATTTGATAGACCGAGAAGGATCACCCAAGTATGGGTACCGAAAGGTACCTTTACCAAAAGGTGATTAACTAACTCGAAAGGACCCAAAATTAAAAGGGTACCTAAATCACCTTTTCACATTGGAGGGAGACCACTCATCAAAAGACACATCAATAAAGTGGTTCCTTGACAGTGGGTGCTCGAGGCACATGACGGGTGACCCGAGCCTGTTCTCCAAATTAAAGAAGGTCACAAAAGGCGGATCCGTGACCTTTGGAGACAACAATGAAGGGAAGATCATTGGAAAAGGTACGATTGGCAATCCGAATACACTTCAAATCTCCAACGTATTTTTGGTAAGCAACTTATCTTACAATCTTCTTAGTATTTCTCAATTTGTTGACAATGGCTTCAATGTTTGTTTTACTCACCCTTATTGCAATATAATAAATAAAAATGGAGAAACCGTTTTAAAAGGAAAACGAGAAGGAAATATCTTTACGCTATCTATGGATGATGTAGTAGACGCTAAAGTTAAATGTTTTAGGTCAAATGAACCCAATGTGAATTTGTGGCATAGACGTTTAGGACACATAGGTATTTCTACACTAGAAAAATTGCAACGAAAGAACCTAGTACGGGGATTGCCTACGCTTGATTTAGACAACTTTCAGTTGTGTGAATCTTGCATAAAAGGCAAACAAACACGTGAGTCACTTAAGCCTAAAAATGAGATAAGCACGACTAGAATACTAGAACTATTGCATATCGATTTGTTTGGTCCTAGTCGCACTACAAGCCTTGGTGGGCGTCACTATGCATGTGTGATTGTTGATAACTTTTCTCGCTATACTTGGACTATATTTCTTGCACATAAGGATGATAGCGCCGTAGAAATCGCTAAATTAATTAAACAACTTGAAAATCAATACGGCGTAAATGTGAAAAGAATAAGAAGCGATAGAGGCGGTGAGTTTAAAAATAAAGAAATGATTTCGTTTTGTGAAGAAAAAGGAATTAAACATGAGTTTTCGCCACCTAGAACTCCACAATTAAATGGAGTAGTAGAAAGAAAGAATCGCACACTACAAGAAATTGCTAGAACCATGCTTTGCGAAAATAAATTGCCTAGATTTCTGTGGGCGGAAGCCGTAAATTGTGCATGCTATATTGTAAATCGCCTATCTATAAGAAAGAAAATAAATAAGACGCCTTACGAAATTTTGAATGATCGCATGCCTAAGATTGATTATTTTCGTGTGTTTGGATGCAAATGCTTTGTCTTGAATACAAAAGATAATTTAGATAAATTTGAATCCAAATCAATTGAGTGCATTTTTGTTGGGTATTCCATAAATTCAAAAGCATATAGATGTTATGATCCTCTCACTAGACAAATCATAGAATCTATTCATGTTAAATTCAATGAATTTGCAGAGATTGATAAAGATAAGGAATATGACGATGATTTTGAATTGAAACCCGTTTTGGATGAAGATAATGATTCTTTTGATATGCATGAGATGAATGAGACACTAGAAATGCATGATCATATAGAAATGCATGATAACTTAGAAAATAATCAACCAAGATGGCATAGAGATCACCCACAAGATCTCATCATAGGCGACATTACTCACGGTGTGCGACCACGTAGAAGAATCATATAAGCCAAGCTAAGTACGTAAATGACATGATCAAGAAATTCAATTTTGAAAATTTGAAACCATCCCCCACGCCTATGAGTGTTACTACTAAATTAGACAAAGATGAACATGGTAAATACGTTGATAATAGATTATATCGATCTATGATAGGTTCTTTACTATATTTAACTGCTAGTAGGCCTGACATCATGTTTAGCGTATGCATGTGTGCTCGTTTTCAAAGTCAACCTAAGGTGTCACACTTAAATGCGGTAAAAAGAATATTCCGTTATATTAAGCACACGCCCACCTTAGGTATTTGGTATGATAAGGATTCTACATTCGACTTACATGCTTACACTGATGCAGATTATGGTGGCTGCAAGATAGATAGAAAAAGCACGAGCGGAACTTGCCAATTTATAGGAAATTCCCTTATTTCATAGCTTTCCAAAAAGCAAGCAAGTGTTGCTTTGTCCACTACTGAGGCTGAGTATATGGCTCTTAGCCTTTGTTGCACACAGTTGTTGTAGATAAAACAACAACTTTCGGACTTTGGAATTACCGTAAATAAAATTCCTATATATTGTGATAGTATGAGTGCAATAAATTTGTCTAAAAACCCCATATTACACTCTAAGGCTAAGCATATAGAAGTTCGCTATCATTTTCTTCGTGATCACGTTAACAATGGTAATATTGTCATAGATCACGTACGCACAGAATCACAAGTAGCGGATATATTCACAAAGGCCTTAAATCAAGCCACATTTGAATCTCTTCGTTCTAAATTAGGCATGATTCCCGTTGATGTGATTTAATGTGATATTATTTGATTTACTTTCCTTTTTGACAGGAATCTTTTGATTAACTTTCCAAAATAAAGGGGGAGAGAGAAGCATGATTTAAGGGGGAGAGAGAGAACTGATTGGTCACAGATTGATCCTAATTGCATGAATCAAGGGGGAGCCGGATTTGAAATTCGAAATTCAAATTTCAAATCTGTGCATAATTCAAGGGGGAGAGATAGCACTTAAATCATGTACACTAGTTATTTTGAAAATCATCAAAAGGGGGAGATTGTAGAAATAAGAGGGTTTGAGTGATTTCAAAATAAGAAAATTGAATATATATATATATATATATATATATAAACGTTGAGTATATATATATATATACACAAGTGTACATGTATGCATGATAACTTGCCATTACTTGCCTTATTTAGCTTATATATTATGTTGCCGTACTAACGAGCCATGAAGCATTAAAGCTTACATCATATGGCGAACATTTGTTGAGTTTATACTATTTTTAGGTGCCACAATTAATGAACTAAAGTAGTTCATTAAGTGAAGTACTTAGTTTAATAAACTAAGTAGTTCATTAAAGGAAGATGCATTTGGAAAAGGCACAAAGGCAACAAGGCTATGGAAGGAAAGTCTTCTCCTCCTCCCCACACGCCACTTATACATATATATGCTATATTTTCAGATTTTTTATAAAAGGCACATACACATGTGTTCCAACGTACTACCGACACGTTATATATCTTACGTACGTACGTTAACGTCACACCACTATACTTAACTCATATTTATGAGTATATTCAGGTCTTATATCATATGATATAAGATATGGTGATGACAAATTAAATACGACACGATAAAAGGTTCTAAACCGAAATTTGTCGTATCGGGCGAATACCGAAACTTCGCCAACGTGTCACGTACTTGCCATAAATAAATGGTCAGCCCATATACATCAAAAAATGATGTAAATTTCGTGCACATCACTGAAAATTCAAGTAAAAATACTTTCCATGTTGGCACACACAAATCACCCCACATTTAGGCCAAAATGTGAAGATTCCAATTTTAATTTTGTCACATGTTTATGGTACCACTTTAAATCCGCCAAGAGCTGAAATTTAAAGTATATATTATATATATTATGTAAAACATAATATATATATCATGTGCAAAAGTTGGAATTTAAATTAGAGAAAAATCGGGTAATCGATAAATATCGAAAATTCGGTTTCCTACGCACTTAACATGGAACGTTTTTCTTGAACATCATGTGACACGTATCTAGACAATTTTTACATATAATATACATCTTAAAGTGTTCTAGAAAATTAAATTAAGGGATGATTGGAATATTACATGTGTGTATTATTAAATGTGCACTATTTTACAAAGTTAGCAAAAATAAATTTCAGCACATGCACAAACATATTCAAACGTCACTACAGCTGAGTTGGAGCACATGTGGAGCCTTGTTGGCATGTTTATTGGTCAAGGATCAACCATACAATGTTGATGAATCAAAGAGAGAAGCTACAAAAGGTAAGTATTCAACATATACCTCTCTTATGTCACATGCTGAAAATTTCAGCATGTCACACTTGTCTTGGCCGAATGCTTCACCATTAAGAAAGATATTTTGTCAATTTTTCATTAAAGGATAAATTAAAGGAGTTATGGAAATGATTTGAATTTTATGTAAGGTAATTAAGTGTGATATTTTACATATCACACATGCTGAAATTTTTCAGCATGTGTGAGGGGTGTGCTGGCCGAATGTTGCTTCTCTTTGTGTCCAAGTTCATTCTTCATTTGGTAGCAAGACTTACCTTATATAATTGATTTATTTTTATGACAAAAATTCAAAGGAAAATGGAAAAAATCTGAATTTATCTCATGTTGTAAATGCTGAAAATTTCAGCATTGAAAATTAGGGTGCTGGCCGATTTTTTGAGGATGGAAGGAAGGATTTTTTGTGTCTTGCACTTTATGACAAAATTTGAGATTTATGGAATGTATTATGTGATGATCTATGGCACATTTTTAAAGTGTTTATTTCAGATTTTCCATGTCATCAAATGATGACAACATTGAGCCAATCAAAAGGTGCCAAGTAAGCAATGACTAAATGATGGTCCAATGGAGTGATGCCAAGTAAGCAAAGCATTGTCACCATGATGTCTTATACTCTCTCAAGCAATTAAAAGGAAATTTTCAAGAGAGGGAGGAGAACATAGGGGGACGGCTAGAAGGGCTATAAGGAGAAGAGAAGAACAAACAAAAACAACACCAAGATTTGCATTCTAAAGTGATCAAAGTGCCAAGCCTCTTTTCTCCAACATCTTCTTTCTTTCTTTTCTTGTAAAAAGCCTATTGTATTTTACTTCTTTCAATCTTGAATAGGCTTCATAGAAACCACCATTCATTTATCTTTGTAAAAGATTGATCAAGGTGTGATCAATCTTTATTCTAGCGAGGTGGTGGTGTTCGTGTGAATTGTACTCGACATACAAGGTTTGTAAAGGGTTGGAGTTAGGTGTAACTCTATCAACCCTGCGGTAAGGTGTACTGCGTGTGTGTGATTAGTGTGAACCAAGGAAGGTGTTCCTTGAAGACTGGAGTAGGTTGTTTATAACCGAACCAGTATAAAATTCTTGGTGCAATTTACTTTCAGCATTTACTTTTCAGTTTCTGCACTGTTCATCCGTTTTGTTCACGTTTGGAAAAATAGCAAACGATTTCCAAAAATTATAAAAATTTCCAGAAACATACTTTCACGTTCTAGGGTTAATTTGGCATAAGTTTCAACCCTTTTGGACAAGTATAAGTCAATCAAACATCAAACGATCTGAGACTAGTGCAGTCTGATTCTCAGACTTGCAAAGGTTGAGACTTTGATTATATTTGACCTACTTCCCAAAAGAATTTTCCAAAACTGTTTCAACCCATTAAAATATAGTATATTAGGAGTTAGTGGTTAAATTTTCAGATCATTTGGACATTCACACAAATAGGAATTAATTTTTCAAAACCATCTACCGGTTCTGGCAGATTTGCACAATCTGAGTGCCAACGGTTTTTGAAGGGGTTAAAGGTTGAATTTTGATTTGAAATTTTTAGGAGACCCTCATAACATCTGAGGCTAAGTTCTCTCAAAATTTCATAATTTTTGGAGACCTCTAACCTGGTTTTAAAACGTTTTAAAACTGGTCCTGAAAACAGAATCTGTTTTCAGAACTTGAATTGTTCAATTTTAAAGAAATTTTAAAAAGCACACTTTCCGCACCATCTATTCAACCCCGCCCCTTCTAGTGGTGCCTTGCAGATCCTACATTCTTGACAGAGATACGGGCCTCCAAAGATTAGGTATCCATCCAGTGATCTTCAGTACTTTCCATTCTGGACTCCCAATTTGCACCTGATTTCGGTCCATCTTGTAGCCCGATTTAGAAAAAGTGTAAAACATGAAAATCGTCACAAATTGAGTTATCTGAAACCTCCAAGTAGTTTGAACCCATTTGGATCAGTACTCCGACCTAGGCGTCCAAAATAACGACTGGTGTCCGGCTGCCTTCCTGAAAAATAGGGACTCTTCAAGCCACTTTCCTTATTTAGCCTTGTCACCTTAGAAAACACTTAAAAACGGTAATTATCACTATAAACACATATTAAAAGACTCTATAAAATATCCTAGACCTAAAACAAAGATAACGCAAACAACTAGACTCGATATTACAACGACAACACATGAAATGACCATCTTGCCCTCTCACCAACCCTTACATCATATAATGTGCATTGAAACACAGAAAATCAGATCATGGCCTCAATAAAAATTGAGAAATCATGCATATACATTCCTTGGCTCATCTTGTACATGTTTGAACAAGAAGCTCTTTAGTTTACATCTTCTATTTGTGCAAAAACTTCTTGTTTGTGGAGTTTGTATGTTCATGGCCCTTGTTTGTGAAGCTTGTATGTTTAGGGCTCCTTGAATCGCATCAGTATTGAATGGCTTGAAAATTGACCTTGTAGATGTTCAATAAAGCTGATTTTTGGTATGGTGACAACCTTACGTGTGTAGTAAATATGCAAGTTGGAATTTCGGTAAAATAAGTTATGGATTATTTTTAAGGAATTAGTTGGTAAAACTGTTCCAGCTGAAATCACTGGAACATGGAAGAGATGAGTAACGTGTTGTTTGACTCAAAAACAGACCTTAGAAATATGCAAATATGCTAAATTTTGGTGGAATGCTAGTCCGGTATGTTTATGACATCCGTGAGTTGGAATTTCGTTAAAAAGAATTATGGGTTTGCCACAATAGAATTTTTAGTAAAAGTTGTCAGTCCAGTAACAGCTTGTGACCTATTTCAGAAAAATATTTAAATGAGCCCTTTAAGGTTATTGGATTGATCTGGAAATTTATGTTAATCACCTAAGACATAGAGGAGCACAACTATGTAAATTAATCAACTTGGTATTAACGTTTTAGTGGGTAATTACGGACATAAAGTTGGTGTATTAAAACTGGAAAATTGGGCAGAAATGTGGATTATGTTAAAAGGGCCCAATTTGATGGATTGGGACCTATATACACGGTTTGGGCTCATGAGTGTTAATGCTTAGGGAGTTTATTATATTTTCCAGGTTTTGGTCCAAATAATTCAGGCTTTAAGGCCTCAAAAGCTAAGGTAATATTTGTTATTATACCATAGAATTCAACAAGTACACTTGATAATGGTTTGATGACTTAAGGGCTTTATTCGTCTTAGGGAGTTATGAAAATTTTACGTCATGTAAATAAGACCCCACTAAACACATGTAGAATAAAAGATTATGAAAATGGGTCTGTTTGGTTAATTTAGCCGCCCCATGAACATGAAGTAAAATCTGGAAATTCCTAGTTTCCGAAACCATGCATGTTGACGTGTTATGAGGAATGCATACGATTATTCATGTCATGACTTGAATTGCATATCACTTCATGTATTATGCATAATCATATGCCACATGAATTTGATTTTATGAATTTTACTCATGCAAACAAGTCTTTCCAAGTAACTATGCTTTTCGTTATGCATGAAAGTTTTTATGGTCCCATGTTTTGAAGAAAGCTTTATGATTCCTCTGCCAGCCAAGCATGCGACTAACCCAACTCCAGATAGGGGGTTAATTGGTCTGTTGACATGATATGTTCTGGACCCGTTCAGATCCGGAGTTAATTGATCTGATACATGTTCTGGACCTGTTCAGATCCGGGGTTAATTGATCTGAACATGTTCTGGACCTGTTCAGATCCAGGGTTAATTGATCTGATACATGTTCTGGACCCGTCCCAGACTCGGAGTTAATTGGTCTGTTGATATGTTCTAGACCAGCTCAGATCCGGGGTTAATTGATATGACATTCTGTTTTCTGACATGTTATTTTATGGGACCATAATGATGTTTTGACACGACATGACATCATGCATTGCATTTTGCATAACTCATGAGCATGTTGACATGTTGTATGTTACAGCTAATGGTTAATAAGATATTATTGGTATAGCATTACCTAAAATTATGCTTAAACGATAACGTCAAGCAAATTCAGGATTAAAGACCGGGTATGAATTATTATTTGAGGTTCTTGGGGTATTACATTCATGTTATAATTCTTTATTTATTTCATGGTGGTTTATTGTATTCTAGCTGGGTGATTTTTATCACTCACACTTTTATTTTTCTCCATAGCCAGATAATGCTAAGATTGAGTGGATCAAGGATGAACCGAGAGTACCATATTCGTAGCCAAGGAAACTTGAAGAAGGCAAAGCTTAAGGACTTTTGTGCGGCCATGATGTTTGTATTAAGAACTATGTTAAACTCTTTGGGGTATTATTGATGTGTTTTATGGACTATTACTTTATTGGACTTAGTACTTTTGTAATGCATGTTTATTTTGAAAAGTTTTAATTCTGCCTAAATTTTACTACCATGTTAAATGTTAGCATGGGAGTCCATGGCTTAAGTTATGGATTTTTGCATGTTATGCATGACGCTTTGTACTCTCTTTAGTGAAGTACGGGGGGTGCACCGTATTCGGACGAGGTCCGGGTGCGGGGCGCTACACATTGGCATTTCTACACTTGAAAAACTTCAACGAAAGAACTTAATACGAGGATTGTCTAAACTTGATTTAGACAACTTTCAGTTGTGTGGATCTTGTATCAAGGGCAAACAAACACATGAGTCACTTAAACCTAAGAATGAAATTAGCACATCCATAGTTTTAGAGTTATTACACATTGACTTGTTTGGTCCTAGTCGCACTAAGAGTCTCGGTGGACGTCATCATGCATGTGTTATACTTGATGATTTTTTCCGCTATACTTGGACTCTATTTCCTGCAAATAAAGATGATAGTCCAATTGAAATTGCGAAACTAATAAAACGACTTGAAAATGAATATGGTTTGAATGTGAAAAAGATTGGAATCGATAGAGGCGGTGAATTTAAAAACAAGGACATGATTGCATTTTGCGAAGAAAAAGGAATCGAACACGAGTTTTCGCCACCTAAAACTCCAGAACTAAATGGAGTAGTAGAAAGAAAGAATAGGACACTACAAAAAATCGCTAGAACCGTGTTGTGTGAAAATAAATTGCCTAGATTTTTGTGGGCGGAAGCCCTAAATTGTGCATGATATATAGTAAATCATTTGTCATTAGAAAGAAAATAAATTAAACGCCTTATGAGGTAGTAAATAATCACATGCCTAAAATTGATTACTTTCGTGTGTTTTGGTTGCAAATGCTTTTTTCTAAATACAAAAGATAATTTAGACAAGTTTGAATCTAAATCAATTGAATGCATCTTTGTTAGATATTCTGTGAATTCAAAAGCATATAGATGTTATGATCCCATCACTAGACAAATTTTAGAATCCATTCGTGTGAAGTTTAATGAATTTGGTGACGTTGAAAAAGAAAAAGAATATGACGATGATTTTGAAATAAAACCCGTGTTAGATGATGATGATGGCACACATGATGAAGAAACCACACTATAAATGCATGATCACTTAGAAATGCATGAGAACGTAGAAAATAATCAACCAAGATGGCATAGGGATCACCCACGCGACCTCATTATAGGTGACATTACTCACGGTGTACGACCACGTAGAAGAATAAATCCGAATGAAATAAATCAACTTCATGCCATGATATCTGACATTGAACTTAAAAATGTGTTTGATGCTTTGAGTGATTCTTCTTGGATTCATGCCATGCGTGATGAACTTAATCAATTCGTAAGAAATGATGTATGGGACTTAGTGCCATGACCACAGGATAAGACTATAATAGACACAAAGTGGGTGTTTAGAAATAAAATGAATAAAGAAGGAAAAGTTGTGAGAAACAAGGCTAGACTTGTAGCACAAGGATACAATTAAGAAGAAGGAATAGACTATGAAGAAACATTTGCACCCGTGGCATGTTTAGAAGCCATACAACTTTTACTTGCTATTGCTTGCATGAAAGGTTTTAAACTCTATCAAATGGACGTGAAAAGTGCATTTTTAAATGGTTTTATACAAGAAGAAGTATACGTGAAGCAACCACCCGGTTTTGAAGATTTGAAATACCCCGATCACGTATACAAATTAAAGAAGACACTATACGGTTTAAAGCAAGCACCTATGGAGTGGTATGATTGTTTTGATACATTTCTTTTAGAAAATGCTTTTAAAAGAGGCACGATAGACAGCACTCTATTCTTATAACAAGATAAATCGGATTTACTAATCATTCAAATTCATGTTGATGACATCATTTTTGGCTCTACATCTCATAAACTTGTTGAAGATTTTGAAACATGCATGAAATCCGAATTTGAAATGTCTATGGTTGGTGAATTGAATTACTTTTGGGCTTGAAAATTAAACAAACGAGTAAAGGTATACATATAAGCCGAGTTAAATATATAAATGATATGATAAAAAAGTTAAATTTTTAGAATCTAAAACCGTCCCCCACTCCTATGAGCGTCACCACTAAACTAGATAAAAATGAACGTGGGAAGGACTTTGATAATGCTTTATATAGGTCTATGATTGGTTCTTTGCTCTATCTCACTGCTAGTAGCCCTGATATCATGTTCAGTGTATGTATGTGTGCACGGTTTCAAAGTCAACCTAAAGTGTCTCATTATAATGCTGTGAAAAGAATATTTCGATATATTAAGCACACACCCACTTTAGGCATTTGGTATGATAAAGATTGTGAATGTAACTTGCATGCATATACCGAAGTGGATTATGGTGGACGTAAAATAGATTGAAAAAGCACAAGTGGCACTTGCCAATTTATAGGAAACTCGCTAATTTCATGGTTTTTGAAAAAGTAAGCAAGTGAAGCGTTATCCACTATCGAAGCTGAATACATGGCACTTAGTCTTTATTGCATATAATTACTATGGTTAAAACAATAACTTTTTGATTTCGGTATCACGGTAAATCGTATTCCTATCTATTGTGATAGTATGAGTGCCATAAACTTATCTAAGAACCCCGTGCTACACTCTAAGGACAAGCATATAGAAGTACGATATCACTTCCTTCGCGATCACATAAACAATGGTGATATTATCATAGATCACGTACGCACAGAGGCACAAGTCGCAGATATCTTCGCTAAGGCACTAAATCAAGCCACATATGAAAATCTTCGTTCTAAATTAGGCATGATTTCTGCTTATTTGATTTGATATTTCTTTCCGTACTTACATGCACTTTTGATGGTCTTTCCAAAATAAAGGGGGAGAGAGAGATTGATTGCACAAATCAAGGGGGAGAGAATTCAAAATTCAAAATTTGAATTTGTGCACGATTGGAGGGGGAGCGACAAAATTTATCATGAACTTAGGTTATTTTGTAAATCATCAAAAGGGGGAGATTGTTGAGAAAAAGGGGTTTGAGTGATTACAAAATGCATGACTTAAATAACGTGTATTAAAGAAATGCATGACACGTTTTATGGCTTGATACGTTTTTGCATGAAACCTGCCTTTATATAGTTTATATATAATGTTGCCGTACTAACAAGCCATGAAGCATTAAAGCTTACATCAAATGACAAACATTTGTTGTGTTTGAAACCATTAATGAACTAAACTAGTTCATTAAGAGAAGTACTTAGTTAAATGAACTAAGTAGTTCATTAAATGGAGCCAGATTTGGAAAAGGCACAAAGGCAACAAATTGAAGAATGGAAAGTCTTCTCATTCCCCTATCACACGCTTTTACATATATATATATATATATATTCAGATTTTTTTCAAAAAGGCACTATACACATATTCCAACGTACTACCGACACGTTATATATTTACGAATGTACATTAACGTCACACCATCATACTTAACTCGTATTTATGAGTATAGTCAGGTCTTATATCATATGATATAAGTCATGGTGATGACAAAATTATTACGACACGTTATAAGGTTCTAAACCAAAAATTGTCGTATCGGGTGACAACCGAAACTTCGTTAACATGTCACGTACTTGCCATATATAGATGTCCAGCCCCTACACTTCAAAAACTGCCACAAATTTCATGGCTTACATGGTGTATCTAGCCATAAAATCATTCCATGTTGGCACGTACAAATCACCCTCAATTAAGGCCGAATTGTGGAGATTTCAAATTCAACATTTTAGCACATGGGACGCCACTTACACTCAGCCTTTAGAGCTGAATATTCAAGTTATTCTATGTATATTATGTGTGACATAATATATATAACATGTGAAAAAAGTTTGAATTCAATCGGATAAAAATCGCGAAATTGACAAAAGTCGAAAATTCGGTTTTCTACGAATACGACACATGGAACGTTTTAGGCATGAAATATAACATGTATAGAAACTTTTTACATATTCAACACATTCTAAAGTATTCTAGAAAAATCAATTCAGGGCTGATTGAAATATACCAGATGTGTATAATTATTGTGCACCATTTTATAAAGTTTGCAAAAATAAAATTCAGCACATGCCAATCCTACATCACACGCCTAGCTCAACCTTGATGGAGCATATGTGGAGTTCATCTAGCATCTTTATTGGCCAAGAATGAAGTATACAAGATTGTTGACATAAAGGAGGGAGCCACACAAGGTAATGTTTCAAATTATGTCACATTTGTAACACATGCTGAAAATTCAGCATGTGTAAATAAGGCTGACCGATTTTATGTACTAAATGGTTACTTATTTACTTATTTAATTTAAATGGATTGATTGGATGATAAAATGACAATATTATGAATATGTCTTGAGTAGTGCACATGCTGAAATTTTCAGCATGTGGAGAAATGGTTGGCCGATTTTTTTTAAGGTAAATGGTGATCAATTTGTCTTGCCAATTTTATGGGATTGATTATGTGACTTATGGCAATATTTTAACCACTAATTGGCATATGTTTTTAAGTGATATTTTCAGATTTATGCAGTTATCAAATGATGACAAGTCTAATCCAATCAATGAGTGCCAAATAAGCAAAGCCAAGATGATCATCCAATGAAGTGTTGCCAAGTAAGCAAGTGGATGTCACAATTATTCAAGATATTCTTCTAAGGACATAAAAGATAATTTACAAGGGGAAGAAAAGCTTAGAGGGAGGCGTCCGTATCTTGATAAAAAGAGGAGAAGAAGAGCAAATCAAAGACAAGACAAGTCTTACAAATCCAAGTGGCAAAAACGTTTTCACACTCTCCTTCTTCTACACTTCTTTCTTCTTCTCTCTCAAAGCCTATTGTATTCATATTCATACATATTGTATAGGCTTCATATAAACCACCATACACGCTATATTGTTGTAAAATATTGATCAAGGTGTGATCAATATTTCATCCGCTCGGTGGTGGTGTTCGTGATAATTGTGATTCCTTGTAAGGTTTGTAAAGGGTTGGAGTTGGTGTATAACTCCATCAACCCTGTGTGATAAGGTGTTGTTTGTTGTTTTGTGATTAGTGATAACCGAGAAAGGTGTCCTTTAAGACAAGAGTAGGTTGATTTAACCAAACCAGTATAAAATTTCTTGTGTTCTTTACTTTTCGGCACTTACTTCAGTTTCCAGCACAGTGCATCATTTTCATCGCGATCTTAAAACTATCAAACAAATTTCAAAAATCACGAAACTTTCCAGAAACATAGCCACACGTTTTAAGTTTCATTTGGCGCAAGTTTCAACCCTTTTGGACAAGTATAAGTCATCCAAACGTCAAAAGTTCTGAGACTAGGGTTAAAGGGTTAAAGGTTGAATTTTGATCTGAAAATTTTCAAACGTCACAAAACAGGTCTTGAAAACAGGAACTGTTTTCAAAAGTTGGATTTTTGAATTAAAAAAAATTTAAAAACCAATATTTTCTGCACCCACTATTCAACTCCCCCTTCTAGTGGTTCCTTGCAGGTCCTACAGTTTCTTCATAATCTATTCCTTCTTGTTGAGTATAATCTTGTGCGACTAGCCTAGATTTATTCTGTGTGATGTTTCCTTGTTCATCCATTGTATTTCTAAACACCCATTTTGTTCCTATTATAGACTTATTTTCGGGTTTAGGTACTAAGTCCCACACGTTGTTCCTTGTAAATTGATTCAATTCTTCATGCCTGGCATCTATCCATGATATATCACCTAAGGCTTCTTTAACATTTTTAGGTTCTAAGTGTGAGATTAAGCTATGTCCTCCAGGGCGGCTTATGTTTCTACGTGCCCCAACACTTGGATCCCCAATGATTAATTCTTTAGGGTGTTTATGTTTATAAGCCACCAATTCCTAGGTTGACTAGGTTCACCCTCATCTTGTTCAAACGTTTCATTTGTGTGGACATTATCATATACGATAGGATCATCTTGTAAGTTAGTTGTATTATCTTCCAATTGCAGAATCTCTTCATTTATTTCATCTAAGGGTTCATGCACATCTTCTTCAAGGGGAGTTGATTCTAGATGATCAAGTAAGTAACACATCATCATCATTAACATATTTTCAACATTATTTTCTTGTTTATGTAGAGTTTTATCACTAACTTCAAAACATGAATTTTCATTGAATTTCACATGTATAGACTCAATTAGTTTTCTAGATGTAGGATTATAGCATCTATATGCTCTTGAATTAGTTGAATAACTAACAAATATGCATTCAATAGACTTTTGTTCACAGTTATCTAGATTATCCTTAGTGTTCAACACAAAACACTTACAACCAAAAACTTTAAGATAATCTACTTTAGGTTGTCTATTGTTTAACAATTCATAAGGTGTTTTATTTAACTTCTTTCTAATAGAAAGCCTATTTATAATATAGCATGCACAACTAACAGCTTCAACCCATAAAAATATTTTGGTACTTTATTTTCACATAACATTGTTTTATCAACTTCTTGAATTGAGCTATTTTTACGTTTAACAACTCCATTGAGTTATTGTGTTCTAGGTGGTGAGAATTCATGTTTAATTCCATGTAACTCACAAAACTTTACTACATCTTTGTTTCTAAATTCTCCACCTCTATCACTTCTAATTCTCTTAACATTTTCTTCGTAAATATTTTCGAGTAGCTTGATAAGAGTTTCGATTGCCAATGGAGCATCGTCTTTCTATGTTAAGAACAATGCCCATGTGTATCGTGAGTAATCATCTACTATGATACGCACACAGTAGTGTCCACCTAGACTTCTTGTCCTACTTGGACCAAATATGTTGTACCCCAACCGTATTGTACTTGGAACTGTGATGAAATGGCAAAATGATATATTAGATCTTCCAAGTACATTTTATTTAGTTATATTATTGGTTCTTTAATTAAATCCCCTTAAAGTAGATACTACGTAATGAAAGAGGTGAGCATTATGAAGCAAATGAATGATCAATTCACCCCTCCAGGGCCTAAGAGATTTCGGCCCAAGGCTTAAAAAGGGGCCTTAGAAGGGGTTTTTTTTTCCAAATTTATAAGAAAGGCTAATCTTAAGGGCCTTCTTAAAAGAAGCCCAAATGGAAATTAAGGAGTCTAAGTAGTGGGGCAATTTTCTCCCACCTCTCACAAAATTTCAGCCCAAGAGTCCAAGAAGGATCATAATTTTCATAATTATATTTTAGATCAAGAAAAGGGGAAAATGATTAATAAAAAGGGAGCAACTACCTACATAGATTTTCATTAAACCCACTTGGAAAGAGAATTAAGTATGCTAATGGCCCCTTAATGCCCTAAACCGCCGGCCCCTTCTATGGAATTACCCAAGGAGCCTTTCAAATATTACCATGGTTACTTTATGTTAACCATAAGGTTAAAGTAACCCAAGTTAGCCTAAAAGAAACTATAGTTGGATAAAGTAACCCAAGTTAGCCTTAGAGTAACTATAGTTGGATAAAGTAACCCAAGTTAGCATTAAAGTAACTATAATTGGATAAAGTAAACCAATTTAGCATTAAAATAACCTTGATTAGCTAAAGTAACTTGGGTTGAGTAACTCTAACCACGCTAAGGTGATCTCCTAATTCCCTCTTTGATTCCAACAGCTAACCCCTTAGCCAAGGGAAGAAAAATTTTCTCCAAGAAACTCTAGAACAATCTTCCTCAAGAATTCACAAGGAATAAGAGACTTCCCTCTTTTTCCATTAAGGAACACGACTAGTTTGAGCCAAGAAGTCCAAGATCTTCAAGCCTCAAGAATCCTCTAGGTAAATATACTCTTAGCCCCTTAAGAGAATTTTATATCTTACATAGAGTGAAGATCATGTTGCTCCTTTTTCTTGCTCAAAAAACCGTGACCCCTTGGTTCTAGGTCCAAGCTTTCAAGCTCTTAAGTTGTACTAATTTCTTAAGAGGTTTGAACACCATTCAAGCTTCATCTTGGTAAGTCAATTTAACCTCTATTTAGTTATATTTTCCACTTAAGAAAAGGACTAACCTTTGTTCTTGTTCCTTCCCCAAAACCGTAGGGGAGGAAGACTTCATTTCATCCAAGTTCCAAACTAAGGACGTTTAAGCTTGAAGAAGGCAAGTACACTATAAATGTTCATGACTTGTGTGTGAAAGTGCATGCTAGAATGTCTAGATGCTACTAAATTTTAATCTTAGATGTAAAATGGTAAGTTGAAGCATGAAACTTTTGGTTTTCCTAGAAAAGTGGCTTGCATGTGTGTGATTCTCTTCAAAGGTGATTTCTTTGCCCTTTTCAAGTATGAATACAATGTCTAGCTAAGATGAATGTGGCAAAGTTTTATTTTTTGACACGTAAGAGGGACGGTTGGATGAAAAGAGGGATGAAGGTGATTCTTGTGAAAGATTATAACTTGTGGGGTGAAGAATCTGTACAAGATGTATGCTTTATGATTTTGGTGTAATATGTTCATGGTGAAAATGAAGTTTAAGCCTTGCATTGTGTGATGACGGGCTGTTATGGGGGCGTGGTACATACACGCTAGATGTGCCAAGAATAGATTTTGTTATGAAAAAATGGTGCAAGATCAAGTAGTATTATGTGTAACATTCAAACTGTTTTGGAAGTAATTTGTAGATGACTTTTAGAGTGTATTAGAACCTGTAAAGTTAGGCTAAAATGGTGTATTTGATGAGTAGTAAGTTGTTCATGAAGAATAACTCAAGTGGGATTACTTTTAGTAAAGAAAGGTGACAAGAAGGTAAATTACTGGAACAGGGCAGAATAATGTGATGTTTTGTAAGACCTGGAAATGGATCTTAGAGGTATGCAGATAAGCTAATTTTTGGTATGACACTAGCCCTATGTATTTAGTAAATATGAGAGTTGGAGTTCTGGTAAAAGTAGTTACGGTTTATTTTTAATGGAAATTTTAGTAAAACTGGTCAAGCTGGAATTACTGGACTGGACAGATTTTAAGTGACGTAATGAATTACCCGAAAACGGACCTTAGGAACATGAAAATGGGATGATTTTGGGTAGGATGCTAGACCTATGTGTTATTTAAGTTGGTGAGTTAGAATTTTCGAAAGAGAACTTACGGTTTGATCACAATAAAATTCGTGGTAAAACTGGTCATTCCAGAAATCAGCATGTACCCGTTTTTGGAAAAATGAATAAATGACCCCTTGAATGTTATTATGTTACTCCGAAAATTTTATGACATTTACTTATGGAATTGATGAACACATCCATGTAAATTATTCATCTTGGAATTATTATTTTATTGGGTAATTGCCAAGGTTAAGTTGGTATCACTAATCTGGAAAACTGGGCAGAATTAAGGACTAGGTTGTATGGCTTTATTCTTGTGGGCTTAGATTCATTTGTAGGGTTTGGGCTTATGAGTTATAGTTTTTGGTATGTCTCCAGTATTTTCCAGGCGTTGGCCAAATTAAGTGAGACTTAATGGGCTTAAAAGAAAAGTAAAAGAAAGGACACTGCATTGCTGAAATTCAGCATTATCCTGTTTCGTAACTAAATAAATTAAGGGTATTACACGTCTCGTAACGTTATGAAATTTATATGGCGAATCGAAAAGACACCCTTATGCGTATGTATGACAAGAAATCATGTTAATGGGCGTAAAAATGAGTTTATGGATGGAGACAAGGTAAGGAATGGAGTTGAGAGTGCAACAGAATTTCTGTTGTACCCTTGTTGGGAATTATTTTTATTGAGGCACCTACGCTTGTCGAAATCGCATGAAATTTGTACAGAATGTGTTTAAGATCATGTGGTGCATGTCCATATTTTTAGTTTCTGGAAAATAGGCTCTAAAGGTTGATTTTGAGGCCGGACAATACAGGACATGCTGCTGGATCGTTCTCCAGCCCATGAAGAAAGTTGTTTATGATGTTATAAGTGCATTTTACCATGTTGCATCTCCTGCACTTGCATTGACATGCTCATATGTTCCATGCTCATGATTTTATCAATGTTTTATATAAAGTTTCTGTTTTGAAAGAATTTCGTCCCTTCTGGCCAGCTTAACCTACTACAGATCCGGGGTTAATTGATCTGACGAAGTATAAGAACCGATCCAGGCCCGGTATAATAGGTCTGATGGAATGTAAGAACCGATCCAGGCCCGGTATAATAGATCTGAAGAATATAAGAACCGAGCCAGGTCCGGTATAATAGACGTGAAGGTGATCATGTTATAAGAACCGAGTCATGCCCGGTATAATAGGCTGACACACTCTCTTGTTTTATGATGAGCATGATTTAAAAGAAAGAAAGGAAGTTCAAGTATTTTTATGAGCATGTCTAAATGAAAGAAAGAATGTTTCCCGTTGCATTTGCATTGCATTTGCATTATCATACACATTATGCATGATACCTTTTCATAGAAGTAAGGTTTGGCTATAGCACGTAGAATCTAACTAAGTGATGACATTTAGTTTTTAGCTAAGTATTGATATGACTTTAAATATGATGCCTCGGAAAAGCATTGGCAGGTATGTTTTAACCTAAGGAATTGGGGTTTGATTCTTGTATGCCGTTTTCTCTTTATTGTACGGTGTTATTGTATACTTACTGGCGACTTTGTCGCTCACCCATTTATTTTTTCCCCTCAGAGCCAGGTAATGAAGTCGAGTGGGTTGATGATGAGCCAAGAATGCCATACCCATAGGTTATTGAAGTCGCTACGATGATGAAAGTTTTTGATGAGCCTTTGGGACATTTTGTGACTTAGCTACTTTCGAACTCTTTTCGGATAATGTTTGTATAATTTCGCAGTGTAGTTTGCTATCGGTTCAGTTTGTCTAATTTTGCTATGTATTCGCGATTTGACGCTTTCGGATTAAGGTTCAAATTCTGCCGTATTTTTATCTACCTGTTAAGATCATGACTTTGTAATCCATGTTTATCCATGGGTTTTACGAGTTAAGTATCGACGCTTTGTACTTTTCCGAAAGGGAAAGTACGGCGGGTGCACCGTACGAGGGGTAGCCGAGTACGGGGCGCTACACCCGCAATTGTTCCTTTAGTTTTCTTTCGGTTCAGCGAGCGTTCTTTGATGAAGTGTCTTATAGACTTAGGGAACTCTTAATCATCACCCTAAAATGGTGCATAAAACATGATTTTCATACTCATGGCTTGCTTTTCATAGCTTGCCTAACATGGCACTTTCATATCGTGATGTCATAACGTTTTCAAATTTGGCTACAACATTCTTGCTAAAATAATAGCACACAATATGCCGATCGATTTCCATATAGTACATGTACAACAAACATGTATGTGTGCTAACAGTGATGTATCATGGCAGAGACTTCGAGTCCAAAACACGGTGTTACACTCGGTCCTACTACCACTAATAAATAACCTCACTTACTTATGGTATTCTCATCATAACTTAAAGAAAACATCATAATCACTTATACTTTGTTAATTGGAAGTAGGACATAGGCACTTCACATTTAACTTATGCAATTAGGCGTACCTTGGTGGTTTCTTTGTTAACCTTATGCGGATATGGCTCCCACTTCCTACTTCCTTTCTTAGTACGCTCGTTAAGTTGTTTATTTCGTCCTTCCGTTCTCTTACTATCGCGCTCTGTTCTGTAACAGTCCTCCAATAATTTGTTAAAAGTTCTTGAATACGCCTTGACTAACCGATTGTGATATGGAGGTTAAACCGTGCACAAATCTGATCACCTTAAACTTTTCATCCTTCATGATCAAAGGAACATACCGACCCAAAGTAGCGAACCGACGGGCGTACTCTGAGACGGTGATTCCTAACCCTTGTCTTAATGAGTCAAATTCCTCAACCCTTCTCGTGATTAAGTCCTTAAAGAGGAAGAACTCACAAATTCTTCTAGAAACTCTGCCCAAGTTACCGGTCGGGGTAGTGGTTGGACACCAGTCCTCCACCACTGGCTGTCCTTATTGTTCAAAAACGGTCGGATATTCTATCCTATCCGGCACCTGTATCAGCATGAAGTTACCTTCAACTTCACTTAACCATCTTTCTGCCTTCTCTGAACTAGATTCCCCGTCAAACTTCAGAATACGTATTCTTACTAACTGTCGATAATAAGGCCTACTGCTTCCTAGGGGTGACAGTTATGGGTGAGCAAAAAAACTGAGAACCGTAAACCCGGACCGAAACCGGACCGAAAATATGGATTTTAAACCGAACTGGAACCGTTTAAGTTTCAAGGTTCGGTTCCAGAACCGTTTTTCTGCTTCACGGTTCCAATTCGGTTCCTAATTTCTCTAAGCCGTTAGAACCGGAACAAAACCGTATAAATAATAATATTGATATAAATAACAAATAATTGTTTTTATAAAAAAAATAAAGTGGAAAACTTGCGTCATTGACTCATTGCGTTGCGTGAAATGAAAACTGACTCATATGGTTAAAAATTTTTATATTAGGAAGTTCTAAATCTGCATTTTATTGTTGCATCTAATTTTCTCGAGTATCAAATATGTAAAGATTTCCTTCCTATTTCTTGTATGCCTACATCAGAGATAATTTTAAGTTCAAGGATGCAAAATACAACTAACTTTTTGATGATGGAAGTGAATGGAAACTATGTATCTCTGACTTTTTGATGATAACATGGAACAATGTTTCACTTTGTTTCTTGCTATCATTAGTATTACTTGACAGATTTACAAAAAAAAAATAGTATGACTTGACAGGATACGAGCTGGGCATTTAGCCATTTAATTAACATCTATTTTTGCTTATTTTGATGTGTTGTTTGCTGCATTCATTTTTTGTTTTTTTCTGTTGAGTGTTGCCAAATGACAAGGGTGAGTTATTGATGGAGATGGTTTCCTTTTTTTTAAAAAAAAAACTGTTTTCTTTCTTTCGCGGTTCCGCGGTTCTGAACCGGAACCGAACCGTTTTAAACGGTTCCACGGTTTTACGGTTCCACAGTTTCACGGTTCCAGTTCGGTTCTAAAAATAACATGCTAAACGGTTCTCGGTTCTAACGGTTCTCGAACCGTCAGCACTAGAACCGGACCGTTGCTCACCCCTAGTGACAGTGATGATGTCATTTTACTGAATCGTGATGCCATCCACACCACGGAGTGTCGGAGTCTTACTCGAGGTATAAATACTTAGATATGCGACAAATCTTATGTCGTAATCCAATTAAGATCTTAAAGGCATGCAAGTAGGCATGATTACCTTTTATAAATTGCCATCAACTATGGCTTTATCATCAGATCGAAACCCTAATTTCCAGTCTAAGTCATCCTAGTCGAAGGTCAACTCTCATCTAGGATCATGACTTAGATCTAAGATCAAACTTTGGTTTCTAAAATCATAGCTTAAGTATATATTCTGCCCGGATCTAGAGCCTCAGCTCCGATATCACTTGTAGCGCCCACACCCCGGCCTCGCCGGATACGGTGCGCAAGCCGTACTTCACTACGGAGAGTACTAGGTGTCAGTCCATAACATATCTTAGTCTAGAATAAATTACGTGGACCTTCATGCTTACACGTCAACCAGCAAAACCGGGGCAGAATAAAAACTTTTAAAATAAAAGCGTCTAAGCAACCGTCAGTAGTCTTACAGCATGTTCATAAAAACGCGGAAATCCAAAAGTAAATGTTTCCATCATAAAGTCATAATAAGATCATCAATCACTTCCATCATAGCTGAATTCCTTAAGTCCTCCATCTCCCGCTCTTCTACGGATAAGGAACCCTAGGTTCATCTTCGATCCACTTGGCCCTATTTCTTGCGGGTTCTGGGAGGAAAAATAAGGGGTGAGTGACAACGTCACCAGCAAGTAAACTATAAATAATCATGAATTAAATGGAAAATATATACAAGAATCGAACCCCAAATTTTGGTTTAGAAACATACATGACCTTCCATCCGAAACTTGTAAGTACTCAACCCATAACTTATCAAAGATCATAACTTATCAAAGATCATAACTTACTAAAGATCATAACTTATAAAAGATCATCACTCAATAAAGATCATAACTTAGGAGCTACCAAGTCATAACAACATAGCCTAAGTATCATGTACCAATATTCGATGACTCATTAAATGCAACATGCATGAATATGTACATGTGATGCATCATGATAAAAATGAAGCTAAGTTCTTTCATTCTTTCTTTCAAAACATCATCGTCAAGAAAACAAGAGAGTGTTCAGATCTATTCTATCTGGATCTGAGGCGGTCATATTCTTCTCTTCGAATCTATAATTCCTGGATTTGGAACGGTCACGTCATCAATCATAATCACCAGGTCTATTCTCTCTGGGCCTGTACGGTCATTATCGTAATTAGTTCTATTCTTTCCAGGCCTGAATGGTCATTATCATCAGATCAATTAACCCCAGATCTGGAGCGGGTCCTTCTGGCCAAAAACACACGGTACCGGTGGAAAGCGTTCTTTTAAAAACGGAAACTTTTCTTTAATAAAACACTTTTCATCATTATTTATCATAAAACCAGTCTCATAAATCATGTAAACGACGATGATGCAATGTATGACATGTACTATGCAATCCATGACATGATGCGTTACATACACACAAATACGAACTTATTCTTTAGGCTGGAAAAATTTCCAGAATTATCGTTCCGTTTGCACGGCCTTGTAAATCTTTCCTATTTCCTTTATGAACAATATTCAAATGTCCATTCACCAAAACAAGTCAAAATAAATACGATACAATTCATACAAGCACAAAGGGTCAATCTGTCCTGTTTTCCAGAATGTTACACCAACTTTCCCTCAATGGTTCACCATCAAGATCAATAGATAAAATCAATTTCTTTACATGGATATTTAGCTCTATGTCTTAAGTACTTCCTATAAAAATTTCAGGTCAATCCAAGATGTTTAAGGTACCTAAATAATTTTTCTCCCTAAGGTGGTACGACCAGAAACTGTTTTTACCCCTTGATACTAAAAATTCATTTCTGACCAATCCACAAATGATTTCCAGAAATTCCAACGCCACAATAAACTAGACATAATAAGCTACGACCATACCAAAAATAAGCTCAATCCAACTTTTAGAAGGTCCTTAACTAAGTCCATCAATTTGGCATAAAATCTGTCCAGAATTCTATTTTCAGCCAACATGCATAGAAATATCCTTTCCCTTCCCAATTTTGTTCTTTAGCCTATAATCCAGGTTAATGGTCATTCAATAGACATAATAATGCTTCCCTATACTAATTCAAGTCTCTTTTTAGCATGCAAAAGTCGTTCATATGGGCTGTTCATTCTTCCAAACAAAACAGTCCCCTATTCCAACAATTTCAAAACATAAGAAAAGGTAACAACTTAGGCATATTTTCACTAAAGTCATGTCTTAGGCTTCTAGACATTCAAGTATGCACATAATCACATATATTGTAAGGGGTTAAAGTATACTTGCCTCTTCAAGCTAAAGCTCTTGTCTTTGCTTGGTTATGAAGTGAGGTGTGATGAAATCCTTCACCTTCTTCACCTTAAGCATACGGTTTTAAGGAAATGAAATGAAAAGATTAGTCTTTATTCAATAGAGGAACTAGGTTATCTTTAAGGCTAGAGCATCTTACCAAAATGAGCTTGGAATGGAGGTTCAAGCACCTCAATATAACACCGCCTAGAAAAGTTGAAGGCTTTCACCTATTTCAACCATGAAACCCACGGTTTTGGCATGGAGAAGGAGAGTTCATGTGAGCTTCATTCTTTACCAAAATGAGAATTCTCTTAAGGGAACTTGGAATAAGACTTACCTAGATGTCTTCTTGAGTCTTGAAGTTGAAGTTAAACTCCCATCCTTCAAGATGTTGGGGGCGAAACCTTGGTGAGGAGATTGGAAATTGTCTAAGTGTTTTGCTCTTGTATGATGAGAAGATAGATGTTTCTAGAATGGTTTGATTTAAAACATGTTAGGGACTTAAGAGAGGGGGGACGGTTTTGGAGGGACTTTTGTGAGGGTTAGGGCTTTCTTGAATGTTAATCAAGGTTAAGTTAGTATAACCTTGGTTACTTTATTCAAACTATAGTTACTTTTGTGCTAACACAAGTTACTTTATTAAATCATGGTTACATTAACATTTGTTTAGAGAAAAGTAACCATGGTAGGATTTAAAAATCCTCCATGTCTAGACACTAAGGGGGGCGGTTTTGGTTGGGGTCTTTATGACCTCAACCATACTACTTCCTTCTTTAATGAGTTGTCTTATTTTGTTCCTTAAATGCATGTCTATTTTATTTTCTATTTATTCTTTGCATAATAAATTCTTGTCTTATTATTTTAACTAATAAAATTGGCTAGAGATTTCTAGAACATCTCCATGTATAGGCCGAAATTTTGGGCCTCTTAGGCATCTTGATATTCCTTGTAATTTTAATTCATATACCATATTATTGTCTATATTTTATTGTATTCCAAGATTAGCATATGTATGTATACAAATACGTACACGCCTATGTGTACCATGTGTTTATACCTTCCCTACATATATCATATATACGCACATACATATATATATCTTGGTATGGTTTATATCATTCTATATTTCATGGACTATCTCAAGAGCATTTAAGTAAAAAGAGTTACGTGGACTTAAGTAACACGCTCTAAGAGAAATTGTCGCTTTCATTCCATCTCATATTCATAGTTTTCACGTACCTGATTGTTGGGGTACAACATCCTTCCCTCCTTCAATAAAGTTTCGTCCTCGAAACTTATGAATTGTCAAAGAGATATGGGTACTTTTGCTTCATGCCTTCCTCTAATTTCCAAGTGGCCTCATCAACTGAATGGTTCTTCCATTTCACCTTGACCATAGGAATAGACTTATTCCTCAATGCTTTCACTTCCCTATCAATTATCCTTTCGGGTTCTTCAACATATGATATATCAGCTTCAATCCTCAAAGGTTGCTCATCCATAATATGGCTCGAGTCATGCACATACTTACGCAATTGAGATATATGAAACACATTGTGTAATTGAGACAACGATGGCGGTAGTGCAAGTCTGTAAGCAACTTCTCCAATTCTTTCCAAGATCTCAAATGGTCCAATGAATCTAGGACTAAGCTTCCCTTTAATTCCGAACCGCTTTACTCCTTTCGATGGAGATACCTTCAAGAATACTTTATCTCCTACTTGAAACTCAAGTGGTCGACGCCTCACGTTGGCCCACGCCTTGCTTCTATCTTGAGCAGCCTTCAATCTTTGTCTTGCAATCATAACCTTTTCCTTGGTTTGCTCTACTAAGTTAGGTCCTGTGAAAATCTTATCTCCAATCTCATCCCAATACAATGGCGATCGACATTTTCTTCCATAAAGAGCTTCATAAGGAGCCATTCCAATAGATCTGTGATAGCTGTTATTGTATGAAAACTCAACCAACTTCAAACTCTTATCCCAGCTACCTCCAAGGTCCAACACACAAGCACGCAACATGTCCTCCAATGTTTGAATTGTTCTCTCTGATTGACCGTTCGTTTGGGGATGAAAAGCTGAACTCATGCAAACTTCCGTACCCATCACTTTCTGAAATGCCGTCCAAAACCTTGATGTGAAGCGGGGGTCTCGGTCACAAACTATGCTCATAGGAACTCCATGCAAACATACAATCTGATCAACATACATAGAAACCAACTTTTCCATGGGTGCTTTAATCGACATCGCCATGAAATGAGCACTCTTCGTCAGACGATCCACAACAACCCAAATAGTGTCATATCCACTTCTTGTCTTAGGTAAATCGGTCACAAAATCCATAGCGATGTGATCCCACTTCCACTCAGGCACCTCAAGTGGTTGCAATAATCCAGCTGGCCTCTGATGTTCTGCTTTGACTTTCTGACATACAAGACATTTCTCAACAAACTTTGCTATCTGATTCTTCATTTCTGGCCACCAAAACTTTTGCTTCAAGTCATGATACATCTTATTTGCTCCTGGATGAATAGACAATCGAGAATTATGGGCTTCCTGAAGCACTTCACTTCTTATCGCATCATCATTAGGCACACACAATCGACCTCTAAACCACAAACTGCCGTCACTACGGACTTCAAAATCGTCAGATGGCTTCTCCTTCAGCTTGCTCTTAACTTTCATCAATGCATCATCCTTATCTTGAGTCTCCTTAATCCTATCGATCAAAGAAGGAACCACTACTAACTTTGCAAGCACGTCAGAAATCGAATTCACTTCTTCCAGACCAAACTCTTCCATATCACGCTGTAGAAGTGGTTGACGGGGATGACTCGTCTTACGACTCAAAGCGTCAGCAACTCTATTAGCTTTACCTGGATGGTACTGAATAGAGATGTCATAATCCTTGATCAACTCAAGCCATCGCCTTTGGCGCATATTCAGCTCCTTTTGAGTGAAGAGGTATTTCAAACTCTTATGATCCGTGAAGATCTCACACTTCTCTCTATACAGATAATGACGCCAAATCTTCAGAGCAAATACAACTGCTGCAAGCTCAAGGTCATGTACTGGATAATTCTGCTCAAACGGCTTAAGCTGGCGAGACGCATACGCTATCACCCGTCCATTCTGCATAAGAACACAACCCAATCCATTCTTGGAAGCATCACTGTAGATCACAAACTGTTCTCCTGAAACGGGTTGAGCCAAAACTGGTGCGGACGTCAACCTTGCCTTCAGCTCAGAAAAGCTACTTTCACAATTCTCATTCCATACAAATTTTGTCTTCTTCTGAGTCAATCTAGTGAGTGGTATAGCTATCCTTGAAAATCCTTCGACAAACTTGCGGTAGTAACCGGCCAGTCCGAGAAAACTCCTTACTTCAGTGACATTGGTTGGTCTTGGCCACTCAGTAATTGCCTCAATCTTTCTGGGATCAACCGAAATCCCATTTTTAGTAATAATATGGCCCAGAAATGATACACTATGCAACCAAAACTCGAATTTACTGAATTTTGCATAGAGCTGATGCTTCCTTAGAATACCAAGTATTGTCCTCAGATGAGCTGTATGAGTTTCCTCATCAGGCGAATAAATCAGGATATCGTCAATAAAGACGACCACATACTTATCCAACTGGTCTCGAAACACCCTATTCATAAGATCCATAAACGCTGCAGGGGCGTTGGTCAGTCCAAAAGGCATCACGAGAAATTCATAATGTCCATATCTCGTCCTGAATGCTGTCTTAGGAATATCCTCAGCTCTTATCTTCAATTGAAAATATCCAGATCTTAGGTCCACTTTGCTAAACACCCGAGCTCCCTGCATTAGGATACTTTAGATATTATTCATGATTATTATATTGAAATAAGACTTGGTAATTACTGACCCGAAGCTGGTCGAACAGATCGTCGATCCGAGGCAACGGATACTTATTCTTTACGGTGATCTTGTTGAGTTCTCGATAATCAATACACAGTCGCATACCTCCATCTTTCTTCTTTACAAATAAAACTGGGGCACCCCATGGTGACACACTTGGACGAATCAACTTCTTTTCCAATAACTCGTGCAATTGCTCTTTTAGTTCCTTCAGCTCAGCGGGTGCCATGCGGTAAGGAGCTTTAGAAATGGGCTCAGCTCCGGGGATGAGATTTATCTCAAAGGAAATTTCTCGATCAGGGGGAAGTCCTGGTAGTTCCTCTGGAAAGACATCAAGAAACTCTTGAACTACAGGAACTTGCGAAATGTCCACTGCTGCCTGCTCGGTACTAAGAGCATGAACAAGATAGCCTTGACATCCCTTTCGCAACACTTGATGGGCACGAGCTGCATTCACAAAAATATTCTTTGACTTCTTCAATTTGGGACCTCCTTGAAATGATACTTCCTCTCGCTCCGGGGCTTTGAAAGTGACTTTCTTCTGAGTGCAGTCAATATGGGCATGGTTCTTAGACAACCAGTCCATACCAAAAATAATGTCAAAGTCACTCATAGCAATCGGGATCAGATCAGCCGCGAACCGATGGTCATCGAGTTCGACCGCGCAATTCTTATACAGATAATGAGACGTAAGTACTTGATCACCCGCGGCTTGGATTCGATAGGGTGATTTCAGCCGGATAGGACCATGGTCTAATCCCTTTGCAAATTTCTTAGATATAAAGGAGTGGCTGGCGCCACTATCAAACAACACGTTTGCGGGTATACAACATACAAGAATAGCGCCTGAATTATGCAAAGCTTTAAATATGCAGCAATATAATATTTATCAAATTAATATTGCATAATTTTAAATCATACCAGCCACGACGTCTCCAGCTTCCTCAACTGCATCATCGGTCATCACATGCACACGCGCATTCGAGCGCTGACGTTGGTTCCTCTGCTGCTGACCACCACGCTCACGACAATCTCTCAGAATATGCCCAGTCTTTCCACATCCAGCACAAGCAGCTCCCTTATATGGACAATCCCTAATTATATGACCAGTCTTGCCGCAACCAAAGCACTTACCAGCTTGTACATAGCACTCGCCCAAATGATTCTTCTGACAATGGGGACACATGGGAATGGCCTGCTGCTGCTGTCCTTGATTTCCTTGATTATTTCTCTGATTATTCTGATTCTGCCCACGGTGCTGTCCACGATTCTGATTTCCTCTTTGGTTCTGATTCTGCTGTCTACCTGGCCTCCCATGAAAATTCTGTCTAGTCATTTTCCTTGCTCCTTTATCACTGGAAGTGTCCCTTCCTCTTTTCTAGCCCACTGTCGCATCGCGACGAATGATATCCTTCTCGATCCGATAACATGCGTCAACAAGTGCCTCAAAATCAGCAGAGATAACATTTACCAACCAAGTGCGAATCCTTGGGTTCAGCCCACTCTCAAACTTCACCATCTTAGATTCCTCATCATTCATCGTAGCCGGAGAAAATCTACCCAAAGCCAGAAACTTGCTCACATATTCAGACACAGTCATACCAGGTTCTTGCTTCAACATTTCAAAATCATGCCTCTTTTGCATCTTCACTGACGGAGGAAAATAAAACTTGTTGAACTCTTGGATGAATCTCTCCCATGGAATAGATCGGGGAAAAGGTTGCAGCTTAGCCTTCCACCAATGGTTCACCTCACCAAGGAGGAAAGGCCTCACAGCTTGGGTTTTCATATTGTCAGGGGCTCCATTCAGTTCAAAACAGTTCTCCACTTCATCTAGCCATTTTTCATCCATATCGGGGTCAGACTTGCCTTCAAAAGGCGGCACATGCGCTCGCTTGAGCTTCTCAAAGTAGTATTGCACATCTCTTATTGGTTCATAAGGAGGAGGAGGGGCAACTTGCTGAATCATTCCCTTGCCAATCTGAGTTACGGTCTGACAGAATGCTTGGAAATCCGGAATAAGAAGTGGCACTTGTGGAAGAGGGTTTCCTTGAGCTGGTGGGGGATTTTCATTCTGCGGTGGAGGAGGAGGCGGTGGATTCTGATTCTGAGGAGGAGGTGGAGGAACTTGATCTTGAGGTTGTGGAGGGTTTGATTCGGGTGCATGGGCAGCATCTCTGCGAGGTCTACCGCGAGTCCGAACCATCTGTATACGGAGCAGAAAGATATAGATATATATATGGATCGAAATGACTGACTGAATTTAGACATGCTGGGAAAAAAAAGGAATTTAAAGCAGGAAAAAGAGCTAATCTGCGACATATCAGGCTAGCAGGTCAACCAGGGGACCCTATTTCCAACCTAAGTTGTCTAAGCTAATGCCGTCTCTTTTCTAAGATCATGACTTAAGTCTAAGATCAATTCTTAGATTTCTAAGATCATAACTTAGCTTCTACGTTCTGCCCGAATCTAGGGCCTGGGCTCTGATACCACCTGTAGCGCCCCGTACTCGGCTACCCCTCGTACGGTGCACCCGCCGTACTTTCCCTTTCGGAAAAGTACAAAGTGTCAATACTTAACTCGTAAAACCCATGGATAAACATGGATTACAAAGTCACGATCTTAACAGGTAGATAAAAATACGGCAGAATTTGAACCTTAATCCGAAAGCGTCAAATCGCGAATACATAGCAAAATTATACAAACTGAACCGATAGCAAACTACACTGTGAAATTATACAAACATTATCCGAAAAGAGTTCGAAAGTAGCTAAGTCCCAAAATGTCCCAAAGGCTCATCAAAAACTTTCATCATCGTAGCGACTTCAATAACCTATGGGTATGGCATTCTTGGCTCATCATTAACCCACTCGACTTCATTACCTGGCTCTGGGGGGAAAACATAAATGGGTGAGCGACAAAGTCGCCAGCAAGTATACAATAACACCGTACAATAAAGAGAAAACGGCATACAAGAATCAAACCCCAATTCCTTAGGTTAAAACATACCTGCCAATGCTTTTCCGAGGCATCATATTTAAAGTCATATCAATACTTAGCTAAAAACTAAATGTCATCACTTAGTTAGATTCTACGTGCTATAGCCAAAACTTACTTCTATGAAAAGGTATCATGCATAATGTGTATGATAATGCGAATGCAATGCAAATGCAACGGGAAACATTCTTTCTTTCATTTAGACATGCTCATAAAAATACTTGAACTTCCTTTCTTTCTTTTAAATAATGCTCATCATAAACAAGAGAGTGTGTCAGCCTATTATACCGGGCATGACTCGGTTCTTATAACATGATCACCTTCAGGTCTATTATACCGGACCTAGCTCGGTTCTTATATTCTTCAGACCTATTATACCGGGCCTGGATCAGTTCTTACATTCCATCAGACCTATTATACCGGGCCTGGATCGGTTCTTATACTTCATCAGATCAATTAACCCCGGATCTGTAGCGGGTTAAGCTGGCCAGAAGGGATGAAATTCTTTCAAAACAGAAACTTTATATAAAACATCGATAAAATCATGAGCATGGAACATATGAGCATGTCAATGCAAGTGCAGGAGATGCAACATGGTAAAATGCACTTATAACATCATAAACAACTTTCTTCATGGGCTGGAGAACGATCCAGCAGCATGTCCTGTATTGTCCGGCCTCAAAATCAACCTTTAGAGCCTATTTTCCAGAAACTAAAAATATGGACATGCACCACATGATCTTAACCACATTCTGTACAAATTTCATGCGATTTCGACAAGCGTAGGTGCCTCAATAAAAATAATTCCCAACAAGGGTACAACAGAAATTCTGTTGCACTCTCAACTCCATTCTTTACCTTGTCTCCATCCATAAACTCATTATGGGGCTCACTTAGCACCTGTAAATCTTTCCTATTTCCTTTATGAACAATATTCAAATGTCCATTCACCAAAACAAGTCAAAATAAATGCGATACAATTCATACAAGCACAAAGGGTCAATCTGTCCTGTTTTCCAGAATGTTACACCAATTTTCCCTCAATGGTTCACCATCAAGATCAATAGATAAAATCCATTTCTTTACATGGATATTTAGCTCTATGTCTTAAGTACTTCCTCTAAAAATTTCAGGTCAATCCAAGATGTTTAAGGTACCTAAATAATTTTTCTCCCTAAGGTGGTACGACCAGAAACTGTTTTGACCCCTTGATACTAAAAATTCATTTCTGACCAATCCACAAATGATTTTCCAGAAATTCCAACGCCACAATAAACTATACATAATAAGATACGACCATACCAAAAATAAGCTCAATCCAACGTTTAGAAGGTCTTTAACTAAGTCCATCAATTTGGCATAAAATTTGTACAGAATTCTGTTTTCAGCCAACATGCATAGAAATATCATTTCCCTTCCCAATTTTGTTCTTTAGCCTATAATCCAAGTTAATGGTCATTCAATAGACATAATAAGGGTTCCCTATACTAATTCAAGTCTCTTTTTAGCATGCAAAAGTCGTTCATATGGGCTGTTCATTCTTCCAAACAAAACAGTCCCCTATTCCAACAATTTCAAAACATAAGAAAAGGTAACAACTTAGGCATATTTTCACTAAAGTCATGTCTTAGGCTTCTAGACATTCAAGTATGCACATAATCACATATATTGTAAGGGGTTAAAGTATACTTGCCTCTTCAAGCTAAAGCTCTTGTCTTTGCTTGGTTATGAAGTGAGGTGTGATGAAATCCTTCACCTTCTTCACCTTAAGCATACGGTTTTAAGGAAATGAAATGAAAAGATTAGTCTTTATTCAATATAGGAACTAGGTTATCTTTAAGGCTAGAGCATCTTACCAAAATGATCTTGGAATGGAGGTTCAAGCACCTCAATATAACACCACCTAGAAAAGTTGAAGGCTTTCACCTATTTCAACCATGAAACCCACGGTTTTGGCATGGAGAAGGAGAGTTCATGTGAGCTTCATTCTTTACCAAAATGAGAATTCTCTTAAGGAAACTTGGAATAAGACTTACCTAGATGTCTTCTTGAGTCTTGAAGTTGAAGTTAAACTCCCATCCTTCAAGATGTTGGGGGCGAAACCTTGGTGAGGAGAATGGAAATTGTCTAAGTGTTTTGCTCTTGTATGATGAGAAGATAGATGTTTCTAGAATGGTTTGATTTAAAACATGTTAGGGACTTAAGAGAGGGGGGACGGTTTTGGAGGGACTTTTGTGAGGGTTAGGGCTTTCTTGAATGTTAA
>AP025063.1:13181396-13287352 GCA_036186865.1 Eustoma russellianum | reverse complement strand
AAATCAGGTCCTGTGAAAATCTTATCTCCAATCTCATCCCAATACAACGGCGATCGACATCTTTTTCCATAAAGAGCTTCATACGGAGCCATTCGAATAGATCGGTGATAGTTGTTATTGTATGAAAAATTCAACCAACTTCAAACTCTTATCCCAGCTACCTCCAAAGTCCAACACACAAGCACGCAACATGTCCTCCAATGTTTGTATTGTTCTCTCTGATTGACCGTCAGTCTTGGGATGAAAAGCTGAACTCATGCGAATTTCCGTACCCATCGCTTTCTGAAATGCCGTCCAAAACCTTGATGTGAAGCGGGGATCTCGGTCACAAACTATGCTCATAGGAACTCCATGCAAACATACAATCTGATCAATATATGTTGAAGCCAACTTTTCCATGGGTGCTTTAATCGATATCGCCATGAAATGAGCACTCTTCGTCAGACGATCCACAACAACCCAAATAGTGTCATATCCACTTCTTGTCTTAGGTAAATTGGTCACAAAATCCATAGCGATGTGATCCCACTTCCACTCAAGCACCTCAAGTGGTTGCAATAATCCAGCTGGCCTCTGATGTTCTGCTTTGACTTTCTGACATACAAGACATTTCTCAACAAAGTCTGCTGTCTGATTCTTCATCCCTGGCCACCAAAACTTTTGCTTCAAGTCATGATACATCTTATTTTCTCCTGGGTGAATAGACAATCGAGAATTATGGGCTTCCTGTAGCACTTCACTTCTTATCGCATCATCATTAGGCACACACAATCGACCTCTAAACTATAAATTGCCGTCACTACGGACTTCAAAATCGTCAGATGGCTTCTCCTTCAGCTTGCTCTTAACTTTCATCAATGCATCATCCTTATCTTGAGTCTCCTTAATCTTATCGATCAAAGAAGGAACCGCTACTAACTTTGCAAGTACGTCGGAAATCGAATTCACTTCTTCCAGACCAAACTCTTCCATATCATGCTGTAAAGGTGGTTGACGAGGATGACTCGTCTTACGACTCAAAGCATCAGCAACTCTATTAGCTTTACCTGGATGATACTGAATAGAGATGTCATAATCCTTGATCAACTCAAGCTATCGCCTTTGGCGCATATTCAGCTCCTTTTGAGTGAAGAGGTATTTCAAACTCTTATGATCCGTGAAGATCTCACACTTCTCTCCATACAGATAATGACGCCGAATCTTCAGAGCAAATACAACTGCTGCAAGCTCAAGGTCATGTACTGGGTAATTCTGCTCAAACGGCTTAAGCTGGCAAGACGCATACGCGATCACTCGCCCATTCTGCATAAGAACACAACCCAATCCATTCTTGGAAGCATCACTATAGATCACAAACTGTTCTCCTGAAATGGGTTGAGCCAAAACTAGTGCAGACGTCAACCTTGCCTTCAGCTCAGAAAAGCTACTTTCACAATCCTCATTCCATACAAATTTTGTCTTCTTCTAAGTCAATCTAGTGAGTGGCATAGCTATCCTTGAAAATCCTTCAACAAACTTGCGGTAGTAACCGGCCAGTCCGAGAAAACTTCTTACTTCAGTGACATTGGTCGGTCTCGGCCACTCAGTAATTGCCTCAATCTTTCTGGGATCAACCGAAATCCCATTCTCAGTAATAATATGGCCCAGAAATGACACACTATGCAACCAAAACTCACATTTACTGAATTTTGCATAGAGCTGATGCTTTCTTAGAATACCAAGTATTGTCCTCAGATGGGCTGTATGAGTTTCCTCATCAGGCGAATAAATCAGGATATCGACAATAAAGACGACCACATACTTATCCAACTGGTCCCGAAACACCCGATTCATAAGATCCATAAACGCTGCAGGGGCGTTGGTCAGTCCAAAAGGCATCACGAGAAATTCATAATGTCCATATCTCGTCCTGAATGCTGTCTTAGGAATATCCTCAGCTCTTATCTTCAATTGAAAATATCCAGATCTTAGGTCCACTTTGCTAAACACCCGAGCTCCCTGCATAAGGATACTTTAGATATTATTCATGATTATTATATTGAAATAAGACTTATTAATTACTTACCCGAAGCTGGTCGAATAGATCGTCGATCCGAGGCAACGAATACTTATTCTTCACGGTGATCTTGTTGAGTTCTCGATAATCAATACACAGTCGCATACCTCCATCCTTCTTCTTTACAAATAAAACTGGGGCACCCCATGGCGATACACTTGGACGAATCAACTTCTTTTCTAATAACTCATGCAATTGCTCTTTTAGTTCCTTCAGCTCAGTGGGTGCCATGCGGTAAGGAGATTTAGAAATGGGCTCAGCTCCGGGGAGGAGATTTATCTCAAAGGAAATTTCTCGATCAGGGGGGAGTCCTGGTAGTTCCTCTGGAAAGACATCAAGAAACTCTTGAACTACTGGAACTTGCGAAATGTCCACTGCTGCCTGCTCGACACTAAGAGCATAAACAAGATAGCCTTGACATCCCTTTCGCAACGCTCGACGGGCACGAGCTGTATTCACAAAAATATTCTTTGACTTCTTCAACTTGGGACCTCCTTGAAATGATACTTCCTCTTGCTCCGGGGCTCTGAAAGTGACTTTCTTCTGATTGCAGTCAATATGGGCATGGTTCTTAGACAACCAGTCCATACCAAGAATAATGTCAAAGTCACTCATAGCAATCGGGATCAGATCAGCCGCGAACCGATGGTCATCGAGCTCCACCGTGCAATTCTTATACAGATAATGAGATGTAAGCACTTGATCACCAGCGGCTTGGATTCGATAGGGTGATTTAAGCCAGATGGGATTGTGGTCTAATCCTTTTGCAAATTTCTTAGATATAAAGGAGTGGCTGGCGCCACAGCCACGACGTCTCCAGCTTCCTCAGCTGCAGCATCAGTCATCACATGCACACGCGCATTCAGGCGCTGACGTTGGTTTCTCTGCTGCTGACCATCACGCTCACGACAATCTCTCAGAATATGCCCAGTCTTTCCACATCCAACACAAGCAGCTCCCTTATCAGGATAATCCCTAATTATATGACCAGTCTTGCCGCAACCAAAGCACTTACCAGCTTGTACATAGCACTCACCCAAATGATTCTTCTGACAATGGGGACACATGGGAATGGCCTGCTGCTGCTGTCCTTGATTTCCTTGATTATTTCTCTGATTATTCTGATTCTGCCCACGGCGCTGTCCACGATTCTGATTTCCTCTTTGGTTCTGATTCTGCTGTCTACCTTGCCTCCCATGAAAATTCTGTCTAGTCATTTTCCTTGCTCCTTTATCACCGGAAGTGTCCCTTCCTCTTTTCTGGCCCACCGTCGCATCGCGACGAATGATATCCTTCTCGATCCGATAACATGCATCAACGAGCGCCTCAAAATCAGCAGAGATAACATTTACCAACCAAGTGCGAATCCTTGGGTTCAGCCCACTCTCGAACTTTACCATCTTAGATTCCTCATCATTCATCGTAGCCGGAGAAAATCTACCCAAAGCTAGAAACTTGCTCACATATTCAGACACAGTCATACCAGGTTCTTGCTTCAACATTTCAAAATCATGCCTCTTTTGCATCTTTACTGACGGGGGAAAATAAAACTTGTTGAACTCTTGGATGAATCTCTCCCATGGAATGGGTCGGGGCAAAGGTTGCAGCTTAGCCTTCCACCACTGGTTCACCTCACCATGGAGGAAAGGCCTCACAGCTTGGGTTTTCATATTATCAGGGGCTCCATTCAGTTCAAAACAGTTCTCCACTTCATGTAGCCATTTTTCAGCCATATCGGGGTCAGACTTGCCTTCAAAAGGCGGCACATTCGCTCGCTTGAGCTTCTCAAAGTAGTACTTGCGCATCTCTTATCGGTTCATAAGGAGGAGGAGGGGCAACATGCTGAATCATTCCCTGGCCAATTTGAGTTATGGTCTGACAGAATGCTTGGAAATCCGGGATAACAAGTGGCACTTGTGGAAGAGGGTTTCCTTGAGCTGGTGGGGGATTTCCATTCTGCGGTTGAGGAGGAGGCGGTGGATTCTGATTCTGAGGAGGAGGTGGAGGGACTTGATCTTGAGGTTGTGGAGGATTGGGTTCGGGTGCATGGGCAGCATCTCTGCAAGGTCTACCACGAGTCCGAACCATCTGTATACGGAGCAGAAAGATATATTTATGTATATATGGATCGAGATGACTGACTGAATTTAGACATGCTTGGAAAAGGAATTTAAAGCAGGAAAAAGAGTCAATATGCGACATATCAGGCTAGCAGATCAACCAAGGGGACCCTATTTCCAATCTAAGTTGTCTAAGCTAAGGCCATCTCTCTTCTAAGATCATGACTTAATTCTAAGATCAATTCTTAGTTTTCTAAGATCATAACTTAGCTTCTACGTTCTGCCCGAATCTAGAGCCTTGGCTGTGATACCACATGAAGCGCCCCGTACTCGGCTACCCCTCGTACGGTGCACCCGCCGTACCTTCCCTTTCGGAAAAGTACAAAGCGTCGATACTTAACTCGTAAAACCCATGAATAAACATGGATTACAAAGTCACGATCTTACCACGTAGATAAAAATACGGCAGAATTTGAACCTTAATCCGAAAGCGTCAAATCGCGAATACATAGCAAAATTATACAAACTGAACCGATAGCAAAACTACCCCGCGAAATTATACAAACATTATCCGAAAGAGTCCGAAAGTAGCTAAGTCCCAAAATGTCCCAAAGGTTCATCAAAAGCTTCCATCATCATTCTCTCAACAGCGACTTCAATAACCTATGGGTATGGCACCCTCGGCTCATCATCAATCCACTCGACTTCATTACTTGGCTCTGGGGGGAAAATAAATGGGTGAGCGACAGAGTCGCCAGCAAGTATACAATAACACCGTACAATAAAGAGAAAACGGCATACAAGAATCAAACCCCAATTCCTTAAGTTAAAACATACATGCCAATACCCTTCCGAAGCATCATACTTAAAGTCATATCAACACTTAGCTAAGATCTAAATGTCATCACTTAGTTAGATTCTACGTGTTATAGCCAACCCTTACTTCTACGAATAGGTATCATGCATAATGTGTATGAAAATGCAAATGCAATGCAAATGCAACGGGAAACATTGTTTCTTTCATTTAGACATGCTCATAAAAATACTTGAACTTTCTTTCTTTCTTTTAAATCATGCTCATCATAAAACAAGAGAGTGTGTCAGCCTATTATACCGGGCATAACTCGGTTCTTATAACATGATCACCTTCAGGTCTATTATACCGGACCTGGCTCGGTTCTTATACTCTTCAGACCTATTATACCGGGCCTGGATCGGTTCTTATATTTCATCAGACCTATTATACCGGGCCTGGATCGGTTCTTATACTTCTTCAGATCAATTAACCCCGGATCTGTAGCGGGTTAAGCTGGCCAGAAGGGACAAAATTCTTTCAAAACAGAAACTTAATATAAAACATCGATAAAATCATGAGCATGGAACATATGAGCATGTCAATGCAAGTGCATGGAATGCAACATGGTGAAATGCACTTATAACATCATAAACAACTTTCTTCATGGGCTGAAAAACGATCCAGCAGCATGTCATGTATTGTCCGGCCTCAAAATCAACCTTTTGAGCCTATTTACCAGAAACTAAAAATATGGAAATGCACCACATGATCTTAACTGCATTCTGTACAAATTTCAAGCGATTCCGACAAGCGTAGGTGCCTCAATAAAAATAATTCCCAACAAGGGTACAACAGAAATTCTGCTGCACTCTCAACTCCATTCCTTACCTTGTCTCCATCCATCAACTCATTTTGGGGCTCACTTAGCACCTGGAAATCTTTCCTATTTCTTTCATAAACAATATCCAAATGCCCATTCACCAAAACAAGTCAAAATAATTACAATACAAGTCATACAAGCACAAAGGGTCAATCTGCTCGGTTTTCCAGAATGTTATGCCAACTTTACCTTAATGGTTTACCACAAAATCAATAGATAAAATCAATTTATTTTCATGGATACTTAGAGCTATGTCTTGAGTGCCTCCTGTAAAAATTTCAGGTCAATCCAAGAAGTTTAAGGTACTTAAATAATTTTCTTCCCTAAGGTGGTATGACCAGAAACTGTTTTGACCCCTTGATACTAAAAATTTATTTCTGACCAATCCACAAATGATTTTCCAGAAATTCCAACTCTACAATAAAATAGACATAATAAGCTACGACCAAACCAAAAATAAGCTCAATCCAACGTTTAGAAGGTCCTTAACTAAGTCCATCAATTTGGCATAAAATCTGTCCAGAACTCTGTTTTCAACCAACATGCATAGAAATATCCTTTCCTTCCTAATTTTGTTCTTTAGCCTATAATCCAAGTTAATGGTCATTCAATAGACATAATAAGGCTTCCGTAGACTAATTCAAGTCTCTTTTTAGCATGAAAAAGTCGTTCATATGGGCTGTTCATTCCTTCCAAACAAAACAGTCCTCTAGTCCAACAATTTCACATATTAAAATCACTAAAAATGCTAGGTTTCATGCCAATCATGTCTCATTCAATATCAAACATAGGGCAGTCCCTAATCCATCACTTTTAACTCTTATTTCAAGTTTAAACATGCTTTATATTGCAACATAAGAGAGGCCTATCATGCAACCTTTCAAAACATAAGAAAAGGTAACAACTTAGGCATATTTTCACTAAAATCATGTCTTAAGCTTCTAGACATTCAAGTATGCACATAATCACATATATTGTAAGGGGTTAAAGTATACTTGCCTTGAAATGAAGCTTTAGAAGATAGATTAACTTCAAGGTAGCTTGAATCACTTGGGGTTCCCTCCACTTGGGCCATAAACACACGGTTTTGGGTCAACACAAGACCAACACTTAAAAGAATACTAACTAACCACAAAATGCTTAGAAACTTACCTCAAGGCTTAGAATCAAGCCTAGGTTCCTCTAACTCTTCTTCTTAGTTGAGATTGATGAACTAGAACTCCCTCTTGAGTCCTCCTAACCCACGGTTTTTAGAGAAATTAACATGGGTTACCATTCAAGCTTACTATACTAAAATTCCATCAATGGAGATATAAAATAAGACATTACTTACTTGATTGAGATGCTATGAGCTTGGGTTGATGAGACTTCTATTCCTCCTTGACTCCTAAAATTTTCGGCCTAGATGATTGGTTGGGGAAGGAGCACTTGAGATATCATTCTTGCTTGGAGATATATTTTAGGGTTTATAACTTAGAGTATTTGAGAAGATGAGTTTCAAAATCAAATGGAGTCTTGAAGAGCTATAGGGGCCGATTCTAGGAGGGTTGGGAGAGGGAAAAATAAGACTTGATTAGGGTGGCTAATTACTTGTTTGTCTTTTGCAACTTTTGATAAGGAGTTAAGAAGGTAGCTAGCACACCACAATTAAGAGGGTGTTGGTGGGTGGTTGGAGAATCTTCTAGTCTCTTGGAGACTTACCATGACCGATTTTTAATTTGTGTGTGGGGAGGGAATTTATTTTCTCACATATCACACAACATGGGACATAATTAAATAAAATGTGTTATGCTACATATTAAGAATCGGATAATTCACGGCGAATAATCGATACTTGAATCGAATATGTGAATATTCGACATTAACAAGCTTAGCAATATTAAGATAATCGATAGGAATAAAATATAGAATATTTCACTGTAGGATGATAAGGCTTTGATAGATCGACGAGAGATAAGAGTACCTGCGAATGTCCGGGATACGACAAACGCTTCATGGCTCGTTAGTACGGCAACATAATATATAAGCTAAATAAGACAAGTAATGGCAAAGTATCATGCATACATGTACACGTTTATATATATCATGCATTTAAGTCACTTATTTTGAAATCATTCAAATCCCCTTATCTCTACAATCTCCCCCTTTTGATGATTTTCAAAATAACTTATGCACATTATTTAAATGCTATCGTTCCCCCTTGAAACATGCACAAATTTTAAATTTGAATTTCGAATTTCAAATTGGGCTCCCCCTTGATTTGTGCAATTAGTATCAATTAGTGTCTCTCTCCCCCTTAAATCATGCTTTTCTCTCCCCCTTTATTTTGGAGAATAAATCAAAAGATTCCTGTCAATAAGGAAAGAAAATCAAATCATGTCAAATCAAATCATATCAACGGGAATCATGCCTAATTTAGAACGAAGAGATTCATACGTGGCTTGATTTAAGGCTTTTGTAAAAATATCCGCTACTTGTGCTTCTGTGCGTACGTGATCTTTGACAATATCACCATTGTTTACGTGATCACGAAGAAAATGATAGCATACTTCTATATACTTAGCCTTAGAATGTAACACGGGGTTCTTAGACAAGTTAATTGCACTCATACTATCATAATATATAGGGATTCTATTTACGGTAATTCCAAAGTCCGAGAGTTGTTGTTTTATCCACAACAACTGTGTGCAACAAAGGCTAAGTGCCATGTACTCAGCCTCGGTAGTGGACAAAGCAACACTTGCTTGCTTTTTGGAAAACCATGAAATGAGTGAGTTTCCTATAAATTGGCAAGTTCCACTCGTGCTTTTTCTATCTATTATGCAGTCACCATAATCTGCATCAGTGTAAGCATGTGAGTTAAATGTAGCATCTTTATCGTACCAAATTCCTAAGGTGGGCGTGTGCTTAATGTATCGAAATATTCTTTTTACCGCATTGAAGTGTGACACCTTAGGTTGACTTTGAAAACGTGCACACATGCATACACTAAACATAATATCAGGCCTACTAGCAGTTAAATATAACAAAGAACCTATCATAGATCGATATAAGCCATTATCAACGTATTTACGGTTTTCGTCTTTGTCCAATTTGGTAGTGACACTCATGGGGGGGGATGGTTTCAAATTTTTGAAATTAAACTTTTTAATCATGTCATTAACATATTTTGCTTGACTTATGTGAATCCCTTTACTTGTTTGTTTAATCTGCAAGCCAAGAAAATAATTAAGTTCACCAACCGTAGACATTTCAAATTCAGATTTCATGTAATTTTCAAAATCTTTAACAAGTCTATGTGAGGTAGAGCCGAAAATAATGTCATCAACGTAGATTTGGATAATAAGTAAATCTGATTTATCTTGTTTCAAAAATAGTGTACTATCTATAGTACCACGTTTAAAATCATTTTCTAAAAGGAAAGTATCAAAACGATCATACCATGCTCTTGGTGCTTGCTTTAGGCCGTATAGTGCCTTCTTTAGTTTGTACACGTGATCTGGATGTTTCAAATCTTCAAAACCGGGTGGTTGCTTCACGTATACTTCTTCTAGCATGAATCCGTTTAGGAAAGCACTTTTTGCGTCCATTTGATACAATTTAAAATCTTTCATGCAAGCAATAGCAAGTAAAAGTCGTATAGCTTCTAATCGTGCTATGGGTGCAAATGTTTCATCGTAGTCAATTCCTTCCTCTTGATTATAGCCTTGTGCTACAAGTCTCGCTTTATTCCTAACGACCTTTCCTTCTTCATTCATTTTATTCCTAAACACCCACTTTGTGCCTATTATAGTTTTATCTTGTGGTCGTGGCACTAAATCCCATACATCGTTTCTAAAGAATTGATTAAGTTCATCATGCATAGCATCAATCCAAGAAGAATCACTCAAAGCATCATGCACATTTTTGGGTCCAATTTCAGAAATCATAGCATGAAATTCATTTATTTCGTCCGATGTAATTCTTCTACGTGGTCGTACACCGTGAGTGAGATCGCCTATGATGAGATCATGTGGGTGATCTTTATGCCATCTTGGTTGATTATTTTCTATGTTGTCATGCATTTCTATGTGATCATGCATTTCTAGTGTGTCATTCATATCATACATATCAAAAGATTCATCATCTTCATTTAACACGGGCTTCAATTCAAAGTCATCTTCATATTCCTTATCTTTATCAATCTCACCAAATTCATTGAATTTCACATGAATAGATTCCATGATTTGTCTAGTGAGAGGATCATAACATCTATATGCCTTCGAATTTATAGAATATCCAACAAAAATGCACTCAATTGATTTGGATTCAAATTTGTCTAAATTGTCTTTTGTATTTAAAACAAAACATTTGCATCCAAACACAAGAAAATAGTCAATCTTAGGCATGTGATCATTGAAAATCTCATAAGGCATCTTGTTAATTTTCTTTCTTATAGATAGGCGATTTACAATATAGCATGCACAATTTACGGCTTCCGCCCACAGAAATCTAGGCAATTTATTTTCGCATAACATAGTTCTAGCGATTTCTTGTAATGTGCGATTCTTTCTTTCTACTACTCCATTTAATTGTGGAATTCTAGGTGGCGAAAACTCATTCTTAATTCCTTTTTCTTCGCAAAACGAAATCATCTTTTTGTTTTTAAACTCACCGCCTCTATCGCTTCTTATCTTTTTTACATTTACACCGTATTGATTTTCAAGTTGTTTAATCAATTTTGCAATCTCAACGGTGCTATCATCCTTGTGTGCAAGAAATAAAGTCCAAGTATAACGAGAAAAGTCATCAACAATCACACATGCATAGTGGCGCCCACCAAGGCTTGTAGTGCAACTAGGACCAAACAAATCAATATGAAATAGTTCTAAGATTCTAGTAGTGTTTATTTCGTTTTTAGGCTTAAGTGACTCACGTGTTTGTTTGCCTTTTATGTAAGATTCACACAACTGAAAGTTGTCTAAATCGAGCGTAGGCAATCCTCGTACTAGGTTCTTTCATTGAAGTTTTTCTAGTGTGGAAATGCCAATGTGTCCTAAACGTCTATGCCATAAATTCACATTGGGTTCATTTGACATAAAACACTTAACTTTAGCGTCTACTACATCATCCATAGAAAGCGTAAAGATATTACCTTCTCGTTTTCATTTTAAAACGGTTTCTCCATTTTTATTTATTATATTGCAATACGGGTGAGTAAAACACACATTGAAACCATTGTCAACAAATTGAGAAATGCTAAGAAGATTGTAAGATAAGTTGCTTACCAAAAATACGTTGGAGATTTGGAGAGTGTTTGGACTTCCAATCGTACCTTTTCCGATAATCTTACCTTCGTTGTTGTCTCCAAAGGTCACGGATCTGCCTTTTGTGAACTTCTTTAGTTTTGTGAATAGGCTCGGGTCACCCGTCATGTGTCTCGAGCATCCACTATCGAGGAACCACTTAATAGATGTATCTTTCGATGTGTGGGCTCCCTGCAATGTGCAAAGATAATTTAGGTACCCTTTTAACTTTGGATCCTTTCGAGTTAGTTAATCACCTCTTGGTAAAAGTAACTTTCGGTACCCATACTTGGGTGATCCTTCTCGGTCTATCAAATGGCAAGAATGTAGATGAAGGTGCGATATAGTAGACATGTGGTGCATGCACTTTGAGCCTTTGCCCAAGGACTCCCTTATACTCATTAAATGAAGGACGTTTTTGATATGTCCTTGTGTGTGTGTGCGTAGTGCGTGGATGATATGAATTTTGTGTATGCATTATTCTCTTCTTTTCATATCTATAAGGTACAAAGTTATATTTCACATGATATGAAGAAGAAGTGGGGCGTGATGAGGAAAGGGGCGCTTTTTGCGTCATCTTAGACGCCATTTGCGGCTTAGGGGTGTCTACTTTCTTAGACACAACAAACTTGGTTGGTTTGGTTGATACATCGTTAGTATCAACGTATCCCAGTCCAGTTTTGTCGCTGTCATGCTTTTGTGATAATATAATGCGATGCAACATGTTGGACCCTGTATCAAACTGTTTCATCATTTTCTCTAAATCGGTTTTCCTTGATTTCAAATTTGAAATCTCGGATTTCATTTCATTATTTTGAGTGGTTAATGATGAAATCTCTGTTTTTAATGCAGTAATGACGCATGATGACTCTTTCTTTGAATCGCTTAATTGAGCGACATGATTCTCGTTAGAAGATTCTAACAGTTTCTTGTCTTCAATTAATCGTTTCTTTTCTTTAGCGAGAGTCTTGGTGAATTTGTGCAATTCTAGATACTGACTAAAAAGATCATCATAAGAAGGTTCAGAGTCAGAGTCAGAATCAAATGATACCTCATTAGATGCTTTGGATGCAAAGCACACTTGTGCGGTCTCCTCTTCGGTCTCAGTTTCAGAATCTGATGAATCACTCCAGGTGGAGGCCTTTAGAGCACGTTTCCTTTGTTTGGGTTCTGAGACGAGTCTATTTTTGTTCCGCTCCTTGTCAGGGTATTTAGTAGTTTGCTTTTCTTTATTTGGGCAGTCATATGATAAGTGCCCGAGTTTGCCACATTCATAACATTTAACGTCTTTATCGTTTGACTTGTTCTTATTTCTCTTAGTCGTAGTACCCTTATTTTTGTTTCTGAATGACCTTCTCATAAATTTTCTTAATCCTTTAGCCAATAGAATTAGGTCATCATTATCTGATTCGGAATCACTATCATCTACGTGATCGGAGGGAGGGGAGACGTATTCATTTGATTTGAAAGCAATAACTTTACCTTGTTTAGATGATTCTGATTTCCGTATGGTGAGTTTATTCTCATAAACTTTAAGTGATCCGATTAGTTCTTCCATCTTTATTGATTTAGTTTCCTAGTTTTCTTCTATTACGGTCACTTTAGGGTCCCATTCAGAAGGAAGGCTTCGTATGACTTTCTGTACCTTTTCCTGAGTAGTAAAAGCCTTACCAAGAGACTCAAGAGAGTTGTAGATGTTAGTCAAACGAAAATCCATATCTACAATAGACTCATTGGGCAATAATTTAAATGACTCTAGTGTAGACATAAGCATGTTAATTTTTGACTCTTTCACTTGACTCGTGCCTTCGTGTTTCATTTCTAGTATCCTCCACATTTCTTGTGCACTCAAACAGTTTGACACATAACTAGACTCACTTTTACTTAATCCGTTGAAAAGCAATTGCATAGCCCTAGCATTCATACTAAGTTTCTTTTTATCATCACTCGTATATTCCTGTCTAGTTTTAACAACTTCTAAAGTGACTCCGTCTACGGTGGATACCTTAGATGGGACATAAGGACCATCTTCAATGATTGACCAAAGATCTATATCTATAGCCATAAGAAAAAGCTTCATCCTAAGTTTCCACTGAATAAATGACTCACCGTCAAAAAGTGGAGGCATTTGGCTCGACATACCTTCTTGCTCGGTTTTGAGATTTGTGGTTGCCATCTCACTGAATTGTTGGATTCCCCTAAGTGAGTGTTCCTGCGCTCTGATACCACTTGTAGGATCTGCAAGGCACCACTAGAAGGACGGGTTGAATAGGTGGTGTGGAAAGTGTGGTTTTTAAATTTCTTTGAACCTAACCAATTCAACTTCTGAAAACAGATTCTGTTTTCAGGATCTATTTTAAAACGTTTTTAAATCCAGGTTAGAGGTCTCCAAAAATTCTGAAATTTTTAGAGAACTTAGCCTCAGATGTTATGATGGTCCCCTAAAAATTTCAAATTAAAATTCAACCTTTAACCCCTTCAAAAACCGTTGGTAATCAGGTTGCTCGAATCTGCCAGAAACGGTAGATGGTTTTGAAAAATTTATTCCTATTTGTGTGAACGTCCAAATGCTCTGAAAATTTGACCACTAACTCCTTATGTACTATATTTAAGTGTGTTGAAACAGTTTTGCAAAATTCTTTTGGGAAGTAGGTCAACTACAATAAAAGTCTCAACCTTTGCAAGTCTGAAAATCAGACTGCACTAGTCTCAGCACTTTTGATGTTTGATTGACTTATACTTATTCAAAAGGGTTGAAACTTGTGCCAAATTAACCCTATAACTTGTGAGTATATTTCTGAAAATTTTGCGTGATTTTTGAAATACGTTAACTATTTTTACGAATGCAGACAAGAAGGATAATCAGTGCAGTAACTTAAAAGTAAATGCAGAAAGTAAATGGCACCAAGAATTTTATACTGGTTCGGTTATAAACAACCTACTCCAGTCTTCAAGGAACACCTTCCTTGGTTCACACTAATCACACACACGCAGTACACCTTACCACAGAGTTGATAGAGTTACACCTAACTCCAACCCTTTACAAACCTTGTATAGCGAATACAATTTGCACGAACACCACCACCTCGCAAGAATGAAGATTGATCACACCTTGATCAATCTTTTACAAAGATATATAATGAGTGGTGGTCTATGTCAAGCCTATTCAAGATTGAAGAATATGAATACAATAGGCTTATAAGAAAAGAGAAAGAAAGAGGATGTAGAAGAAGAAGAGCTAGGCTTTTTTAACACTTTGATTTGCAATGTTTGTGCTTGTTTTGTTTGCTCTCTTCTCTTTCCTTTTAACATGGTCCAGCCGTCCCCCTTGGTGTGTCTCCTCCTCTTGAAAATTATCTTTTAAGTCCTTGAGAGAGTGTAAGACATCATTGTGACAATGTCTTGCTTACTTGGCATCTTCTTATTGGATGATCATTTAGTCTTCGCTTACTTGGCACCTTCTCATTGGATGAATGTTGTCATCATTGATGACTTGGAAACAAATCTGAGAATTTCACTTAAACATGTGCCAAAATCATCACAAAATAACTTCCATAAATCATAAGATATATCACATAAATTGCAAGACATCAAATCCTTCCTTGCTAGAGAAAAAAATCGACCATAATGTCTTATTGCCATGCTTAAAATTCGGCATGTGACACATGGAAATAAAGTTCAAATCATTACCATTTTTCTTTGATTTTTCTCATTAAAATGAATCATCAATTTATGGTAGATATTCCTATCACATGAGAAATCAACTTGGACACCATTTAGCTCTAGAATTCGGCCACACCATGTCTTCACACATGCTGAAAAATTTCAGCATGTGTGATATGTATAATATCACACTTTATTAATTTAAATAATATTCAAATCATTTCCATAACATCCTCAATTAATCCTCATGATTCAAGATAGTAAAATATGGCATTTCTTAGTGCTAAAAATCAGCCATAATACAACACACATGATGAATTTTCAGCATGTGTCATATATTTGACATAGTTTGAAATGTTACCTTTTGTAGCTCCTTCCTTTATGTCACCAACTTTGTGTGATTGATTCTTGACCAATTCAGATGCCATCAAGGCTCCACATATGCTCCAAAATGGCTGTTGTCGGCGTTGGAAATGATTGTGCATGTGCTGAATTTTATTTTTGCTAACTTTGTAAAATAATGCACATTTAATAATACACACATGTTATATTCCAATCAGCCCTTAATTTAATTTTCTAGAACACTTTAAGATGTATATCATATGTAAAAAGTGTCTAGATACGTGTCACATGATATACCAAAAACGTTCCATGTGTTGTGTGCGTAGAAAACCGAATTTTCGATATTTATCGCTTACCCGATTTTTCTCTAATTTAAATTCTAACTTTTGCACATGCTATATATATTATGTTATACATAATATACTTAATATAGACTTTAAATCTCAACACTTGGCTGGTCTAAAGTGGTACCATTAATATGTGACAAAATTAAACTTGGAATCTTCACATTTTGGCCTTAATGTGGAATGATTTGTGTGTGCCAACATGGAAAGTATTTTTGTCTGAATATTACATGTAGTGCACGAAATTTTCATCAATTTTTGATGTATAGGGGCTGACCATTTATTTATGGCAAGTACGTGACACGTTGGCGAAGTTTCGGTATTCGCCCGATATGACAATTTTCGGTTTAGAACCTTTTTTCGTGTCGTATTTAATTTGTCATCACCATATCTTATATCATATGATATAAGACCTGAATATACTCATAAGTATGAGTTAAGTATAGTGGTGTGACGTTAACGTACGTACGTAAAATATATAACGTGTCGGTAGTACGTTGGAATACATGTATATGTGTCTTTTTTAAAACAAATCTGAAAATATATGTAATATATGCGTATATAGCGTGTATATATTTAAGATGGGAGGAGGAGAAAACTTTCTTCCTTAGCCTTGTTGCGTTTGTGCCTTTTCCAAATGTGGCTTCCTTTAATGAACTACTTAGTTTATTAAACTAAGTACTTCACTTAATGAACTAGTTTAGTTCATTAATAGTGGCATCTGAAAATAGTATAAACACAACAAATGTTTGCCATATGATGTAAGCTTTAACACTTCATGGCTCGTTAGTACGGCAACATAATATATAAGCTAAATAAGGCAAGTAATGGCAAAGTATCATGCATACATGTACACATTTATATATATCATGCATTTAAGTCACTTATTTTGAAATCATTCAAACCCCCTTATCTCTACACCCTTAGCTAAGGGAAGAAAAATTTTCTCCAAGAAACTCTAGAACACTCTCCCTCAAGAATTCACAAGGAGCAAGAGACTTCCCTCTTTTTCCATTAAGGAACACGGCTAGTTTGAGCCAAGGAGTCCAAGATCTTCAAGCCTCAAGAATCCTCTAGGTAAATATACTTTAAGCCCCTTAAGAGAATTTTATATCTTACATAGAGTGAAGCTCATGTTGCTCCTTTTTCTTGCTCAAAAAACCGTGACCCCTTGGTTCCTAGGTCCAAGCTTTCAAGATCTTAAGTGGTACTAATTTCTTAAGAGGTTTGAACACCATTCAAGCTTTATCTTGGTAAGTCAATTTAACCTCGATTTAGTTATATCTTCCACTTAAGAAAAGGACTAACCTTTGTTCTTGTTTCTTCCCCAAAACCGTGGGGTTTGGATATTGAAGAGGAGGAAGACTTCATTTCATCCAAGTTCCAGACTAAGGATGTTTAAGCTTGAAGAAGGCAAGTACACTATAAATGTTCATGACTTGTGTGTGAAAGTGCATGCTAGAATGTCTAGATGCTACTAAGTTTTAATCTTAGATGTGAAATGGTAAGTTGAAGCATGAAACTTTCCGTTTTCCTAGGAAAGTGGCTTGCATGTGTGTGATTCTCTTCAAAGGTGGTTTCTTTGATCTTTTTAAGTATTAATATAATGTCTAGCTAAGATGAATGTGGCAAAGTTTTATTCTTTTACATGTAAGGGGGACAGTTGGATGAAAAGAGGGATAAAGGTGATTCTTGTGAAAGATTATAACTTGTGGGGTAAAGAATTTGTACAAGATGTATGCTTTATGATTTTGGTGTAATATGTTCATGGTGAAAATGAAGTTTAAGCCTTGCATTGTGTATTGACAGGCTATTATGGGGGCATGGTACATACACGCTAGATGTGTCAAGAATAGATTTTGTTATGAACAAAATGTGCAAGATCAAGAGGTGTTATGTGTAACATTCAAACTGTTTTTGAAGTAATTTGTAGATGACTTTTAGAGTGTATTAGAACCTATAAAGTTAGGCTAAAATGGTGCATTTGATGAGTATTAAGTTGTTCATGATGAATAACTCAAGTGGGATTACTTTTAGTAAAGAAAGGTGACAAGAAGGTAAATTACTGGAACAGGGCAGAATAATGTGATGTTTTGTAAGACCTGGAAACGGATCTTAGAGGTATGAAAATAGGCTAATTTTTGGTATGACACTAGCCCTATGTATGTAGTAAATATGAGAGTTGGAATTTTGGTAAAAGGAGTTGCAGTTTATTCTTAATGGAAATTACGGTTTGATCACAATAAAATTCGTGGTAAAACTGGTCATTCCAGAAATCAGCATGTACCCATTTTGGAAAAATGAATAAATGACCCCTTGAATGTAATTATGTTACTCCAAAAATTTTATGAAATTTACTTAGGACATTGATGAACACATCCATGTAAATTGTTCATCATGGAATTATTATTTTATTGGGTAATTGCCAAGGTTAAGTTGGTATCACTAATCTGGAAAACTGGGCAGAATTAAGGACAGGGTTGTATGTCTTTATTCTTGTGGGCTTAGACTCATTTATAGGGTTTGGTCTTATGAGTTATAGTTTTTGGTATGTCTCCAATATTTTCCAGGCGTTGTCCAAATTAAGTGAGACTTAATGGGCTTAAAAGAAAAGTAAAAGAAAGGACACTGCACTGCTGAAATTCAGTAGTATCCTGTTTCGTACTTAAATAAATTAAGGGTCTTACACGTCTCGTAACATTACGAAATTTATATGGCGAATCGAAAAGACACCCTTATGCGTATGTATGACAATAAATCATGATTTTGGGCCTAAAACATGAGGTTTTGAGGCCGTGCAAACGGAACGATAATTCTGGAAATTTTTCCAGCCTAAAGAATAAGTTCGTATTTGTGTGTATGTAACGCATCATGTCATGGATTGCATAGTACATATCATACATTGCATCATCGTTATTTACATGATCTATGCGACTAGTTTATGAGAAAGAATTATGAAAAAGCGTTTTATTAAAGAAAAGTTTCCATTTTTAGAAGAACGTTTTCTGCCGGTACTGTGTGTTTCTGGCTAGCAGGACCCGCTCCAGATCCGGGGTTAATTGATCTGATGATAATGACCGTTCAGGCCCAGAGAGAATAGACCTGATTATGATAATAACAATACAGGCCCGGAGAGAATAGACCTGGTGATTATGATTGATGACTTGACCGTTCCGAATCCGGGAACAAGAGATTCGAAGAGAAGAAAATGACCGCCTCAGATCCGGATAGAATAGATTTGAACACTCTTGTTTTCTTAAAGATGATGTTTTGAAAGAAAGAACGAAAGAACTTATCTTCATTTTTTTCATGATGCATCACATGTACATATTCATGCGTGTTGCATTTAATGAGTCATCGAATATTGGTACATGATACTTAGGCTAAGTTGTTATGACTTGGTAGCTCCTAAGTTATGATCTTTATTGAGTGATGATCTTTTATAAGCTATGATCTTTCATAAGTTATGATCTTTGATAAGATATGATCTTTGATAAGTTATGGGATGAGTACTTACGAGTTTTGGATGGAAGGTCAGGTATGTTTCTAAACCGAATTTTGGTGTTCGATTCTTGTATGTACTTTCCATTTAATTCACGATTATTTATAGCTTACTTTCTGGTGACGTTGTCACTCACTCCTTATTTTTCCTCCCAAAACCCGTAAGAAATAGGGTCGAGTAGATCGAAGATGAACCTAGGGTTCCTTATCCGTATAAGAGCGGGAGATGGACGACTTAAGGAATTCAGCTATGATGGAAGTGATTGATGATCTTATTATGACTTTATGATGGAAACATTTACTTTTGGATTTCCACGTTTTTATGAACATGTTGTAAGACTACTGACGATTGCTTAGACGCTTTTATTTTAAAAGTTTTTATTCTGTCCCGGTTTTGCTTACTGGTTGACGTGTAAGCATGAAGGTCCACGTAATTTATTCTGGACTAAGATATGTTATGGACTGACACCTGGTACTCTCTGTAGTGAAGTACGGCGGGCGCACCATATCCGGCGAGGCCGGGGTGCGGGCCGCTACAAAACAAGTCTAAGTGAAGCAATTCTAGTACATGACTAGTACTCACTTCATGTTTCGGTTTTAACGTTTCTTTAATGTGCTTTCCTTTAATACCCATTTCTCACATTTGAAAATTATCTAAGTCTAAATTAATCATGCCTCTTATTAAATTATTTTTAGATAACTTTTCAATAGTTGAGATTCCTATATGGCCTAATCGTCTATGCCATAAGTTTACATCTAAGTCATGTGATATTAACAATTTAACCTTAGCATCTAACATGTTATCTAAGGAAATGGTATAAATGTTACCATCCCTATTTTCTTTTAATACAATTTTTTATTTTTCATTAGTTATATCACAAGAATCAGGAAGAAAATAAACATAATAACTGCAATCTATAAGTTGAGAAATACTTAATAAATTATAAGAAAAATTACTTACTAACAACACATTTCCTATTTGAAATGTGTTAGGGTCCCCAATTATTTCTTTTCCAACAACTTGTCCTTTGTTGTTGTCACCGAATGTCACCTTTCCTCCATTCTCGAAATGTTCCAACTCAGTGAATAGTTTAGGGTTGCCCGTCATATGCCTTGAACATCCACTATCTAAAAACCATTTAAATTGTATATTCTTTTACTTTGCCTCCTTGCATTCCTTGTGATTTTCCTACAATGGAGACAAAGCTTTAGGTACCATTTATTTGGGTTATTGAATGTTTGGGGCACCATCCTTGTTTAGATATCCCTTAGGTATCCAAACTTGGACATACCTTCTAGGCACATATTTGAGATTATTATAAGTTCAATAATACAATAGGATTTTCGTGTAATTGTCCATTCCATTTAAAAGATGATGCATGGTTATACATGTTATATCTTGGTTGGTAAGTACTATGTCTTGGTCGATTTTGATAGTGTGCATAAGGCATATGATTTTGTTTCTTGAATGGCGATATGTATGTGGTCATATGTATTTCTATAAGTCTTATATGAATTTTGCATATATTTACGTTCATAATAAGTTGGATGCATTTTATTATGTGTAGTTGCATTTATATACATATAGGCATAATTTCTAGGTTGTCTGGATGCAAAAATTTTCCTAGTAGCATGTTGATATGTGTGTGCTTTTGTGGGTGCAAGTTGTATTTTTGCCTTAGAATAAACAAATGGAGTAGAAGATGTAGCAGACAAAGTTGATTTTGTTGTATTATATGGCAGTTTCGTACTAGATGAAACAAACTTAGTCTTATCGTTTTATCGTTTCCATATTTTTGAGATGATATAAGTGTATCTAACATGTTTGTCCCAGATTTAAATTGTTCTAACATTTTTTCTAAGTTTAGTTTAGTACATTTAAGTTGTATTATCTCATTTTCACAACTTTCTAACTTAGACTTCAACATGCTATTTTCAGTTTTAAATTTTTGTTCGATTTTCCTATATGATTCAATTTTAATCTCTAAAGAATCAAGAGTATTAGAAGACTCTTGTTTAAAAGATTCTAATTGATCGGAAAACTCCAAGTTGGACGTCTTCAACTTGTCATTTTCTTCAATTAGTTTCTTCTTTCTTTAGAGAGCTACAGTCAGCATGCATCCTTAAAAATTCTTCATACATTTCATCGAATGACATTTCATTATCAGAATCTTCATCAGATGAAGAACTTACCTCGTTGGATACAAAATAGACTTGAGCTTCCTCAGTGTCAGATTCTGAGTCAGACGAGTCACTCTACGTGCTCGCCTTCATTGCTCGTTTGCCTTCCCTTAACTTGGTCTCCTTTGCCTTTGATTTTTGCATCTCCTTGTCTTGTTTATTGCTATTATTATTGTTGTTGACGTTTTTCTTTGTCGGGCAATCATAAGAGATGTGTTCTTTTTGACCACATTCATAGCACTTTAACTCTTTATTATACTATTTGTTGTTATTAGAGTTATTTTTCTTAGGTTGAGAAGAAGAAGAAGAAGATCGTTGTCTATTCCTATTAGGCCTTTTGAAAAACTTTCTAAGTTTTCTAGCTATCAATATTAAGTCATCGTCTAATTCATTATCACTATTACTATCATCATTATTTGCATGTGATTCAGTTGATTTGAAAGCTACAGACTTACCGGATGACTTAGATGACTCGAACTTCCGTTGGTTTAGTTTTACCTCGTAAACTTTAAGTGAACCGATCAATTCATCCATCTTAGTGATTGACTTTGTCTCTTCGATTGCTGTTACCTTAGGATCCCATTCAACAGGAATGCTTCGCATCATCTTTTGAACCTTCTCGTTGTTGGTAAATGATTTTCCTAAAGCTTCAAGAGCATTGAAAATGCTAGTAATCCTCAAATTCATAGATGTTATAGATTCATTCGGCAACATTTTGAATGATTCAAGCTTAGACATAAGCATGTTTATTTTCGACTCTTTTACACCGCTAGTACCTTCATGCTTTAATTCTAAAGATTTGCACATGTTGTGTGCACTTGTTCAATTCGAACACTTGTTCAATTCGAAACATATCTTGCTTCAGAAGTCGTTAGTCTGTTTAACAATAATTGCATTGCCTTAGCATTCATGGACATTTTCTTTTTATCTTCGGAAGACCATTCAATTTTATATTTTTCTACTTCTTGTGTGACTCCACTAACTTGTACAATTTTCATTGGAATGTACGACCCATCTTAAACTATAGACCATAAATCGACGTCTATAGCCATTAAGAATAGCCTCATTCTAAGTTTCCAATGAACGAAATTATTTCCATCGAAAAGATGACTTTGTGTAGACATACCTTTTAACTCACCTTTGTGAGAAAATATGGCCATTGTATGTACCTTTGATTTGAGTTTAGCAGGCTACTTTGAAATATTATTTCTTGGCCTTTTCTTATTTGTATGGTGTTGAATCTTGCTTCTTTGAGTAGTATTGGCCTCACTCTGATACCAATTGTTGGACCGTGCACCTTCAATAACACCACAAGAGGGGAGGGTGAATAGTGGTTAGCGGAAATTACACTACTACCCTTGATAAAAATCCCCTTTGAAACAGAATCTGAGACTACCTCACATTCAGAACCCGTTTTTGAAAAATTCAAAAATCCTTGTACACAACTCCAAAAATTATGAAAATTTCTAGAACTTAACTTCAATGTGTTTAAAAGACTCTGTCCAACAATTAGACAAAAATAAGGTTGTTTGGCCCTTCAAACAAATAAAAATATTCAGATGGTCAATATGGACAGAATTGGACAGAATGTTGTTGAAATTGAAAAATGTGTTTCTCTTTGAATACTTAACCAAAAAGGTTGATCAATTATGTCAAAACACTCATTAGGATGTCTAATTTATGTTTCCAAAAGGGCATGACCTTAAACAATTCTTGATTAAAACATAATTCAAGTTTTCTCAAAACTGGTCAGATTGCAACCAGATTGGAGCAATTATCTTGCAAAGACTGAAAGACTAACTTTCCCTTGTTCAAATAAAGTGATTCTTAATGCAAATGAAAGCTAATAGTCTGAAGTATAACTCCAGCAAAAATCAAAAATTTTGAAAGTTTTTAGCTATTTTTGCAAAATGTGAGAAGTTGTATGAAATCTGCTGTGGAAAACGGGCAAAATGCAGAAATGTAGAAGCATGACAATAACAGCAAGAATTTATTATGGTTCGGTCAATGTGAGCGAATCCAGTCTCAAGGAACACCTTTCCTTGGATTTCACTATGGTAGGAACCATATTACAACAATAACCAAGCTTGATCCTTGGGTTAAACACCAACCCTATTCAAGACTTGGATGAACACCTCTATGCAACTCTTGGTTGCAACACCTCTATCACCTATTGATGTAGCCTTATAGCTTTGGCTAATCAATCTTACAAATGAGACACAAGAGGCTTGTAGCTCTACAACAGATACAACAAGGAGACCTTGGCTACAAATAATGAAACAAGATTCGAGAGTAGAAGAAGAGAACAAGACAAATCAACTTTTTCTTTTCAAGTATGTTCTTCTTCGTCACCATTGCCTCCTATTTATAGTGTCAATTGAGCCTTGTAGATAAGAACTCCAATGTATCACCATCTACATCATTAATGCTTAAGTGTCTTCACATCATTGGTTGGCCACCTAATCACCTTGTACACATGGCAAAATGAAGCAACATAATATGTCCACCTTGGATATTATTTTTTACCATTTTTGCCATCTTGAAATAGTAAATAAAATGTTAAGATAAAGTAGTAGGATAATAGCCATAACAACTCCACTCTCTCCTCAACTCCTTGGCAAGATAATTGGCATGTGGGAGTTGAAAGACTCAAACTGAAAATCAGCTCCAAAAACCATGTAGCAGCCGTTGGCTACCTCCTAGTTGGCAACTTTTGCAAATTAGCTTCTTTTTGGTTGGTCCTCTTGTCACCAAGCTATAAAATGAATTACACATCATCTCCACCTGAATATACATGTTTTTCAACACACACATATATGTATATCAACTCAGATTTTTGAAGAAGAAATCAACAAATAATAGTTGACAAGATTATGTCAACATATAACATAAAAATTCTCATTATTTCTTCTTGTATGTTGTGAACATTTTCACACCTTGAACATCTTTAAATTCTCTGAAATACGATGATAAATATACTGCTATAACATATAGAAGAGTGTCTTCAAGAAAGAAATAGAATGTGACATCACAATTCGTCACATATCCCGCTACCATCGATAATATCATCATTTGAGAAAAATAATATAAAACCACCATATAATCTTCAAGATAATCATAACTCAAATCCAGAATGAAGATAACAATATACTCAAGAGCTTCCTTGAGTGAAAATACCAAAAACACCCTCCGGGGTAAAATGACCAAAATGCCCTTGGTGAGAGAAAACTCTAAAAATGACCTCGATGGTCAGAAATGAATATAATAACACTTTTGTCATGATAAATATGGTAAGAATAAGTCCTTGAAGTATTTTCACCACATCATGTTCCTAAAAAACTCAAAATACCAATTTTGTCCTTTTTGGTAGGTTGTAGAAACTTCCAAGGCACGTTAATGACAAGTTATTTATAATAGTCAAAAACACATAATATCCACATAATGAACATATATAAATCACGTACAAATGAGGACAACCACTTTATCACATTTAAAGTAAAATTTTCAAAAAACCCTAGACATCAATCGATCGAAGTGCCTCAGCTTCAGAGATCGATGTCTCACAGTGAGTTTCAGAGTAGGTCTCTGCCTTCATTGATCGATCAAAGTGAGGGTTCGATGTATACATCGATCGATCGATGTGTCCCAGGTTTAGAGATCGATGCATCACAATAATGTCTTAAACTTTCTCTGCCTTACATAGATCGATCGATGTAAGGGATCGAAGTACATCAATCGATCAAAGTGCAACAATCTGAGATATCGATGTTATTTTTCTCAACTTTCTCAACTTTTAATCACATATAACACCATGAATGACATTTTTATGCATTCACCACTTAAAATCATGACTTTGAAAATTATCCAAACATATTTCTCAACAAAAGAACACATTTTGAGACATAGATCTTTCACATAGATTGATCTATGTATACTTTAGTCCCTAAAATGAATATATGGATTGATTTATGTGAGGACTAAACAAAAATAAAACCACATTGTCCAACATCGACCTCTCAGGTTAAAGCACATCGATCAATTGATGTGACACCAGTCTCTAACATAAGAGACATCGATCGATCGATGTATGTAGTTAAGGTTCAAAATTGAATCCACACTATCAAACATCGACCTCGCAGGCTGAAAGCATCAATCGATCGATGTATACAACAATCTGTCAGAGGAAAGACATCGATTGATCGATGTCGGTAAGTTGCAAAAATTGAAACCATGCTGTAATACATCGATATGTCAACTTGACGACATCGATACATCGATGTGACATTAGTCTCTAGATTAAGAGACATCAACAATCGATGCCGGTAAGTTGCAACTTGAAACCACATTGTAAGTGTTTTTGGCCCGTCCCGAGCCTTAGGATTCGAAACGTTGCATTTGCCGTATTCTATGACGAGAAATACAAGACGTCAGTACAAATAACATACACATTAGCAAAGTGACGTAGGATAAGGTCGTGGAAACCTCATAAGACCTTTAAAAAAATTAATCCAAATTCTAATGCAGAAATAAATAAAGTCTAGGACTGACAAGACCCTAACATAGTAAAAACAAAATCCGAAGTCCAACAAAAGTCTAAAGTTCCCAAGCATGATGGTCAAAATAAATGTCCTGAAGAATCATCCAGAAAATCATCACATATCGACTGCCAAGTCCTCGCACTGAGCCCATTCTACGTCAAAATACAGATTCAATTGTCGGGTGAAGTTGGGGGGGGGGGGGAAGGGGGGTATAGATTGTTTAGCCACCTAACACGACCTCTCTTTGGCTGATGATTTGACCTGGGGAAATAAAATTTTCAATGGAGTGCGTGGTACCACAACATGAAAAACATGAACACACGTAAGCTTTTTCACTCATAAACACAAAAAGACTACGTCGTGACAAGAGGAAAAATCAAAAAGGAAGAAAGGAATCCACTTCACCACAAATCATCGAGTTTAACATAATTAATGGAAAAAGAACAAGTAAAACATGAAATGACCAATAATACTTCTACTTGGTGCTAACCGATGGACCCAAAAGAACCGCTAATTATATTACCGCTTGACATCTAATTTTGCGGTATACTTCAACATCCTGCATAGGCACTGAACCCAGTTGTCAACTGCGTTGGGGCTGCATTAGCTTATCAAAGATTAAAAGTTGAAAACATGCTCTTGGCATAGTCAAGTCCATTTAGCTCCAGAAGCATCTTCTTCAATCATCCAAACGCAGCTTATTATGTCGTCGTTATCCTTTGCATTGCTTCTTTTTTTTTTACAAATATTCGGGTGTTTCTTTTGTAGCGTCCCGCCCGGGACTAGAGTTTCGGCTCAGTACATCGCCGTACTCTATTACGAGAAGTACAAGGCGTCGATAGTATACATGTGCATGTCGACATGAATCAAGGATTGATATAGCAGAAGCAACATATGTTGGATTTGATATGCTCATATGTGTAGTGCACGACATGTGTAACTTAAGTTACATATCAAACATATGTGGACTTGTGTATGTTTTATATTATATGTTACTAATGTCATATAATATTTGTACGTATCCACATGTTAAGTGATCACTGTGGTATATCAGTGGATACACAGCGTAATCTAAATGGTGGTGTAGACAGTCATACGGTTACAGTCCTTGATGGTAGGACTCGTAAAATCGAGACCGTATTATTAATGACATCTGGTCCCTGAGGGACAAGAACCCACGAGTATTCTTCTTGAAGTGTTTTAAGTAAGCTATTTAATATATACAATTTACTTTATATACTAAAATTTCCGTTTCATATTTAATAAGAAATTTAACGGAAAACATTTCATATTTATTAAAAAACGTTTATCAGACTTTTTCATTGAAACATTCAGTATACGTTTCATACTTCATTTTTGTCCACTATATATATACGTGCAAGTGTGCAAGTGTGCAAGTGTGCAAGTGCTGAGGGCATATTTTTTTGAGCGTGCAAGTGTGCAAGTGCTGAGGGCATATTTTGAAAGGTGTTCCTTTGCAAAACTGCTGAAGCTTCTATTCTGTTGCCTTGCATTTTTAAGTCGCTGAAGTTTTGTTTCTTTGCACATTTGCAAAGCACCCGTGTCTGTATATATATATATATTTAGAAAACACTTTCGAGAGGAAGACACGATATCTATCTTTTCCATCGGAAATAGTAGTGATAGTTGTTGATATTTTATTAGTGAATTCAATAACGGGTGGGTTCGTGCAATCCTTGGAAGACACAATTGTCACGCGTGTCAATTACTACAGCGTTTACCAATAGAGCAATGTACACTTCTGCATTTATTTACTTTGCTTTTGTGCTATCTTAAGCGATCATCGTGTAACAGATTTACCGATTAAATTAGATATAGCAACCTTGGATGGCATGCGCCCTTTTGTTGCTCGTGTATGTGTGGAAGTGGACGTATCGCCGGATCTTCCTAAGAAAATATATCTGCAGGCAATGCAAAACTGATTTTACAGCAAGTTATCTATGAAGATTTAGCACAGTTTTGTGTTACATGTCGTCGTCTTGGACATGCTTCAGGTGCATGTGAGAAGGCCACCTCTCTTCTAGTTGTGTCTTCTCGTCTGGCAACACAATGGACGCCAAAGAAACAGCCAACTATCAACACCAGGATCCTAGATGATCCGGTTATCCTGTCTAGGCCATCGGATACTATCCCTTCGGAGGATCCTTTGCTGGCTCCCAATGATATACAAGATCTCTCTCGTTTGGGTCTGGATGTTGAATATCCGCCTCAACAGGAGGCTCAGGATATGGGGGATTTTGGTCACTCCTCGGATACTGAGTTGCATGTAGAAGATCTTCCCCCAAATTGGCCGTCCATTTCTGATGAAATTGTAAGAAGGATTCGATCAATGCCAAAATCACCATCAGAAGACATACTAATATCCCGCCTTATGGATCCGACACCAGATGAAGGTTTTATCACAGTAGTCCCACGTCGTCGACATAGAACTCGTAAAGAGTTACCCCCTCTGCCACCTTCTATTATTTTAACTTGTAGTGCTACGCGTTCTTCGCATGGGAGTGATGTCACACTGTCTCAATAAATATTATAGTCTGGAATATTAGGGGTATTCGTACCTCGTTTGCTCGCTTGCATCATTTAGCTCATTTTCATAAACTCAACTTGTTGGCAATTATTGAACCTAAGCATCCTTCGGTCAACATCACTAGATTTGGGATGGATCTCGGTTTTACACAGTCTCAAGCATCTGCATCCGGTAAGATTTGGCTTTATTGGCGGCAGGAGGTCTTTCGACTTGTGGATATTCAAGATGGGGATCAAGTCTTTCATTAACAGTTTTGTTATTCTCTATTAAATTTGACTTTCACTTGCTCGATTGTTTATGCACAACATACTATCCTGCTTCGGTGGCAGGTTTGGCAGGCTTTACGGGGGTTTTCACAACAGATGACAACTCCATGGTTGGTATATGGAGAGTTTAATACTTTTTGTACCTTATATGATCATCGTGGGCGTTCTCAGCCTATGTTATCACCTCTACAGGATTTTAATGATTGTATTGAGGATTGCGCTTTGATGGACCTACCATATCATGGTACACGATATACTTGAACGGATGGCCGCGGACTTGGCCAAGTGCGGTAGAGGCTTGATTGGATCTTTATTAATTCCCTTTCTCAGGATGCCTTTGATAAGCTATCCCTTACTCATTTATCGCGTATATCTTCGGACCATACTCCTTTACTATTCACATGTGATAAATTGTGGATACTAGACGGCGGACTTTTTGATTTTTGGATCCCTGGCTATCATATCTGGATTTTAATTCTTATATCAAGGAAGCTTGGCTCTCATATCCAACTACGGGTGGCATGCATGGGTTTTACAAGAAATTGTCTCATTTAAGACATGACATAGAGCGATAAAGTAAAGATGTTTTTGGAAACATCTTTAATAAGGTGGCATATGCAGAAGAGCAGGTTCGGCGTGCTGAAACTGCACGGGAACAGTTTCCTACGGAGGATAATCGTTGTTCATATAATCAGGGAAAGGCAGAATTCATTCAGGCTACTACCTATGAGTTACAGTTTTGGAAGCAGAAATCTCGAGTCCGGTAGCTGCAAGATAGTGAGGCCAACACCCAATACTTTCACTCGCTTTTTAAGGTCAGGCAGGCACAAATTTGTGTACAGAAAATATATATACTACATCAGATGTATCATGCGACACCTCAAAAACCATTCAGAATGAAGCAGTTTAATTTTATAAAGCCCTATTTGTGAAGGAACCCACGTAAGGCTATGATTCTATTTTACAATATATTCCATAGTTAGTGACAGAAGAGGATAATGCACTACTGACTTGTCTTCTGCAGGCGGATGAAATTAAAGACGCGGTTTGGCAGTTAGACCCTCAAAGTGCAGCTGGGCCAGATGGATTTAATGGTAATTTGTTTCGTTCATGTTGGAATATTATATATATGGATGTGATTTTGGCAGTGCAGGAATTTTTCCTGGGCATTCCTCAACCTTCGGTTATGGCGAGCGCATTGATCACACTGATCTCGAAAGTACAGACACCACATACATTTAGCGATTTCAGACCCATCTGTTTGTCAAACTTTCTAAGTAAGGTTTGTACTCGCATAATTGAATCGCAACTGAACATGTTTCTCTCCAAATTGGCATTGCCGAAACAAACAGGTTTTCTAAAAGGACATGATATTTCTTCTCAAGTCCTCTTAGCTCGAGAAATCATACATATGCTTGATAAGGGTGGTAGTCACTTGTGTCTGAAGTTAGATCTGATAAAGGCTTTTGATCGCGTCAGTTGGGAATATTTGGAGTTACTATTATTAAAATTTGGCTTTGCACATTTTTTTGTTTGTGAAATTCTCAATCATCTGCACACTACGCATCTATCCGTTTTAATCAATGGTGTTCCCTCTGTATACTTTCGGCCTTACAAAGAAGTTAAGCAAGGTGACCCTCTTTCACCTTTATTATTTATACTTTCATCGGAGGGTTTCAGCAGGGGGCTAAAGGCCTTAGTGACAGCCAATAGAATACAGTCTATCAGCCTAGGACGTATTCTATTCCATATTTCTCATCTTGCATATGCTGATGATTTGTTGATATTTTTGACATCATATGAGGCTGCTTCGGGGCAAAAGGTTAATTACAATAAGAGCAGGTTTATTCCCTCCTTTAACACCTCACTGTTGTGCCAGCAGCGATTTGCGGAAATATTATGTATGCGTTCAACAGGGTTGCCTTTTCGCTATCTGTGCTCTACATTACACAAAGGTATTAGTAGAGCGCGGTATTGTACGACACTTCTGGAGCACATTGACATGCGATTAAATGGATGGCATAACAAACTTCTGTAGCAGGCAGGTAGACTACTTTTATTGAGATCTTTCATCTCTTCTCTTCTATTGCATATTATGGCAGCAGGTGGTCTCCTAAAATCAGTTATTAAAATTATAGAACGTAAGATAGTTCATTTTTACTAGGGGCAGAAGCGACACTGGGTCTCATGGTCTGTTATTTGGACACCATGTTCAGAGGGGGGGTTAGGACTTTGTGATCTTCGGGCACCGCGGATAGCTTATAATTGTCCTATTTGGTGGAATTATCAGCAGAACACTTCTCTTTGGGGTCATTATATACATGCTAAATATGGACATCGGGGGGATTATTGTTCGCGGCTACCAGATTCACCCATTTGGATACTCATTTGTAAGTCTCATGAGCTTTGTCTCTCGCATAGTCAGCAGGATGGCGTCTGTTTAATTTGGACCCCTACACCATTGGGGACTTTCATATTGAGCTCCACATATGATATATGCCGAGTATCTCATCTCGTAATTATTTCAGCTCAGTTCATTTGGCACAGACAACAGCGACCAGTTATTCGTAATTTACTTTGGCGTATATATCACCGAGCACTTCCTATGGATAATTATATCACTAAGTTTTTCGTTGCATGCCCCACTCAATGCTTGTTTTGTAAGTGGGATTCGACAACGATGGATCATATTTTTTACACTACCCTTGCATCCCGCTATGGCTATTTTATTCGGCGGCTTTATCTGGTTCTTCCCCAGCTTGGAGTTTATGGCCTTACCTACTATCTTTGTGGTTTTGAAGTACATCAAACACACTTGTTGATGTTTTGAAAATTGTCATCCCGGATCTCATTATTTTTAATGTTTGGAGGTGCTATGCTTCTATCACCTATGGTGATGGTGCAGTATATATGACCGAGTCTATCCAGGCGATTATCCGTTTTGATATTCACATGTGGGCTAAAACGATTGATGGCACAAAGCTAGCGATTGGAATTCAATCAGTGCAACATTTGGGCATACTGCCACCGCTTCGCAACCACAGAGTGCAGCTTATAAGATGGCTTGTTCCTCCTATTGGTCGATTAAAGTTAAATACTGATGCTGGGGGCAGGGGGTGCTATTCTTAGGGATACTATTGGAATGTGCGTTGGTGCATTATCTTTTCGACTGCCGTGATGTGTACCACTTATGGCGGAGATACAAGCAGCATTATTTGGTCTGCTGTACTTTTTGCCATTCCATCGTCACATTCTTTTGGAGACTGATTGCCTTAAATTGGTGAGCGGCCTACGCCATTCTACTAACGTTGCTGGTCATTATCACTTTCGGCTCTTACATGCTTTGGTTAGTCAGACATATGTCTTTGTTCAACATTCCTTTCGAGAGGCAAACATGGCGGCTCATTATCTGGCACAACACGGTTTATAGACACCTCAGACAGGTTTTTATACACGGCTCACTCTTCCTACTCTAGTCCGTAGTTGCGTTGCTTTGGACATTACTACTGGACACATTCAACGCACATGATTGTTACTGATGCTCTCAAAGTCTTCCATATGGATTGGCCATTCATTGCATATTCTGCCTACATACTAAGGGATGCAGGCAGGCGGGGTATGTCTTTTAGCTTATGAGTTGTCTTTGTTTTTGTACTGGTTGCCTTACACTGATGTTTCTTGGCTTTCTGTTTGGTTTTGCATGGATACTCTTGGACACACTTGCGGTTCATTGACTCACTCTTTGGCGAGCACTTGGCTACCACATGTGAACGACACTCCTTACATATAATCCAAACGGGGTAAATATTTACTCTTTTTCCTTCGTGCAATAATTTATCCACAAGGGTGGTTTTACTTGTCAAGGTTTTAATGAGGCATATCATATACCGTTTGAATACCATCTCCTAATGTCTCGACTGTAGGATCTGCAAGGCACTACTAGAAAAGGGGGGAGGGTTGAATAGTGGGTGCGGAAAATGTGGTTTTTAAAATAGTTTTAAACCAGAAACCCAACTTCTGAAAACAGTTTCTGTTTTCAGGACCAGTTTTAAAATGTTTTTAAAACTAGGTTGTAGGTCTTCAAAAATTCTGCAATTTTTAGAGAACTTAACCTCAGATGTTATGAGTGTCTCTTAAAAATTTCAGATTTAAATTCAACCTTTAACCCCTTCAAAAATAGTTGGTGGTCAGATTGCACGAATCTGCCAGAAACGGTAGACTGATTTGAAAAATTAATTCCTATCGTACCTCCAAATGCTCTGAAATTTTAACCACTAACCCCTTTTAAGTTATATTTAAATGAGTTGAAACATGTTTGAAAAATTGTTTTGGAAAGTTATTCAAATACGATCAAAGTCTCAACCTTTGCAAGCCTGAAAATCAGACTGCACTAGTCTCAAAACTTTGGATGTTTGAATGACTTACACTTGTCCAGAAGGGTTGAAACTTGCGCCAAAAGAACCTTACAACGTGTGGATATGTTTCCTGAAAGTTTCGTAATTTTTGAAATCCGTTTACTATTTTTATGAGCGTGATCAAAAAGGAGAAACAGTGCTGAAACTGAAAATAGATGCTGAAAGTAAATGACACCAAGAATTTTATACGGGTTCGGTTATAAACAACCTACTCCAGTATTCGAGGACACCTTTCTCGATTCACACTAATAATACACACAAAGTACATCTTACCACAGGGTTGATGGAGTTACACACCAACTCCAACCCTTTACAAACCTTGTATGATGAATACAATGCACACGAACACCACCACCTTGCAAGTCTAAGATTGATCACACCTTGATCAATCTTTTACAATGATAGAAGAATATGTGGTGGTCTAAGAGAAACCTATTCAAGCATATGAATGTAAGTACAATAGGCTTTTAGGAAGAAGAAAGAAAGAGAGTGTAGAAGAAAAGATAGAAGACTCCTTTTGCACTTTTGAATTTTTTAATGCTTGTCTTGCTTTTGTTTTGCTTTCTTCTCTTCTTTTTATCATTGTTGGCCGCCCCCTATGCTCTTCCACTCTTGAAAATTATCTTCTAAGTCCTTGGGAGAATATGTTGCATCACTGTGACATGTTCTTGCTTACTTGGCACCTCCTCATTGGATGATCATTAAACTCTTGCTTACTTGGCACTCATTGATTGGTTGAATGTTGTCGTCACTTGATGACTAGGAAAATCTGAGAATTCCACTAAAAACATGTGCCAAAATTACCATAAAACAATTAACATAACTTCCAAGATCATCACATAAATTAAGCAAGATAATATTTCTCCAAAAAGGGTGAGAAAATCGGCCATAACGAGAACTTTACATGCTGAAATTTCAGCATGTGATACATGGGTTTTTTTTTCAAATTGTTACCAAGTTTTCTTTGATTTATCTCTTAAAAATAAATCACCATTTAGTGCAAGACATATTTAACAATTATGGAATAAAATTATACATTAACAAGGCCACAAAAATGGCCTAGGTACATTACTACACATGCTGAAATTTTCAGCATGTGTGATATTCAAATATATCACAATTTTAATTCCATAAAATATTCAAATTACTTTCAAATTTTCTTCCAATTAATCCACCTTAATAAAGAAGTAAAATGTGCCCTCATAATGGATGAAAATCTGCCAGCACTTTAGTGCACATGCTGAATTTTCAGCATGTGTCACAATTGTGACAAAATTTGAAACATTATCTTTTTTAGCTTCTTCCTTTAAGTCACCAACTTTGTATGCTTCATTCTTGACCAATAAATATGCCAACAAGGCTCCACATATGCTGCATCTCAGCTGATATAGGCGTGTATAATGTGTTTGACATGTGCTGAATTTTATTTTTTTTCAAACTTTGTAAAATAGTGCACATTTAATAATATACACATGGTATATTCCAATCAGCCCTTAATTTAATTTTATAGAACACTTTGAGATGTATGACATATGTAAAAAGTGTCTAGATACATGTTGTATGATGTGCCAAAAACGTTCCATGTGTTGTGTACGCAGAAAACCGAATTTTCAACGATTATCGATTATCCAATTTTTCTCTAATTAAATTCCAACTTTTTGCACATGTTACATATATTATGTTACACATAATATATATAAATTAAAATTTAATATTCAGCACTTGGCTGGTCTTAAAGTGACGTCATACACATGTGACAAAATTGAAATTGGAATCTTCCACAATTTGGCCTTAATGTGGAGTGATTTGTGTGTGCCAACATGGAATGATTTTATGGATGCACATACCATGTAAGCCACGAAATTTGTAGCCATTTTTGAAGTGTAGGGGCTGGCCATCTATTTATGGCAAGTACGTGACACGTTGGCGAAGTTTCGGTCTTTGCACGATACGACAATTTTCGGTTTAGAACCTTTTAATATGTCGTATTATATTTGTCATCACCATGACTTATATAATATGATATAAGACCTGAATATACTCATAAATATGAGTTAATTATGGTGGTGTGACGTTAATGTATGTACGTAAAATATATAACGTGTCGGTAATACGTTGGAATATGTGCGTATGTGCCTTTTTCAAAAAATCTGAAAATACATATATATATATATATGCGTGTATATATGATGAAAGGAGGAGGAGGAAACTTTCCTTTCTTCATCTTGTTGCCTTTGTGCCTTGTCCAAATGTTGCTTCCTTTAATGAACTACTTAGTTTAATTAACTAAGTACTTCACTTAATGAACTAGTTCAGTTCATTAATGGTGGCACCTGAAAATAGTACAAACACAACAAATGTTTGCCATTTGATATAAGCTTTAGCGCTTCATGGCTCGTTAGTACGGCAACATTATATATGAACTATATAGGGCAAGTTTTATGCAACAACGTGTTATGTCATAAAATGTGTCATGCATTTCTTTGTAACACGTTATTTAAATTATGCATTTTGAAATCACTCAAACCCTTTTTTCTCTACAATCTCTCCATTTTGATGATTTTCAAAGTAACCTACATACATGATTTAAATCTTGTCGCTCCCCCTTCGATTATGCATAAATTAAAATTTTGAATTTCAAAATTTCAAACCGCTCCCCCTTGATTTATGCAATTAATCTTTCTCTCTCCCCTTTAGATCATGCATTCTCTCCCCCTTTATTTTGAAAAGACAATCAAAAGCGTATGTAAAGACGAAAAAGAATTCATGCATTTTATAATATCAAACGTGCGTTTGTAAGGGTTATTTATTCAACCCTTTGAAAATGTCCCATTTGGTCCTATTTTATAATATCAAACTTCTGAAATTTTAATAGAACTTAACCTCAGATGTTATGAGTGTCTCCTAAAAATTTCAGATTTAAATTCAACCTTTAACCCCTTCAAAAATCGTTGGTGGTCAGATTGCGCGAATCTGCTAGAAACGGTAGACTGATTTGAAAAATTTATTCCTATTTGTACGTATCTTCAAATGCTCTGAAATTTTAACCCCTGACCCCTTATAAGTTATATTTAAATGGGTTGAAACAGTTTTGAAAACTTCATTTGGGAAGTTAGTCAAATACGATCAAAGACTCAACCTTTGCAAGCCTGAAAATCAGACTGCACTAGTCTCAGAACTTTGGATGCTTGAATGACTTATACTTGTCCAGAAGGGTTGAAACTTGCGCCAAAAGAACCTTAAAATGTGTGGCTATGTTTCCTGAAAGTTTCGTAATTTTTGAAATCCGTTTACTATTTTTATAGATCAAAAAGGAGAAACAGTGCTGAAACTGAAAATAGATGCTGAAAGTAAATGACACCAAGAATTTTATACTGGTTCGGTTATAAACAACCTACTCCAGTCTTCGAGGACACCTTCCTCGGTTCACACTAATAACACACACAAAGTATACCTTACCACAGGGTTGATGGAATTACACACCAACTCCAACCCTTTACAAACCTTGTATGATGAATACAATGCACACGAACACCACCACCTTGCAAGTCTAAGATTGATCACACCTTGATCAATCTTTTACAATGATAGAAGAATATGTGGTGGTCTAAGAGAAGCCTATTCAAGTATATGAATGTAAGTACAATAGACTTTTAGGAAGAAGAAAGAAAGAGAGTGTAGAAGAAAAGATAGAAGACTCCTTTTGCACTTTTGAATTTTTTTAATGCTTGTCTTGCTTTTGTTTTGATTTCTTCTCTTCTTTTTATCATTGTTGGCCGCCCACTAAGCTCTTCCACTCTTGAAAATTATCTTCTAAGTCCTTGGGAGAATATGTTGCATCATTGTGACATGTTCTTGCTTACTTGGCACCTCCTCATTGGATGATCACTAAACTCTTGCTTACTTGGCACTCATTGATTGGTTGAATGTTGTCATCACTTGATGACTAGGAAAATCTGAGAATTCCATTAAAAGCATGTGTCAAAATCACCATAAAACAATTACCATAACTTCCAAGATCATCACATAAATTAAGCAAGATAATAATTTTCCAAAAAGGGTGAGAAAATCGGCCATAATGAGAACTTTACATGCTGAAATTTCAGCATGTGATACATGGGTGTTTTTTTTCAAATTGTTACCAAGTTTTCTTTGATTTATCTCTTAAAAATAAATCACCATTTAGTGCAAGACATCTTTAACAATTATAGAATAAAATTATACATTAACAAGGCCTCAAAAACGCCTAGGTACATTACTACACATGCTGAAATTTTCAGCATGTGTGATATTCAAATATATCACAATTTTAATTCCATAAAATATTCAAATTACTGCCAAATTGTCTTCCAATTAATCCACCTTAATCAAGAAGTAAAATGTGCCCTCATGATGGATGAAAATCGGCCAGCGCTTTAGTGCACATGCTGAATTTTCAGCATGTGTCACAATTGTGACAAAATTTGAAACATTACCTTTTGTAGCTTCTTTCTTTAAGTCACCAACTTTGTATGCTTCATTCTTGACCAATCAATATGCCAACAAGGCTCCACATATGCTGCATCTCAGCTGATATAGGCGTGTATAATGTGTTTGACATGTGCTGAATTTTATTTTTTTTCAAACTTTGTAAAATAGTGCACATTTAATAATATACACATGGTATATTCCAATCAGCCCTTAATTTAATTTTCTAGAACACTTTGAGATGTATGACATATGTAAAAAGTGTCTAGATACATGTTGTATGATGTGCCAAAAACGTTCCATGTGTTGTGTACGCAGAAAACCGAATTTTTGACGTTTATCGATTACCCGATTTTTCTCTAATTAAATTCCAACTTTTTGCACATGTTATATATATATTATTTTACACATAATATATATAAATTAAACTTTAATATTCAGCACTTGGCTGGTCTTAAAGTGGGGCCATACACATGTGACAAAATTGAAATTGGAATCTTCCACAATTTGGCCTTAATGTGGGGTGATTTGTGTGTGCCAACATGGAATGATTTTATGGCTGCACATACCATGTAAGCCACGAAATTTGTAGCCATTTTTGAAGTGTAGTGGCTGGCCATCTATTTATGGCAAGTACGTGACACGTTGGCGAAGTTTCGGTATTCGCCCGATACGACAATTTTCGGTTTAGAACCTTTTAATGTGTCGTATTAAATTTGTCATCACCATGACTTATATCATATGATATAAGACCTGAATATACTCATAAATATGAGTTAATTATGATGGTGTGACGTTAACGTACGTACATAAAATATATAACGTGTCGGTAGTACGTTGGAATATGTGTGTATGTGCCTTTTTCAAAAAATCTGAAAATATATATATTTATGTATATATATGCGTGTATATATGATGAGAGGAGGAGGAGGAAACTTTCCTTTCTTCATCTTGTTGCCTTTGTGCCTTGTCCAAATGTTGCTTCCTTTAATGAACTACTTAGTTTAATTAACTAAGTACTTCACTTAATGAACTAGTTTTGTTCATTAATTGTGGCACCTGAAAATACTACAAACACAACAAATGTTTGTCATTTGATTTAAGATTTAATGCTTCATGGCTCGTTAGTACGGCAACATTATATATGAACTATATAAGGCAAGTTTTATGCAACAACGTGTTATGTCATAAAATGTGTCATGCATTTCTTTGTAACACGTTATTTAAATCATGCATTTTGAAATCACTCAAACCACTTTTTCTCTACAATCTCCCCCTTTTGATGATTTTCAAAATAACCTACATACATGATTTAAATCTTGTCGCTCCCCCTTCAATTATGCATCAATTCAAATTTTGAATTTCAAAATTTCAAACCGCTCCCCCTTAATTTATGCAATTAATCTTTCTCTCTACCCTTTAGATCATGCATTCTCTCCCCCTTTATTTTGGAAAGACAATCAAAAGCGTATGTAAAGACGAAAAAGAAATCATGCATTTTATAATATCAAACGTGCGTTTGTAAGGGTTATTTATTCAACCCTATGAAAATGTCCCATTTGGTACCCAAATTTGGGTGACCTTTCTAGGTCTTCCAAAAGGTGAGAAAGGTGATGAGAACGCAACGTAATATATGTTAGGGGCAAATGTGTTTGGCCTTTGGCCAAGAATCCCATCATACGTATAGTGTGGTTTTCGTTTTTGATATGTATTTCGGTTTACATGCACGGGGCGTGATCTAGACGCATTTGTATGATATGAATGTCGGACATGCATCAGTGGCTTTCTATATGGCACATGATTACTCTTTGTATGATATGAAGAATAAGAGGCACGATGAGATGAGATGAGTGGTGTACTAGTCTTCTTCTTATATTTATGCGGCACATAATTATACTTCGCATGATGTGAAGAAGAAGTATGACGAGATGAGGGGAAAGGGGGTCTTTGCGTCACTTTAGGCGCTACGTATGCCGTTGATGTGTCTACTTTCTTAGACAAAACAAACTTGGATGGTTTAGATGATGCTTCGTTTGTCTCCATGTATGCTAATCCGGTTTTGTCACTATCATGCTTTTGTGAAGAAATGATGCGATCTATCATGTTTGTTCCCGTATCAAATTTCTTCACCATTTCCTCTAAGTCTGTATTCCTTGATTTCAAACTTGAAATCTTGGATTTCATTTCATTATTTTGCGTGGTCAATGATGAGATCTCTTTCTGTAATGCAGCAATGATGCATGATGACTCTTCTTTTGAATCGTTTAATTGAGCGACATGATTCTCGTTAGAAGATTCTAACAGTTTCTTGTCTTCAATTAACCGTTTCTTTTGGTTGCAAGAGTTCTAGCAAACTTATGTAATTCAAGATTTTCAACATATAAATCATCATAAGATAGTTCAGAATCCGAGTCAGAATCAGAATTTACCTCATTTTCAAATAGTGTAGGCATTTGGCTTGACATATCTTTTTCCTCGGTTTCGTGGCTTGTGGTTGTCATCTCACACGGATCGTTGGATCTTCTTGTTGTGACTGTTCTTGCGCTCTGATTCCAATTGTAGGATCTGCAAGCCACCACTAGAAGAGGGGGGGGTTGAATAGTGGGTGCGGAAAATGTGGTTTTTAAAATAGTTTTAAACCAAAAACCTAACTTCTGAAAACAGTTTCTGTTTTCAGGACCAGTTTTAAAACGTTTTTAAAACTAGGTTGTAGGTCTTCAAACATTCTGAAGTTTAGAGATAACTTAATCTCAGATGTTATGAGTGTCTCCTTAAAATTTCAGATTTAAATTCAACCTTTCACACATTTAAAAATCGTTGGTGGTCAGATTGCACTAATCTGCCAGAAACGGTAGACTGATTTGAAAAATTAATTCCTATTTTTACGTACCTCCAAATGCTCTGAAATGTTAACCCCTAACCCCTTATAAGTTATATTTAAATGGGTTGAAACAGTTTTGAAAAATGCTTTTGGGAAGTTAGTCAAATACGATCAAAGTCTCAACTTTTGCAAGCCTGAAAAATCAGACTGCACTAGTCTCAAATCTATGGACGTTTGAATGACTTATACTTGTCCAGAAGGGTTGAAACTTGCCCCAAAAGAACCTTAAAACGTGTGGCTATGTTTCCAGAAAGTTTCGTAATTTTTGAAATCCGTTTACTATTTTTATGAGTGTGATCAAAAAGGATAAACAATGCTGAAACTGAAAATAGATGCTGAAAGTAAATGACACCAAGAATTTTATACTGGTTCGGGTATAAACAACCTACTCCAGTCTTCGAGAACACCTTCCTCGGTTCACACTAATAACACACACAAAGTACACCTTACCACAGGGTTGATGGAGTTACACACTAACTCCAACCCTTTACAAACCTTGTATGATGAATACAATGCACACGAACACCACCACCTTGCAAGTCTAAGATTGATCACACCTTGATCAATCTTTAACAATGATAGAAGAATATGTGGTGGTCTAAGAGAAGCCTATTCAAGTATATGAATTTAAGTACAATAGACTTTTAGGAAGAAGAAAGAAAGAGAGTGTAGAAGAAAAGATAGAAGACTCCTTTTGCACTTTTGAATTTTTTAATGCTTGTCTTTCTTTTGTTTTGCTTTCTTCTCTTCTTTTTATCATTGTTGGACGCCCCCTATGCTCTTCCCCTCTTGAAAATTATCTTCTAAGTCCTTGGGAGAATATGTTGCATCATTGTGACATGTTCTTGCTTACTTGGCACCTCCTCAATGGATGATCATTAAATTCTTGCTTACTTGGCACTCATTGATTGGTTGAACGTTGTCATCACTTGATGATTAGGAAAATCTGAGAATTCCACTAAAAACATGTGCCAAAATCACCATAAAACAATTAACATAACTTCCAAGATCATCACATAAATTAAGCAAGATATATTTCTCCAAAAAGGGTGAGAAAATCGGCCATAACGAGAACTTTACAGGCTGAAATTTCAGCATGTGATACATGGGTGTTTTTTTAAAATTGTTACCAAGTTTTCTTTGATTTATCTCTTAAAAATAAATCACCATTTAGTGCAAGACATCTTTAACAATTATGGAATAAAATTATACATTAACAAGGCCTCAAAAACGGCCTAGGTACATTACTACACATGCTGAAATTTTCAGCATGTGTGATATTTAAATATATCACAATTTTAATTCCATAAAATATTCAAATTACTTCCAAATTGTCTTCCAATTAATCCACCTTAATCAAGAAGTAAAATGTGCCCTCATGATGGATGAAAATCGGCCAGCGCTTTAGTGCACATGCTAAATTTTCAGCATGTGTCACAATTGTGGCAAAATTTGAAACATTACCTTTTGTAGCTTCTTTCTTTAAGTCACCAACTTTGTATGCTTCATTCTTGACCAATCAATATGCCAACAAGGCTCCACATATACTCCATCTCAGCTGATATAGGCGTGTATAATGTGTTTGACATGTGCTGAATTTTATTTTTTTTCAAACTTTGTAAAATAGTGCACATTTAATAGTATATACATGGTATATTCCAATCAACCCTTAATTTAATTTTCTAGAACACTTTGAGATGTATGACATATGTAAAAAATGTCTAGATACATGTTGTATGATGTGCCAAAAACGTTCCATGTGTTGTGTACGCAGAAAACCAAATTTTCGACGTTTATCGATTACCCGATTTTTCTCTAATTAAATTCCAACTTTTTGCATATGTTATATATATTATGTTACACATAATATATATAAATTAAACTTTAATATTCAGCACTTGGCTGGTCTTAAAGTGGCGCCATACACATGTGACAAAATTGAAATTGGAATCTTCCACAATTTGGCCTTAATGTGGGGTGATTTGTGTGTGCCAACATGGAATGATTTTATGGCTGCACATACCATGTAAGCCACGAAATTTGTGGTCATTTTTGAAGTGTAGGGGCTGGCCATCTATTTATGGCAAGCACGTGACACGTTGGCGAAGTTTCGGTATTCGCCCCATACGACAATTTTCGGTTTATAACCTTTTAATGTGTCGTATTAAATTTGTCATCACCGTGACTTATATCATATGATATAAGACCTGAATATACTTATAAATATGAGTTAATTATGATGGTGTGACTTAATGTACGTACATAAAATATATAACGTGTCAGTAGTACGTTGGAATATGTGTGTATGTGCCTTTTTCAAAAAATCTGAAAATATATATATTTATGTATATATATGCGTGTATATATGATGAGAGGAGGAGGAGGAAACTTTCCTTTCTTCATCTTGTTGCCTTTGTGCCTTGTCCAAATGTTGCTTCCTTTAATGAACTACTTAGTTTAATTAACTAAGTACTTCACTTAATGAACTAGTTTAGTTCATTAATTGTGGCACCTGAAAATACTAAAAACACAACAAATGTTTGCCATTTGATTTAAAATTTAACACTTCATGGCTCGTTTGTACGGCAACATTATATATGAACTATATAAGGCATGTTTTATGCAACAACGTGTTATGTCATAAAATGTGTCATGCATTTCTTTGTAACACATTATTTAAATCATGCATTTTGAAATCACTCAAACCCCTTTTTCTCTACAATCTCCCCCTTTTGATGATTTTCAAAATAACCTATATACATGATTTAAATCTTGTCGCTCCCCCTTCAATTATGCATCAATTCAAATTTTGAATTTCAAAATTTCAAACCGCTCCCCCTTGATTTATGCAATTAATCTTTCTCTCTCCCCTTTAGATCATGCATTCTCTCCTCTTTTATTTTGGAAAGACATTCAAAAGTGTATGTAAAGACGAAAAAGAAATCATGCATTTTATAATATCAAACGTGCGTTTGTAAGGGTTATTTATTCAACCCTTTTAAAATGTCCCATTTGGTACCCAAATTTGGGTGACCTTTCTAGGTCTTCGAAAAGGTGAGAAAGGTGATGAGAACGCAACATAATATATGTTAGGGGCAAATGCGTTTGGTCTTTGGCCAAGAATCCCATCATACGTATAGTGTGGTTTTCGTTTTTGATATGTATTTCGGTTTACATGCACGGGGCGTGATCTAGACGCATTTGTATGATATGAATGTCGGACATGCATCAGTGGCTTTCTATATGGCACATGATTACTCTTTGTATGATATGAAGAATAAGAGGCACGACGAGATGAGATGAGTGGTGTACTATTCTTCTTCTTATATTTATACGGCACATAATTATACTTCGCATGATATGAAGAAGAAGTATGACGAGATGAGGGGATAGGGGGTCTTTGCGTCACTTTAGGTGCTACGTATGCCGTTGATGTGTCTACTTTCTTAGACAAAACAAACTTGGATGGTTTAGATGATGCTTCGTTTGTCTCCATGTATGCTAATCCGGTTTTGTCACTATCATGCTTTTGTGAAGAAATGATGCGATCTATCATGTTTGTTCCCGTATCAAATTTCTTCACCATTTCCTCTAAGTCTGTATTCCTTGATTTCAAACTTGAAATCTTGGATTTCATTTCATTATTTTGCGTGGTCAATGATGAGATCTCTTTCTTTAATGCAGTAATGATGCATGACAACTCTTCTTTTGAATCGTTTAATTGAGCGACACGATTCTTGTTAGAAGATTCTAATAGTTTCTTGTCTTCAATTAACCGTTTCTTTTGTTTTGCAAGAGTTCTAGCAAACTTATGTAATTCAAGATTTTGAACACATAAATCATCATAAGATAGTTCAGAATCCGAGTCAGAATCAGAATTTACCTCATTTTCAAATAGTGTAGGCATTTGGCTTGACATATCTTTTTCCTCGGTTTCGTGGCTAGTGGTTGCCATCTCACACGGATCGTTGGATCTTCTTGTTGTGAGTGTTTTTGCGCTCTGATTCCAATTGTAGGATCTGCAAGCCACCACTAGAAAGGGGGGGGGGTTGAATAGTGGGTGCGGAAAATGTGGTTTTTAAAATAGTTTTAAACCAAAAACCCAACTTCTGAAAACAGTTTCTATTTTCAGGACCAGTTTTAAAACGTTTTTAAAACTAGGTTGTAGGTCTTCAAAAATTCTGAAATTTTGAGATAACTTAACCTCAGATGTTATGAGTGTCTCCTAAAAATTTCAGATTTAAATTCAACCTTTCACACCTTTAAAAATCGTTGGTGGTCAGATTGCGCTAATCTGCCAGAAACGGTAGACTGATTTGAAAAATTAATTCCTATTTGTACGTACCTCCAAATGCTCTGAAATGTTAACCCCTAACCCCTTATAAGTTATATTTAAATGGCTTGAAACAGTTTTGAAAAATTCTTTTGGGAAGTTAGTCAAATACAATCAAAGTCTCAACCTTTGCAAGCCTGAAAATCAGACTGCACTTGTCTCAGAACTTTGGACGTTTGAATGACTTATACTTGTCCAGAAGGGTTGAAACTTGCCCCAAAAGAACCTTAAAACGTGTGGCTATGTTTTCAGAAAGTTTTGTAATTTTTGAAATCTGTTTACTATTTTTATGAGCATGATCAAAAGGGATAAACAGTGCTGAAACTAAAAATAGATGCTGAAAGTAAATGACATCAAGAATTTTATACTGGTTCGATTAAAAACAACCTACTCCAGTCTTCGAGGACACCTTCCTCGGTTCACACTAATAACACACACAAAGTACACCTTACCACAGGGTTGATGGAGTTACACACTAACTCCAACCCTTTACAAACCTTGTATAATGAATACAATGCACACGAACACCACCACCTTGCAAGTCTAAGATTGATCACACCTTGATCAATCTTTTACAATGATAGAAGAATATGTGGTGGTCTAAGAGAAGCCTATTCAAGTATATGAATGTAAGTACAATAGGCTTTTAGGAAGAAGAAAGAAAGAGAGTGTAGAAGAAAAGATAGAAGACTCCTTTTGCACTTTTGAATTTTTTAATTCTTGTCTTTCTTTTTTTTTGCTTTCTTCTCTTCTTTTTATCATTGTTGGACGCCCCCTATGCTCTTCCTCTCTTGAAAATTATCTTCTAAGTCCTTGGGAGAATATGTTGCATCATTGTGACATGTTCTTGCTTACTTGGCACCTCCTCAATGGATGATCATTAAACTCTTGCTTGCTTGGCACTCATTGATTGGTTGAATGTTGTCCTCACTTGATGATTAGGAAAATCTGAGAATTCCACTAAAAACATGTGCCAAACTCACCATAAAACAATTAACATAACTTCCAAGATCATCACATAAATTAAGCAAGATAATATTTCTCCAAAAAGGGTGAGAAAATCGGCCATAACGAGAACTTTACATGCTGAAATTTCAGCATGTGATACAAGGGTGTTTTTTCAAATTGTTACCAAGTTTTCTTTGATTTATCTCTTAAAAATAAATCACCATTTAGTGCAAGACATCTTTAACAATTATGGAATAAAATTATACATTAACAAGGCCACAAAAACGGCCTAGGTACATTACTACACATGCTGAAATTTTCAGCATGTGTGATATTCAAATATATCACAATTTTAATTAAATAAAATATTCAAATTACTTCCAAATTGTCTTCCAATTAATCCACCTTAATCAAGAAGTAAAATGTTCCCTCATAATGTATGAAAATCGGCCAGCGCTTTAGTGCACATGATGAATTTTCAGCATGTGTCACAATTGTGACAAAATTTGAAACATTACCATTTGTAGCTTCTTTTTTTAAGTCACCAACTTTGTATGCTTCATTCTTGACCAATCAATATGCCAAGAAGGCTCCACATATGCTCCATCTCAGCTGATATAGGCGTGTATAATGTGTTTGACATGTGCTGAATTTTATTTTTTTTCAAACTTCGTAAAATAGTGCACATTTAATAACATACACATGGTATATTCCAATCAGCCCTTAATTTAATTTTCTAGAACACTTTGAGATGTATGACATATGTAAAAAGTGTCTAGATACATGTCGTATGATGTGCCAAAAACGGTCCATGTGTTGTGTACGTAGAAAACCGAATTTTCGACGTTTATCGATTACCCGATTTTTCTCCAATTAAATTCCAACTTTTTGCGCATGTTATATATATTATGTTACACATAATATATATAAATTAAAATTTAATATTCAGCACTTGGCTGGTCTTAAAGTGGCGCCATACACGTGACAAAATTAAAATTGGAATCTTCCACAATTTTGCCTTAATGTGGGATGATTTGTGTGTGCCAACATGGAATGATTTTATTGCTGCACATACCATGTAAGCCACGAAATTTGTGGCTATTTTTGAAGTGTAGGGGCTGGCCATCTATTTATGGCAAGTACGTGACATGTTGGCGAAGTTTCGGTATTCGCTTGATACGACAATTTTCGGTTTAGAACCTTTTAACGTGTCGTATTAAATTTGTCAATAACATGACTTATATCATATGATATAAGACCTGAATATACTCATAAATATGAGTTAATTATGGTGGTGTGACGTTAACGTACGTACTTAAAATATATAACATGTCGGTAGTACGTGGAATATGTGTGTATGTGCCTTTTTCAAAAATCTGAACATATATATATTTATGTATATATATGCGTGTATATATGATGAGAGGAGGAGGAGGAAACTTTCCTTTCTTCATCTTGTTGCCTTTGTGCCTTGTCCAAATGTTGCTTCCTTTAATAAACTACTTAGTTTAATTAACTAAGTACTTCACTTAATGAACTAGTTTAGTTCATTAATGGTGTCACCTGAAAATAGTACAAACACAACAAATGTTTGCCATTTGATGTAAGTTTTAACGCTTCATGGCTCGTTAGTACGACAACATTTTTTTTTGAATAAGGCGGGTATTTGTTAAATTATAAATTCCTCACTTGAGGTGGAGGCAACCATATTACAAGAATGTGTATCATACGAAAAACGAAAGTGTATAGTAGCAATAATGTGTAGCCGCCAATCATATATGATATGCCGCATTAAAACCTTGCCAAATAAAACCACCCTTGTGGATAAAACCTTGGGAAAGAAAAAAGCGTACATATTTATATGATTGGAATAAGGCTGGCGAAATGTGAAAGCTAAGTAAAAATGAAAGTATCTTGTAAAATCTTCATAGGTCTTGACTGGAGGGATGTGCTGATATATGTTGTGTTGCCACCAAGATAAGCTTGAACGAGTGATATGTTTCGTCAAGTCGTTGTAGAGACGCATAAAATTGTTCCGCCATTGTTGATTGAGAAGCAGATATAGGTTTCCTCACAAGAAAACATGATATAGCACGTGAGTTTCATTCGATGTAATGATGATGTTCCAGCTTATCACATAAGGATCAATGTAACATACCGATGTTGTCCTCAGTCCGAAGACTACGGGCAACGATAGAAGTAATTTGCTATGAAAAGACATATGTAGTAGTGGAAAAGACGTGATCAAATGTACCAGAGTTGCTTGTAACATGATAGGATAGGCAACGATACAAAATGATGAGTTCTGATTCGTGTATGCGCAATGTGTGGGCCACGTCTGCTCTAATGAGGATTGCGACCAATATAAATTTGTGGACGTAGTATATTGTGACGAGACATTTTTGCAACTCATACTAGAATGCAGCCATGGTTGAATGAGTAGTAGGTATTGGCATCCTCGCAAGAAAGTATGGCAAAGCACATTAGTAGCAAACAATGCAATATTGGTGTGCCAAAATATGACATATAGATCACCGCAACATACCGATGTTGCCCTTGGTCTTAAGATCGCGGGCAACAATTTAAATAAATCGCTATCAAAAAACACATGTAGCTGTGTAAGGGTAGTGGCCAAACGTACCAGAGTTGCCTGTATCATAGTAATACAGGAAACGATGTAGATTAATGTGCCGTGAGTATTATATCCGCAATGAATGTAGGACCCCATTTGTACAATAGAAACCACGTGCCGTGGGTGGCAGCTGGAAGGCAAAAGTGTATATCCGAGTTATCGGCGTTGTACGGGCAAATTGACTCAAACGATGAGCAACCATGTTGATCTCTCTAGGGATGAAAGTAATTTGGCTACCCGTTAGATGAAGAAAAAGCTGTAATTATTGGTATTCTGGCAAATCCGTCAAGCATGAAGATGGTTGTGTGACTCGAAGACAGTCTGTTTTAATGATAAGTTGTCGATGCAATTGTCCAAAAAACATGAGACTATACAATATGGCTTGTGTTTCCGAGCATAGGGGTGTCATATAAGGCAGCCTAAAGGAAAGAGCCGCAATCATGTGTCCCGAAGAATTGGACCAGCTGAGGAATAAGTTTTTGTTGCTGATGCATCAACGTTGAGTTTTAATTTACCTGATTGCGGAAGGCTCCATTTGAGGGGAATTATCGATTTGGGCCTTAGCTTTGTAGATAAACCAGCTGCTATGAGAGAAAAGTCATAGTTCGCAAATTTTTTCCCATGCATGACTGAAGTCCAGTCGTAGCAAGATTGTCTGGTAAGGTTGTACATGTTTGTGATCGGTATGTTTGCGTCTCCATATGTATGATTTGTATAGATTCTCCATATAGACCAGTGCAGCATAATAGGACCAACAACCCAAAGATTGCCTTTGAGCGTTTTAGCGGAAGACGATAGCCACCATTGTAACATATGTGATCGAAGTGTAATTGTTAGGTTATGTGGTCCGTTAAGTAATATCGATAGTTTCTGCCATATTGGTTGGATTGCTGGGCATGTAATAAACATGTGCTGAAGAGTAGCTGAAGATGCATGGCAAAACGGACAAATACTGGGACAAGCAGTAGTAAATTTTTTCAGATGATCTTCTACAAGAAGTGTGCAATTCAATAGTCTCCAAATAAAAATGCTGATAGTCTTTGGTATTCCATGCAACCAAATGAATTTATGTGAGAGAAGTGTTGCTCGAGTTGGTCTAACATCTTCATAGGTCTGTCGAATTGAGAATAGACCAGTAGAGGATGTATTCCACACTGGGTTTGGGATGCCAGATGAAAGCTGATTGCATAAAGGGTGTATAGAGCATAGTCTTTTCCAACCTAGAGAATCATAGATGCGTGGAAAATAATCTTGTCGAGTCCCATAGCAATTGTGCATATAAGTTGGCCATAGTGCTGTAATATTGTGATAAGACCACCATAGTTTGCAGTCAAAAGCAGTTTGAATGTTAATCAAATTACGAACACCTAGGCCTCCCTCTGTTCTGGGTAACATATGTCCGCAAATGCTATCTAGTGATGCTTGTCATTCTATATGAAGGAGGCAATTTTGCAATTAAGTGTGTTGATAACAGTTTTAGGCAGACGAGATGCCGCTAAAATGTGTAAAGGCATAGCAGATAGCACTGATTTTAATAGGACCAATCTACTCCCTGGAGAAAGTAGTCGGCTGGCCCATCCAGTTAGAGTAGCATCAAAGTGTTGAATCAATGTGTTGCAGTATATTGACTGATTAACACCCCGATAGAGATAGGAACCCAAGTATTTTATCGGTAGTGTTGAAGATGGCATTGTTAATATCTGAGAAATGGAGTTGAGATGGTGGTTTGAGATATAGGAGCTTGTAACAAATTGGCTCTTTGCATAGTTGACTAACTGGCCGGATGCTTGTTGATAAGTATATAAGAAAGATTGGAATCTCCTCAAGTTTTATGTAGATGCGTTTAAAAACAATAATAAGTCATCCGCATATGCTAGGTGCAACACTGGTTGAGTACGACCCAATGAGAAACCTCGGATTGAGGAATTGTCGAAGAGATTGTTTATACCACGGCTGAAACCTTCTGAACATATGATGAACAATAAGGGAGACAGTGGATCTCCTTGTTTAACTCCACGTGTGGGGAGAAAAATCCATATGACGAGCCATTAATGGCTATTGATAGCTTGGATGTACTCATGTTGTTCATTATAATTCGAATGAACCGTGATGCAAAACAAAATTTTTCGAGTATTTCCTCTAAATATACCCAGCTAACTCTATCAATGGCCTTTGTCATGTCAAGTTTGACCATAACATTTCTGCCATGAGATTTCTTGTCGAGGTGATGGACCATCTCATTTGCCATTAGAACATGTTCACTGATATCATCTCCTTTGAGAAAACCAATTTGCTCATGAGAAATAATTTTTGGCAACACAGTGGTTAACCTCGATGCAATGATTCTTGTGGTTACCTTACTGATGAAGTTTAATAGACATATTGGATGAAAGTCTGCATATGTTGATGGATGTGATTTCTTAGGTATCAATGTGATTAGAGATGAGACCATTAACTGGGGGGCGGAACTCCTAAGAAGAATTCTTGAATGGCGATTGTAACATCCAAATGTACTATATCCCAGCATGTTCTGAAGAAATGGCCATTGTAACCATCTGGACCAATGGCACTGTTTGGGCTAAGGTGCCACACTGTGCTCTTGATTTCGTTTGCTTCTGGAACTGCTGCAAGGAAGTCATTATCTGCTTGTGTTATCAAAGTTGGAATGCATTGAAGGAAATCTGCAACTCCAGCAACAGGCTCCTGCTCGAATAGTTTTTTGTAGTAAGATATCGCTTCATCTCCTAGGGAGGCATTATCGTGTAATGGAGTTCCTGTACTACTTTGTAAATCACGGATGTGCTGCTTGCAATGTTTGTCCTTGACAAGTGCGTGAAAATATGCAGTGTTAGCCTCCCCTTCTGTTATCCAATGAGTTCTAGCCTTTTGCGCCCAATACAATGTTTGTGCTTTGGTTGCCTGCAAAAGTTGAGCATGTGCAAGTGACATGGCTGATCTAGCATCTGGCGTAGGATTTGCATCAAATCGTGCTTCTTGGTGCTTGTAGTTATCCTCTGCCATCGTAACGTTGCTGAAAAATATTTCCATAAATTTCTCGGTTCCAGACTTTGAGATCCTTTTTGAGAAGATTAAGCTTGGAATATAGACCACGCATTCCACCGATCATTGGGTATGAATGCCACTTTTCTTTTACGTATAAGGTGAAGTCATCATGTAATGCCCAAGCATTTATGTATCGAAATGGGATTTGAGGACGTGTTTGTGAAAATGTACACTCGAGGAAAAGTGGAGAATGATCAGATGTCGCTCTAGAGAGATGCTGAACGATCATGTCTGCAAATAGGTTGGAGAAGGAGATCGTGCATAGGTATCTGTCAAGTCGTCTCATAACCCGTCCTTCACCTGTTCCACGTGCCCAAGTAAACATTGAGCCTGTAACGGGGAGATCTTGAAGGCCACAAACATGTACACAATCTTTGAAGTCATCTAGGCTACGAAGAGATGGGATTGATCTGCCTTTGTGTTCGTCTAGTGAGAGGAAAGTGTTGAAATCTCCACCTATTATCCAAGGTATAGTTATGTTGCATGATGTCTCAATTAGTGCATCCTAGAGTGGTCGTCGATCCAAAACTGTATGATGCCCATAGACCACAGACCATGCTAGAGACTGTTGTGTTGGTATATATTTGAAAGTAAAGAGAGATGTTTGTCCACCGTGACTCACATCAAGCAGCTGTAAGGATAAGGAGTTCCAAAAAACCCATATGTTATCATGACAGGTAGCTATTGCATTGGAGAAGCCCAATTTCAGTCTGTAAGTGACCAGTTTGGTAGGTCTTTGTTTTGTCTCAATGATCACTAATATATCCAAGTGTGTGTTACGTACCATTGACTGCAGTCTGTCTATGGAGGTACGAATACCTCCCGTATTCCACGTGATGGCATTCATAATGATGCTTGGGGTGATGTAGAGCACGAACGAGTGGCATTCCGAGTAATCATATTTGATGTGGTCTTGGTGGCAGCTCTTTGCGTAGCCAACGTTTTCGCCTAGTCGGTGCTGGAATAAAGCCATCAAGTTTAGAGTGTGCTGATGTTAAACAGTCATGAAGAATATCCTCGTCATTGGTACTTGGTGGACGAGAGGAAAGACGTTTGTTGAAGTTTTCTGCTTCATCAATCATCTATTGTTTGAGTTGAGAGCACGGAGTCGCGTCCATAATATTTCTGGGATCAACATGGTGAATTTCTGAATCAGAAACTTGATAATAATCAGGATCATCATCAAGTGTCTGGGTATGTGTTAATGTATCATCTGCCATACCCATCATTGTAGGCAGCAGGTCTGTTTGTGGTGCCAAGAAATCATCCCTCTCATGCGAGTGTTGGGATGGCAATGTTGTGTCAATAACGTTGCGTTCGAGTCCGGCATTTAAATCATCTGGCTTGGCGAGATTATTCTCCTCATCAACAGCATTATTATCCTAAACTTGTGTAGCATTGTCCTCCGAATTTGATGTATGATGATCAGCAATAGTAGTCGTAACTGTTTCTGCATGAGAATGCTGTAGTATTATATTTTGATGGCTTGAGGTGTAGTAGCCTTTTGTTTGAGAAAAACAACGTTTTCCATATCAAAGGCGTGGTCTTTTGGCCCTTTTTAGGAGTCCATCTTGTTGTATTCGGTTGGGGTTTGGAGGGTTTGTCAATTACCTTGTCTCCACAGGCGGCGGCTATGTGACCTAACCGGCGGCACTTATCACAGAAAGAAGGCAGATCTTCGTATACAATCTGTTGCTCTATTATTTTTTGTTTGCCTTGCAAAAATATTTTTTTTGGAAGGTCTGTGGATACATCAGTCTCTACGCAAACTCGTGCTACAGACGGACGTAGGCCATCAGCGGTGGCGACATCAAGCTTTATTGGATTGCCTACTACTCTTGCGATCTCAAAAAGCACTGCCTTTTGTTGATAGTGCACGGGTAATCCGAGAAAGGATATCCATATAGGCACGATCGGAGCATCAGCAGAGGGATCAAAGTCTATAGTCCATTTCGTGATCTGCATTGTGCAGCCGGCGATCATAGGTAAAAACATTGTATATAATCTGGTTCATGCAGGAAATTCAGCAGTACGTGAGATTGATCCAAAAGTGTAATCTCTACATCTGATTTGAATCCAATTCTTTCGAAAACTTGGCGTATGATCTTCAGCGGTGGTCGTCCAAACCAAAAAGTTCCTACTAGAGTTAGCCGGTATGGAGCGGCCAAGGCATCTATTTCTTCATCTGAAAAGGCAATCAAGGGATTGCCTTTATGCTTAGAAATTATTTTTGGAGTGATCGGTGCTGGTGGCGGAGCAGAAGCAGTGACTACTGCTGCGAATGATTGCGGTGCAGCGGCGGCAGCGGCAAAACCTCCTGGAGAAGACGAAGCCATATCTACGGCAACATTATATATGAACTATATAACGCAAGTTTTATGCAACAACGTTTTATGTCATAAAATGTGTCATGCATTTCTTTGTAACACGTTATTTAAATCAGGTATTTTGAAATCACTCAAACCCCTTTTTCTCTACAATCTCCCCCTTTTGATGATTTTCAAAATAACCTACATACATGATTTAAATCTTGTCGCTCCCCCTTCAATTATGCATAAATTCAAATTTTGAATTTCAAAATTTCAAACCGCTCCCCCTTGATTTATGCAATTAATCTTTCTCTCTACCCCTTAAATCATGCATTCTCTCCCCCTTTATTTTGGAAAGACAATTAAAAGCGCATGTAAAGACGAAAAAGAAATCATGCATTTTATAATATCAAATGTGCGTTTGTAAGGGTTATTTATTCAACCCTTTGAAAATGATCCTTTTGGTACCCAAATTTGGGTGACCTTTCTAGGTCTTCCAAAAGGCGAGAAAGGTGATGAGAACGCAACATAATATATGTTAGGGGCAAATGCGTTTGGCCTTTGGCCAAGGATCCCATCATACGTATAGTGTGGTTTTCGTTTTTGATATGTATTTCGGTTTACATGCACGGGGCATGATCTAGACACATTTGTATGATATGAATGTCGGACATGCATCAATGGCTTTCTATATGGCACATGATTACTCTTTGTATGATATGAAGAATAAGAGGCACGATGAGATGAGATGAGTGGTGTACTAGTCTTCTTCTTATATTTATACGGCACATAATTATACTTCGCATGATATGAAGAAGAAGTATGACGAGATGAGGGGATAGGGGGTCTTGGAGTCACTTTAGGCGCTACGTATGCCGTTGATGTGTCTACATTCTTAGACAAAACAAACTTGGATGGTTTAGATGATGCTTCGTTTGTCTCCATGTATCCTAATCCGGTTTTGTCACTATCATGTTTTTGTGAAGAAATGATGCGATCTAGCATGTTTGTTCCCGTATCAAATTTCTTCACCATTTCCTCTAAGTCTGTATTCCTTGATTTCAAACTTAAAATATTGGATTTCATTTCATTATTTTGCGTGGTCAATGATGAGATCTCTGTCTTTAATGCAGTAATGATGCATGACGACTCTTCTTTTGAATCGTTTAATTGAGCGACAAGATTCTCGTTAGAAGATTCTAACAGTTTCTTGTCTTCAATTAACCGTTTCTTTAGTTTTGCAAGAGTTCTAGCAAACTTATGTAATTCAAGATTTTCAACATATATATCATCATAAGATAGTTCAGAATCCGAGTCAGAATCAGAATTTACCTCATTTTCAAATAGTGTAGGCATTTGGCTTGAGATACCTTTTTCCTCGGTTTCGTGGCTAGTGGTTGACATCTCACACGGATCGTTGGATCTTCTTGTTGTGAGTGTTCCTGCACTCTGATACAAATTGTAGGATCTGCAAGGCACCACTAGAAGGGGGGTTGAATAGTGGGTGCGGAAAATGTGGTTTTAAAATAGTTTTAAACCAAAAACCCAACTTCTGAAAACAATTTATGTTTTGAAGACCAGTTTTAAAACGTTTTTAAAACTAGGTTTTAGGTCTTCAAAAATTCTGAAATTTTGAGAGAACTTAGCCTCAGATTATATGAGTATATCTTAAAAATTTCAGATTTGAATTCAACCTTTAACCCCTTCAAAAATTGTTGGTGGTCAGATTGCGCGAATCTGCCAGAAGAGGTAGACTGATTTGAAAAATTAATTCCTATTTGTACGTACCTACAAATGCTCTGAAATTTTAACCACTAACCCCTTATAAGTTATATTTAAATGGGTTGAAACAGTTTTGAAAAATCCTTTTGGGAAGTTAGTCAAATACGATCAAAGTCTCAACCTTTGCAAGCCTGAAAATCAGACTGCACTAGTCCTAGAACTTTGGACGTTTGAATGACTTATACTTGTCCAAAAGGGTTGAAACGTTTGGATATGTTTTCTGAAAGTTTCATAATTTTTGAAATCCATTTACTATTTTTACGAGCGGATCAAAAAGGATAAACAGTGCTGAAACTGAAAATAGACGCAGAAAGTAAATGACACCAAGAATTTTATACTGGTTCGGTTATAAACAACCTACTCCAGTCTTTGAAGAAACCTTCCTCAGTTTACACTAATCACACACACAAAGTACACCTTACCACAGGGTTGATGGAGTTACACACCAACTCCAACCCTTTACAAACTTTGTATGATGAATACAATGCACACGAACACCACCACCTTGCAAGTCTAAGATTGATCACACCTTGATCAATCTTTTACAATAATAGAAGAGTATGTGGTGGTCTAAGAGAAGCCTATTCAATTATATGAATGTAAGTACAATAGGCTTTTAGGAAGAAGAAAGAAAGAGAGTGTAGAAGAAAAGATAGAAGACTCCTTTTGCACTTTTGAATTTTTTAATGAATGTCTTGCTTTTCTTTTGCTTTCTTCTCTTCTTTTTATCATTGTTGGCCGCCCCCTATGCTCTTCCCCTCTTGAAATTTATCTTCTAAGTCTTTGGGAGAATATGTTGCATCATTGTGACATATTCTTGCTTACTTGGCACCTCCTCATTGGATTATCATTAAACTCTTACTTACTTGGCACTCATTGATTGGTTGAATGCTGTCATCACTTGATGACTAGGAAAATCTGAGAATTCCACTAAAAACATGTGTCAAAATCACCATAATACAATTACCATAACTTCCAAGATCATCACATAAATTAAGCAAGATAATATTTCTCCGAAAAGGGTGAGAAAATCGGCCATAATGAGAACTTTGCATGCTGAAACTTCAGCATGTGATACATGGGTGTTTTTTTTAAATTGTTACCAAGTTTTCTTTGATTTATCTCTTAAAAATAAATCACCATTTAGTGCAAGACATATTTAACAATTATGGAATAAAATTATACATTAACAATGCCACAAAAATTGCCTAGGTACATTACTACATATGTTGAAATTTTCAGCATGTGTGATATTCAAATATATCACAATTTTAGTTCCATAAAATATTCAAATTACTTCCAAATTGTCTTTCAACTAATCCACCTTAATCAAGAAGTAAAATGTGCCCTCATAATGGATGAAAATTGGCCAGCACTTTTAGTGCACATGCTGAATTTTCAGCATGTGTCACAATTGTGACAAAATTTGAAACATTACCTCTGTAGCTTCTTTTTTTATGTCACCAACTTTATATGCTTCATTCTTGACCAATCAATATGCCAACAAGGCTCTACATATACTCCATCTCAGCTGATATAGGCGTGTATAATGTGTTTGACATGTGCTGAATTTTAATTTTTTTTTCAAACTTTGTAAAATAGTGCACATTTAATAATATACACATGGTATATTCCAATCAGCCCTTAATTTAATTTTCTAGAACACTTTGAGATGTATGACATATGTAAAAAGTGTCTAGATACATGTTGTATGATGTGCCAAAAACGTTCCATGTGTTGTGTACGTAGAAAACCGAATTTTCGACGTTTATCGATTACCCGATTTTTCTCTAATTAAATTCTAACTTTTTGCACATGTTATATATATTATGTTACAAATAATATATATAAATTAAACTTTAATATTCAGCACTTGGCTGGTCTTAAAGTGGCGCCATACACATGTGACAAAATTGAAATTGGAATCTTCCACAATTTGGCCTTAATGTGGGGTGATTTGTGCGTGCCAACATGGAATAATTTTATGGCTGCACATACCATGTAAGCCACGAAATTTATGGCCATTTTTGAAGTGTAGGGGCTGGCCATCTATTTATGGCAAGTACGTGACACGTTGGCGAAGTTTCGGTATTCGCCCGATACGACAATTTTCGGTTTAAAACCTTTTAACGTGTCGTACTAAATTTGTCATCACCATGACTTATATCATATGACATAAGACCTGTACATACTCATAAATATGAGTTAATTATGGTGGTGTGACGTTAACGTACGTACGTAAAATATATAACGTGTCAGTAGTACGTTGGAATATGTGTGTATGTGCCTTTTTCAAAAAAATCTGAATATATATATATTTGTGTATATATATGCTTGTATATATGATGAGAGGAGGAGGAGGAAACTTTCCTTTCTTCATCTTGCTGCCTTTGTGCCTTGTCCAAATGTTGCTTCCTTTAATGAACTACTTAGTTTAATTAACTAAGTACTTCACTTAATGAACTAGTTTAGTTCATTAATGGTGGCACCTGAAAATAGTACAAACACAACAAATGTTTGCCATTTGATGTAAGATTTAACGCTTCATGGCTCGTTAGTACGGCACCATTATATATGAACTATATAAGGCAAGTTTTATGCAACAACGTGTTATGTCATAAAATGTGTCATGCATTTCTTTGTAACACGTTATTTAAATCATGCATTTTCAAATCACTCAAATTTCTTTTTCTCTACATCGACTACGATGGATATTTGTATTTTGTCCTTCTAGTAGTTTCATTATGCTATGCTTTGACTTTATATGTAACAATGGTGTTCCTCCGCCATAAGTGAGGGAGATATAATAAAATCTGAGCCAAAGCGCTCCTTCAGTAAATATATATATATATATATATATATATATATATATATATATATATATATATATATATCATTCTGATCAGTTAATTCGTCAGGTGGGACGAATTAATTAGTTCATACTCTCTGCATGCAATTAGCCACCTTTGCCTTTTAAATGGTGGATTCGAGTTCCATGTCCAACATAATATAGTTGGCCAATTTCGTCCCACAAGTAAATCAACAAACTTACAAAGACATTCAGGATTATGTGCTATTAAATGCATGAACAAAAGATACAGCTTAATGTTGTTATAATTCAGTTATTTAAGTATGTATGAAATAATAGTGTTATGTGAAGTCACGCGTGTCGGTGCTATTCATAATGAATTTTGTGAATTCAGGTCCCAAAATTACAGTAAAATGCATGAGATACGACTGTTGCTTCACACACATATATATATACTTCAGAGACCTTTTTTTGTACCTTTTTGGTTACAAAACGTTTGTATTTTGCAAGCATATTTTTGGTTGCTTTGTTTGTCGTCGCACATATTAGATATATATTTATACATTTTTCGTATGATGACAGATTATTCTTGCAATTAGCGGTTTTGTTTTCGAAAGAAATTCTTAAATTTGAGTTGTAGCTCGCATATGCTTTAAGTATTTGATAAAGGGCGGTCTTTTGAAAATATGACACTGGGTGGAAATGCCTTCTTGTTGGTGACATTGATTTATCCCCAATTTGCAGAATGAGAAATGGTGAAAGTTTCTCCTAAGTACTGCATCTCCCACATTAATTTCTCACCTATCTTTTCCTTATTTGACGGGATAATTAAAGAAAAAAAATGTTATGCACATTTGTTTAATCAGTTTTGTATTTTCCAAATTAAATGACCCAATCCATTACGATCCGAACTCAACTTGACTTGGATTCGATCCAGATTCATTTTGACCGGTTCAACCGAGTTGATTGAGAGGATTAACCGGGTTGGCTTAGTAAGTCAACCAGGATTGACTTGGTGGTTAACTGACCATTGTGATTATACAGTTTAATCAGCTTAACTGAATGGTTTGACCGACATGAACCCATTTTGACAATTATTATCAATAAAATATATTTGATTGTGATAGATGAATAATGAATTTGTGATAAATACACCGTGCATATGGTTCTGTCTTAGAAAACCGGTTCTTAAACGAGACCATCAACGGATAGTGACTCCATCGGTTGCCTGGGAATTGTGTGGAATGGCAATACTGTCTAGATTACTGGGTATTGCCAAATCGGTTCACTTCAGACCTTCATAAAGTTTCATCTTTCAGTTATGTCACAAGTGGCATTATTGATAAATCTTCATTGATCTTAAGAATTATCAATGAGGTGCTATTTTCTTGGTTTTGAGAATTTCAGTGGCATCTCAAAGTTTGAAGAAAATAAAAGGGTTCAACCAAGCGTATGTCTGGATGTACACATTACCGTCAAACATAAATCTTCATGTTAGTTGATAAACTGCAATCGTGTATAGAGGTCAAACATAAATCTTCATGTTAGTTGATAAACTGCAATCGTGTATAGAGCCATAAAGATACACATCTTAGCAAATGTATGGCTTTAGTATGATCCCCTTAAAGTGTGGCAATCATATCATCGCATGTACAAACGTTAAGTTTGTGACAGGTGTGTATGTGCTCCCACAACTATTAGTCGGCCCAAAGGAAGACATAGTCATCGAAGTTACATATATCATGTCGTAGTAATTGAAAAAGTCCGGCGATAATAAGAAAATACGTGACTAGTTCATCGGCCCAAAGGAAGGTGACTACTTTACGTATGGTGTATCGTTGCATCAATTTCTACACCCCAATTGTTGGACAATGTTAGGGAGACTCCAAAGAACACTTAACATTGAAAGGTTTTTTGATGATGGAAGTGTTCTATACTTGATTTGAACTTAAGTTATATTGCCGTTGATATTGACTTATGTGTTATTTTGTTCTTTGGTTTTTCCACGGGGGTACAAATTTTATGATCCCACTAGCAGAACTATACTTGAAACGAATTCAGCATAGTTTTTTGAGGATATCGCAGTTCCAGAGAGAAATAGTTTGCATCAGCAGATCACTTAATTAGATGAAGATTGTTCTGTTGGCGTAAATATGCAAATTGAACCAATCATTGGTGAGATTCCACTAAGGATGCACGAATCTAGCAATTTAATCTCTAGTAGTTCTGGTCCACAAGAACTTGTGGAAATAATTTCGGATGAACGAGTTATCATTACTGATGAACGAAGAACTACTGATGCAGTTGAGGAACCATCAATACCTCAAGAACATGTACCACTAAGACTATCTAAATGGTGACCTTGATGAAACCATATACATTGTTCAACCGCCTCGTTTTGAAGCGAGAGATCAAAAAAATAGTTTGTCGACTTAAAAAATCCATTTATGGACTAAAGCAGATGTCTCGACAGTAGTATTTTAAGTTCTCACAAGTCATTATCTTATTCGGTTTTAAGGCAAATCAGGTTGACGAGTGTGTGTACCACAAGTTTAGTACTGCGATATCTACGAAGAACAAAACACTACATGTTGACGTATCAAAAATCTAAAAAGTTGGAGATCATTGGGTACACAATTTCTGATTTCGGTTGATGCCAGGATAGCATGAAGTCCACCAGCAGCTACATTTTCTTGCTGGCAGGAGGTTCTATCTCATGGAAAGGTGCAAAGCAATGACTAGTTGCATCATCTACCATGGAAGCTAAGTATGAATCATGATATCATGCTTCCAATCCAGCGATATGACTTCGCAACTTTGTCGCAGGGCTGCATATAGTAGAGACTATTCAGAGGCCTCTGAAAGTCTACTGTGACAATAACTCTGTGATAATTCAGAATGGTGAGATCAGCATCGAGCACATAGGCACAAATCTTATGGTAGCTGATCCCTTGACCAAAGGGGTAATACCTATGGTGTTTCACAGACATGTGATTCGTATGGGTATTAGTGCAGCTAAAGATATTCAATTTTAGTGGGAGACACTTGATTTCATTTTGTAGTGCTCAATAAAAAATATTGTTTTTGAGACATTCATTATAATTTACATTACATTTTAAGTTGTACTGCAGTTTCATGGTTATACATTATTTGCGACTTTCATTTTGAATTCTGTCGATCTCATTAAGTAGGACCAAGTTTGAAATTGGCATGTATGATCACATAGCATGTAATTTCCACACTACATATCCATTCTAGCATCCATGTCATTCAGTTAATGCGGGTATCATGATTCAGGACCCGTCACCCATAAGTGTGACGACGTTCTGCTTGTTTCTCTTATTGGCGTCGACTGAATGGACCGGACTAAGTTGATTACACTATTGGACATTCAGTAAAGGAGCTCAAACAAGTAACACAAACATACATAGTCCAAGTGGGAGATTGTTGGATTTCATATGCTCATACATGTAGTGCACGACACATATGACTTAAGTTACATATCAAACATATGTGGACTTATGTATGTTATATACTTTATGTTACTAATGTCACGTAATATTTGTACGTATCCACATGTTAAGTGATCACTGTGGCATATTCGTGGATACATCGCGTAATCTGAATGGATCACTAAATTTGTAGATAGTCATATGGTTACAGTCCTTGATGGTAGGACTCGTAAAGTCGAGACCGTATTATTAATGACATCTGGTCCTTGAGGGACGCGAACACACGAATATTCTTCTCGAAGTATTTTAAGTAAGCTATTTAATATGTATAATTTATTATATATAATAAAATTTCCCTTTCATATTTAATAAGAAATTAAACGGAAAACGTTCCAGATTTATTAGAAAAACGTTTTATCAGACGTTTTTCATTGAAACGTTCAGTATACGTTTCATACTTCATTTTTGTCCACTATATATATACGTGCAAGTGTGCAAGTGTGCAAGTGCTGAGGGCATATTTTGAAAGGTGTTCCTTTGCAAAACCGCTGAAGCTCCTATCCTGTTGCCTTGCATTTTTAAGTCGCTGAAGTTTTGTTTCTTTGCGCATTTGCAATGCACTCGTGTATTTTTCTTTATAAAAGAAATTCTATTAAGTAAAAGCCTCACTTATGGCAGAGGAAAACCTTAGTACATGGGTATATCATACGAAACCAAAAATGTAACACGTACAAAATTGTCAACCTCCAATTATATATGATATGCCGCATTAAAACCTTGACAAGTAAAACCACCCTTGTGGATAAAACCTTGGCAAAGGAAAAAGCGTACATATTTATATCTTTGGAGCGGAGGCTCAATACAAAGAACAGTGAATAAAACGACAATGACTGTATAACAGCATCTGAGTGAGTGTACTTCCAGCCTTCAGTGGGTAACGTTGTGTGAGTCCTCTGCAGTATTTGCGTAAAGAATGCATAATGGCAGCAGCAACCTTGATCCCCGTAAATAGTCCTCGGCATAGAATAGAGATAGAATTATTAATATCCATGAAGAAGCATACGCAATATAGCCGAATGTAATGATAGTTGTTGATATTTTATTAGTAAACTCAACAACTGGTGGGTTCGTACAATCCTTGGAAGACATAGTTGTCACGCGTATCAATTACTACAGCGTTTACCAGTGGAGCAATGTACACTTTTGTAATTATTTACTTTGCTTTTGTGTTCTCTTAAGCGATCCTTGGGTAACAGATTTACTATGTAAATCTAACAACATAAAGCTAAACATACGACATGCATATAAATACAAATCGTTCTAAGTCCGTAAAAATCATAATGTACAATGTCTCCAAAAATAATATAAGTACATCATGGTCAAAATATCTAACATAACCAAAAAGTAACTCCGGCATACTTCTTCGCTCACGTATAATCTAATCAAGGTTCGTCCTCTAGGAAGACTGTGTCAGTGTCCCTGTTCTCTGCAATGTGATAAGGCAAGTATGAGCAATAACACTAATCGTCCAACAAGTAGTCTGTCTAGACATGTCATTATAGGACCTGTATAGCACTACTAGAAGGGGGGTTGAATAGTGAGTGGGAAAAAATTGGTTTTTGAACTTTTTGAACCAAATTACTCACTTCTGAAAATAGATTCTGTTTTCAAACCCTGATTTGATTTATCTAAAGGACCTAGTTTTAGACATCCAAAAATTATGAAATTTGGTGAAGATGTTCTCTCAGATGCTATGAGTGACTCATAAAAATTTCAAATTAAACTTCAAGCCTAACCCCTTGAAAACACGTTTTTGTACAGATTGCGTAAATCTGCCAGAAACTGTACTCTGAAATGAAAATTTTATTCCTATTTATTGGAAACTCTAAATGGCCTAAATATTTTATGATAAGACCTTCAAGATATTTATTTTAATGGGTTGAAACAGTTTTTTAAAATTCTCTTGGTAAGTATGTCAACTACGTTGATGTTCTCAACTTTTGCAAATCTGAGAATCAGATTGCACTAGTCTCAGAACTATTAACGTTTCACTGACTTATGCTTATCCAAATGAGGTGAAAATTACGCCAAATGAAAGCTAGGACATGTGGTTATGTTTCTGCAAAATATTTTGATTTTTGAAAATCTTTTGCTATTTTTACCGTGCTAATGAAAACGGTGCAGAAAACTAGAAACTCAAAGTAAAGTGCTAAATAGTAATAACACAAAGATTTTTATACTGGTTCGGTTAAAACATCCTACTCCAGTCTTCGAGGACACATTCCTTGGTTTTCACTAAACACAAGAATACCTTACCATAAGGGCGACTGGATTTAAAAATCAACTCCACCCTTCTACAATCAAAACAAACAACAAACTAATCACGAACAACACCACCAATCGAATGAAGGCTTGATCACACCTTGATCAACCTTTTACAAGAAATAAACGAGTGTAGGTGGTATAATCAAAGCCTATATAATATATGGAATATATGAATGATAGGCTTGAGGCTAAGAAGAAGAGAAAGAAAAGAAGAAGAAGAGAGTAGTCTTGCTTTTTTACACTTGTAAGAATATCAATTGTTGCTTAGCCTTGTCTTGCATCATCTTCTTCTTTTTATAGCCTCTTGGCCGCCCCCTTGGGTTAGTCATTCCTCCTTGAGAATTTTCTTGAATTCTATTGGAAGATTGCCTTGTGTAAAAGATGACACAACCTTGCTTACTTGGTACAATATGATTGGAGGGATGACTTGTCTTTGTCGAGTTGTCACTTGTTGATTGGCCATCATTAATCCACCTTGGCACACTTTAAATGAGCTGTAAATTCTTCAAATATCTAATACATGTGCTCAAAATCAAGGTGAATAATTTCTATATAATCACAATTTAATCCCCTTCAATTTTTGAAGACAATTGAAGACAATAACCATGAAAAAAATCGGCCAGCACTTCAACATGTGCTGAAATTTTCAGCATGTGTTTCTTTTGAATTCATTCCTTATGTGTTGCCCTCTTCAGTGTCACAAATCTTGTTTGACATGTCCTCCACCAATTGAAGTGCCAAATAAACTTCACCTAAGCTTCAAAAATGCTGAAAATGACGTGTGGAAATAGGCTGCATGTGCTGACATTTTCTTTTGGTAAGCTTTGTCAAATAATGCACAATATTCACACATATATGGTAAATTATAATCAGCCTTAATTTGAATTTTCTAAAACACTTTAACATGTCTTGAATGTGTAAAAAGTATCTAGATACATATTACATCAATGCCAAAAATGTTCCGTGTGTGTAAGTTCGTAGAAAACCGAATTTTTGACTTTCGTCGTTTACGCGATTTTTCACCAATTAATTTCAAACTTACACATGTAATATATATTATGTCACACATAATATGCATAAAATGAGGTGTATATTTAGCACCAATTCTGAGTAGAAAAATGGGCCATTTGTCAAAATAGAATTGAGTTTTATTTCTCCACAAATCTAGGCTAAATTGTGGGTGATTTGTGTGTGTAAACATGGTATGACCTTGTAGATGATTGTAACATGTGGATCACAAATTTTTGAATATTTTGATGTATATAGCCTTGCCATCTTTATATGGCAAGTACGTGACATGTCGGTGAAGTTTCGGTAGTAATCCGATACGACAATTTTTGGTTGATGACATTGTAACATGTCGTTTTAATTTTGACATCACCATAGATTATAACATATGATATAAGACCTGAATATACTCATAAATATGATGCGTATACAGTGGTGCGATGTCGACGTACGTTTATAATATATGTGACGTGTCGGTAGTACGTCTGAATATAAGTATATAGTGCCTCTTTAAAAGAAATATGGATAGATATATTATATATGTAAATGGAATGTGAAATGAATGGGATAAGTAGACTTTCCATTTCAAATTTTTTGCTATAGCTCTCTCCAAATATGTCTTCATTTGATGAACTAGTTAGTTCATCAACTTAAGCATTTAACTTAATAAACTAGTTTAGTTCATTAATTATGGCACCTGAAAATAGTATAAAGACAAACAAATGTTTGCCATATGATGTAAGCTTTAATGCTTCATGGGTTGTTAGTACGGCAACATTATATATAGACATGTAAAGCACTTTTGTCACATAAATATGTCAAGTAAGATTTATTCATGCATTTTGTAAGTACGTAAGATTTAAATCATGTATTTGTAAATCACTCAAGCTCTTTTTCTCAACAATCCCCCCTTTTGATGATTTGCAAAATAACATTGGTTCATGATTTAAATGTGATCTCTCCCTAAAATTATGCGCAAATTTAAAATTTGAATTTTATATCGTGCTCTCCCTTAAAGCATGCTTCTCTCTCCCCTCTTAAATCATGCTTTTCTCTCTCCCTTTATTTTTTAAATTTAATCAAATGTAAGAATGGAAAGAAATAGCAGTTTATAGCATATCATGCATTTCAAGTGCGTTCTTAAGGGTTATTGATTCAACCCTTTGCAAATGTAGCTTTTGGTACCCAAACTTGGGTGATCTTCCTCGGTCTTACAAAAGGTGAGAAAAGAGATGAAGCAATATAATAAATGTTAGGTACAAATCCGTTTGGCCTATGGCCGAGAATGCCATCATGCTCATGATAAGATTTTCGTTTTTGATATGCTTTTGTGTTAGTGTGCATGGTGCGTGATCTAGATACATTTGTGTTGTATGAATGTTGCGTATGCATCAATGGTTTCCTTTCATATCTATATGGTACATAATTATACTTTGTATGTGATGAAAAAGAAGGAATACGATGAGATATAATGGGTTGTGCACTAGACATCTTCTTAGGCTGCATAGTTGCATGCCGTTTCTTAGATGAAGATAAAATAAAAATTGTCGACTTGTGTTAGACTTTATTATCTTCAACGTATCCTAATCCGGTTTTATCACTTTCATGCTTTTGGGAGGAAATGAAACGATCTAGCATTCTTGTACCCGAATCGAATTGTTTCATCTCAGTGTTCTTGAATTTTAAGGAGGAAATCTAAGATTTTAATGAATTTATCATGCAAGACAACTCTTCTTTTAGATCGTTTAATCAAGATGCAAGATTCGTGTTAGAAGATTCTAACAATTTCTTGTCTTCAATTAAGCGTTTCTTTTTTTTTACAAGAGCCTTAGAAAACTTATGCAACTCAAGATATTGACAAAATAAATCATCATAAGAAGGCTCAGAATCAGAATCAAAATAAGAACTTACGTCACTGGATGCTTTGGATGTAAAGCATACTTGAGCCATTTCCTCTTCGGCTTCTTCACTTTTGGAATCAGATGAATCACTTTATGTGGATGCTTTAAGGGCTCTTCTCTTTTGTTTAGGTTCTGAGATGGGTCTAGTTTTTGTCTGATCCTTGTCATGGTTTTTGTTCATCGTTTTGTCCTTGTTCAGGCTGTCATAAGAGATATGTCCAAGCCTTCCACAAGTATAATACTTAACATCTTTATCATTATTCTTTCTATGGTTCTTAGATGACATAGGTTAGGTTTGTTTTTAAATGACTTTTTCATGATCTTTCTTAATCTTTTAGCCAACGTGATTAGATCATCAGTATCGGAATCTGTATCACTATCACCTACGTGTTCAGAAGAGGTAGAGACGTATTCATTTGATTTAAACGATATAGTCCTATCTTGTTTAGAATTTGATTCAGATTTCTTAACGTGAGTTTGTTTTCATATACCTTTGATGATCCGATCAATTCCTCCATTTTTATCGATTTTGTTTCCTTACTTTCTTCAATTGCCATCACTTTGGGATCCCATTCGGATGGGAGGCTTCTTAGTACCTTTTGTATCTTTTCCTATGTAGAAAATGCTTTTCCAAGAGACTCAATGGAATTGTAAATGTTAGTCAAGCGTAAATCCATATCAATAATATATTCGTTTGGTAATAACTTGAAAGATTCAAGAGTAGACATAAGTATTTTTATTTCAGATTCTTTAACTTAACTAGTATCTTCATGTTTCATTTCGAGAATTCTCCACATCTCTTGGGCACTAGAGCAATTTGACACATAACTCGATTCGCTTTTACTTAAACAATTTAGAAGGAGTTGCATAGCCTTAGCTTTCATACTTAATCTCTTTTTATCGTCTACGGTATACTTTTTCTTAGGTTTTGCGACTTCCAATGTAACGCCAACAATCGTAGTTATTTTAGACTGAATAAAAGGACCGTCTTCTATGATGGACCATAAGTCTATAGAGATAGCCATAAAGAAAAGTTTTATTCTAAGTTTCCATTGTATAAAAGACTCACCGTCAAAAAGAGGAGGCCTTACGCTTGACATTCCTTCTTGCTCGGTTTTATAACTAGTGGATGCCATCTCACCAAGATCGTTAGATCTTCTTGTAGTGAGTGTGCCTATGCTCTGATACCACTTGTAGGACCTGTGTAGCACCACTAGAAGGAGGGTTGAATAGTGAGTGCCAAAAAAATTGGTTTTTAAAACTTTTTGAACCAAATTACTCACTTCTGAAAACAGATTCTGTTTTCAGACCCTGATTTGATTTATCTAAATGACCTAGTTTAGACCTACAAAAATTATGAAATTTGGTGAAGATGTGATCTCAAATGTTATGAGTTACTCATAAAAATTTCAAATTAAAACTCCAAGCATAACCCCTTGAAAACAATTTTTGTATAGATTACATATATATGCCAGAAACTATACTCTGAAATGAAAATTTTTTTCCTATTAATTAAGAATTCTAAATGGCCTGAAACGTTTATGGTAAGACCCTCAAGATATGTATTTTAATAGGTTGAGCAGTTTTTCAAAATTCTCTTGATAAGTATGTCAACTGTCAACCTTTGCAAATCTGAGAATCAGATTGTACTAGTCTCAGAACTATTAATGTTTGACTGACTTATACTTATCCAAATGAGGTGAAACTTGTACCAAATAAAAGTTAGAATGGTGGCTATGTTTCTGCAAACTTTTGTGATCTTTGAAAATCATTTGCTATTTTTACCTTGCTAATGAAAACGATGCAGAAAACTTGAAAATGAAAGTAAAGTGCTGAAAAGTAAGAACACCAAGATTTTTATACTGGTTCGGTTAAAACAACCTACTCCAGTCTTCGAGGAAATCTTCCTCGGTTTTCACTAAACACAAGAACACCTTACCAAAAAGGTGACTGGAGTTAAACACCAACTCCACCCTTTAACAATCAAAACAAATAAACAAACCAATCATGGACACCACCACCGATAGAATGAATGCTTAATCAACCTTTTACAAGAAATGAACGAGTGTAGGTGGTATAATCAAAGCCTATATAATATATGGAATATATAAATGATAGGCTTGAGGCTAAGAAGAAGAGAAAAGAAGGATGAAGAAGAGAGTAGTCTTGCTTTTTGCACTTGTAAGAATATAAATTGTTGCTTAGCCTTGTCTTGCATCATCTTCTTCCTTTTATAGCCTCTTGGCCGCCCCTTGGGGTTAGTCTTCCTTCTTGAGAATTATATTGAATGACCTTAGAAGATTTCTTTGTGTAAAAGATGACACAACCTTGCTTACTTGGTGCAATATGATTTGAGGGATGACTTGTCTTTGCCTAGTTGTCACTTGTTAATTTGCCATCATTAATCCACCTTGGAACCCTTAAAATGAGCTGTAAATTCTTCAAAAAATCTGAGACATGTGCTCAAAATCAAGGTGAATAATTACCATATACTTACAATTTAATCCCCTTTATTTTTGGAAGACAATTGAAGACAATAACCATGCAAAAAATCGGCCAGCATTTCAACATGTGTTGGAATTTTCAGCATGTGCTTCTTTTGAATTATTTCCTTATGTGTTGCCCTCTTCAATGTCACCAATCTTGTGTGGCATGTCCTCCGACAATTAAAGTGTCAAATAATCTCCACCTAAGCTTCAGAAATGCTGAAAATGATGTGTGGAAATAGGCTGCATGTGCTGAAATTTTCTTTTGGTAAGCTTTGCAAATAATGCACAATATTCACACATATATGATAAATTATAATCAGCCTCAAGTTGTATTTTCTAGAACACTTTAACATGTCTTGAATGTGTATAAAGTGTCCAGATACACGTTACATCAATGCCAAAAACATTCCATGTGTGTAAGTTCGTAGAAAACCGAAATTTTCGACTTTCGTCGATTACGCGATTTTTCTCTGATTAATCTCAAACTTCTTACACATGTAATATATATTATGTAACATATAAAATACATAAAATCAGGTGTATATTCAACATCAATGCTGAGTAAAAAAACGTGTCATGTGTCAAAATAGAATTGAGTTTGAATTGTCTGCAAATCTAGGCTAAATTGTGGGTGATTTGCGTGTGCAAACATGGTATGATCTTGTGTTTGACTGTAACATGTGGATCACGAAATTTTTAAATAATTTTCATGTATATAGTCTGGTCATATTTATATGGCAAGTACATGACATATCTGTGAAGTTTTGGTAGTCACCCGATACGACAATTTTTGGTTTATGAACTTGTAACATGTCGTTATAATTTAGACGTCACCATGACTTATAACATATGATACAATACCTGAATATACTCATAAATATCAGGTGTATATAGTGGTGTGACGTCGACGTATGTTTGTAATATATGTGACGTATCGGTGGTACATTGGAATATAATTATATATTGCCTTCTTAAAAGAAATATGGATATATATATATTATATATGTAAATGGCGTGTGAAATGAATGGGATGAGGAGACTCTCCATTTCAAATTTATTGCCATATAGCTCTCTCCAAATATGTCTTCATTTAATGAACTAGTTAGTTCATTAACTTAAGCACTTCACTTAATGAACTAGTTTAGTTCATTAATTATGGCACTTGAAAAGAGTATAAAGACAACAAATGTTTGCCATATGATGTAAGCTTTAACGCTTCATGGCTTGTTAGTGCAACAACATTATATATAGACATGCAAATCACTTTTGTCACATAAATATGTCAAATAAGATTTATTGATGCATTTCGTAAGTACGTAACATTTAAGTCATGCATTTGTAAATCACTCAAACCTTTTTTCTCGACAGTCATATGGATCATGCATGGGAGACAGGGTAATAAAATAATAATACGTAAATAAAGAACATAACATGTCACGTCGCGAACTTTAATAAATAAAGTGCATAACAAAAATGTAACCAAATAACATATAAAACATATATAATTAACCTCATCATCAAAGTAAACATTCTCTACTATCAAGTCTTATAAAAAAGGCCACTTCCATACATGTCCATACTTAAAGTCTCAATCAGTGTCTAATATAATCATCATACTTACTCTCATCATGCATCAAGTCCCTATAAGAATCATGTAAATGTGATATTCTTACGATGCGATGTCATAAAATGATGTTATAAAAATTCCATAACGATAAATCATGATATTCATATCCATTTTTCTATAAACATGTCTAAAACATAACATTTCATAGACAAGGAATTTTCATATAATGGGTATAGCACTTTACCTTGCATGCCAATGATATCGTCATAGTAACAGAATAATCACCCTTATAGTCTTATGTACAAATATGTATCCCGATGAGTCCACATGGTGTTACATCATAATGTACAGAAACTAACGGTGACTCGATATGTCACAGATCCCTTGTCCTTGACAATGTCTTACACTCAGTCCTATAAAGAAATATACTATATCCCTATGACATCAACCTCATTGGGTTTCGATATCATGTTGGCCTCCAATCATCAATAACATACTATATGCCCATAATACCAACCAAATCGGATATGGAATTATGACGACCTCCAAATGATCATATACATACGATAAACATGCCATGAGATATCTGACTATACGATATGATTCGATATGTAAGGGTAAACCTTTTAAAACATTTCGTGACATGAAAAAATGCATGCATATGTCTAAACGTACTTGTGCATTTCATCATCTATATATTCTTAAACCTTATCATATCTTCATATCATAAAAACCCACATATATGCATCTAATCTATGTCTTAAATCATGAAAATATACCCTCTTTTCCAACACCCTAAATCTCGGCCATACACCCCAAAACAGCCCACTTTTATCCAATTTTTCTCCATCAATATTTCCTTAAAATATACATCTTACACTTAGTTAAAATGACAAACAACCTAATTTAATATTCATTTCCACATGCTTTCATATGTCATAAGAATATACATAAAGTAATCATATTTTCTATCATACTTTATTTTACGCACATATATATATATATCCATAAACACGTACAAAGCTATTTATTCCACATCAAAAATGCAATAGGCCAGATATTATATATATGTTCGCATAAATGGCTTTTTGGCCGAATATACTTGCATACACATACTTATATTTTTCATTCATGTAACACATTTCTTTATTCTATATTTTGGCCTTATGGCCACTTCTTTACATGGAATACATATATACATTTATAACGTGTAACAAAGTTTATTCTTCCTCTTCATTTTGACATTATGGCCGAATATATATTGGTGTATATGTCACACAAATCTTTTCTGTTTCACATCTTTTACTTATGTCTTGGTTTTGATATTTATTCCAACTATATGTACACTAGTTTCCATCAACATAATAACTTGCAATATCATGATAAAATACATAAACACACAAGATGATGGAAAGAGGTGTTTTAGAGAGAAAAGGCTTAAAGATTAGCCGTTCTAAGACCGAGAATCTGCACTGCGACTTCAGTAGCGTAGCAGACAGTGAGGATAACCAGCTCACTATCGATGGTCAAGTGGTACCACATGTAAGTAAGTTTAAGTACCTAGAATCAATTGTGCAGCAGAATGGAGACATAGAGAATAATGTAGCACATCGAGTTCAAGCAGGCTGGTGTAGATGGAGGGCAGCCTCAGGGGTGCGGTATGACAAAAATTTTCCAACTAAATTAAAAGGAAAATTTTATAGGGTGGCAATGCAACCGGCAAAGCTATATGGGACAGACTGCTGGGCAATCAAGAGATCACAATTATAGAAGATGGAAGTGGCAGAGATGAAGATGTTAAGGTGGATGTGTGGGCATACAAGGCTAGACCGGATCACAAACGAGGTGTTTCGAGAAAGGTTAGGCCTAGCTAGTATAGTAGATAAGATAAGGGAGGGAAGAATGAGATGGTTTGGGCATGTCAAACGGAGACAGACAATGGCGTCAGTCAAAGCAATTGAAAGCCTCATTGTAGAGGGAAGTAGGAGTAAAGGCAGGCACAAACTGACTTGGGATGAGCAGATAAGGCACGACCTACTAGATTTGAACCTCTTTGAGGACATGGTCCAGAATAGGAGTTCATGGAGACATAAGATTAAGGTTAACGAGGTATAGGTCATATATAGGGACACTTTAGAGTATATTTAGGGACATAGATATGCGTAGACACTATCTATGCTTTAGGATGACTTTCCACTTGATTGCGTATGTTATACCGTTATACCGTTGTCCTACATTACATATACATATACACTTGATGTGTATTTTAATATCGAAAGCCTTTTTTCCTTGAATTTCCTCACTAGCACACAAGCATAGAATATATCTATTATTATGTCATTTATGCAGGTACATATAGAGCCGAGGGTCTCACTGGAAGCAGGCTCTCTATCCCTTGGGATAGAAGTATTGTCCGCCTACCATTTACCCTCCCCAGACCCTAACGATAGCTTTTGCTGTCGTTGGGATATACTGGGTCCGGATGATGATGATGATGACAAGATGATAGAAACCACGAAAATGAAACAATTATGCTCACTTGGCCGTGTGTGTATATATAGGTGTATGACCATGAAGATCATCAAGAAACAACTTTTGTAAGCTAGAATCATAGCCATGAATATGATTGCCTCATAACATGCTAAATAAATGACACAAAAGTTCATAAAAGCCAAAATCATAACCAAACACATAAGTGATGATCTTCATGGACAACATACGAACACATACATAAAAATATCATGTTAGTGATATTTTCCTAACATATCATATATCTTCATTTTCTTTCTTTGATTTCTAATTCTATAACATATGAGTGTTCATTTAATATCATTTATCCATACAAGTCCATAGTTGCACATGATGGTCGAATGTACATAGGGTATGTATCACACTATATACATCACTTAGAAACATTGCTTTTCCATATTCTTGATACTAAAACATTGAACATATATCATCAATGATCCAAATTTTATATGAACATATACACTTAGATCTTTGGAAATCCATGAAGGATCTAGAAAGAGTACATGCCTTTCTTACTTAACCTTAGTATTAAAGTGAAGATTTCTTCACCTGGCTTGAAGAAAACTTTCTCCTCTACCCTTCAAGGTAGCCATGGTTTTGACACCAAAAATAGAGAGGTTAGTGAGCAACCATAGAAATAGATAAATGTAAGAAGTTAAACACAACTTAGATGAAGTTCTTACCTTACTACTCCTTGATTCTTCGCTCAACTAAGTTTGGTCTACTTAGTTCTTAGATGAAGGAGGGGGTTGTAGCTATTGTCTTGAATGATTATATGAGGTGAAGAGAAGAAATTTTTCTCCTTGCTTTTCTCTTGTAACTCTTAACCAAATGGTGCAAAATGGAGCCTTGGAAGACTTGTTTTCTCTTCTTGGAAGAAGAAGAAGAGTTGGTTCAAACTTAGACAAAAAGTGGAGTGTGAAGTGTGGAAGAAAAAAAAAAGAATACCCTTCTTCTAAGGGACTTGACCGGCCAAGGGAGAGGGAAGGAAAATGAGGGGAAAATGGAATGAGTGGAGTGGTTGGGAGAGAGTAAGAAAATGAGAGTTACTTGTAGGGTTTCTGCTAACTTGTAACACTTCTTCCTACACTCATTTTTGGCCACATGGCCGATTTTCTTGTCTTCCCTTTTTTCGCTTTTTCTTCTTCAACAAATATCTTCTATGTTCTAATTTCTTTTCTTTTTATTTAAGTAATAGAAAATATTTGTATAATGTCTTTTTGTTTTGATTTAAGTTATCCTGATACTTAAGTTGTTACATATTAGTCTTGTTTTAAATTTTATTATGCAATCGTAACATTCGTTATCGATTTTCGTCGTATACCGATATATCACATGTTTTAATACTCGCACAAAATTTAAACGTATCTAAGTATGATATTATACACGTATTGACGTAGCGAAGTTTTTTGCGCCTTACATCTTTTCTATTAATCTCCAGCATTTAATCCTTAAGGCTTCCAATTTGGCTTCGCCAATCCTACAGGCAATGGTATTACGTCAGATCAAGGAAGTTTAAGTAGCAAATCTATTAGCGAACACCAAACCTGTCCCCAAGTAGGCACTACAAATCGAAAAATTCCAAACAATATGTAAAGCAAAAACATGGAGCGCCTAAACTCGAGCAAATTGCAGATAGCTTATCATCACGTTGCAGGGCTGCAATTGATGCAAGCCAATACGAACTCTTTTGTACCCTGTTGGAAGCAAATTTCATTTGTTAGAAAACAGAATCTATGGCTGCCTGGGAGAAATGAAATTTCTCTCTCGTATGTATAGGCTCTGGGCTTACGCAGTACTAGCTTTTGCAATGTTATAAACTCTTTTATTTAGGCTGTTTATGAGGTGTACACATGCCTGATTCAGACTCAACCAGGATGCTGCGTAAAATATTTTAGAAAATGGCTGAAGAGATTGGCTGCCAAAATCAAATAGGGAAAAGTTCTGATAAGGTCAAAGGAGCGTAATTGCTAAAAGAAGATGTGCAGCGGGATGGAGTGGGAGGCAACACGTCTGTGGTGTTTGGCAAGACCTTATTTTAGTCCAAATTGGCTTGTAAAGAGTTAGTTACGTTATAAAGTAATTTAGATGTTTTTAGATTGTTTTTAAATATTAAAAACGTTTATTAGAAAATGAAAAAGTAGACTTTCCTGATATAGAACACGCCTACATTTTAGGGGTTTCGCAGAATGACCCCATATTGCTTTTTTGTCCATAACTCACTCATCCGATATCGTTTTGAGGTGAACGAAATCCTATGGAAACTAGACATCAGGAGCTGCAAATTTTAAGAACTCATTGGCTCATTCGGCTTCTAGAAGACCAAGAGTGCGCGTAGAAAATCAGATAACTGCTAAAGAGTTTGATTTCAAGTGAAATCATACCTTTACCTATGTACATTAGGTTTAGCTTGCTTTAGCATATAAATAGGGATGTGTGTTGCCATTTACAACCAGAGTTAATTGATAAATTTCTTAAGTTTAGCCAAGTGCTACTTTTCAAGAAGAATTATGTGTTTCTTGATCATTGATCAATGTATGTAATTCTTAACCTATTGAGTACACATTTTGGTGAATTCGAATTCAACCAATTCAATTCAAGTCTTAAGGGTGGATTTCAGTACTTGCACGTGCAAAAACTGATCTTGAAAGAATCTTTGCTCAAATCGAAAAGGAATTCACATGATTCTAAGGGAAGAACATCTCTTGATTACTCGAAAGATGTATTCTTGGAGGAAACACATTAGAACCAAAGGAAAGATTGTATCTTGTATCTTCAAACACGCATCAATTTTGTATCAAAGATAAGGTCCCTTGTTCTAATTCTCCTTTTTTTGTGCATAACATGTGTATAAACACCATACATCAACTGTACAAAAACATTTGTCCGTATATTCAGAAATCATCCGCATACATACATATCGATCATAAACCTTAATTTCCTCCAAGCCTTCATTGTTCTTGATTATCTTGATTTATTATTGGGTTGCATGTTTTGCTAGTGGACTTGAATTTGTGTATACGATGTTCTTGAAATCTAAGGCTTGCATCTAGTGAATATACAATCTGCCGCACAAAAAGCTTACAAGTTTGTCTAAATAGTTGCCTAGTCTTGTCTTGAATTCTTGTTGTGTGAAGCTTTTAGTTGAATTTGGTTGTGATTGTAATTGAATATTTGTGACTCATGGTTGAGTATATTTGAATGAAAACGTTTCCAACACCCTGCCCGAAAATCCCATAGAAAAAAGAACCAACCTTTCAACTCAAGGACTCCAAGAACCCTAGCTTTCGCCCACTTGACATAAGACCTGATTTATCCTCAAACCGTATAAACCATATTCCCAACATACAGAATCTTTTTTTGTCAAAAAAATCCTCAGTAACAGTCCCTAAATTTCATATAAACCGAACCCCAACGGTCCCAAACCAAAGGAAAATTCAAACTTCACAACCGAGCAATATTTGTGCAAATTATGCAAAGAAAAATTTTGGAAAATTTTCAAGTCATATATCTTCAAGACACTTCAAGAAACAGTATACACATTCTTTTTTTTCAGGAAAGTGATCATTTCATTCATCAACTTAAAAGTCATATGTACAAACAAGTGTTTGTTATGTCATGCCTATTACACAACATCAATCTACCTGAGTACATTGCCTAAGCCAAGCTAATCTAATATTTCGTGCCTGTTTGAAAATCATGTGAACCACTGAGTACAAACTAATCTGTTCAAGATCCTCGTCATATAGCCGCTTATTCTGTGTCGTCCATATGTGGTAGACTGCTTCACGAAAAATGTAGGGCCATTGCTCCTCCGAGCCCTCTACATTCCTATTATGCGCCAGGTTTCAATCAATCCAGCCAGCTATCCCACCCTCATTTCCAAAAAACTGCATCTTGTTGGGCGGCGAAAGAAGTCTAGTCCATAGCTTTTTTGCATGAGAACAGTCTCGCAGTGCATGTAAGGTTGTCTCCGGGTATGCTTGACATAGTGGGTACAGTGGGGCCGCCGCCGAAGTTCGGTTGTACAAAATGTCATTTGCCGATAGACTATTCAAATGGGCTTGCAATAGCATGAAGTTCCCTCTTTGCGGACCTTGCAGACACCACATATTCTGCCAAGAGTGTTTATCCATTGCACCTATATCTGCGAGCTGCAAATCATATGTCGACGAAACTGTGAAGAACTTACTGGCCCTCCATTGCATACTATCTGCCACCATCTCCTCCGGTGCCATCATTTCTGCGCCTTCCGACAGACCCTTTAGGATAATTGGAATTGCTGCTAGTATACTCCGTCAGGTATGCGTGGTATTCTGCCGGGGGAATCTCTACGTAACAAGTTTTCATATTTCGCTCTTAACACCTTAACCCACAAAACATCCTCGTTCAGAAAGAGTCTCCACAACAGCTTGACCAGCAATGCATTATTCATTTCGCGCAACCTTCGTATACCAATCCCTTCGTATAACTTAGGCCGACATGTCGCAGACCATGACACTGCATGTAGCTTTCGGTTTTCCTTAAACTCACCCCAAAAAATAGACCTATTCAATCGTTCTAGGTAATCAATCATACTACTAGGTAACTTCATGTTTGCATGGAATAAAATGGTACTGTGGATGTTACAGATAGGATAAGAATGCTTCGTGCAGCCTTCGATAGTAAGCGCCCCTTCCATGCTGCTAATTTTCGTTTCACCTTCTCCGCGAGGTCATTATGTAATACAGGTTTAACCCTACCATGTAACAATGGCATGCCGAGGTATCTTCCCAAATCGTGAGTAAGTGGGATTTCAAACTGATGGCTGAGAACCCACGCTATATCATGTGGTGTGTTGGGAGAGATATATAAATGAGATTTGGAGGCAATTACTTTTTGTCCAGATAGTGCACAAAAGCTGCTTATAATGTTTGCCATGGTGTTTCCCTGCTCGCTGGAGGCCGATACAAAGAGTAAAATGCATCGGCGAACATCAAATGTGAGATACCTGGCCTTGCATGAAGACTTTGATTGGTTTCCACTCCTTTTTGTCAACTACACTTTGTATTCTTTGGCTTAAGAGATCCATACAGAGGACAAAAAACTTCTTTTCTTGAAGCAAGAAAAGCAAGACAAACAAGTTTGAATATAGTTCTTGATAATCAAAAGCAAAAGAACAGAAAGAAAGAAAATTCAAGAAATTTGCCCATGCATATCATAATTGAGTCATTCAAAAAGTTTTTTGATCCTTGACTCATGTACTGTTGAATTGCATAAAAAATGGAAGAAAGATAAAAATTTCATATGGTTCTTACCTAAAATCCGAAACTGCCTTATAGCACAAAAAACATCACAACTCCAAAATTTGTCCAAAACTGCACTTTCATCTATTTGGAACGCTTTTGTGAATGTTAGACCATTAGTATTGCATTTTTTGATTGCATTCTTGACCAATTTTGGCTAAGGATTGTCGAAGCAACCCCTTACTGATTTTTTGGTTTAGCACACTACATCCTAATTGGTTTCTTGTATTCTTTGATTCTTAGATTGTCCTGTTTGTGTTTGATTCCTTGCTTGAGTCTTACACTACCTTTCTGCTATATTGTCATGGGTTACCTCCACTTGAATAATTATATAAAGGCTGAATTCAATGACAACCACTTGGTTTTCTTTAATAATTATATAAAGAAAACCACTTGAATAATCATATAAAGGCTGAATAATTGGTTGCTCGACTTGAATGTTCTAACTTAGTATCTTGAGTGAGGGACACAAGATGAGCGATAAAAGCCTTGTGTGATTTTGAGACTAATAAGAGGAGAGGTAGAAGGCAAATGAGTGAATCCATACACGAGAGGAAAAAAGCACAAAAAATCTAATTTTGAATATAAGAGTCTTTTTCGACTTTGTGTTAGTTTTTCTTTTCTTATTTTGTTACATGTTTTATTTCATCATGGATAACACAACCTTATAGATAACTACACGTTGGTTAGTACCATATGGGGAATGAAGTGCTTTAAAAAGGACATTGGTGAGCTTAAATGGCATATGAATTACTTTTGCCTTTCTAGTGGCATATGGGTAAGTCATTTCTGAAATAAAGTACCCAGGCATCAATTATATTCTCAATCTATTCTATCTGTATGACAATCTTATGATGAATTGTTAGATGATTTGTGTAAAGCTCACATTGAAGAACCTGAAAAATTGGTTATGCTTAGGTTCTTTGCTGGTTTAAATAGACAAATTGTTGATAACTTGGTTCATGAGAAATTTGCAAATCTTGATGATATGTATCACTTTGCTAAACGCGTAGACTTGAGATTAGATATAGAAGACCTTAAAGAACAAATGGTTTCTTTTAAGTATTGCTTGAAGGATGCTAAAGTTTTACATAATGTGCATGAAGTTCATAGTGATTCGTCTATGTCTAGCCATGTTTCACATGCTATTGATACTCAAGTGCATAATCTTAAAAATGAATTGCATGCTGATTCCTTGATTTGCATGAGATTGAAAAAGATTTTCATAAAAACAATGAGGATGGATTGCATGATAACGTTGTACATGTATTGCATGAGAAAGTTGATGAAGAACTACATGTTATTGACGTTGATCATGAATGTGAAACTGTGCATGAAAATGAAGTCACAAATGAAGCTGAAATTGAGACTGCTTTGCATAATAACCGCGATCATGTGAGTTACCTAGTCTTGAACAAAATTTGCATAATGCTGACATAAGTGTGTTAAGAAATCAATAAGATCACTGCTATCAAAAATGTACAGCAGAAAAACTCGATCTCTGATTTTCTACCAACAATCCATGTTGTTCATTTAATACTATGTAAGAGATTCAAAAACTAACCTCTTGCAGATTCAAAATCTGCAGACAAAGGAGGTGCGATGATACGATCACCCTCTGTCTGTATCCACACGAATGCTTCTGCTAGAGTGCTAGCCCTCTGAAATGGCGCAGATGAAAAAATTCGTTTTTCTCCCAAAAACGTATTAGGCGTTTCTGTTTCTTTTCTTTTGTTCTAATCTTTATTACGTGTTATAGCAATATTTTTTTGCCAAAAAGAATTCTTTTATTTCAACCCTCACTTATGGCGTACGTGTTATGGCTATATATATATATATATATATATATATATAAACCTTAAATCCAATTCAAAATTGGATTAGTTAAGGCCAATCAAAATCCATATCAGATATGAATTCTGTTGATATTATCCAATAATATATAAATATATTTAAAAATAATAATAATAGTAGTAGTAGTAGTAGTAATAATAATAATAATAATAATAATAATAATAATAATAATAATAATGTTAAAGGCAATACCCAGGGAGGAACGAATTTGTATCAGGGGTGATTTTAGTGGACATATTTGAAAATATAGTGATGGTTTTCACACGCTACATGGCGGGTTTGGTTATGGAGATAGGAACGAACAGGGTAGAGATCTGCTACACCTAGCATTAGGCCATGACCTAGTCATTATAAACTCATTTTTTAAGAAAAAAGAATCACATTTGATCACGTTTAACAGCAGAGGACGTCACACGCAGATCGACTATTTTCTGATGAGGCGTGAAGACCGACGGTTGTGGAGGGACTGCAAGGTTATACCAGGAGAGACAGCGGTGATGCAACACCATTTATTAGTGGTAGTTATAACATTGAACCAAAAGCTGAGTAAGTGGGTTGGAAAATTCACACCCAGTATTCGATGGGGAAGCTTGAAGGACGAAAAAATTAATATATTCAGAGAAAAGGTTATCTCTACGAAACTAGATCATCTAGGTGATGACACAAATCAGATTTGGGAAGCTATATCGACTACTATTACTCAAGCCGTGAGAGAAACGCTCGGGGTAACAACAGTAAAGAAGTCCATACATAAAGAGACGTGGTGGTGGAACGAGGATGTGCAACAAAAAATAAAGGACAAACAAAAATTTTTAGAGAGCTGTTAAGATGCACCAATGGGGAAGAAAAAGTGCGATTGAAGGATAATTACAAAATCGCCAGGAAGGAGGCGAAGAAGGCAGTGACAGAGGCAAAGACTGCAGCTTATAAAAGGATGTATGAGAGACTAGAAACAAAAGAAGGAGAACATGATATGTTTAAGATTGCCAAAGCTAGGGATCGAAAGAGGCAGGACCTAGGAGGCGGGAAGTTCATAAAAGGAGAAGATGGACATGTGTTAGTCAAAGCACAAGACATCAAGTTGAAATGGCAAACATACTTTCACAATCTTTTCAACGGCAGTAGTACCGACTATGAAGAACGAGAAAGAACCACTGACCAACAACGACGACATAATAACTCCAACTGTCAGAACATCACACAAGGAGAGGTGATGAGAGCACTGAAGATGATGGGAAGAGCTAAAGCGGTCGGCCTAGATAACATACCCATTGAGGTGTGGAAGTATTTAGTAGAGGAAGGGGTCCAATGGCTAACTACTCTGTTCAACCGTATTTTCAAAACAAGGAAGATGCCAGATGAGTGGAGAAAGAGTGTTGTGGTCCCCCTATATAAGAACAAAGGAGACACACAGTGTTGTGGGAACTATAGAGGGATTAAGTTGCTAAGCCATACCATGAAGTTATGGGAGAGAATAATCGACACCCGAATTAGGAGAGAAACTCAGGTTACGGTGAACCAATTTGGTTTTATGCCAGGAAGGTCAACTACGGAAGCAATACACATTCTCAGGAGATTAATGGAGAAGTATAGGGAGAAGAAGCGCGACATATGGTTTTCATCGGTCTTGAAAAAGCATATGATCGTGTGCTGTGTAGTCTGATATGGGATAGTCTGGAAGCAAGAGGGATCCTATGACGTATATAGACATAATTAGAAATATGTATGTTAGGACAAAAACAACTGGTCGTACAGCTGTGGGGAATACAGACTTCTTTCCGGCGGAGGTCGGTCTCTATCAAGGGTCTGCGTTGAGACCATTCCTTTTTGCAGTTGTCCTTGACGAGTTGTCAAATTCGATACAGGAGGCAGTACCGTGGTGTATGCTTTTTTGCTCACGATATTGTATTAGTCGCAGAAAGTAGACATACACTGAGTATGAGAGTAGAGCAGTGGAGAGGTGTTTTAGAGAGAAAAGGATTAAAGATTAGTCGTTCTAAGACCGAGTATCTGCACTGCGACTTCAGCGGCGTAGCAGACAGTGAGGATAGCCAGCTCACCATCGATGGTCAAGTGGTACCATAGGTAAGCAAGTTTAAGTACATAGGATCATCTGTGCAGCAGAATGGCGACATAGATAATAATGTAGCACATCGAGTTCAAGCAGGCTGGTGTAGATGGAGGGCGGCCTCAGGGTTGCTGTTTGACAAAAATTTCCCAACTAAATTAAAGGGAAAGTTTTATAGAGTGGCAGTGCGACCGGAAACGCTATATAGGACAGACTGCTGGGCCATCAAGAGGTCACAATTACAGAAGATGGAAGTGGCAGAGATGAAAATTTTAAGATGGATATATGGACATACAAGGCTAGACCAGATCAGAAACGAGGTGTTTCGAGAAATGTTAGGCGTGGCTAGTATAGCAGATAAGATAAAGGAGAGAAGATTGAGATGGTTTCAGCATGTCAAGCGGAGACAGACAACGGCGTCGGTCAGAGCAAATTGAAAGGCTCATTGTAGAGGGAAACATGAGTAAAGGCAGGCCCAAATTGACTTGGGATGAGCAGATAAGGCACAACTTTCTAGATTTGCACCTCTCTGAGGACATGGTCCATGATAGGAGTCCATGGAGACATAAGATTAAGGTTAACGAGGTATAGGCCATATATAGGGACACTTTAGAGTATATTTAGAGACATAGATAGGCGTAGACACTATCTACGCTTTATATTAACTTTCCATTTGGTTGCATATGTTATACCGTTGTTTTACATTACATGTATACATATAAGTGCTGTGTATTTTAATATCAAAAGACATTTCTTTGTATTTCTTGAATCTACTCACTAATACACTAGCTCAACATATCTCTATTATCATGTCATTTATGCAGGTAGAGCCAGGGGTCTCACTGGAAGCAGACTCTCTATCTCTTGAGATAGAGGTATTGTCTGCCTACCACTTACCCTCTCCAGACCCTAACGATAGCTTTTGATATCGTTGGGATATACTGGGTTCGGATGATGATGACCTAATATTAATATTATCAATATTACTCATATTAATCTCAACTCATACGCATTCTTGTGTGTGACTTGATAGGCCCATATCAATTGGTTGTCGGTTAAATCTTTATTAAACCAACAAGTCATAATTGGCCTCTAGTAAGGCAACTACCCAATTAATACGAGTACAGTCCAACTAGCCTAATAGTACATATGTTAATCCCTTTGTCATACAATATCTAGTTTCAACATAATACGAGTACAGTCATACTTATATTATTCAAACGTATGATTACTCAATCTCCTAGTAGACTGATAAAACAAATGATATTGATCACACTACCAATTTATTTGAGCGCGGCCATGCATTTGGCAATCTCAATTATCGAGAGACCAAAAAGATATCTCTCTCAAAAGAGAGGGACAAATTCTATCTTCATTGTTTAATATCCTCTACATAATTTCTATCATATTCAAGTATGACCATTATTATTATCTAGTTACGGATAATGCTTGGTCATGTCAAAATATTATAGTCCTTATGTTGGAAACTATGACAATTTCAAGCCTAAAGATTAAAACATAACTACCATGAGTTTTTTTTATGACGCTAAACCATGCAGTAATTTCATGATGCTTCTATCTAAGACATTGTTCTTTAACAAGTATCTATGAAATTAATTTGTATCATCAAACACATAATCATCTCATGACCATAAAATCAGTACTCATATGGGTTATAAATTATTTTATCTCTATAACAATAATGAACTAGGAACATATATCAGAATTGTGTAACATACTAACCAACAATAATGATAATAAAACCACTTTATTAATAATAAATGTAAAACATAAAGATCCAAATCAATAGCCTAGGACACATGCACTAGCAAAGTGTTCTTGAATCTAAACCTAATTCACAAGAAAAAGAAGAAGACAAGTCTGAAATTGAAAGGGTAGAAGAAAGGAAAATGCGTGAAACAAACAAGTTTGAACCAATGATGTGCTTAAATTTATGCTATGTATTGTCATCTTTTGTTTATCGTAAGATCTTGAAGTAGATTATATTGTCTCATCCGGAACATGTTAAGAAGAAGCAATACAAGCTCCTCAAAGCATTGAAGAGAAAGGGAAGTTTTTGTAATGAGTTTAAGTTTCATTCATCTTCACTGTATATATGTTTTGATAAACTAGTCATGTTAGTATAAATTGTTTACAAGCATGCAATAAAGTTTCATTCATCTTCACTGTATATATATTTTATTATTTTGGTATTTGATCAGGGTGGGATGGAATAAACAAGTCATGTTAGTCTAAATCATTTACAAGCATTAGTGGCTAAAGATTCTTCAACTAGTGCAGATTTTGATTCGAGGATGAATCTTTTTGAGCAGAGAGGGAATGATGAGGTCAAAAGAGCGTAAGTGCAAAAGGAGGATGTGCAGCGGGATGCCGTGGGAGAAAGCGCGTACACGGTGTATTGCAAGACCTTATTTTTGGTCAAATTCGCTTGTAAAAGTGTTCATTCTTCTGTAAAGTACTTTTAGATGTTTTTAGAATGTTTTTAGATATTAAAAACATTTATTAGAAGATGGGAAAGTAGACTTTTCACATATGGAACATGCCAACATTTTAGGATTTTCACAAGATGACCCCATCTCTGGTTTTCAGTCATAACTCACTCATCCAACGTATTTTTGATGTGATTCACAATCCTATGGAAACTAGACATCAGGGGATACAAATCTAAGAAGACCTTAATGAAAAATTTGACTTCTAGAAAACCAAAAGTGCATGTAGAAGATCATATAGTTTCTGAAGAGTTTGATTTCAAGTGAAATACCTTACCTTTCCCTACGTATATTCAGTTTAGCTTAGATTAGCCTATAAATAGGCATGAGTGCAACCATTTACAACTAAGGTCGCTTAATAAATTTGTTAATTTTGGCCAAGTGTTGTCTTGCAAGAGGAATCTTGTGTTTCTTGATCGTTGATCAAGGTTTAGAATTCTTATCAACACATTCAACACACATTGTGGTGAATTTGAATTCAACAAACTCAAGTCACGTCTCAATGGTTGATTTCCATTTGAGAATGCACAAAGTGGTCATGGAAGAATCTATGCTCAAATCCAAAAAGAATTCACACGATTTCAAAGGAAGAACATCTCTTGATTACTCAAAAAAGGTATTCCTGGAGGAAACGCGTTAGAAGCAAAGGAAAGATTGTATCTTTCATCCTCAAACACACATCAAAGTCTTTGAAATAGAGAACTGAAATGGCTATTATAATACAATGGTGGCGACATCTGTGTGAGCACCGGCAAAGGGTTGTAACTATCAGATTTTGGTCGGCCCAAAGAGGTAAAAGTGATGGAAAGTTGTTGAGAAAAAGGGTTTGAGTGATTTTACAAATGCATGATTTAAATGTTACATACTTACAAACTTTATGAATAAATCTTACTCGGCATATTTATGTGATAAAAGTGCTTTACATATTTATATATAATGTTGTTGTGCTAACAAGCCATGAAGTGTTAAAGCTTACATCATATGACAAACATTTTTTTGTCATTATACTATTTTCAGGTGTCATAATTAATGAACTAAACTAGTTCATTCTGTGAAGTGCTTAAGTTAATGAACTAACTAGTTCATTAAATGAAGACATATTTGGAGAGAGCTATATGGAAACAAATTTGAAATTGAATGTCTCCTCATCCCATTACTTCACATGCCACTTTCATGTATAATATATATATCCATATTATTTTAAAAGGCACTATATACTTATATTGCGACGTACCACTGACACGTCATATATATTATAAACATACGTTGACGTCACACCACTACATACACCTCATATTTATGAGTATATTCATGTATTATATCATATGTTATAAGTCATGGTAACGTCAAAATTATAAAAGTATGTTACAAGGTCATAAACCGAAAATTGTCGTATTTGGTGACTACCGAAACTTCACCAGCATGTCACGTACTTGCCATAGAAAGATGGCCAGCCTATATACATCAAAATTATTCAAAATTTTGTGATCCACATGTTACAATCAGCCACAAAGTCATACCATGTTGGCACACACAAATCACCCACAATTTAGGCTAGATTAGTGGATAATTCAAACTTAATTCTATTCTGGCACATGTGGCATTTTTCTACTCAGAATTGGTGCTGAATATACACCTCATTTTATGTATATTATGTGTGACATAATATATATTACATGTGTAAGAAGTTTGAAATTAATCGGAGAAAAATCCCGTAATCAATGAAAGTCGAAAATTCGGTTTTCTACGAACTTACACACATAGAACGTTTTTGGCATAGATGTAACATGTATCTACACACTTTTTACACTTTCAAGACATGTTAAAGTATTCTAGAAAATTCAAATTGAGGCTGATTATAAATACCATGTACATGTGAGTATTGTGCATTATTTGACAAAACTTACCAAAAGAAAATTTAAGCGCATGCAGCCTCCTCCCACACGCCATTCTCAGCATTCTTGGAGCCTAGGTGGAGCTTTTTTGGTACATCAATTGGTAGAGGATATGCCACACAAGATTGGTGACATTGAAGACGGCAACACATAAGGAAAGAATTCAAAAGAAACACATGCTAAAAATTCTAGCACATGTTGAAGTGCTGGCCGATTTTTTGCATGGTTATTGTCTTGAATTTTCTTCCAAAATTGAACGGTTTTAAATTGTGATTATATGGTAATTATTCATCTTGATGTTGAGCACATGTCTCATATTTTTTTTGAAGAATTTACAGCTCATGTAAAGGGTGCCAAAGTGGATTAATGTTGGCCAATCAACAAGTGGCAACTCAGCAAAGACAAGTCATCCCTCCAATCATATTGCACCAAGTAAGCAAGGTTGTATCGTCTTTAAACAAGGCAATATTCCAAGGGCATTCAAGACAATTCTCAAGGAGGAAGAGTAATCCTAGGGGGCGGCCAAGAGGTTATAAAAAGAAGAAGATGGTGCAAGACAAGGCTAAGTTGATATTCTTACAAGTTCAAAAACAAGACTACTCTCTTCTTCGTCCATTCTTTTCTCTTGCTCTTAGCCTCAAGCCTATCATTCTTATATTCCATATATCATATAGGTTTTGATTATAACACTTACATTCGTTCATTTCTTGTAAAAGGTTGAACAATGTGTGATCAACCTTCATTCGATCGGTGGTGGTGTTCGTGTTGGTTTGTTTGTTTGTTTGATTGATTGTAAAAGGGTGGAGTTAGTGTTTAACTCCAGTCACCATTTTGTTAAGGTGTTTTTGTGTTTAGTGAAAACCGAGGAAGATGTCCTCGAAGACTGGAATAGGTTATTTCAACCGAACCAGTATAAAAATCTCGGTGTTCTTACTTTTCAGCACTTTTACTTTCAATTTTTGTTTTCTGTATCATTTTCATTAGCACGGAAAAAATATCAAAAGTTTTTCAAAAATCCCAAAAGTTTCCAAAAACGTATTCCCACGTACTATCTTTCATTTGGCACAAGTTTCATCTCATTTGGATAAGATAAGTCAGTCAAACGCTAATAGTTTTGAGACTAGTGCAATCTGATTCTCAGATTTGCGAAGGTTGAGAACATCAACGTGGTTGATATACTTACCAAGCGAATTTTAAAAAACTATTTTAACCCAATAAAATACACATCTGGAGGGTAATACCATTAAATTTGCAGGTCATTTAGAGTACCCAATTAGTAGGAATAAATTTTTCATTTCGGAGTACAGTTTCTGGCAGATTGACGCAATCTGTGAAAAAGTGTTTTCAAGGTGTTTGGCTTGGAGTTTTAATTTGAAATTTTTATTAGTTACTCATAAAATGTGAGAGCACATGTTCACCAAATTTCATAATTTTTGGAGGTCTACAACTGTGTCTTTTAGAGAAATAAAATCAGGATTTGAAAATAGAAACTGTTTTCAGAAGTAAGTAATTGGTCCAAAAGGTTTTAAAAACCAAAATTTTCACACCCACTATTCAACACCCCTTTATAGTGGTGCTATCCAAATCCTAAAAGTGGTCTTAGAGTGCAGGCACACTCACTACAAGAAGATTTAACAATCTTTGTGAGATAGCATCCGCTAGCCAGAAAACCGAGCAAGAAGGTGTGTCAAGCTAAAGGCCTCCACCTTTTGATAATGAGGTAAATTCTCATATGATTGTGATTGTGATTTTGATTCTGAACTATCTTATCATGATTTTTATGTTCAATATCTTGAGTTACATAAGTTTGCTAAGGCTCTTGCAAAAGAAATGAAATACTTAATTGAAGGCAAGAAATTGTTAGAATCCTCTAATGCAAATCTTGTATCTCAATTAAATTATTCAAAAGAGGAGTTGTCTAATTTGATCGTTTCATTGAGATATGAAATTCAATTCTTGAAATCCGAAAATATGGTAATGAAAGACGAGATCTCAGATTTGAGATCAAGAAACGAAGATCTAGAAAAGACGGTAAACAATTCGATAGAGGAACTTGCATGTTAGATCGTCTCATTTCTTCGCAAAAAATTGAAACTGACAAAACCGGATTAGGGTATATTGGAAATAATCAAGTACAAAAAATCTAGAAATTTTAGTTTTATCTTCATCTAAGCGACGTGTATTTAAAAAGATCGTAAAGCCTAAGAAGGCGACAATATAATCTAGCGAGCCCCACGTTGTGTCTCATCGCACTACTTTTTTTTCATCATATGAAAAATATAATTATGTGCCATATAGATATGAAGGAAATCCATTGATGCATATGCAACATTCATATCATACAAATGCATCTTGATCACGCACCGTGCATACAAACCAAAATACATATCAAAGGCTAAAATCACCTTATTTTTACAGTGATAAATTCGGCAATAGGCCAAATAGACATGCCCCTAACATTTATTATATTTCTTCTTCATCTCTTTTCTCACCTTTCATAAGACCAAGAAAGGTAATCCAAGTTTGGGTACCAAAAGGTACTCTTGCAAAAGGTTGAATCAATAACCCTTAAGAACGCACTTGAAATGCATGATTTCTGTTGATATGCTATAAACTGCTATTTCTTTCCATTATTACTTATACTTTTGATGAAATTTACAAAATAAAGGGGGAGAGAAAATAATGATTTAAGGGGAGCACGATATGAAATTCAAATTTGAAATTTGTGCATAATTGTAGGGGGAGAGATTACATTTAAATCATGGACCAGTGTTATTTTCAAATCATCAAAAGGGGAATATTGTTGAGAACAAGGATTTGTGTGGTTTAAAAACGCATGATTTAAATGTTACGTACTTACGAAATGTATGAATAAATCTTACTTGGGATATTTATGTGATAAAAGTGCTTTACATGTTTATGTATAATGTTGCCGTACTAACAAGCCATGAAGCGTTAAAGCTGACATCATATGTCAAATATTATTGTCTTTATACTATTTTCAGGCGCTATAATTAATGAACTAGACTAGTTCATTAAGTGAAGTGCTTAAGTTAATGAACTAACTAGTTCATTAGATGAAGACATATTTAGAGAGAGCTACTGTAGCGCCCCGCATCCGGGCCCAGCCAGATACGGTGCGCTCACCATACTTCACTACGGAGAGTACCAGGCGTCGAACCATAACATATCGTAGTCCAGAATAAATTATGTGGACTTTCATGCTTACACATCAACCAGTAAGCAAAACTGTGGCAGAATAAAAAATTTTAAAATAAAAGCGTCTAAGCCGTCATCATTTGTCTTACAACATGTTCATAATAATGCGGAAATCCCAAAAGTAAATGTTTCCATCATAAATTCATAATAAGATCATCCATCACTTCCATTATAGCAGAATTCTCCAAGTCATCCACCTCTCGCTCTTCTACGGATAAGAGACCCTAGGTTCGTCTTTGATCCATTCAACTCTATTTCCTACGGGTTCTGGGAGGTAAAATAAGGGGTGAGTGACAACGTCACCAGCAAGTAAACTATAAATAATCGTGAATTAAATGGAAAGTACATACAAGAACCGAACCCCAAAAATTCAGTGTAGAAACATACCTGACCTTCCATCCAAAACCCGTAAGTACTCAGCTCATAACTTATCAAAGATCATAACTTATAAAAGTTCATAACATATTAAAGATCAGAACTCAATAAAGATCTTAACTTAGGAGCTACCAAGTCATAACAACTTAGTCTAAGTAACATGTACCAATATTCGAAGGCTCATTAAATGCAACATGCATGAGTGTGTACATGTGATCCATCATGATAAAAATGAAGATAAGTTCTTTCGTTCTTTCTTTCAAAACATCATCGTCAATGAAAACAAGAGAGTATTCAGATCTATTCTCTCCTGATCTGAGGCGATCATATTCTTCTCTTCGAATCTATTATTCCTAGATTCGGAACGGTCACGTCATCAATCATAATCACAAGGTCTATTCTCTCTAGGCCTGTACGGTCATTATCATAATCAAGTCTATTCTCTCCGAACCTAAACGGTCACTATCAACAGATCAATTAACCCCGGATCTAGAGCGGGTCCTGCTGGCCAGAAAACACACGATACCGGTGGAAAGCGTTTTTTTTAAAAACAGAATCTTTTCTTTAAAAACGCTTTTTCATCAATCTTTCTCATAAAACAGTTCAATAAATCATGTAAATGACGATGATGCAATGTATGACATGTACTATGCAATCCATGACATGATGCATTACATACACACAAGTACAAACTTATTCTTTAGGCTGGAAAAATTTCCAGAATTCTCGTTCCTTTTGCACGGCCTCAAAACCTCATGTTTTAGGCCCATTATCATGAGTTCTTGTCATACATATGCGTAAGAGTATCTTTTCTATTCGTCATATAATTTTCATAACGATACGAGACATGTAAGACACTTAAATTATTTAATTACCAACAGGGTTCTGCTGAATGTCAGCAGTGCAGTACCCTTTCTTTTACCTTTATCTTGAGCCTATTTAGTCTCATTTAATTTGGGTCACCATCTGAAAAACACTGTAGACATACCGATAATTATGGCTCATAAGCCCAAACCCTACAAATGAGTTTAAGCCCAAAAGAATAAAGTCATACAACCAAGTCCTTAATTCTGCCTAGTTTTTCTAGATTAGTGATACCAACTTAACCTTAGCAATTACCCCATAAAATAATAGTTCCAAGCTGAACCATTTACATAGATATGTTCATCAATGTCCTAAGTAAATGTCATAAATTTTTCGGAGTAATATAATAACATTCAAGGGGTCCTTTGTTCATTTTTCCAAAACAGCTACATGCTGATTTCTGGAGTGACCGGTTTTACCGCAAATTTTATTGTGATGAAACCGTAGGTCCTTTTTCAAAAATTCAAACTCACAAATTTAATAAACACATAAGGCTAGCATCCTACCAAACATTAGCCCATTTTCATATTCCTAAGGTCCATTTCCGGGTCATCCATTGCACCACTTAAATTCTGCCCTGTCCAGTGAATTTCAGCTTGACCAATTTTACTAAAAATTCCATTAAAAATAAACCGTAACTCCCTTTAACGAAATTCTAACTCTCATATTTACTACACACATAAGGCTAGTGTCTCGCGAAAAATTAGCTTAATTGAATACTTCTAAAGTCCCTTTTCAGGTCCTACAAAACGTCACGATATTCTGCCCTGTTCCATTAAATTCCAATTTTGTCACCTTTTCTTACCACATGTGTCCCAACTTGAGTCATTCTTCATGAATGACCTAAATACACTTTTTAAAATACCCTTTACAGGTTCTAATATATTCTAAAAAGTCATCTACAAATCACCTCGAAACAGTTTGAATGATACACATATCATTCCTTTGGTCTTGCACATTTTGTTCATACTAGAATCCATTCTTGGTATAATTGGTGTATACGTACCCTACCCCCAACACTGCCTGTTTATACGCATGCAAGAGCTTAAATCATATCTCCATAATGAACATATTAAGCTTAAATCATACAGCACACATCTAGTTCACACCTTTACCCCACAAGTTACAATTTTTCACAAGAACTACATTTATACCCAAATTTTAATTCAACCGTCCCCCATACATGTCAAAGAAGAGATCTTTGTCACATTCATCTTAGGTTTACATCATATTCATACCTAAAAAGATCAAATAATCCATCTTTACATAAAATATCATACATGGAAGCCACTTTACTCATGGATCCAAAATCTTCATGCTTCAAGCTTATCATTTTATATCTAAGATTAAAACTTAGTAACATCTTGGCATTCTAGCATATACTTTCACATACAAGCCATGAGTATTTATAGTGTACTTGCCTTTCTCAAGCTTACACCTTTTCTTAACTTGGAATGAGTATCAAATGAGTGAAGTCTTCCTCCTCTTCACTACACATATCCCACGGTTGGGAGGAAGAAAAAGAATAAACATTATCTTTTATTCTAAGTAAAAGATAAAACCAAATGGAGGCTTAGATTGACTTACCAAGATGGAGCTTGGATGGTGTTAACGTCTCTTAAGAACCTAGCACTTCTTAGAAGCTTGATAGCTTGAACCTAGTGACAATGGAGGTCACGGTTTTAAACAAGAAGAGTAGCAAATTGAGCTTTACTTTATGAAGATGTAGAAATTCTCTTAAGGAGTTGAGCATATGCTTACTTATGACAACTTGATCTTGGATGAATCCTAACCTTTTTGGCTCACTATGGCTGTGTACATTGAGGGAAAAAGAGGGAAAACTTCTTTTGAATTCTTGAGGGTTGAGTGTTAGGGTTTCTTTGGAGAGAATTTCTTTTACTTGGCTAAAATGGCTTAGCCGTGGTTAAGCAAGGGAGAAGAAGGGTTTGCCTTGGCTTGGTTAGGCTAATTGGAGTTAATTAGCCTAAGTTGCTTTTAGCTAACCAAGGTTACTTTAATGCTACTTGAGTTACTTTATTCAACTATAGTTACTTTAAGGCGAACTTAGGTTACTTTATCCAACTATAGTTACGTTAAGGCTAACTTGGATTACTTTATCCATCTATAGTTACTTTAAGGCTAACTTGGGTTACTTTATCCAACTATAGTTTCTTTTAGGCTAACTTGGGTTACTTTAACCTTGTGGTTAACATAAAGTAACCATGGTAATATTTGAAAGGCTCCTTGGGTTATTCCATAGAAGGGGCCGGCGGGTTAGGGCATTTAGGGCCATTAGCATACTTAATTCTCTTTCCAAGTGGGTTTAATGAGAAGCTATGTAGGTAGTTGCCCCTTTTTAATTAATTATTTTCCCCTTTTTCTTGATTAAAATGAAATTAGGGAAATCTTGAGTTCTTTTGGGCTAAGGGCCGAAATTTGTGAGAGTTGGGGGAGGGGGAATTTGCCCCACTACTTAAAAACTCCTTAATTTCCATTTGTGCTTATTTTAAGAAGGCCCTTAAGATTCGCCTTCTTATAAATTTGAAAAACTTTCTAAGGTCCTTTTTAAGCCTTGGGCCGAAATCTCTTAGGCCATGGAGGGTGAATTGATCACTTCATTTGCTTCATAACGCTCAACTCTTTCATTATATAGTATCTACTTCAAGGGGATTTAATTAAAGAGGCAATAATATAACTTAATAAAATGTACTTGGAAGATCTAACATTTCATTACGCTATTTCATCATAGTTCCAAGTACAATACGGTTGGGGTACAACATCCTCCCCCTTATCATAAGTTTCGTCCTCAAAACTTAGGGGTACAAATCTAAAGATGTGAGTACAATTTCCCTCATGTTTTCTTCAGTCTCCCAAGTAGCTCTATCAACAGAGTGGTGCTTCCATCACACCTTAACCATAAGGACAGATTGTTTTTCCTAGAGTTTTTTCTCGAGTTTGGTCCACTAATTCATGTCCTGTAAAAACTTTATCTCCAATTTCATCCCAATAAAGGGAAGATCGACACTTGCTTCCATACAACGCTTCGTAAGAGCCATGAGATGGACGGATTTCATCAGACAATCGACTACAACCGAAATAGCATCATGTCTATCCTTTGTCCTTGACAGGTCAGTTATAAAATCCATAGCGACGTGGTCCCACTTCCACTTGGAACTTAAAGGGTTGCAGCAATCTTGCATGTCTTTGATGCTCCTTTCTTACCTTTAGGTAAATAAGAGAGAATAAAGTGTCTATCTGATTCCGTCAGTAACTGCTTCGTTTTGCTCATTTTAGAGTTCTCATCAGAACTTATTATTAATTTCCTAGAAGCGTTACCGCAACCCATCTTATATCTTAAGCACTTTCAACCTTGATACTACGTACTGATAATGGTATCTATTCCGGGTTATCATGATCATGAAATGCTTAAAATTTCCTTTACGCAAAAACTTGGCGGAGATCATTAACTCTGGAATGTAGGTCATTAGATCTTTGCTGTAAAAATTCTTTCTGTAAACATGTAACGGTCTTTTTACAGATGAAACGGTGTCCAACGACATACGGAATAATTCCCATAAAGTACACATACCAAATCGTAACGTAACTGCTTGAGTGTGTTAGATATTCTCAACATATAAATTCTCGATCTAAACATCATATCTTATGGGATTTCCCGTTCCTCCTCTCGAATGGCCATTGTTTTAGATCTCTTCTAAACAGTCCCGTAACGCTTCATCATCTTATCACATTTCTATAAATTCCTCATTAAGAAATACCAACATGCAAGTTAACTAAGCAAATTACCTGACTTCCGAACAATACACCACTTGTCAATTGCTTATCCGAAGCTGGTTAAATAGATCATTGATCTTAGTCAGAGGGTACTTATTCTTATGGTGACCATGTTGAGTCCTTTATGATCTTATGCAGAGACGCATGCCTCCATCCTTCTCTTTACGAATAACATGGAAACACCCCAGGGCGATACGTTGGGGCGGTCAAGTTTCTTCCTTGAAAGCTCTCGCAATTGTTCCTTTAGTTTTCTTTCGGTTCAGCAGGCGTCCTTTGGTGAAGTGTCTTATAGACTTAGGGAACTCTTTAATCATCATCCTAAAATGGTCCAATCACATAAAACATGATTTTCATGATCATGACTTGCTTTTTATAGCTTGCCTAACATAGCGCTTTCCTATCGTGATGTCATAACATTTTCAAATTGGGCTATAGCACTCTTGATGAGAATAATAGCACACGGTATGCCGATCGATTTCCCATATAGTACATGTACAACAAACATGTACATTTGCTAACGGTGATGTATCATGGCAGAGACTCCGAGTCCCAAACACGGTGTTATACTTGGTCACACTACCACTAATAACCTCACTTACTTACTTATGGTCTTCTCATCATATCTTAAAGAAAACATCATAATCACTTATGCTTGGCTGATAGAAAGTAGGACATAGGCACTTCACCACTAACCTGTGCAATTAAGCGTACCTTGGTGGTTTCTTTGTTAACCTCATGCGGATACGGCTCTCATTTCCTACTTCGTTTCTTAGTACGCTCGTTAAGTCGTTTATTTTGTCCTTCCATTCTCTTACTATCACGTTCCGTTCTCTAGCAATCCTCCAATAATTTGCTAAAAGTTTTTGAATATGCCTTGACTTAAAATTTTCATCGTCCATGATCAAAGAAACATACCGACGACAAACGTACTCTGAGACAGTGATGCCTAACCCTTGTCTTAATGAGTCAAATTCCTCAACCCTTCTCGTGATTAAGTCCTAAGAGATGAAGAACTCACAAAACTCTTTCTAGAAACTCTGCCCAAGTTACCTATCGATGTAGTGGCTGGATACAAGTCCTCTACCACTGGATATCCTTACCGTTCAAAAAAGGGCCGGATAATCTGCGCCCTTATCCTTATTCGGCACTTGTAACAGCATGAAGTTACCTTCAACTTCACTTAACCATCTTTCTGCCTTCTCTGAACTAGATTCCCCGTTAAACTTCGGAATACATACTCTTACTAACTGTCGATAGTAATGCGACTGCTTCCTAGGGGTAACAGCTATGATGTCATTTTACTAAATCGTGATGCTATCTGCACCACGGAGTGTCGGAGTCTTACTCAAGGTATAAATACTCAGATATGCGAAAAAAATTTATTTCGTAATCCAAATAAGATCTTAAAAGCATACAAGTAGGCATGATTACATTTTATAAATTGCCATCAACTAGGGCTTAATCATCAGGTCAAAACCCTAATTTCCAGTCTAAGTCTTCCTAGTCTAAGGTCAACTCTCATCTAGGATCATGACTTAGATCTAAGATCAAACTTAGATTTCTAAAATCATAGCTTAATTCTATGTTCTGCCCGGATCTAGAGCCTCAGCTCTGATACCACCTGTAGCGCCCCGCACCCGGCCCAGCCGGATACGGTGCACCCGCCATACTTCACTACGGATAGTACCAGGCGTCGATCCATAACATATCGTAGTCCAGAATAAAATATGTGGACTTTCATGCTGACACGTCAACCAGTAAGCAAAACTGAGGCAGAATAAAAAATTTTAAAATAAAAGCGTCTAAGCCGTCATCATTTGTCTTACAACATGTTCATAATAATGCGGAAATCCCAAAAGTAAATGTTTCCATCATAAATTCATAATAAGATCATCCATCACTTCCATTATAGCAGAATTCCCCAAGTCATCCACCTCTCGCTCTTCTACGGATAAGAAACCCTAGGTTCGTCTTCGATCCATTCAACTCTATTTCCTGCTGGTTCTGGAAGGAAAAATAAGGGGTGAGTGACAACGTCACCAGCAAGTAATCTATAAATAATCGTGAATTAAATGGAAAGTACATACAAGAACCGAACCCCAAAAATTCGGTTTAGAAACATACCTGACCTTCCATCCAAAACCCGTAAGTACTCAGCTCATAACTTATCAAAGATCATAACTTATAAAAGTTCATAACATATTAAAGATCATAACTCAATAAAGATCTTAACTTAGGAGCTGCCAAGTCATAACAACTTAGTCTAAGTAACATGTACAAATATTCGATGGCTCATTAAATGCAACATGCATGAGTATGTGCATGTGATGCATCATGATAAAAATAAAGATAAGTTCTTTCATTCTTTCTTTCAAAATATCATCGTCAATGAAAACAAGAGAGTATTCAGATCTATTCTCTCCTGATCTGAGGCGGTCATATTCTTCTCTTCGAATCTATTATTCCCGGATTCGGAACGGTCATGTCATCAATCATAATCACCAGGTCTATTCTCTCTGGGCCTGTATGGTCATTATCATAATCAGGTCTATTCTCTCTGGGCCTGAACGATCACTATCGTCAGATCAATTAACCCCGGATCTGGAGCGGGTCCTGCTGGCCAGAAAACACACGGTACCGGTGGAAAGCATTCTTTTTTAAAAATTGAATCTTTTCTTTAAAAATGCTTTTTCATCATTCTTTCTCATAAAACCAATTCCATAAATCATGTAAATGACGATGATGTAATGTATGACATGTACTATGCAATCCATGACATGATGCGTTACATACGCACAAGTACAAACTTATTCTTTAGGCTGGAAAAATTTCAGAAATTCTCGTTCCGTTTGCACGGCCTCAAAACCTCATGTTTTAGGCCCATTATCATGAGTTCTTGTCAAACATACGCATAATAGTATCTTTTCTATTCGTCATATAATTTTCCTAATGATACGAGACATGTAAGACACTTAAATTATTTAATTACAAATAGGGTTCTGCTGAATTTGAGCAGTGCAGTACCCTTTCTTTTACCTTTCTCTTGAGCCCATTCAGTCTCATTTAATTTGGGCCACCATCTGAAAAACACTGTAGACATACCGATAATTATGGCTCATAAGCGCAAACCCTAAAAATGAGTTTAAGCCCAAAAGAATATAAAGTCATACAACCAAGTCCTTAATTCTGCCTAGTTTTTCCAGATTAGTGATACCAACTTAACCTTGGCAATTAACCCATAAAATAATAGTTCCAAGGTGAACCATTTTCATATATATGTTCATCAATGTCCTAAGTAAATGTCATAAAATATTCGGAGTAATATAATAACATTCAAGGGGTCCTTTGTTCATTTTTCCAAAACGGCTACATGCTGATTTTTGGAGTGACCAGTTTTACCACGAATTTTATTGTGATCAAACCGTAGGTCCTTTTTCAAATATTCAAAATCACAAACATAATAAACACATAACGCTATCATTCTACCAAACATTAGCATATTTGCATATTCCTAAGGTCCATTTCCGTGTCATCCATTACACCACTTAAATTCTGTCCAGTCCAGTGAATCTAAGCTTGACCAATTTTACTAAAAATTCCATTAAAAATAAACCGTAACTCCCTTTAACGAAATTCCAACTCTCATATTTACTACACACATAGGGCTAGTGGCATGCCAAAAATTAGCTTAATTGAATACTTCTAAAGTCCCTTTTCAGGTCCTATAATACGTCATGATATTCTGCCCTGTTCCAGTAAATTGCAATTTTGTCACCTTTTCTTACCACATGTGTCCCAACTTGAGTCATTCTTCATGAATGACCTAAATACACTTTTTAAAATACCCTTTGTAGGTTCTAATATATTCTAAAAAGTCATCTACAAATCACCTCAAAACAGTTTGAATGATACACATATCATTCCTTTGGTCTTGCACATTTTGTTCATACTAGAATTCATTCTTGGTATAATTGGTGTATACGTACCCTATCCCCAAAACAGCCCATTTTACGCATGCAAGGGCTTAAATCATATCTCCATAATGAAAATATTAAGCTTAAATCATAAAGCACACATCTTGTTCACACCTTTACCCCACAAGTTACAATTTTTCACAAGAACTACATTTATTCCCCATCTTTCATTCAACCGTCCCCCATACATGTCAAAGAAGAGATCTTTGTCACATTCATCTTAGGTTTACGTCATATTCATACTTAAAAAGAGCAAAGAATCCATCTTTAAATAAAATCTCATACATTCAAGCCACTTTACTCATGGATCCGAAATCTTCATGCTTCAAGCTTGGCATTTTATATCTAAGATTAAAACTTAGTAACATATAGGCATTCTAGCATATACTTTCACATACAAGCCATGAGTATTTATAATGTACTTGCCTTTCTCAAGCTTACACCTTTCCTTAACTTGGAATGAGTATGAAATGAGTGAAGTCTTCCTCCTCTTCTCTACACATATCCCACGGTTGGGAGGAAGAAAAAGAATAAACATTAGCTTTTATTCTAAGTAAAAGATAAAACCGAATGGAGGCTTAGATTGACTTACCAGGATGGAGCTTGGATGGTGTTAAAATCTCTTAAGAACCTAGCACTTCTTAGAAGCTTGATAGCTGGAACCTAGGGAACATGGAGGTCACAGTTTTAAACAAGAAGAGTATCAAAGTGAGCTTTACTATATGAAGATGTCAAAATTCTCTTAAGGAGTTGAGGATATACTTACTTAGGACAACTTGATCTTGAATGAACCCTAACCTTATCGCCTCACTATGGTTGTGTGCCTTGAGGGAAAAAGAGGGAAAACTTCTTGTGAATTCTTGAGGGTTGACTATTAGGGTTTCTTTGGAGAGAATTTCTTTTACTTGGCTAAAATGGCTTAGCCCTGGTTAAGCAAGGGGGAAGAAGGGTTTACCTTGGCTTGGTTAGGCTAATTAGAGTTAATTAGCCTAAGTTACTTTTAGCTAACCAATGTTACTTTAATTCTACTTGAGTTACTTTATTTAACTATAGTTACTTTAAGGTGAACTTAGGTTACTTTATCCAACTATAGTTACTTTAAGGCTTAGGCTAACTTGGGTTACTTTATCCAACTATAGTTTCTTTTAGGCTAACTTGGGTTACTTTAACCTTGTGGTTAACATAAAGTAACCATGGTAATATTTGAAAGGCTCCTTGGGTTATTCCATAGAAGGGGCCGGCAGGTTAGGGCATTAAGGGCCATTAGCATACTTAATTCTCTTTCCAAGTGGGTTTAATGAGAAGCTATGTAGGTAGTTGCCCCCTTTTTAATTAATTATTTTCCCTTTTTTCTTGATTAAAATGAAATTAGGCATATCTTGAGTTCTTTTGGGCTAAGGGCCGAATTTGTGAGAGTTGGGGGGGAAATTTTGCCCCACTACTTAAAAACTCCTTAATTTCTATTTGGGCTTATTTTAAGAAGGCCCTTAAGATTAGCCTTCTTATAAATTTGAAAAACCTTCTAAGGTCCTTTTTAAGCCTTGGGCCGAAATCTCTTAGGCCCTGGAGGGTGAATTGATCACTTCATTTGCTTCATAACGCTCACCTCTTTCATTATATAATATCTACTTTAAGGAGATTTAATTAAAGAGGCAATAGTATAACTTAATAAAATGTACTTGGATGATCTAACATTTCATTACGCCATTTCATCATAGTTCCAAGTACAATACAGTTGGGGTACAACAGCTACATGGAAACAAATTTGAAATGGAAAGTCTCCTCATCCCATTCATTTCACACGCCACTTTCATGTATAATATATATATCCATATTTTTTTAAAAGGCACTATATACTTATATTCCAACGTACCACCGACACGTCACATATATTATAAACGTACGCCGACATCTCACAACTACATACACTTCATATTTTTGAGTATATTCAAGTCTTATATCATATGTTATAAGTCATGGTGACGTCAAAATTATAACGACATGTTACAAGGTCACAAACCGAAAATCGTCCTATCGGGTGACTACCGAAACTTCACCGACATGTCACGTACTTACCATATAAATATTGCCAGTCTATATACATCAAAATTATTCAAACATTTAGTGATCCACATGTTACAATCAGCCACAAAGTCATACCATGTTGGCACACATAAATAACCCACAATTTAGCCTAGATTTGTGGAGAATTCAAACTTAATTCTATTTTGGCACATAGGGCGTTTTTCTACTCAGTATTGGTGCTGAATATACACCTCATTTTATGTATATTATGTGTGAGATAATAAACATTACATGTGTAAGAAGTTTGAAATTAATCGGAGAAAAATCGTGTAATCTACGAAAGTCAAAATTTTGGGTTTTTACGAACTTACACACATGGAACGCTTTTGTCATAGATGTAGCATGTATCTAGACATTTTTTACACATTCAAGACATGTTAAAGTGTTCTAAAAAATTCACATTAAGGCTGATTATAATTTACCATATATGTGTGAATATTGTGCATTATTTGACAAAGATTACCAAAAGAACATTTCAGCACATGCAGCCTCCTCTCGCACGCCATTCTCAGCATTCTTGGAGCCTAGGTGGAGCTTATTTGGCACTTCAATTGGTGGAGGATGTGCCACACAAGATTGGTGACATAAAACATGTGGAAAGAATTCAAAAGAAACACATGCTGAAAATTTCAGCACATGTTTGCTAGTTGGCCGATTTTTGCTCCATTATTTGTCTTCAATTGTCTTCAAATATTGAATGGGATTAAATTGTGATTATATGGTAATTATTCATCTTGATTTTGAGCACATGTCTCAGATTTTTTGAAGAATTTACAGTTCATGTAAAGGGTGCCAGGGTGGATTAATGTTGGCCAATCAACAAGTGACAACTAGGCAAAAACAAGTCATCCCTCCAATCATATTGCAGCAAGTAAGCAAGGTTGTATCATCTTTACACAAGGAAATCTTCCAAGGGAATTCAAGAAAAATCTCAAGGAGGAAGATTAATCCTAGGGGGCGGCCAAGAGGTTATAAAAAGAAGAAGATGGCGCAAGACAAGGCTAAGCAAACTTGATATTCTTACAAGTTCAAAAGCAAGACTACTCTCTTCTTCTTCCATTCTTTTCTCTTTCTCTTAGCCTCAAGCTTATCATTATTATATTCCTTATATGATATAGGCTTTGATTATGCCACTCACATTTGTTCATTTCTTGTAAAAGGTTGATCAATGTGTGATCAACCTTCATTCGATCGGTGGTGGTGTTCGTGTTGGTTTGTTTGTTTGTTTGTTTGATTGTAAAAGGGTGGAGTTGGTGTTTAACTCTAGTCACCCTTTTGTTAAGGTGTTTTTGTGTTTAGTGAAAACCGAGGAAGATGTCCTCGAAGACTGGAGTAGGTTATTTCAACCGAACCAATATAAAAATCTCGGTGTTCTTACTTTTCAGCAATTTTACTTTCAGTTTCGTTTTCTGCATCGTTTTCATTAGCACGGGAAAAATAGCAAACAATTTTCAAAAATAACAAAATTTTACAAAAACATAGCCACACCTCTTACCTTTCATTTGAATTAAGTTTCATCTCATTTTGCATAAGTATAAGTCAGTTAAACGTTAATAGTTTTGAGACTAGTGCAATCGGATTCTCAGATTTGCAAACGTTGAGAACATCAACGTGGTTGACATACATAACAAAGGAATTTTGAAAAACTATTTTAACCCGTTAAAATATATGTCTGGAGGGTAATACCACAACATTTTCAAGTCATTTAGAGTTTTCAATTAATAGGAATAAATTTTTCATTTCGGAGTACAGTTTCTAGCAGATTGACGCTATCTGTACAAAAACGTGTTTTCATGGGGTTTGGCTTGGAGTTTTAATATGAAATTTTTGTGAGGTACCCATAGCATCTGCGAGATGTTCACCAAATTTCATAATTTTTGGAGGTCTAAAGCTAAGTCATTTAGAATAAATCATATCAGGATCTGAAAACAGAAACTGTTTTCAGAAGCGAGTAATTTGGTCCAAATAGTTTTAAAACCCAAATTTTTTTGCATTCACTATTCAACCCCCCTTCTAGTGGTGCTATACATGTCCTACAAAAATATCATGCAATCAAATCCAGGATTTTATTGTATCCTAACAAATCATATCATATTATATCATATCTCATTGTCTTTACCGTAATCATACCAAAGATAGTACTTATACTCATCTATAAATAGGACCTATTGCACAGTGTTACAATCAATGAAATATGACTTTCATTCATAAGATATATCTCTATCATGGTATCAGAGCAATGTTTCCAGTCCAGAAATTAAAAAAGAAAAAGAAACACAAAAAGGAGGAGAGAAACAGAACCGACACTTTCACATTGGTGTAATATCAAACAAAACAACCAGAAACACCAGAAATCAAATTATTTTATGGAACTCAGACAACTCCTTGTTTGCTTCCTCATTGTTTTATTACCTTTCTCGGCCTCTTAGCCGAAATACACATTGGCATCGCAGTTAGGCAGGATGTCCAAAAATGGTAAAGGGAAAGTTGACAACAGCGAGATTAGCATGCAACTGGTTAACTTGCTAAAGAATAGTTTAAGCACCCAGGTGCAGAATCCTGATAATTTATCACTTGTTATCAAATTGCACACTGATAAGTATCAACTATGGGCTACACTCATGAGGAAGGTAATTGAAGGAAGCGGCCGAAGCCCACACCTCACCAGCATTCCACCACCACTGGCAGCCACCGGCCAAACTTTATTTAGTGATAATTACCAAATTAGCGGTCACGATGTGTTCCTTAGCTCATACAAAACAATGAGCCTAATTTAGTGAACAACGTCTCATAGTATCCAACCTCAAAGGCACTGTGGGATGGATTGACGATTACATACGGTGCTGGCATATAATCTTTGCAAGTGTTCGACCTGTATAAGAGGGCCAGCTCAATCCGCCCGAATGGAGGCACACTAGAGACTTATTGAATAAACTTTAGAATGTGTGGATGAAATCGACCGAAGGGATCCGAATCTTATGGAGGATCGAGAAGACATCACAGAGTACAACAACAAGATCCAGGAGCAGTAGTTGTTCCAACTGATGATGGCAGTGATTGATAAGTTTGAAGCCATCTGAAGGAAAGTGCTGAAGAAAGAGCCCATACCCCAGATAAAGGAGGCTTACTCAGCCATCAAAAAGGAACAAACGAGGATGACAATACTGAAAGGGGTTCCCTCAGCCCAGGTTGAGACATCAAAGGGAATTGGACTTAGGTTGAGGACTCGTGGAAGGACTGAAGGGGCGACGATTGGACCACCTTGCTCACGACAATCATCCAGTGTACCCACTGTGACTGAAATGAACACACAAAGGAAGAGTGCTTCTAGCTAGTTGGATACCCCGACTAGTGGGATTCACAAGGGAGGAAAATGCCACTAGAACGACAGGGGATAGCGGCACCAGGATGAGGCACCACTGCTGTGAGCACTGTCAAAGGCACTAGCACACACAGCAGCTGCAATAGTAGCACCCGAGGTGGTTATGACTTCCATTGCTAGAAAGGTGAGGAAGGTGAAGGCATCGGAGGCAAAAAACAAGGGAGAGGTCGAGGTCTCCCAAAAAGGAAGTACGGTTGGGTATTTAAAACCTAAACCCTCACCTGCATTTCCTTTTTTACTCCTTCTTGTGTGCAAAATGACAACATTTCCCTTGGTTAACTTCCAAAATACACCACCCGACCAACCTATTCCTGAGAATGAACTACCAAACTTGTTTTATTCCCACAGTAGCTGTAGGATCTGCAAGGCACCACTAGAAGGAGGGGTTTGAATTGGTGGTGCGGAAAGTGTGGTTTTCAAAATTTGTTTAAAACTACACAACTCAACTTCTGAAAACAGATTCTGTTTCAAGGACCAGTTTTAAAACGTTTTTAAAACCAGGTTATAGGCCTCCAAAAATTCTTAAATTTTGAGAGAACTTAGCCTCAGATGTTATGAGGGTCCCCTAAAAATTTCAAATTAAAATTCAACCTTTAACCCCTTCAAAAACCGTTGATGATCAGATTGCGCGAATCTGCCAGAAACGGTAGACGGTTTTGAAAAATTTATTCCTATTTGTGTGTAAGTCCAAATGCTCTGAAACTTTAACCACTAACTCCTTATATACTATATTTAAGTGGGTTGAAATAGTTTTACAAAATGCTTTTGGGAAGTAGGTCAATTGCAATCAAAGTCTCAACCTTTGCAAGTCTAAAAATTAGACTGCACTAGTCTCAGAACTTTTGATGTTTGATCGATTTATGCTTATCCAAAAGGGTTGCAATTGTGCCAAATTAACCCTAGAACATGTGAATATGTTTCTGGAAATTTTCGTGATTTTTGAAAGTCGTTTACTATTTTTATGAACACCAACAAAAAGAGTAAACTGTGCAGTAACAGAAAGTAAATGTTGAAAGTAAATGGCACCAAGAATTTTATACTGGTTCGGTTATAAACAACCTGCTCCAGTCTTCAAGGAACACCTTCCTTGGTTCACACCAATAACACACACATAATACACCTTACAACAGGGTTGATAAAGTTACACACTAACTCCAACCTTTTACAAACCTTGTACGATGAATACAACTCGCACGAACACCACCACTGAGGCACCCCGCACCCCGGCCCCGCCGGAGTGGGTGCACCCGCCGTACTTCACTAAGGAGAGTACTAGGCGTCGT